>CM053268.1:6039197-6674197 GCA_028583415.1 Protea cynaroides | reverse complement strand
CAGGAGACGCAAGCTCATACTCTCAGCATTAAAGGCTAAGAAGTGCCTTGAAAAGGGAGCCATCGGATATCTAGTATCAGTGGTCGACCTAACCAAGGACGCGCCACGAATGGAAGATTTTGATGTCTTGCGGGATTACCCAGATGTATTTTCGGAGGAACTACCCGGATTACCACCCGACCGAGCCACGAAGTTTGTAATAGACCTTCTACCCGGAGCCGCACCAATATCAAAAGCACCTTATAGAATGGCTCCTACTGAAATGAAGGAATTAAAAGTGCAATTACAAGAACTCATGGATAAGGGTTATATTAGACCCAGTATATCTCCATGGGGAGCACCGGTGTTGTTCGTAAAGAAGAAGGATGGTAGCGTTCGATTATGTATCGACTATCGAGAGTTGAATAAGCTGACAATCAAGAATCGATATCCGCTACCTAGGATCGATGACTTGTTCGATCAGTTACAGGGGGCAAAAGTATTTTCAAAGATCGATCTTCGATCAGGCTATCATCAGTTGAAGATTAAAGAAGGTGACATTCCGAAGACAGCTTTCAGGACAAGATACGAACATTATGAATTCTTAGTGATGTCATTCGGATTAACTAATGCACCGGCAACGTTCATGGAACTTATGAACCGAGTTTTCTACGATATGTTGGACACGTCGGTGATAGTATTTATTGATGACATATTTGTATACTCCAAAGAAAAGGAAACCCATGTCAAGAACCTAAACGCAGCCCTACAACGTTTAAGGAAAGATAAGTTATACGCCAAATTTTCAAAGTGTGAGTTTTGGCTAAGTGAAGTCGCCTTTCTAGGCCATGTAGTATCCGCTGAAGGAATAAAAGTGGACCCCAGCAAGATCGAGGCTATCGTAAAATTGGACGCACCAAAGAGCGTTTCAGAAATTAGAAGTTTTCAGGGTCTAGCTGGTTATTATCGGAGATTCGTAGAAGACTATTCTCGGATTGCCGTACCTCTCACCAGTTTGACCAAGAAAGGTGAAAAATTTGTATGGACAGATAAGTGTGGAAAGAGTTTTCAAACACTGAAGACCAGATTGATATCCGCTCCGATTTTGACTATTCCTATCCCAGGACAAACGTTTACCTTATATACTGATGCGTCGGGATTGGGATTAGGATGTGTGCTTATGCAAGGAGAGCAAGTGATTGCCTATGCCTCGAGACAATCGAAGGTACATGAGAAAAATTACCCCACTCACGATTTGGAGTTAGCGGTAGTAGTACATGTTGTCAAGATATGGAGACATTACCTATATGGAGAGAAATTCCAAATTAAGTCAGACCATAAAAGTCTTACTTATTTATTTAATCAGAAGGAGTTGAATATGAGACAAAGAAGATGGATGACACTATTGAAAGTCTATGATTGTGATATCCAGTATCATTCGGGAAAAGCGAACGTAGTAGGAGATGCATTGAGCAGAAAAGCAATGATAAAATCTCAAGGAGAAGTTAGCACGACTGCGGCAATGTGCACTACCGGAATGGTATTCAATCACGGCAACGAGCAGTATGTGACAGACACAACGGATGGATCAGCCAACCAAGGGTTTATTCATCGGTTTTTGAATATGTTCGTGGCATTGAAGATTATACCGGATATAGTGGATGAAGTGAAGACAGCTATCAAAGAAGATCCTTATCTGAGAACAGTACACGAAGATATTGAGAAAGGTAGGACTAACCCTGAGTTCACCTTGGATGACGAGAAGGTACTGAAATACAAAGGAAGAATATGTGTACCCGAAACAGAAAGTGTTGACATTAGACACCGACTCATGAAAGAAGCCCACACCACCATCTACTCGGTACATCCTGGAAGTACAAAGATGTATCATGACCTAAAGAAATTATACTGGTGGAGGGGAATGAAAGCAGATGTAGCTAAGTTCGTGTCTCAATGCCTAAATTGTCAGAAAGTAAAGGCTGAACGACAAAGACCCGCAGGACTATTGCAGCCGTTACTGGAACCAGCATGGAAATGAGACTGCATCACTATGGACTTCGTCATGGGACTACCATTGACTCCTCGAGTAGTAGACGCAGTTTGGGTGATTGTAGACCGTCTGACAAAGACAGCTCGTTTCATACCTATACGACCTCAGTATACACTGGAAAGGTTAGCAAAGTTGTATGTGGATAACATTGTTCGCTTACACGGTGTACCAGAAAGCATTGTGTCGGATAGAGATCCAAGATTTACTTCTAAATTTTGGGAAGGATTGCAAAAGGCTATGGGTACAATGTTGAAGTTCAGTACTGCATTCCACCCTGGGACGGATGGACGGTCGAGCGCACAATTCAGATTCTAGAAGATATGCTACGAGCATGAGTAATTGATTTCAAGGGATCATGGGATGAAAGGTTACCATTGATCGAGTTCGCTTATAACAATAGCTATCAGGCTACTATACAGATGTCACCATATAAACCATTGTATGGCAGAAAGTGTCGAACTCCTTTGTTTTGGAATGAAGTTGGAGAACGTAGTATTGTTGGACCAGAATTTGTTGAAGAGACTTGTCGAGTGGTCGACATTATCAAGGAAAGAGTAAGAACAGCTTAGAACCGTTAGAAGCAATATGCGGATACTCAACGAAGATTTTTAGAGTTCGCCGTAGGTGATAAAGTATTTTTGAAGGTATTGCCTATGCGAGGATTGAAAAGGTTCGGACAAAAAGGGAAACTAAGTCCAAGATATGTCGGGCCATATGAAATTCTGGCTAAGCGTGGAAAAGTAGCTTATCAGTTAGCACTACCACCATCTACGTCAAGTGTGCATGACGTATTTCACATATCCTTATTGAAGAAGTATGTCAAAGACCCAACACATGTTTTGACAGTGGATTTGCCAGAATTGACTGATGATTTGACATTTGAAGTAACACCAACGAAAATCACTAGTCGAAAGGTTTAACGTCTACGCTACGCAACAGAGATATCTACTATGTTAAGGTCACATGGAAAATTAGAGACATGGAAGAAGTTACTGGGGAAGAAGAAAATGCTATGCAGAAGCAATACCCTCACTTATTTGATTTAGAAGGTACGTCCAATTTCGAGGACGAAATTTTTATAAGTTGGGGGGAGTTGTAAGACCAGTGTCAAACTAATCCGGTCTTACCACCTTGAACCAGGTTCACCCATCATGGTCGTGTCAAATGGACCAAGGGCGTGAAGAAGAGCGAGATCCCAGGTATCAAATCGACCCAAAAACACTTAAAATAGAGGAAGGGTCGCATACCCAGCTAAACAGGGTCGACCCTCCCAAATAAAAAACTCAGACCCTTAAAATTTGGGAGAGGGTCGGACAGTGTCAGACCACAGGGTCGACGGGATCATCGACCCTCTCATCGACCCTCACTTGCCGCCAAAATTTAAATTAGAAAATTTCTTAATTTTCGATTGGGATTCTTTCCAAATCTCAATGGGACTATTATAGGACATTCCTACTCTATTTAAAAGACGTCCCTAAGCCACTTTCACTCCTTTCACAACCCTAATTGAATTGAGAGAAAGAGAAAAGAAGGAAAAGAGGAAGAAAAGAGGCAAGGAAGAAGACTTAGCAAAAAGGAGAAGAATTTTCAGAGAAAAGTAATCTTCTCAGGTATGGATACTAATTCCATGAGTTTCTACAGACCTTAGGTTAGATATGGTTGACTGTAGGATTTCGGAGAAACCCAAACCATCCATTCATGGTTAGGTTTTGATGGAAAACCCTAGGATAATGCATGAAAGCCATCTAGGAGGATGAATCATGGTTTCAGACCATGGAATGAATGTTTAATGGAATGTAGAAGCAAGCCATAAGACCCCAAACATGAAGAATGAATTAAAAAGTGGAAATTGGACCAGAGTGCACCGAGGGTCGCACACAGGGTCGATAGACCCATCGACCCTAGGCACCCGGACCATCGACCCTCAGCATTCGGGAAGTTCAGACAGAGGGTACGGTCGATAGACCCATCGACCCTATGTATCCTGAGCATCGACCCTTTGATCGACCCTCAGTTAACAGCATGGTTTTTAAATTCGAAATTAATTCTAATTCAATTCTATCGACTTTGTTAGGTTTGCTAGCATTATAATAACACTGTAGAGGTGATTTTAAAGCTTGGAAAAGTATCTTATAGCAAACTAAGGTGAGGAACCTTAACTCCAAACTAAATCGGTTAATAATAAACTGTTTTCTAATTCTTGAGTCCTATGCCATGTTTGATTCTATGTAAATATGTTTGTAATGTGCATACAACATGCCATCCAATATTTCTATTACTTGTTCATGCATATTTACTTTATTGTTTATAACATGATGATGATGATGATGATAGGAATAGGCATGTGCTTGTATGTGTGTGGTTGATGTACTTGATGCGAGCGAGTATCAGGGGAGGTGTGATGAGAACGTCAATAAACGTTAACCTTTGGCGGGTCTCAGCACTTTAGCTCTATCTCTAACTCAAGTCTTGTTCATTGACATCATCGTTTCACCATTACCTTAGCAGAACTATTATGTCGTAGGGTATCAGGGGAGGTGGTCTCGGTCCTTGTAGTCTCTGACTCTACTGGGGGGCCTTAGCTCTTTCTCTATGGACATTCTGAGGGATGCTGGGGTGAGGCCTTGGATACACTGTTTGGCATTAGGATTGGTTAGAGCGAGCCCAGTTTGCAAGCCCTCGCTAACAGGGGCTTACGTATTGGTATAACATTATATAGCAATAAACGTTAACCTTTGTTGTATATTGTTATGGTAGGGTGGATGGGGACGACGATAAACGTTAACCTTCGGGTGGACTTCCACACCCTGTGTATAGAGGCGGTGTCAATAAACGTTAACCTTTGACCACCCAACCTTTCTATTGCGCATTGCAAACTATAAACCAGACCAAAGAGATAAATGAATGTGCATGCATATGTAATGTTGCATTGTTTTGGCTACTCATTGAGCCGTGTTGTGTGCTCACCCCTCAACGTCGAATATTTTTAGTTGATGATGCAGGTTACACAGTTGAAGACTATATGAATGCTTCTACATACGGGACGGTAGCAGCAATGGATGCTGGAGCTGAAGATGATACACACGACTCCTCTTGCGAGTGCAACTTGTATGTATTTGACTAGATATTTTTATAGGTTTCTTTATTGGATTTATAAGACATGTATTTGGTACTTAAATATTTATGTCTCAGTTAAACATAGAATAATTTGCTATTATTTATGGATATCATTTTAGTTCTCAGTTCATTTATTTGTAAGACTTCCGCTATTGTGTATTTACTCTGATTATGATGGTGAGTGTATGAAGGTTCAGGTAACACGGGGATAGCCTATTTGAGATCCTGGTTGAACCATTAGTTATTTAACGGTTCATCACACCATTCTGAAATGTGCGGAATTGGGGTGTGACATGCTGGGGTGAGGCCTTGGATACACTGTTTGGCATTAGGATTGGTTAGTTGCGAGCCCAGTTTGCAGCCCTCGCTAACAGGGGTTTACGTGTTGGTATGGCACTATATAGCAATAAACGTAACCTTTGTTATATAATGTTCATGATTGGGTGCATGTGAGTTGACGATAAACGTGATCTTTGGGTAATGTCACACACTCGTGTATAGAGGCGGAGTCAATAAACGCGACCTTTGGCTACCTCAACCTTTCTATAGCATACTGCAAACTTTAAATCAGACCAAAGATATAAATTGACTTTTTGCATGCATATGTATTGTTGCATTTTTTTGTCTACTCACTGAGCCGTGTTGTGTGCTCACCCCTCGACGTCGAATATTTTAGTTGATGATGCAGGTTATACCATTGAAGACTATATGAATGCGTCTGCATACGAGAACGTAGCGGCGATGGAAGCTGAAGCTGAAGTGGATACACACGACTCCTCTTGCGAGTGCAACTCGTGTGTATTTGATTAGATATTTTATAGGTTTCTTTGTTGGATTTTATTAAGACATGTATTTGGTATTTAAATATTTATGTCTCAGTTAATGACAGAATAATTTTCTATTAAATTAATGATATCATGTTAGTTCTCAGTTCATGTTATTATAAGACTTCCGCTATTGTATATTTACTCAGATTATGATCATGGATGGGTGTAAGTTTAGATAACGCGGGGATAGCTTATTTGAGATCCTGGTTGAACCGTTGGTTTATTAGCGGTTCATCACACCATTCTGGTTAGACCAAAATTGGGGTGTGAGAGGTCATGTGTATCTACTTCATCTTCAACCTCCATTATTGCTACGTTCCCGTACACTGGAGCATTTTCATAGTCTTCAACTGTGAAACCTACATCATCAACTAAAATTTTCGACGTCGAGGGGTGAGCACACATCATGGCTCAGTGAGTAAACAAAACAATGCAACATTACATATGCATGCAATCAATTCATATCTTTGGTCTGGTTTAAAGTTTGCAATATGCAATAGAAAGGTTTAGGTAGTCAAAGGTCGCGTTTATTGACCCCGCCTCTATACACAAGTGTGCGACGCCGTCCGAAGGTAACGTTTATCGTCGACTTACAAGCACCCAATCATGAACATTATATAACAAAGGTTAACGTTTATTGCTATATAGTGCCATATCAACACGTAAGCCCCTGTTAGCGAGGGCTGCAAACTGGGCTCGCAACTAATCAATCCTAATGCCAAACAGTGTATCCAAGGCCTCACCCCAGCATCCCTCAGAATGTCTATAGAGATAGAGCTAAGGCCCCCCCGGTAGAGTCAGAGACTACAAGGACCGAGACCACCTCCCCTGATACTCTACAACATAATAGTTCTACTAAAGTAATGGCGATACGACGATGCTAATGCACAAGAATTGAGTTAGAGATAGAGCTAAAGTGCTGAGACCCGTCAAAGGTTAACGTTTATTGACGTTCTCATCACACCTCCCCTGATACTCGCTCGCATCAAGAACACTAACTACACACATACAATCACATGCCTATTCCTATCATCATCATCATCATCATGTTATAAAGAATAAAATAAATATGCATGAACAAATAATAGAAATATTTGATGACATGTTGTATGCAAATTACAAACATCTTCGCATAGAATCAAACATGGCATTGGACTCAAGAAAACAAAAAACAGTTTGTTATTAACCAATTAGTTTAGAGTTCTGTTTCCTCACCTTAGCTTGCTAATAGTTACTTTTCCAAGCTTTAGAATCACCTTTATATTGTTATTATATTGCTAGAAGACCTAACAAAGTCGATAGAATTTAACTAGAATTTATTCTGAATTTAAAAACCATTCTGTTAACTAAGGGTCGGAGTCATGATCGACCCTGGGTGCGACCCTCCCCAAACTCTGAACTTCCCGAACACTGAGGGTCGATAGTTAGGATCACCTAGGGTCGGATGGTCATCGACCCTCGATGCGACCCTCAGTGTACATTGGTCGATTTCCCTCTCTTAGTCCATTCTTCGTGCTTGGGATCCTATGGCTTGCCCCTACATTCCATTCTACATTCATTTCATGGTCTGAAACCATGAATCATCCACCTAAAATAGCTTTCATACATTCTCCTATGGTTTCCCATGAAAACCTAACCATGGGTTGATGGTTTGGGTTTCTCCGAGATCACACTCTCATCAATATCTAACCTAAGGTCTATAGAAACTCATGGAATTAGTATCCATACCTGAGAATAATACTCCTTCTCTGCAACTCTTCTCTTTTGGCTAAATTCTATTCCTTGCTTCTCTTCTTCCTCTTTTCCTTCTCTTCTCTTTCTCTCAATTCAATTAGGGTTGTGAAAGGAGTGAAAGAGGCTTAGGGACGTCCTTTAAGTAGAGTTGGAACATCCTAAAATAAGTCCCTTTGAGATTAGGAAAGAATCCAAATCGAAAATTAGGAAATTTCCTAATTTCAGTTTCGGAGGCAACTGAGGGTCGATGATCCCGTCGACCCTAGGTTCTCTAAGTTGTCCGACCCTCCCTTCAAAACTGAGGGTATGACTTTCTGTTTTGGGGGGTCCGACCATACTTGGCTGGGTATGCGACCCTCCCCTTAAATTAAGTGTTTTTGGGTCGATTTGATACCTGGGATCTCGATCTCCTTCACGCCCTTGGTCCATTTGACTTGACCATGATAGGTAAACCTGGTTCAAGGTGGTAAGACCGGGTTAGATTGACATGGGTCTTACAACCAATAGGACTGCCAAGTGTCGCTCTGAGGGACACCCAGGTCATAGACTCCGAGTAGGAGTGGGAGACTATAGCCAAGGAAGCCAAGTTGATTTATAGTAAGAGTGACTCATGTCGCCATACGAGTGGTCGTATGGCCATGATGATCGGCATCGTATTGTACTAGGAGAGGGACTCCTCTGGCGTGACATAGTTGCCTTAGGGCTTTGACCTCCGACCAAGAAACATAACTGAACAGGTCTATACCTTCGATCAGCACCGTGTCCTAATAGGACTGAAACTCCGAGCGGTAGAAGCCGAGTGCAATACATCATTTGTGGTCCGCTCCGAAGATAAAGGTTGCCACGTGTAAAATTTTAAGTGGATGATGTTTTTCCCACATAACAATAATAAAGGGTACGGTCCACAAGTCGGACAATTACCCTAAAACAAAATAGATTTAACAAAAAAAAAACCTATCACTGGGCTGGTGGCGGAGGAGTTGCAGGTATCGACACATCATGATCATAGTCCTACTCATTGGCAATATGAAGCCAATGCACCTACTTTTGGGTGACTCGGAGACTCTAAGCGAGATCCTCCACACGCTGGTCTGTCGCCAGCTGAGCATCAAGAAGTGGCCGTAGCCTGACCCCACCACCACTTGGATTGGGAATGGGTAATGAGAACCTAGCGGAACAGACACTAAATAATGAGAATTATACTAGAGCAAATCAAGAGGCAACTATCTAGGCTAACCAAAATAATTTACCTGGACCACCTCTAGGGGACTTGGCTACAGTTGTGACCAATCTGGCCTGTCAAGTGTGGCATTGATGGAATGGCAAGCTGCATTGGGGACAAACATACCTGCCTCTGCCAAAGTTACACCAGCACCACAAGGCCAAACTAATATGACACTAGTTGGTAGTAACACCATCCCAACAACAACAGATTCTAGTATTGAATACCCTAGGATAGTACTAGGGTGTATATCCAGGCAGCTACCAGGGTGGTTACCCTTATCAACCACCGATGGATGGGATGGTTGCTCCATGATAAAATGATCTGACAAGGGTTGAGAAACATTTTCTAAGATAAAGCCCCAGACACCCTCCGGCAAGGGATCAAATCCATTGTGGCTAGTACAGTGGATAGACGAACTAGAGAAGACTTTCTTAATGATGGTCATACCTGGAGAAGAAAATGTATAGTATGCCACCTACATGCTGAGGGAGGGTGAAAACCATTGGTGAAGATCCACTCGCACCTAGTACACACAGGTGACTTGGGCCATATTCAAGGAGGCTTTCTTTGAGAAGTATTTCCCAAGGAGCTGCAGAGATCAGATGGAGTGGGTATTTTTGAGTCTGCACCAGGGCAGATGACCATAGATGCTTACCAATAGAGGTACGAAGAATTGTTCTTCTTCGCTCCTACCAGCATGTAGAAGATATGAAGACCTGACGGTTCACCATAAGACTTAGGGGAAGCATCCGCGAGCATGTGCTGGGTTTAAAGAAGAAAATTTACAATGAAGCAATGTAGATTTCTCGAGCTCTGTATTTTTGTCAAAAGGAAAACATCTTCGCTCAGAAACAAGGACTGAAAAGGCTTAACACTGATACAATGACTGGGGGGAAACTCAAAGCCTTTTAGACCATTCAGGCCATAAAAAATAGTAGGACCAGCTAAGACTACTCCAAACAATACATAACAAGAAAGTGGACAGGCTAAAAACATCAGGTGCTACAATTGCAACCAGATGGGGCACTATGGAAAGATGTGCCCTCAACCTAAGAAGTAGCTGTAGCAAGGAAAAGTCTCCGCTGTGACCTCTGAAGAAGCTACCATATTGTCTAATGTGGTTATAGGTACTGTAAGTATAGCTGGTGTACCCACTAGAGTTCTCTTCGACTTTGGGGCTACCCATTCTTTTGTGTCTATCTTATTTGGAAAGAGAATGGACGTGCTCGTCAAACCTTAGACCAGTGCCTACTAGTAGGATCATTGTTGGGACTAGAGGTAGTGTTAGATGAATGTTACATACTGTGTCCGATATGTATTGATGGATGAAATTTGGATGCAAACCTAGTTCGGCTCGAGATGACAGACTTTAACGTTATCTTGGGGATGGATTAGTTAGCTCAACATTCAGCAAAGCCATTATGTATAGAGAAGAAATTTTCATTCAAAGGGAAAGACGGCACAGAGTTTGGTTTCACTAGAAGCAAACTGCTTCAAAAAATGAAAGCTGATTCTTTCTGCACTCAAGGCAAAGAGGTGCCTTGAGAAGGGTGAAATTGACTACCTAGTATCCGTGGTTAATGTTACTACAGAAATGCCACGGATGGAGAAATTAAAGTAGTTCAAGAGTTCCCTGATGTGTTTCCAGAAGACTTACCTGGGTTTCCATTTGATCGAGTAACCGAGTTGGTCATAGAACTGAAGGAATTGAAGACTAGACTACAAGAGTTGTTGGACAAGGGTTTTATATGGTCGAGTATCTTACCGTGGGGAGTACCAGTGCTATTCGTGAAGAAAAAAGACGGTAGTGTTCAGCTATGCATAGACTATCGAGAGTTGAACAAGCTTACCATAAAGAAGGGATATCCATTACCTCAGATCGATGACCTATTCGATCAGTTGCAAGATGCAAATGTGTTCTCTAAAATTGATCTACAGTCAGGGTACCATCAACTGAAGATCAAGGGTAGCGATATCCCGAAGAATGCTTTCAGGACCAAGTGTGGACACTACGAATTCCTGGTTATGTCTTCTAAATTGACCAATGCATCTGTATCATTTATGGAGCTTATGAACTGAGTGTTCCATGACATGATAGACACATTAGTTATAGTCTTCATAGACGATATTCTGGTTTACTCCATGGACAAGGAGACTTATCCAACACATCTTAAAGCAACCTTACAATGACTGAAAATGGGGAAGCTTTATGCCAAGTTCAAGAAGTGTGAGTTATGGCTAAATGAAGTGGCTTTCTTGGGTCATGTAGTTTCATCAGAAGGAATAAAAGTGGATCCTAGCAAGATGGAAGCAAATGTAGGGTGGAAAGCACCTAAGAACATTGCAGAGATATGAAGTTTCTTAGGTTTAGCTAGATACTACAGACGATTTGTAGAGGACTACTCTAGAATCGTAGTTCCTCTTAACAAGCTGACCAAGAAAGGGGAAAAATTTGTCTGGAATGACAAGTGTAAAGAATGTTTCTAGACTCTGAAAGCAAAGTTAATGTTGGCTCCCATCTTAACCATTTCAATGCTAGGGCAACCATTCACTCTATACATAGATGCCTTCGGATTGGGTTTAGGACACGTCCTAATGCAAAGTAAATAGGTGATTGCCTATGCTTCACGGCAACTGAAAGAGCAAGAGAAGAATTACCTTACTCGTGACTTAGAGCTAGCAGTGGTGCTTCATGCAATCAAGACTTGGAGACATTACTTATATGGTGAGAAATTTCAGATCAAGTCAGACCGCAAGAGCCTCACCTATCTTTTTACTCAGAAGGAATTGAACATGAGACAGAGAACGTGGTTAGAATTGCTGAAGGATTACAATTGTGATATTCAATACCATCAGGGTAAGGCTAACGTAGTAGCAGTGGCTTTAAGCATGAAGGGGATACTAAAGCCTAAAGGAGAGCTTAGTAAGAATTCCTCTTTGTGTTACGTAGTGTTGGCTTCTGACCAGGACAAAGTGCAATACGTACTAGAGTCTCTAGATGATCCTATAGAGTAAGGACTGAGTCATAAGTTCCCACTTATGTTTATGGCATTGAAGATCATACCAGACTTGATGGACGAGGTAAAATATGAAATTATACAAGACCTACATCTGAAAACAGTGCAAGAATATTTGGAGAAGGGTAAGCCAAACCCTAACTTTAACTTGGATGTGGATAAGGTACTGAGATATAGATGACAATTATTTATACCTAAAAGAAAAGACTCAGACCTTAGAGACAGAATAATGATGGAAGCCCATTCCTCCCCATATTCAGTACATACTGAAAGCATTAAGATGTACCATGATATGAAGAGATTGTACTAGTGGAGATGAATGAAAGCAGATGTGGCTAAACACATATTTTAGTGTTTGAACTGTCAACAACTGAAGGCCAAAAGATAAAGACCAAGATTTACTACAACCATTGCCTGAACTAGCATGAAAATGGGACTACATTACTAAGGACTTCGTCACTGGGTTACCCTTGACTCCCAGATCTGTTGACGCTATCTGGGTGATTGTAGACCGCCTTACGAAGATGGCCATTTTATAGCAATCAGACCTCAATATACCTTGAAGAGACTAGCTAAGCTGTATGTAGAAAACATTGTCAGACTCCATGGTGTACTTAAGGGCATAGTGTCTGATCAAGATCCTCGCTTTACCTCCAAGTTTTGGCAAGGGCTATAAACAGCTATGGGAACGGGCAAGGACTATAGGCAGCTTTGGGAATAAAACTAAAGTTTAGTACAATCTTTTATCCTTAGATGGATAATCAGTCTGAAAAGACTATTCAAATCTTAAAAGATATGCTCCAAGTTTGTGTGATTGATTTTAAAGGAGCTTGGGATGAAGAGTTAGCACTAATTGGGTTTCTAGTTATTTTACCTTGTCCGATCTCGTAGTCTGGGCTACTGTTCGGATGGACTTTTCAGCTATCAGACAGTGCACCCAGACAGCTTAAAATACTGACTTATGAGTTGTTCAATCTCGAGGGTTATGCTACCTGACAAGAGACCAGACAAACCCAGAATAGAGTCTGTGAATTGAAAACTTTCCTAGTTTATGTATACCACTCTCCTAATTGCGAGAGGACTCTAATTAGAGGTTACTCCTCTATATATGTTTCATTTTCCACTCACTCTCACTCTTTATACCAATTACAAACCATAGAAATTGAAAGGGGATCTGAGAGAGAGGCTTTGAAAAAGAAGAAGGTTATGGGAAAGAAGATCTAAGAAGAAGGTTGTGCAAGGGAAGAAGTAGGCTGTGCGAGGGAAGAACCATTTTCGACGCAAGAACTCATTGTCGGCTTCCATTCACATCGTCACGAAACCAATGTTAAGTTCCCTCACCCTTGTAGTGGGTTAGGTTGTATATGAATTGAGATCATGACCACTTATGGCTAAGGATCAATCCCAATATCATGATTTGGCCGTTGGTTTATCCCAATTCATTGTTGAACCTTGTTGTCACACCCCAATTTTGGACTAACCAATGGTGTGATGAACCGTCATGAAAACCAACAGTTCAAACTAGGATCTCGTATAGGCTATGCCAACCATGTTAAACCAAAACATATTCCACAGTAATAATTAGAGATATTTGAGTAAATAGCATAAGTCTTATTAATAATGAACTGAGGTCTAACATGATAAATAAATATTTAATAGGTTATCTCCAAGTAACCAAAACATATTTATAGATATTACAAGTATCAAAATACACAAGTTCACTACTAAGCGTAATCATAGTCGAAACACTCGCTTGATGAGTCTTATTCGTCCTCAACAACTTGCACATCCATAGCCGCCACTTGTCCATATGTTGACGCATCGATGTAATCTTCAATCGTAACACTTACAACATCAGAAACTAAAAAGAACTGCATGCGCGAAGGTCAGCTCTCCAACTTGAGCTCAATGAGAAAATAAATCTGTCACACCCCAATTCTACACTATTCAGAATGGTGTGATGAACTGCTAATAAACCAACGGTTCAACTAGGATCTTGAATAGGCTGTGTCCGTTTGTTTAAACCATACATATACACAACAATAATCAGAGTAAATACACAATAGCGGAAGTCTTTAATATTAAATGAACTGAGAGTCTAAAGATGATAACATAAATAAATTATTCAATTATCTTCCAAATACTAAGACCTAAATAAAATATTTAATCAATTACATCATCTGTATAATTTGAACAAAAACTAATAAAAAACGTAAGAGTAGCACTCGCATGACGAATCATGCGATTCCATCAAAACTTCAGCATCCATTGCCGCCGCATGTCCATACACCAGAGCATTCATATAATTTTCAACCGTGGCAACTGCATCATCAACTAAAAGCATTCGACGTCGAAAGGGTGAGCACACATCACGGCTCAGTGAGCAAACAAAACAATGAAACAAACATATGCATGCATTTAATTCATATCTTCGGTCTGGTTTATAAGTTTGCAATGTGCTATAGAAAGGTTCGGAGGCTGCCTCACCTCTATACACAAGTGTGTGGAGCCGCCCAATGAATACGGCATTGCCGTCCCACATGCACCCACCATGGACAAGTATACACCCAATGAAAACGGCATTGTTGTACCGGCTGCCCATACCAACACGTAAGGCCCTATTGGCGAGGGCTTGTAAACTGGGCTCGCAACTAACCAATCCTAATAACAAACAGTGTATCCAAGACCTCACCCCAGCATCCCTCAATACATCCATAGGGATAGAGCTAGGGTTTGGTGACCAGGCTGAACCACAATGCCACGTCCCCCCCTGATGCCCTACAATATATTAGTTCTACTAAGGTAATGGCGATACGATGATGTTCGTGGACAAGACTTGAGTAGAGATAGAGCTAGAGTCTGGTGACCAGGCTGAACCACAATGCCACATTCTCCCCCAGATGCCCCACTCACATCAGGTACACTAACCACACACATACATTCACATGCCTATTCCTAGCATCATCATCATCAACATGTTATAATAAACTATATTAAATATGCATGAATAGTAATAACATGAGTAGTAGATGACATGTGATATGCACATTACAATAATACAATCATAGAATCATACATGACATTGGACTCAATAAACAAAAATAGTTTATTATTAGCCAATTAGTTTAGGTCTTGTTCCCTCACCTTTGATTGAGTGTAGACCCTCTTTCAAGCTCTAAGAATCAATTTTATATCACTAAGAAAACCTAACAAATTGATAGATTCTAATTAGAAATAATTTCCAATAATTTAAGCTTGCTGTAAAGCTAGGGTCGCAGGATGGGTTGCAGGTATCTGAGATCCCAATGTGTAGGGTCGGTCATAGGGTCGGTTACCCATCGACCCTATGTGCGACCACAGCCTCCCTGGGCTTCCCGAGAGCATGGGGTCAATCATGTAGTCTCGTAGGTCTATTCTAAGAATGTTCTATGGCTCATAACTATGATTTTTACACACTTTCCATTGTCTATGATGATTACTTTCATGGATTCCTTCGAGCTCATCCATGGGTAGATGATTTGGGTTTCTCCCATCCCTAACTTCTTCATAAGCTATTCTAGGGTCTTTCATAATTCATGGAGAATGTATTCATACCTTAGGGTAGCTGAGATTCAGAGATTTCTCTAAATTCCTTCTCTTTAGTTGTCTTATCAAATTCTCCTTCTCTTCTTCTTGTCTTCCTTCTCTTCTCTTTCTCTCACTCTCAATTAGGGTTCCAAAAGGAGTGAAAGAGGCTAAGGGACGTCCTATTTATAGAGGAAAACCTCTCAAAATACGTCCCATCGAGATTAGAAAAGGAATTCCTGAAATTAGGAAAGTTTCCTAATTCACGGTTTCTGTCTGTCACCATAGGGTCGATGCTAGGGTCACAGAATCCGTCGACCCTAGGGTCTCAAGTCATCCGACCCTAGGTCGAAAAATCATGGGTTGGACTCGGTTGAGGTGGGGTCGACCCTACCTGTTTATTTATGCGACCCTACCCTCATATTTATTATTTTTGGGTCAAATTCATACCTGGTTTTGTGCTTTCCTTTATGTACTTGGTCCACTTGGCTCGATCATGATAGGTAGACCTGGTACAAGGTGGTAAGATCGGTTAGTTCGATATGGGTCTTACAACTCCCCCTTGCTTATTAAAAATTTCGTCTTCGAAATTTATACATACCTTCCGAGTCGAAAAGATAAGGGTATTGCTTTCGCATTGCATTCTCTTCTTCCAATGTGATCTCTTCTATATCTCGACTTCTCCAGGTGACTTTAACATAGTATATGTCACGATTACGTAGACGTTGAACCTTTCGACTGGTGATTTCAGTTGGTGCTACTTCAAACGTCAAATCATCAGTTAGATCTGGTGGATCTGCTGTCAAAATGTGCGTTAGATCTCTGACATACTTCTTCAATAAGGAGATATGAAATATATCATGCACACTTGACATAGATGGTGGTAATACTAACTAATAAGCCACTTTTCTACGTTTGACTAGAATCTCATATGGCCCGACATATCTCGAACTTAGCTTTCCTTTCTGTCCGAACCGTTTTAACCAGCGCATCGCTGACACTTTCAAGAATACCTTATCACCTACAACAAATTCAAGGTCTCGGCGTCGAGTATGTGCATATTGTTTCTGATGATTCTGAGTCGTTCTTACTCTTTCTTTGATAATGTCGACCACTCAACAAGTTTCTTCAATAAATTCTGGTCCAACAATGCTACATTCTCCAACTTCATTCCAAAATAGAGGAGTTCAACATTTCCTACCATACAGTGCTTCATAGGGTGACATCTGTATAGTAGCTTGAAAGCTGTTGTTATAGGCAAACTCGATCAATGGTAGTTTCTCATCCCATGATCCTTTAAAATCTATTACACAGGCTCGCAGCATGTCTTCTAAAACATGTCTTCTAAAATTTATATGGTACGCTCTGATTGTCCGTCCGTCTGAGGATGGAATGCAGTACTAAACTTCAATGTTGTACCCATAGCCTTCTGCAATCCTTCCCAAAACTTTGAAGTAAATCGTGGGTCTCTGTTCGACACAATGCTTTCAGGTACACCGTGTAGTCTGACAATATTATCCACATACAACTTGGCTAACCTTTCTAGTGTATACTGAGGTCGTATTGCTATAAAGAGAGTTGTCTTCGTCAGACGATCCACAATCACCCAGACCGCGTCAACCACTCGAGGAGTCAATGGTAACCCGGTGATGAAGTCCATAGTGATGCAGTCCCATTTTCATGCTGGTTCTGGCAGCTATTGCAACAATCCAGCAGGTCTTTGTCGTTCAGCCTTCACCCTCTAACAGTGACACGAATTTAGCTACATCAGCTTTCATTCCTCTCCACCAATATAATTTCTTTAATTCATGATACATCTTTGTACTTCCAGGATGTACCGAATAGGCGGTGGTATGAGCTTCCTTTATTAGTCTGTGTCTAACGTCTGAGTTTTTCGTTTCAGGAACACATATTCGTTCCTTGTACTTTAGTACCTTTTCTTCATCCAAGGTGAACCTAGGAATAGTCCTACCTTTTTTGATGTCTTCTTGTACCGTTCTCAGATAAGGGTATGATGTAATAGCGACTTTCACTTCATCAATTATAGCAGGTACAATCTTCAATGTTGTGAACATATTTGAAAACCGATGAATAAACCCTTGGTTGGTCGATCCACCCCATGCATCTATCACGAACTTCTCATTACCATCATTGAATACTCTTCCTGTAGTACACATTGTTGCAGTCGTGTTAACTTCTCCTTGAGATTTTATCATTGCTTTCCTGCTTAGTGCATCAGCCACTACATTAGCCTTTCCTGGATGATACTGGATATCACAATCATAATCCTTTAATAATTCCAGCCATCTTCTTTGTTGCATGTTCAACTCCTTCTGATTAAATAGATAAGTAAGACTCTTATGATCTGATTTAATCTGAAATTTCTCTCCATACAAATAATGTCTCCATATCTTGACAGCATGTATCACTGTCGCTAATTCCAAGTCATGAGTGGGGTAGTTCTTCTCATGTGTTTTCAGTTGTCTTGAAGCATATGCAACTACTTGTTCTCCTTGCATAAGTACACATCCTAAACCTAATCCAGATGCATCATTGTATAAAACAAATGATTGTCCTAGAATAGGAATAGTCAGGATGGGAGCAGATACCAATCTTGCCTTCAATGTTTGGAAACTGTTCTCACATTTTTCAGTCCAAATAAACTTCTCTCCTTTCTTAGTCAAGCTGGTAAGCGGTACGGCGATCCTGGAGTAGTCTTCCATGAATCGTCAGTAATACCCACCTAGACCTAGAAAACTTCTAATTTCTGCAATACTCTTCGATGCTTCCCACTTCACAATGGCTTCAATCTTACTAGGGTCCACTTTAATTCCTTCAGTGGATACAACATGTCTAAGAAAACAACTTCATTTAGCCAAAACTCACACTTTGTAAATTTGGCGTGAAGCTTCTCTTTTCGTAATCGCTGCAGAGCGGTGCTTAGATTCATAATATGAGTTTCCTTGTCCTTGGAGTAGACCAATATATCACCAATGAATACAATGACAGACGTATCCAACATATCATGGAATACCAGATTCATAAGTTTCATAAAAGTTGCTGGTGCGTTTGTCAGTCCAAAAGACATGACCAAAAATTCATAATGTCCATATCTGGTCCTGAATGCTGTCTTGGGAATATCACCATCCTTAATCTTCAACTAATAGTATCTTGACCGAAGATCGATCTTGGAGAATACCTTGGCACCTTGCAACTGATCGAACAAGTCATCGATCCGAGGCAATGGGTACCGATTCTTGATTGTCAGCTTATTTAGTTCCCGATAGTCTATACACAGTCGAACACTACCGTCCTTCTTCACGAATAATACTGGTGCTCCCCATGGTGATATGCTAGGTCTGATGTAACCCTTGTCCAACAATTCTTGTAACTGCACCTTCAATTCCTTCAGTTCAGTAGGAGCCATTCGATAGGGTGCTTTAGATACTGGTATGGCTCCTGGTATCAAATCTATAACAAACTCTGTAGCTCGGTCAGGTGGTAGTCTTGGTAATTCTTCAGGAAATACATCTGGGAAGTCACGCACAACATCAATATCTTCCATTCGTGGGGCGTCCTTGGTGAGGTCGACCATTGAGACCAGATACCCAACTCCTCCTTTCTCAAGGCATTTTCTAGCCTTCAATGCAGAGAGGATGATTTTTTGTTTACAGGGTAGTTTGGTTCCCACAAAACTAAACTTTGTTCCTTCCTTGTCTTTAAATGTCAGCTTCTTTTCTGCACATAATAGGTTTGCAGAATGTCGAGCTAACCAGTCCATTCCCAAGATGACATCAAAATCTGCCATCTCAAGTTGGATCAAGGTTGCATCCAAAGTCTTCTCATCAATAAGAACTGGACATGGTCCATAACCCTTTTCTAATTCCACTTCTAGTCCCATTGGCGATTGTACAAGCAGTTTGTAGTCTAAAGATTTGAGGGGTAGATTTAGCTTCTTTCCAAACGACACAGATATAAAAGAATGAGTAGCTCCAGAATCAAAGAGTACTCTAACGGGTATGCCATTAATATGTACGATACCTGTGATTTGTTTTATTTTGGTCTACATGCTCACACAATGTAATCATAAAGTGAAAGGTTCAGATCATACCTGTGACCACATCAGGTGATGCGGCAGCATCCTCAGATGTAACTGCATAAACCTTTCCTTGCTGTAGCTGCTTCCTGGGCTTAGGACACTCCCTTGAAATATGTCCCACTTGATTGCAGTTAAACCACCTTATTCCTTCACCATTTTGCTTTGGTTGTGATGGGGCTGCTGAGGTAGTCTTGGCTGCAGTATTAAATCCTTGAGTACGGAAGGGTTTGAATGTCCTTAAATTCCCTCCATTATATGAAGTTCCAGTTGGCCTTTTAATACCCCTGTTTTGAGCAAAATAGCTCTCTTTCTGGCTCGACTCTATCACTCGAGCAATTTGTACAGCTTCATTGTAGATTTTCTTCTCAAGTCCCAGAACATGTTCACGTATGCTTCCCCTAAGTCCCATGACGAACCTTCGGGTCTTCGTATCTCCCTCTTGCATACTGACTGGCACAAAGAAGAACAGCTCCTCATAATGCTGTTGATATGCATCGACACTCATCTGTCCCTGATATAAACTCAGGAACTCTCTCTCCATAGAATCTCTAAAACTTCTAGGAAAGTACTTCCCAAAGAATGACTCTTTATATATACCCCAGGTCAATTGGGTGTGCTTGGTTAACAAATATGTCCTGGTAGACTTCCACCAATGGTGTGCATCGCCCTTTAGCATAAATGTGGTGCACAACACCTTCTCTTCTTCATTCACTGTCATCATCATAAAGTTTCTTTCCATTTCATCAACCCAGTGTGCTAGCCACAAAGGATCTGCTGGCTTGCCATTAGATTCTTTGGGCTTCATTTTCAGGAAACGCTCGACCAGTCTGAAGTGGTCCAGCTGATACGGAGCATAGGCCCCATTCATAGGTGGTTGGTACTGATATCCACCCTGAGATACTTTAGGGTTCTGCACTTGAGCCTGCATGCCTGGTGTTTGAGTTGTGTGGGGTACCGTGTTACTTCCCCCTGGTACTGTGCTTGCCTGTCCTGCTGGCATCGGTGTCGTATGTGCAGTTGGAAAAGTCATGCCTATGGCAGCTTGCATATTAGATTGCACCTGTTGTATTTTCTGCAGCTGTTGTGCCCAGTTCATTACCGCCGTAGCCAGATCCGTAGGTGGGACTGACAAGTTAATAGGATTTGTCTGGCCATTAGCCACTAGCGGTGCCGTATTTAGATTTTCTCGTGCTTCCTCATTTACGTGGCTGTCTTCCTCCACAGGTGGTGGTGGTGGAATTGGGTTACGTTCTCGTCTGTTCCCTCTTCACCCAGCCATTTCCTGTTCTGGTGGTAGTAGTGTCTAGGGTTCACGACCCAGTTCATTTCCGCTCTAACGAGGCTGAAGCTCAGTATGCTCGCTATGCTCGTAAGAAGGTAAAGGGAGGTCATCGTGTGGACTTGGCTAGTCTAGCCTTGTTCGACGTGGAGACAGCATTTGGTGACATGGACTGGCTTCCTGTGATTACCTACTATGCTTGTACCCGTCCGGATCTGGTGAGATAGTTCTATTGTAATCTCCAGGTGGTGGGAGATCCCAATGATACTAAGAGGGGTAGGGAGCTCAGGATCACTAGCTACATCAAAGGAGTAGAGGTTTCCTTTGACTGCCAACAATTAGCGGATCTTTTGGGCATATCACATGACGGCCCTTTGGTGTACTGTGCTCCTAGGGAGTCCCAGTTCTTTTCCTTGGAGATGCGGGCTGAGATAGACCATCAGCTTATCAGAGAGGATTGCTGGGAGATGAAAGCGATCAACCTACGTCCAGAGCCTCGGGTGTACTATAATATCATCTAGCACAACCTGATACCCCAGAGTGGACATTACGAGAGGATCTCCCAGTTGACCCAGTACTTATTTTACTGTATCTGCACTAGGCAGTCTGTCTGCCTCCCTTATATTATTATGAGGACAATGATCTGTGCTATGCTGCCTGGTCTGATAGGCAACCTACACTATGGACGCCTGATCACTATACTGCTTACCCGCCTAGGGGTTGATTTAGTAGATGAGAAGATTCAGGATAAGACTTTCTCATCAGTGCTGGACTGGGAGGCCATCTGTAGGATGGGCATGCGGGTTGCTCAAGTCAGTAATGAGGAGAGGAACCCTATGGTGCGTCCTCGTACTCGGGTAGAGGTGGCAGACGTTGAGGTGGCAGCAGTAGGAGGAGGAGCAGGGGTTCATGGGGGTGATGATGAGGATCGCATGTATATGGATGTGGATGCTATACCTCCTCCATCACCTCCACATTCTACTGGAGTTGGTCCATCTTGGGCTCCTTCACACATGGCTGGTCCTTCACGCCCACCTTCTGATGACATTATGGGGCTATTGCGTTAGATTAGGGAGGCCCAGCACACGTCGAATCAGTGGATGGACGAGCTGGCAGCTAGTCTCCAGGTGACTCAGACTCAGGTAGCCTGGTAGACTAGGGTGTAAGCTGAGGATTATGATAGAGATCGCGAGGCACCTCCTCCTCCAACACCTCCAGCTCCATGATGTATATATATATATATATTTTTTTTTTCTTTTGTTTTTCTTATATTACAGAGTAACTGTCCAGATTGTAGACTGTACTCTGGTTTGGATATGTATAAACATTGCTTTTGATTTGATGTATATATAAAGCTTGTTCCTTCTTTTATATGTGTATTATTCTCTTTCTTAATTTTGTCTCATACAACAGAGGTGCTTATAGTGTGTTCTTATTATAGATTTTAAATTAAATCCTAACTCAGTTCACAAACTTTTGTGGAAGTATACTGGTTTAACAGACAAGGCCTGATAGCTCTGATACCAAGTTGTCACACCCCAATTCCATACTATTCAGAATGGTGTGATGAACAGCTAATAAACCAACGGTTCAAACAGGATCTCGAATAGGCTGTGTCCATTTGTTTAAACCATACACATACACAACAATAATAAGAGTAAATACACAATAGCAGAAGTCTTTAATATTAAATGAACTGAGAGTCTAAAGATGATAACATAAATAAATTATTCAATTATCTTTCAAATACTAAGACCTAAATAAAATACTTAATAAATTACATCGTCTGTATAATTTGAACAAAAACTAATAACAAAACGTAAGAGTTCCACTGCATGACGAATCATGCGATTCCATCAAAACTTTAGCATCTATTTCCGCTGCATGTCCATATACCAGAGCATTCATATAATCTTCAACCGTGGTACCTGCATCATCAACTAAAAGAATTCGACGTCGAAAGGGGTGAGCACACATCACGGCTCAGTGAGCAAACAAAACAATGCAATAAACATATGCTTGCATTCAATTCATATCTTTGGTATGATTTATAAGTTTGCAATGTGCTATAGAAAGGTTTGGAGGCCGCCTCACCTCTATACACGAGTGTGTGGAGCCGTCCAATGAATACGGCATTGTCGTCCCACATGCACCCACCATGGACAAGTATACACCCAATGAAAATGGCATTGCTGTACCGGCTGCCCATACCAATACGTAAGCCCCTATTAGCGAGGGCTTGCAAATTGGGCTCACAACTAACCAATCCTAATGTCAAATAGTGTATCCAAGGCCTCACCCCAGCATCCCTCAATACATCCATAGGGATAGAGCAAGGGTTTGGTGATCGGGCTGAACCACAATGCCACGTCCCCCCCTGATGCCCTACGATGTATTAGTTCTGCTAAGGTAATGGCGATACAACGATGTTAGTGGACAAGACTTGAGTAGAGATAGAGCTAGAGTCTGGTGACCAGGCTGAACCACAATGCCACGTCCTCGCCCTGATGCCCCACTCGCATCAGGTACACTAACCACACATACATTTACATGCCTATTCCTAGCATCATCATCATCAACATGTTATAATAAACTAAATTAAATATACATGAACAGTAATAACAGGAATAGTAGATGACATGTGATATGCACATTACAATCATACAATCATAGAATCATACATGGCATTGGACTCAATAAACGGAAACCGTTTATTATTAGCCAATTAGTTTAGGTCTTGTTCCCTCACTTTTGATTGAGTGTAGACCCTCTTTCAAGCTCTAAGAATCACTTTTATATCACTAGGAAAACCTAACAAATTGATAGATTCTAATTAGAAATAATTTCCAACAATTTAAGCTTTCTGTAAAGCTAGGGTCGCAGGATGGTTGCAGGTATCTGAGACCCCAGGGTATAGGGTCGGTCATAGGGTCGGTTACCCATCGACCCTATGTGCGACCATAGCCTCCCTAGGCTTCCCGAGAGCATGGGGTCGATCCTGTAGTCTCGTAGGTCCATTTTAAGAATGTTCTATGGCTGAAAACTATGATTTTTACACACTTTTCATTGTCTATGATGATTACTTTCATGGATTCCTTCGAAACTCCTCCATGGGTAGATGATTTGGGTTTCTCCCATCCCTAACTTCTTCATAAGCTATTCTAGGGTCTTTCATAATTCATGGGGAATGTATTCATACCTTAGGGTTGCTGAGATTCAGAGATTTCTCTGAATTCCTTCTCTTTAGTTGTCTTCTCAAATTCTCCTTTTCTTCTTCTCTTCCTTCTCTTCTCTTTCTCTCACTCTCAATTAGGGTTCCAAAAGGAGTGAAAGAGGCTAAGGGACGTCCTATTTATAGAGAAAAACCTCTCAAAATACGTCCCATCGAGATTAGGAAAGGAATTCCTGAAATTAGGAAAGTTTCCTAATTCACGGTTTCAATCTGTCACCATAGGGTCGATGCTAGGGTCGCAGAATCCGTCAACCCTAGGGTCTCAAGTCATTCGACCCTAGGTCTGAAAAATGACTCCGTTGAGGTGGGGTCGACCCTACCTGTTTATGCATGCGATCCTACCCTCATATTTACTATTTTTGGGTCAAATTCGTACCTAGTTTTGTGATTTCCTTTACGTACTTGGGCCACTTGGCTTGACCATGATAGGTAGACCTGGTACAAGGTGGTAAGACCGGTTAGTTTGATACGGGTGTTACAAAATCAATGCAACAAACATATACATGCATTCAATTTATATCTTTGGTCTAGTTTTTAAGTTTGCAATATGCTATAGAAAGGATTGGCGGCCACCGCACCTCTATATACGAGTATGTGAATCCGTCCAATGGATCAAACACCATTGTCATCCCACATGCACTCACCATGGAATAGAGATAGAGCTAAAGTGCCCGGATCAAACACCACTAACACTTCCCCTGATACCCTACCCATACCAACACGTAAGCCCCTATTGTCGAGGGCTTACAAACTGGGCTCGCAACTAACCAATCCTAAATGTCATCCAGTGTATCCAAGGCCTCACCCCAACATCCCTCAATACGTCTATAGAGATAGAGCTAAGGCCCCCCAACAGAGTCAGAGACCACACGGTCCGAGACCACCTCCCTTGATGCCCAATGACATAATAGTTCTGCAAAGGTAATGGCGATACGATTATGTTAGTGGGCAAGACTTGAGTAGAGATAGAGCTAGAGTCTGGTGACCAGGTTAGAGACCACCATGTCACGTCCTCCCCCTGATGCCCCAATTGCATCAAGCATACTAACCACACATACATAGTTACATATCTATTCCTAGCATCATCATCATCATCATGTTATAATATACAAAAATAGATATGCATGAGCAGTAATAACATAAATATTGGATGATATGTGAGATGCACATTACAAGCATACAAGCATAGAGGCATTCGTTGCATTGGACAAAATAAAATAAAACAGTTTGTTATTATCTAATTTGTTTAGGTCTTATTTTCTCATCTTTGATTGATGTTTGTTCCTCTCCCAAGGTTTGGAAGTCACTTTGAATCTATTGGGAACCTAAACAATTATTGTATTTAAGTTAGGGTTCAAGTTTATCAAGTTACAGTAGTCAAAAACCTTGTTTGGTCTCAAAATATGCTTGTTGTTATCGTATGGTTGATCCCTATGATCGATCCTTTGGTCGCATTATATGCCACCATACCACATACGGTCGATACCTTATGGTCACATTATATGCCATTGTACAACATACAATCGATACCCTATGGTCGCACTATATGCAACCGTACCCATGACTGTACGTTTCCTGAATTCTTCTCGAATGACTATGGTCGATACTCTGGTCATCCTATGGTCGACCGTAGCTGCAACCATATGATTTCTAGTCAAAATTTTACTTTCAATCCGAGTTTCCCCTCTTGGCTCATCAA
The DNA here is from genome assembly GCA_028583415.1 of Protea cynaroides. NCBI lineage: Eukaryota > Viridiplantae > Streptophyta > Magnoliopsida > Proteales > Proteaceae > Protea > Protea cynaroides. The sequence continues at coordinate 6,648,375 of CM053268.1, read as the reverse complement.
TGGGATTCATCCTAAAATCATTCTATGGCCTTTAATCATAGTTTATCCTTATCAATTATCCCTACCCTACTCTCTATGGTTTCCCATAGAAAACCTATAACCGAATCGTTGTATTAGGTTCCATATATCAATTAAAAAGAACCTATTCTATCTGATTTATCCTATAGAGTCAAGTCCATACCTTAAGCTTGTTGTAGAGAGATAGAACTCTTCTCTGCAAAACCTTCCTCTCAGCCTTCTTCTCCAAATCTCCTTCTCTTTCTCTTTAGCTTTCTCTTTCTCTCTTAGGTTTAGAGTTTTCAACTTGGATTCTAAAAGAGTGAGAGAGGCTAAGGGACATCCTTTATATAGAGGAAAACCTCCATATAGAGTCCTCTTTCAATTAGGAAAGAGTCCTCCTCAAATTTGAAAATATTTCTAAACACCGAGTCGGTTCTGGGTTCATACGATCGATCATGTGGTCGCATAATCCGTCGACCATACTTTTCAAAACATGCGACAGTACGTTGTGTGGTCACAACTTAGTCTACCATACGGTCAACCATTCCCCTAAAAACTGCCATCGTACATCCAAAATTTACTGGTTTTTAGTTTTTGGCTGGTTGCTTCCACACGAACTTAAACAATCAACCATACCAACTAAATTTGACTTATTGCTTACCTCATCTTGTGGTTTCTTCATACAATTGGTACTTAAACCGATTATGATAGGAAGACCAATCACAACATGAGAATGTAATATTAGACCGGGTTCGTGGTGTGCGGGTCTTACACTTATAGTTCGGATGGTTCACAAAAAACTAGTATTTGTAATGTCATAGTAAACTAGGGTTGCAGTTGAAGACCTAACCCTAATGTGTTTCAGACCATAGAATGGCATAGGATGAGCCCTAGAATGAGTTGAGAGATCGACTCTGAAGAGAGACAAACCAAAGAGTTAACTCGGATACCTTTTGGGGCATTTTGGAATGCTCTCCAGAAGGCTGTCCAGTAGCACCAATGTCAGACAAGAGATCAGGCTGGACAAGCTACCGGATAAACTCACAGAAAGTCTGAAACTTATCTGGTTGAACTTTAAGAATTCCAAGTTCTATCGGACAAGCGACCGAACAAGTGATCGGACACTCTCGGGAAGTATCTCAGGCTTTGTCCGGTTAGACGACCGATCGAGCAATACAATATTGGACATGCTATCGAACGATGTCTGAAATGACGGCTTTCCAATCCAGACTGTGAGTCTGATGAACAAAAAATATTAGAGTAAAACCTAACCTAATCCTAATGGTTGTTTAGGACTTATAGCTAAGCATAGCTACTTTCAAGGTCTTAAAGAAAGTCAAGTATCACATAACAAGTGAGGGACAAGACCTAAACTAATTGGTTAATAATAAACTACCCCTTTATTTCTATTCAATGCCTATTACTATGTTCTATTGTTCGTGCATATAACATGTCAACCAATAATTTCTATGGGCAAAGGTATGAACCTAATCACTGAATATGTAAATTCTATGGAATAAGGCTTCTATGGGGGATTGGAGATGTCAAACTAGTATGATCCATGTGATTCCTTGAGTAAATCCCAAGGCTAATCATGAGGGGTGAGTTTGTTGATAATGGTTGATGAGAAACTACTAATGATGACCATAGGATAACCTTGGTATGAACCCAAGAGAAAAACCGAGGAGTTGACCCAAGAAGAACTCGAATTGAATGTAGTTGGTGACCAGAAGTCTTAAGGTCATAGCTACAGTCGACCATAGCATGACCAACATGACCAAAGGATCGACCATAGGCATTCGAAAAGATTTCAGAAACCATATGGTCGCAGCTACGATCGAACCATATGCTATCGTAGGGTATCGATCGTAGGCAGTAAGGTCGACATAGTATGAAACTATAGGACCAATCAGACACATATCAGTGCTCTATTTTGATTTTTGACTACTGTAACATGTTACATATGAACCCTAACTTAAATGCAAATAACTTTTAGGTTATTAAATCAATTCAAATAGAATTACAATGCTTGGAAGGAGATCAAGTTTTGCTAACAGGTGAGGGAACAAGACCTAAACCAATTGGATAACAACAAACTATTTATTTATTTGAGTCCAATGCCATGATTGATTCTAAGCTTGTATGTTTGTAATGTGCATCTCACATGTCATCCAATATTTCTGCTATTACTGCTCATGCATATTTATTTCTATCTATTTATAATATGATGATGATGATGATGCTAGGAATAGGCATGTGATTATGTGTGTGTGGTTAGTGAGCTTGATGCAAGTGGAGCATCAGGGGGAGGACGTGGTATGGTGGTCTTGACCTGGTTACCAGACTCTAGCTCTATCTCTACTCAAGTCTTGTTCACTGACATCGTCATATCGCCATTACCTTAGCAGAACTTTTACGTCGTAGGGCATCTGGGGAGGTGGGCTCGGACCATGTAGTCTTCGACTCTGTCGGGGGCCTTAGCTTTATCGCTATGGATGTATTAAGGGATGTTGGGGTGTGGCCCTGAATATACTGGATGACATTTAGGATTGGTTAGTTGCGAGTCCAGTTTGCAAGCCCTCGCTAATAAGGGTTTATGTGTTGGTATGGGTAGGGCATCAGGGGAAGTGTTGGCGGTGTTTGATTCAGACACTTTGGCTCTATCTCTATTCCATGGTGGGTGCATGTGGGACGACAATGGTGTTTGATCCATTGGACGGATTCACACACTTGTTTATACAGGTGCAGGGGCCACCAAACCTTTCTATAGTATATTACAAACTTAAAACCAGGCCAAAGATATGAATTGAATGCATGCATATGTTTGTTGCATTGTTTTGTTTGCTCACTGAGCCATGATGTGTGCACAGCCTTTCGACGTCGAATATTTTAGTTGATGATGCAGGTCCTACTGTTGAAGATTTTGTAAATGCACGGATGTATGGACACGTTGCGGCCATGGACGTAGAAGCTGTTGAAGATACGCATGATCCTTCATGCGAGTGTAACCAGTGCATTTTTTATTAGTTTAGCTATATTTGGTTATTGCGACATGTAATGGATTATTTACCTTTATGTCTTCAGTTTTTGGGAAATAATTGGATTAGATAATTCTTATATCATTGTTAGACACTCAGCTCATTATCTATAAGACTTTAGCTTATTTGTTATTTATCTCTGATTATTTTGTAGAAGGTGTGTGTTGTCACACCCCAATTTTGGTTGAACCAGAAGTGTGAGTGAACCGTCACTGAACCAACGGCTCACACCAAGATCTCAATAAGACCGTGTCCACTCATACAAACCATTGCACATAACCACAATCAGAATATAATAAATACGGCAGAAGTCTTAAATAAAATGAACTGAGTAATCTATTGATAAATTTAAATAAAATTTTCAATTTTTTAAATTCCCAAAACTTAAATAAATATCCTTACATCACTATATTTCCAACCAAAAATAAATAGAATAAATTAAAATCAAATCCAAAAGGTACACACAGAAAGGGCACTCGCATGAAGCGTCATGCTCGTCCTTTCCTGCTTGCACGTCCAGGGCAGCCACGCCTCCATACACTGGAGCATCCACGTAATCCTCTACTGTATAACCTGCATCAACATCTAAAAACATGTATATATACAAGTGTGAGCTCACAACTTAGCTCAGTAAGACAATCAGACAATGCAACAAACATATGCATGAGTAACATTCGCATTATGGTCTGGTTTTAAGTTTGCAATGTGCTATAGAAAGGATTGGCGGCCACCGCATCTCTTTACACGAGTGTGTGAAGCCGTCCAATGGATCAAACACCACTGTCGTCCCACATGCACTCTATCATGGAATAGGGACAGAGCTAAGGCGTTCGGATCAAACACCGCCAACACCTCCCCTGATATTTTACCCATACCAACACGTAAGCCTCTATTGGCGAGGGCATGCAAACTGGGCTCGCAACTAACCAATCCTATATGTCATCACAGTAGGTCCTGTCCCAGTGCAACTCCCTACGACATAGAGATAGAGCTAGAGTCTAGTGGCCAGGCCGGAGACCACAGTGCCACTTCCTCCCCCTGATACCCTACCCGCACCAAGCATGCTAAGACAAAACGATACAAAAGGTGCTAGTGTGAGGAATGATCCCAGACCTCCAGTCCTTCCCATTCCACACACCAACGAAAACAATCACATGCCTAACAGTCACAACCTAGCATAGCAAGTATGCGTAAATAATAATAATAACTGAAAGTAAAGGATGACATGCGAGAATGCACAAACATCAATCCACAGAACCATAATTATTAACAACGGTTTACTGTTATTAAATTATTAGGGTTTAGGTCCGATTCCCTTATCTGATGCTTGGTTGATAGTTCGCTCCGCGTCACAAGTTCCAAACGTGCTATCACAAGGTCCTACACAATGTTAGGTCTAATTAGAATAATTTTTCCTTAGGTTTACGTTGGTCAGAAAACCAACTGGGTCAAAAACACTCTTCACAGAATAGACCGGTCACAGGTACCGGTCGTGGCACTGTGGGAAAAACCTGCGACCGGTATGGTCGGCCAGACCCCACAGACCTGTCCCCGAGAGGTACCGGTCGTGGTACCGGTCTCATATGGTGCGACCGGTATGGTTCGACCGGTATGTTTCCGAAAGACCATATACATGGTTCTCGCCTTCCATCGGTCACCCTCTATTGAGCCTAGGGTTTCTCCTATTCATTCTAGGTCTGAACACTGAGTTAGAGTTGTTTCCAACTTCATTCAAGTCCTAGCCTCGATGATCTTCGACTTAGAACTTGAATCTAGGATTTACGACTAATTTAGGGTTTGACGGCAAACAGGGTTTAGATCAACACCTTGCTTTGCATGGTATTGATTCAATCACAGCTAACCCTCCTATAATGTAGAGGAAGGTTTGAGCACTTACCGTTGACTTGTTGTACCTTGTTCTTCGTCGAACGGCACTGGCGGCTCTTCCCTCTCCTTCCTAGCTTATTCTCCTTCTTTAACCTCTTTCTCCTTTCTAGGGTTTGTGAGGATCAATGGAAAAGGTTTTTAGGAGGTTTAAGGGTCCTTATATAGACTAGGGTTAGGTTTAAGAACCCTCCTAATATTAGAAAATTCTTTCAGTTTGAAATTTAAAAAGTGGGACCCACAGAGATCCATTTCTAGATCCTTGTTGCGCAGGCCATACCGGTCGACCATCGACCGATACCATAGGCTGGTACCATCGACCGGTATCTAACTTTTCATACTTGAATTGGTCCGATTGGTTTGATTTCATACCTAGTTGTCATTCGCTCGTGCCGTCAGGTCCGATAATGATTGGATGACCTGTTACGACATGAAACAAGGTTTAGATCGGGTTCATGGAGTATGGTTCTTTCAACTCCCCCACCCTTAAAAGAAATTTCATCCCCAAAATTTACATTTAGGTTTCACAACTCCCCCACCCTTAAAATAAATTTTGGCCTCAAAATTTGAACGTACCCTGGTCGTCGAAAAGGTTAGGGTATTCCTTTCTCATTGCGTTCTCTTCCTCCAAAGTAATTTCTTCCACATCTTGGCTTTTCTAATGCACTTTCACATAGTGGATATCCTTGCTTTAGAGATGTTGTACTTTTCAGCTTGTGAGCATCACAAGTACAACTTCAAACGTCAAGTCTTCTGTCAAGTCTGGTGGGTCTGCTGTCAAGATGTGCGATGGATCCCTAACGACTTCTTCAATAAAGAAACATGGAACACATCATGAATGTTTGACATGGATGGTGGTAGAGCCAATTGATATGCCACATTGCCACCTCTAGTCAAAATCTTGTATGGTCCCATATACTTGGGGCATAGCTTCCCCTTCTTACCAAACCATTTCAGACCTCGCATAGGTGATATCTTCAAGAATACTTTATCACCCACTGCAAACTCCAGATCTCGATGTTGGTTATCTGCATAGTGCTTTTGTCGAACTTGAGCTGTCTTCACTCTTTCCTTGATTTGATCAATCACTCGATAAGTTTCTTCAACGAACTCCGGTCCTACAATCCTTCTCTCTCCCACCTCATTCCATAACAAAGGTGTACGATATTTCTTCCCATAGAGGGCCTCATATGGAGCCATCTGGATCGTAGCCTGGTAACTGTTGTTATAAGCAAACTCAATGAGCGATAGCTTCTCGTCCCAAGCTCCTTTGAAATCTAGAGCACACGCTCTGAGCATATCTTCTAAGATTTGAATCGTTCTTTCTGACTACCCGTCTGTCTGAGGATGAAAAGCTGTGCTAAACTTCAGCTTGGTTCCCATTGTTTTCTGTAATCCTTCCCAGAATATTGATGTAAAACAGAGATCTCTGTCAGATACTATACTTTCTGAGACCTCATGAAGTCTGACTATATTATCCATATATAGCTTGGCCAGCTTCTCCATGGTATACTGAGGTCTAATAGCGATGAATTGAGCTGTCTTGGTAAGTCGATCGACTATAACCCATACTGCATCCACTGACCTTTGTGTCAAAGGTAGGCCAGTGACGAAATCCATTGTGATACAGTCCCACTTCCATGCTGGCTCCGATAGTGGTTGTAGCAAACCTACGGGTCTCTGTCTTTCTGCTTTAACTTGCTGGCAATTCAGACATTGGAACACAAATCGAGCTACATCTGCTTTCATACCCTTCTACCAATATAGTCTTCTTAAATCATGGTACATCTTGGTGCTACCTGGATGTACCAAATATGAGGTGTCATGAGCTTCTGTCATAACTCTATCTCTGATATTTGAGTTCTCACTCTCAGGTTTACATAATAGTTCACGATACCTGAGTACCTTGTCTGAATCCAAGGTAAAGTCAGGATTGTTTTTACCCTTCTCTAGGTCTTCTTGTACAGTCTTGAGGTGTGGATCCTGTAGGATTGCTACTTTGACCTCATCTATTAGATCCGATGAGATCTTCAAGGCTGTGAACATCAACGTGAACTTATGAATTAAGCCCTATTCCACTGGATCTCTTGCAGTTTCTAATATATACTCTTCATCATTTTCTATTGAACTTGAGGCTGCAGCACACAATGCAGCAATTGTACTAGGTCCTGCCTCAAGCTTCGATGCCCACTTTCGACTTAAGGCATCAGCCACAACATTTGCCTTACCCGGATGATACTGGATGTCATAATCATAATCTTTCAATAATTCCAGCAATCTCCTCTGTCTCATATTCAGGTCCTTTTGAGTAAAAAGGTAAGTTAGGCTCTTGTAATCCGATTTAATATGAAACTTTTCACCGTAATGGTAGTGTCTCCAAGTCTTGATTGCGTGAATAACTGCTGCTAATTCTAGATCATGCGTAGGATAGTTCTTCTCATGCTCTTTCAACTGTCTTGATGCGTAGGCAATCACCTGTTCTCCTTGCATTAACACACATCCAAGATCCAACCCTGAGGCATCCGTATATAGGGTAAACGGCAAGCTGGTGTTGGGATGGTCAAGATAGGAGTAGAGACTAGTCTTGACTTCAAAGTCTGAAAGCACTTCTCACACTCATCCGTCCATATGAACTTTTCCCCTTTCTTGGTTAGTCTGGCAAGTGGAATGGCGATCCTTGAGTAGTCTTCCATGAATCTTCTATAGTAATCAGCCAATCCAAGGAAACTATGAATCTCCGCAACTGATTTCGGTGCATCCCATCCTACTATAGCTGCGATCTTCCTTGGATCTACCTTGATACTGTCTGCAGATACTACGTGACCCAAGAAGGCTATTTCTTTCAGACAAAATTCACACTTCTTGAGCTTAGCATAAGGTTTCTCTCTTCTCAGTCGTTGTAGGGCTGCTCTCAAATGTGTTGCATGAGTCTCCCTGTCTTGTGAGTAGACCAATATGTCATCAATGAATACGATGACCGAAGTATCCAACATGTCATGAAACACTCGGTTCATCAGTTCCATGAACGACGCTGGAGCGTTAGTCAACCCGAATGACATTACAAGGAACTCATAATGTCCATACCTTGTCCTGAAAGTAGCCTTCAGAATATCTGTGGCCTTGATCTTTAATTGGTGATACCCTGATCTAAGATCAATCTTCGAGAAAACCTTTGCACCCTACAACTGATCGAATAGATCATCGATCCTTGGTAAAGGATATCGGTTCTTGATGGTTAACTTGTTCAGCTCTCGGTAGTCGATACATAGCCATACACTACCGTCCTTCTTCTTAACGAACAATACAGGTGCTACCCATTGTGATATGCTTGGTCGTATGAAGCCCTTATCTAGTAGTTCTTGTAATTGGGTCTTCAACTCCTTTAATTTGGTAGGGGCCATCCTGTACGGTGCCTTAGACATCGACGCCGACCTTGGCATAAGGTCTATCAAGAACTCTGTAGCCCTGTCTGGAGGTAGACCCGGGAGATCTTCTAGAAATACATCTGGAAACTCTCGTACCACATCTAGATCTTCCATCTTTGGCACCTCAGCAGTTATGTCGACCATAGACACTAAATACCCCATTCCTCTCTTCTCTAAGCATCTCTTAGCTTTTAGGGTGGAGAGGATCAGCTTCTGCTTCCTAGGTAACTTGGTCCCAGTGAAGCTAAACTCTTTCCCTTTCTCATCTTTAAGCCCAAGTTTCCTTTCACCACATAATAAGCTATCTGAATGATGGCCTAGCCAATCCATTCCCAAGATGACGTCAAAGTCTGCCATCTCGAGTTAAACCAGATTTGCCTCTAGGTTTCGGCCCTCAATACTAACTGTACACGACCCATAGTATTCATTCAACGCCACTTTGAATCCCAACGGAGAGTGAACTACGAATCTTGGGTTCAAACACTTTATAGGTAATTCCATTCGCTTCCCAAAAGAAATAGAAACGAAGGAGTGCGTGGCCCCAGAGTCATAGAGTACTTTGGCAGGCATACCAGCTATATTTACAGTCCCTGAAATTTAATTATCACTTAGTTCTACATGCTCAAACACAACAAACAGTTAGTCAAATAGGAAGGGATATAATCATACCAGTAACCACATCAGGCAATGCGGCTTCCTCTTCAGTGGTGACTGCCAATACCTTTCCTTACTGCGGTAGTTACTTCTTAGGTAGAGTACAATCTTCGCATAATGACCCAATTACTGGCAGTTGAAACATTTAACGTTTGGGTTCTGTCTAGAAAATTGTGACGGTGGTGGTGTAGTTGTGTTCCTTGTAGGCACCACAGTAGACTTAGCCCTGTATGGGCGGAATGGTCTAGAATTCCGTCCACCTGAAGTCTCAGTGGTGGGCCTCTTTAGTCCCCTGTTCTGAGCAAAGAAACTGTCTCTTTGACTGGATTCGAATACCCTAGAAATCTGCATAGCCTCATTATATATCTTCTTTTCCAAACCCAAGACATGCTCTCCTCGGATACTTCCTCATAATCCCATGGTGAACCTACGGGTCTTGGTTTCTTCTTCTTGCATGCATGCCGGAGCGAAGAAGAACAGCTCTTCATATCTCTACTGGTATGCATCAACCGTCGACTGGGATTGCTACAGTTTGAGGAATTTCTTCTCTATTTGATCTCTTAAGCTCTTCAGAAAGTATTTATCGAAGAAAGCTCTCTTGAATATTGCCCAATCGATCTGAGTGTGCTTTACCTCTAGGTATGACCGGGTAGAATTCCACCAGGCATTTGCATCTTCCTTAAGCATGTGCATAGCAAACAACACCTTCTCATCTTCCGTACAAGTCATCAAACGAAAGTTCTTCTCTATTTCAGACACCCACTATGCAGGCCACAATGGTTTCCCTGGTTTCCCTATGAAAGTAGGGGGTTTTAGTTTCAAGAACCTATCCACCGCTCGGCTTAGGTCATTCTGCCCTTGTGCATTCATTCCCTACCATGGTGGTGGGTACGGATAGATTCCTTGATAGACAGATGATGATGGAAATTGGTGTGGTGGTTGTAGATTCTTTCCTTGGCCCATCGGCCCAGTACTACCATCCATTGGTAGTGTGGTGTCATTTCTTCCAGACTCAGGCGTACCTCTTGTAGGAATATATCCCGGTGGCCTGAACATCTTCAGCATCTCATTCAGGAATGTTTTCTTCTGAGCTTCCATCTGAAAAACCAGATTCGTCACAATTGTTTCAGAGTTTGTGTGAGGAGGTCCTGGCAAATTTGTTGGTGCTCTGGGACTCTTCCTTTCTTCACCGTTTGGGTTCACATTTTGCTCATCAACATTTCCTGTTTCCACGTTGTCCTCGTCTTGGCGTACCCTGGAGTGGTGACGCCTTCGTGGGCCTCTACGATTGTTTCCGCCTACCATCTCATATTAGTTTTCCATGCTTGGATCTGAGAAGAAGACATAACACATGAGGTATAATCGAATAATCATAATAGTGTTAGTCTTTAACAAGTGCAAGGCGAAACTCATAAGGAAACTTAAATCGAAATTTTACAAATTTTTCCCAAAATTTTCTGGGTTTCCATTATTTGTCTAGTCCCAACATACCGGTCACAGCACTGTACAAGGTAGTGCGACCGGTATGTCCAGGCGGACAAACTTCTTGGATTCCCGAGGAGTACCGGTCGATGTACGGGTCGCAACTCTATGGAAAATGGAGCGACCGATATAGTTCGATCGGTCAGAATTTTCTCCTGACCGAGGGGTACCGGTCGACTTTACTAGGGGGTACCGGTCGACCGGTATGGACAAAACCGTCGACCGGTATGCCCAGAACCTCTTTAAAATCATGAAAAGTGAGATATTTCTCACTTTTCCTTTCTTCTTCCTCTCCGGTGGCGATTCCTCTCTGGCTCTGTGAGTTGCTACAGTCCAACCGGTGGTCTTAGAAGCTATTCCTTCTGATCCAGACCTATAACATCGTCTCCAAGTAAGTTCCTTCCTTCCATTTACCATTTTTACATCGTTTCTCCATGGTTCCAAGCCCAAAAGCGAGGTTTTTCTTAGTTTAGGAGATTCTAACCGTAGGAACTCTTTTCCTTCGACTTAGAAAGGGTTTAGGGACCTCTAGGAGCAAAAGCCCTCAAGAAATTTGAGGTTCCACCGAATGGTTTTCAAAAAAATCGAATTTTTAGGTTTTTAATCTAGGTTTTGGTAAAAAATCAAATTTTTCTGAAAATTCCTAAATTTCTTGTTTGATTGATGTATGTTTGGTTTTCATGAAGTGTTTGGGTTACGTAAGTCCTCCTCCCTAGGTTTTGGGTGAGTTCGAGGCTTTTGCTTAATTTACTGTCGTTATGTTGTCGAAATTTTGAAAATTTCAATCCATTTCTCTTTGTTTTGTCTTTGTTTGTAGTTTAAAATGTCTCATCGCAGAGGTGCAGGTAACCGTTCATTCGGTCTTGGCATGAATCGTTCGCATCCTCCTGTTCCACAGCTCGATGAGCGGTGGTTTCGTTCCGAGGCGATGTAAGCCCGCTTCCCTTGGTTTGACGAGAAGAATATCGAGTCAGGGCGACGGGTGAACCTAGAACAACTTCATCGGTTTGACGTGGAGGCAGCTTTTGGCAGACATGGGTGGTTGCCCGTCATCATGTACACTGTGACCACTCGCCCCAACCTAGTCAAACATTTCTACGCTAGCTTAGAGATAGAGGGGAATGTCAATGACTTCAGCCAAGGCAGGGAACTCCGCCTTACCAGTTTCGTCAAGGGTGTTCCCATCTCCTTCAACACTCACCAGCTTGCCGATTTCCTAGGGATTCCCAATGATGGGGACTTGGTCTACTGTGCCCTTAAGATGAAGGGCTTTCTCACTGAGGATCTATGCTAGGAGATTTCAGAGCAGCTACTTTACCCTGGGGCGCCTATGAAGGCTGCTAGCTTAAGGCCTGTGCCTCGTGTATACTGTCGCATCATCCAGCACAACATCGTGCCTTAGAGTGGTCATTACAGTGAGTTGTCTCAGGTCACTCAGTATTTGACCTATTGTGTCTACACTGGGGAGCGGGTCTATCTCCGCTACATCATTATCAGGACCATGCGTTAGGCTACTCTGTTCGATCGGGCCAATAACCTTCCATATGGCCGACTCATCACCACTCTTCTGCAGCGATTACGAGTGGACATGAGGGGTGAGACTACCGTTGAGGATACTACGACCTCAGACATTGACTGGGATGCCATTCTTGGGATGCAGATGGACAACCTGCCGATCAACGATGAGGAATTAGAGGCTCGTCCTCACCCACTCAGGAGGGTAGTAGCCACGGTAGCAGCAATAGTAGCAGCCAATGTGGCTCATGCAACAGAGGCGGGGGGTGATGATAAGGGGGACGATGGTCAGTGGGAGGATGTTCCAGCGCCAGTACCATAGCCCACACATGCAGCGGGACCATTTCAGCCTCCTCCCAATATCGTGATGGTTATGTTAACAGAAATCTGAGATGCCCAGCGGGAGATGAGCCGTGATCTAGAGCGCCTTACTCACAACCTCAGAGTCACCCAGGAGCAGGTGCACTGGCTCAGGGTAGCCTACGAGCGTGATTATGACATCGCTGACCCCAATCCTCTTAGGCCTCCAACCCCATGATAGACCTCTTATTTTTCTCTCTCTTTTGTCAAGGTTTAAATATAACAGGGTAACTGTCCGGCTTGTGGACTGTACCCTGTAGCACAATTAACTTTTCCCTCGTCAGATGATTTATGTTTATAAAATTTTCTTCTTATGGTAATTTTATGATCAATCTACTTGTTACTATGGTTTCCTCCCTAGAGCATGTCATTCATTAATTCCACCTTTATTATAGTATATTATGCTCTTAAGTATTTAGTTGCAGGCATCAAACAATGCTTAAAGTGTATTCTTATTAAGGCTTTTAATTTTTTCTATCTCAGTTCATCGACTTAGTTAAGTGCAATATGGTCTGTTGGATAGAGCTTAAGTGTCACACCCCAATTTTTGCACTGTTCAGAATGGTGTGATGAACCGCTAGCAAACCAACGGTTCAACCAGGATCTCGAGTAGGCTATCCCCGCGTTATCTGAACCCCATACATCCGTAATCACAATCAGAGTAAATATACAATAGTGGAAGTCTTATAATAAAATGAGCTGAGAATCTACTATGATATTAATATTTAAATAGCAAATTATTCTGTATCAACTGAGACATAAACAATTATCAAATACATGTCTTTATTAAATCCAAATAAAGAAATCTAGAAAATATCTAATCGAATACACATGAGTTGCACTCGCAAGAGGAGTCATGTGTATCCACTTCAGCTTCAGCTTCCATCGCTGCTACATTCTCGTATGCTGGAGCACTCATATAGTCTTCAACTGTGAAACCTGCATCATCAACTAAAATATTCGACGTCGAGGGGTGAGCACACATCACGGCTCAGTGAGTAGACAAAACAATGCAATAATACATATGCATGCAATCAATTCATATCTTTGGTCTGGTTTAAAGTTTGTAGTATGCAATAGAAAGGTTTAGGTAGTCAAAGATTGCGTTTATTGACCCCGCCTGTATACACAAGTGTGTGACGCTGCCCGAAGGTAACGTTTATCGTCGACTCACAAGCACCCAATAATGAACATTATATAACAAAGGTTAACGTTTATTGCTATATAGTGCCATACCAACACGTAAGCCCCTGTTAGCGAGGGCTGCAAACTGGGCTCGCAACTAACCAATCCTAATGCCAAAAAGTGTATCCAAGGACTCACCCCAGCATCCCTCAGAATGTCCATAGAGATAGAGCTAAGGCCCCTCGGTAGAGTCAGAGACTACAAGGACCGAGACCACCTCCCCTGATACTCTACGACATAATAGTTCTGCTAAAGTAACGGCGATACGACGACGCTAATGCACAAGACTTGAGTTAGAGATAGAGCTAAAGTGCTGAGACCCGCCAAAGGTTAACGTTTATTGACGTTCTCACCACACCTCCCCTGATACTCGCTCGCATCAAGTACATCAACCACACACATACAATCACATGCCTATTCCTATCATCATCATCATCATGTTATAAACAATAAAGTATATATGCATGAACAAATAATAAAAATTTTGGATGACATGTTGTATGCACATTACAAACATATTTACATAGAATCAAGCATGGCATTGGACTCAAGAAAATAGAAAACAGTTTGTTATTAACCAATTAGTTTAGAGTTCTGTTTCCTCACCTTAGCTTGCTAATATAGATACTTTTTCAAGCTTTAAAATCACCCTTATAATGTTATTATATTGCTAGAAGACCTAACAAAGCCGATAAAATTTAATTAGAATTTATTCAGAATTTAAAAACCATTCTGTTAACTGAGGGTCGGAGGTAGGGTCGGAGTCCTAATCGACCCTGGGTGCGACCCTCCCCAATTCTAAACTTCCCGAACACTGAGAGTCGATGGTCAGGATCACCTAGGGTCGGATGGTCATCGACCCTCGGTGCGACCCTCGGAGCACTTTGATCCAATTCCCTCTTTTTAGTCCATTCTTCGTGTTTGGGGTCCTATGGCTTGTTTCTACATTCCATTCAACATTCATCCCATGGTCTAGAACCATGAATCATCCACCTAAATAGCTTTCATGCATTCCCCTATGGTTTTCCATAATAACCTAACCATGGGTTGATAGTTTGGGTTTCTCGGAGATCACACTCTCATCAATATCTATCCTAAGGTCTGTAGAAACTCATGGAATTAGTATCCATACCTGAGAAGAATACTCTTTTCTCTGCAACTGTTCTCTTTTGGCTAAATTCTCTTCCTTGCTTCTCTTCTTCTTATTTTCCTTCTCTTCTCTTTCTCTCAATTCAATTAGGGTTGTGAAAGAAGTGAAAGAGGCTTAAGGACATCCTTTAAATAGAGTAGGAACATCCTAAAATAAGTCCCATTGAGATTAGGAAAGAATCCCAATCGAAAATTAAGAAATTTCCTAATTTCTATTTCTTACGGTAACCGAGGGTCGATGGGAGGGTTGATGATCCCGTCGACCCTAGGGTTCAAGATGTCCAACCCTCCCTTTAAAATTGAGGGTCTGACTTTCTGCTTTGGGAGGTCCGACCCTGCTTAACTGGGTATGCGACCCTCCCTTCAAATTAAGTGTTTTTGGGTCGATTTGATACCTGGGATCTCGATCTCCTTCACGCCCTTGGTCCATTTGACTCGACCATGATGGGTAAACCTGGTTCAAGGTGGTAAGACCGGGTTAGATTGACACGGGTCTTACAACTCCCCCCTACTTATAAAAATTTTGTCCTTGAAATTGTACGTACCTTCTGAATCAAATAAGTGAGGGTATTTCTTTCGCATAGCATTTTCTTCTTCCCATGTAATTTCTTCCATGTCTTTACTTTCCCATGTGACCTTAACATAATAGATATCTCGGTTGCGTAGACGTTGAATCTTTCGACTGGTGATTTCTGTTGGTGTTACTTCAAATGTCAAATCATCAGTCAATTCTGGCAAATCTACTGTCAAAACGTTCGTTGGATCCTTGATATACTTCTTCAATAGGGAAATGTGAAATACATCATGCACACTTGACATAGATGGTGGTAGTGCTATCTAATAAGCCACTTTACCACGCTTAGCTAGAATTTCATTCGGCCCGACATATCTTGGACTTAGTTTCCCTTTCTCCCGGAACCTTTTTAATCCTCGCATAGGTTATACCTTAAAAAATATTTTATCACCTACAACGAACTCTAGATCTCTGCGTCGAGTATCTGCATATTGCTTCTGACGATTCTGAGCCATTCTCACTCTTTCCTTGATAATGTCGACCACTCGGCAAGACTCTTCAACGAACTCCGGTCCAACAATACTACGTTCTCCAACTTCATTCCAAAACAAAGGAGTTTGACACTTTCTGCCGTACAATGCTTCATAAGGTGACATATGTATAGTAGCCTGATAGCTATTGTTATACGCAAACTCGATCAATGGTAACTTTTCATCCCATGATCCTTTGAAATCAATTACACATGCTCGTAGCATATCTTTTAGAATCTGAATTATACGCTCCGACCGTCCGTCCGTGCGTGGGTGGAATGCAGTACTGAACTTCAATGTCTTACCCATAGCCTTTTGTAATCCTTCCCAAAACTTGGAAGTAAATCGTGGATCTCTATTAGACACAATGCTTTCTGGAACACCATGTAACCGAACAATATTATCCACATACAGCTTTGCTAACCTTTCCAGTGTATACTGAGGTCGTATAGGTACGAAGCGAGCTATTTTAGTCAGACGGTCCACAATCACCCAAACTGCATCAACTACTCGAGGAGTCAGTGGTAGTCCCGTGACGAAGTCCATATTGATGCAGTCCCATTTCCATGCTGGTTCCGGTAATGGCTGTAACAGTCCTGCGGGTCTTTGTCGTTCAGCTTTTACTTTCTGACAATTTAGGCATTGAGACATGAACTTTGGCTACATCTGCTTTCATTCTCCTCCACCAATATAGTTTTTTTAGACCATGATACATTTTTGTACTTCGAGGATGTATCGAATAGATGGCGGTATGGGCTTCCTTCATCAGTCGGTGTCTAATGTCCATACTTTCTGTTTCAGGTACACATATTCTTCCTTTGTATTTTAGTACCCTCTCTTCGTCCAAGGTGAACTCAGGATTAGTCCTACCTTTTTTGATATCTTCTTGTACTGTTCTCAGATAAGGATCTGATTCAATAGCTGTCTTCACTTCATCCATTATGGTTGGTATAATTTTCAAAGCGGCGAACATATTTGAAAATCGATGAATAAACCCTTGGTTGGCTGATCCATTCGTTGTGTCTATCACATACTGCTCGTTGCCGTGATTGAATACCATTTCGATAGTACACATTGTTGCAGTTGTGCTAATCTCTCCTTGCGATTTTATCATTGCTTTTCTGCTTAACGCATCCGCTACTACGTTTGCTTTTCCCGGATGATACTGGATATCACAATCATAGTCTTTCAATAGTTTCAGCCATCTTCTTTGTCTCATATTCAACTCCTTTTGATTATATAAATAAGTAAGACTTTTATGGTCTGACTTAATCTGAAATTTCTCTCCATATAGATAATGTCTCCATATCTTGACAGCATGTACTACTGCCGCTAACTCCAAATCATGTGGGGGGTAATTCTTCTCATGTATTTTCAACTGTCTCGAGGCGTAAACAATTACTTGCTCTCCTTGCATAAGCACACATCCTAGTCCCAGTCTTGACGCATCAGTGTATAAAGTAAATGTTTGTCCTGAAACAGAAATAGTCAAAATCAGAGCGGATATCAATCTGGTCTTCAACGTTTGGAAACTCTTCTCACATTTATAGGTCCACACAAACTTTTCACCTTTCTTAGTCAAACTTGTGAGAGGTACGGCAATTCGAGAATAGTCTTCTACGAATCTCCGATAATAACCAACTAGACCCAGAAAACTTCTAATTTCTGAAATGCTCTTTGGTGCTTCCCACTTTACAATAGCCTCGATTTTGCTGGGGTCTACTTTGATTCCTTCAGCGGATACTACATGGCCTAAGAAGGCGACTTCACTTAGCCAAAACTCACACTTTGAAAATTTGGCATATAGCTTCTCTTTCCTTAAACACTGTAGGGCGGCGTTTAAGTTCTTGATATGAGTTTTTTTGTCCTTGGAGTATACCAATATATTATCAATAAATACTATAACCAACGTATCCAACATATCATGAAAAACCCGGTTCATAAGTTCCATGAAAGTTGCCGGTGTGTTAGTTAATCCAAAAGACATGACCAAGAACTCATAGTGTCCATATCTGGTCCTGAAAGCTGTCTTCGGAATATCACCCTCTTTAATCTTCAACTGATGATAGCCTTATCGAAGATCGATCTTAGAAAATACCTTTGCTCCTTGCAATTGATCGAACAAGTCATCGATCCGAGGTAGTGGGTATCGATTCTTGATTGTCAGTTTATTCAACTCCCGATAGTCGATGCATAATCGAACGCTACCGTCCTTCTTCTTCACGAATAACACCGGCGCTCCCCATGGTGATATACTGGGTCGAATAAAACCCTTGTCGAGCAGTTCTTGTAGTTTCACTTTCAGTTCCTTCAGTTCCATAGGTGCCATTCTATAAGGTGCTTTTGATACTGGTGTGGCTCCAAGTACAAGGTCTATCACAAACTCTGTGGCTCGGTCGGGTGGTAATCCTGGTAGTTCCTCTGGAAATACGTTGGGATAGTCCCGCACGACTTCAATATCTTCCATTTGTGGTGCTTCCTTGGTTAGGTCGACCACTGATACTAGATACCCGACTGCCCCCTTCTCAAGGCACTTCTTAGCCTTCAGTGCTGAGAGTATGAGCTTGCGTCTACGGGGAAGTTTGGTTCCCGAAAAACTAAATTCTGCTCCTTCTTTTTCTTTGAACGTTAGCTTCTTTTCAGCGCATAATAGGTTTTCCGAATGCCGAGCTAACCAGTCCATTCCCAAGATGACGTCAAAGTCTGTCATCTCAAGTCGTATCAAGGTTGCATCTAAGGTTTTCTCGCCAATGAGAACTAGACATGGTCCATAGCCTTTCTTTAATTCCACTTCTAACCCCATCGGTGACCGAACAAGTAATTTGTAGTCTAATGTTTTGATGGGTAAGTTTATCTTCTTTTCGAATGACACAGATATAAATGAATGAGTGGCTCCTGAATCAAAGAGTACTTTAGCGGGTACGCCATTTATAGGTACGATACCTGTGATTTATTTTACTTAGTCTACATGCTCATGCAATGTAATTACAACTTAAAAAGTTTCAGTCATACCTGTGACCACATCGGGTGATGCGGCAGCATCCTCGGATGTAACATCATATACCCGTCCCTGATGGAACTGCTTCTTGGGCTTAGGGCACTCCCTTGCCATATGTCCCGGTTGGTTGTAGTTAAAACACTTCGGGCTTTCAGAATTCGGCTTTGGCTGAGGTTGAGCTACTGGAGTAATCTTGGTTGCAGTAGTAAAATTCTGAGGGCGGAAAGGCTCATATGTCCTGTTATTGCCTCCGTTGTAAGAATTTCCAGCTGGCCTTTTGATACCCCTGTTCTGTGTGAAATAACTCTCCTTCTGGCTCGATTCAATAACTCGAGCGATTTGGACAGCTTCATTATAAATCTTCTTTTCTAAGCCCAGAACGTGTTCCCTGATGCTTCCTCTCAGTTCCGTAACGAACCTACGGGTTTTGGTGTCTTCTTCTCGCATGCTAAGTGGTGCAAAGAAAAACAGCTCCTCATAACGCTGTTGATATGCATCCACTGACATCTGTCCCTGATATAAACTCATGAACTCTTTCTCCATAGAATCTCTAAAGCTTCGTGGAAAATATTTCTCGAAGAAAGCTTCTTTATATATAGCCCAAGTCAGTAGGACGTGCTTGGTCAATAAGTAAGCCCTAGTAGATTTCCACCAATGATGTGCGTCACCCTTTAGCATGAAGGTGGCACATAATACTTTTTCTTCCTCTGTGATAGTCATCATGAGAAAGTTTCTCTCCATCTCGTCTATCCAGTGTGCTGGCCACAATGGATCAGACGGTTTGCCGTTGAATTCCTTGGGTTTCATCTTCAAGAATCTCTCCACCAGTCGAGATTGATCCAACTAATTTTGGGGATATGCCCCAAACATATGGGGTGGATACTGGTAATTAACCTGAGCTGCTTCTGGAGCCTGTACTGGAATCTATGCAGCAGGTTGTTGAGGTGTCTGAGGTGCTGGGTGGTTACCCACCGGTGCTGCAATGGCTTGTCCTGTCTGCATAGGTGCAGCTTGAGTGGCTTGGAACATAATACCCATCGCAACTTGCATCTGAGCCTGTGCGTGTTGCATCTGTTGCAGCTGCTGGGCCAGATTCATCACCACGGTTGCTAGCTCTGGTGGTGGAGGTGGAAATTTTGTAGGGTTTGCCTGTTCTGGATTACCCGGTGCATAGTTATTTTCCTGACTGGTCTCCTCCACGGGTGGTGGTGGTGGAACTGCATTTCGGTTCTGTCGGGTTACCCTACGTCCAGACATAATTCCTTCTGTGATTGGTGGTGCCTAAAAATTATCAAAATAGGTGAGAAGTCATTTATATTTCATGTAGGGACGCTAACCGATATAAAATTCCAATTCCAACTCATTTTTAAAAGAAAATATTGTCTTTTTTATGCAGGGTCGATGGTATTGGTCGATGGTATGTCCGACCCTTAGTATCCGACCCTGGGAATGACCTGTTCTTCCCGAGAGCTGAGGGTCGATGTGAGGGTCGATGGGTGTCCGACCCTCAGTTCCGACCCTTAGTTTTCTGTCAGATTCCCGAGAGCCGAGGGTCGATGGGAGGGTCGATCCGAGGGTCGATGGTTCTGGTCGAATTATCCGACCCTCCGACCAAAAATCAGATTCTTAAGATTCGATTTTGAGTCATTTCTTATTATTTCCCTCCCGTTTCGACTCGTCTCTCCCCTCTGAGTTGCTACAGTGTCACTCCACTGTTTTTGGTCGGTTTGAGTCCGGGTTTCGACGTCCACGTCATCCATACAGGTATATTCTCCCATTTTCACCTGTTTCTAGGTTTTCTTTTCTAGGTTTTTACTCATTTAACTGGTATTCTTCTAATTAAAATTTTTCCAACCGTAAAAATTTGATTTTTATTGGGGGCTTTTGTTATTGGTGTCTCGAGGAACGAAAGCCCTAAAAAATTTTTGAGTTTCATCGGTTGGTTATCGAGAAACTTTGATTTTTGCTCGTTTGCCCTAATTTGTCGAAATTTTTTGATTTCTTGAAATTTCTTCCAATTGGTCTTCGTTAGTTCCAATTTCCTACTGTATGTGGGTTGTAGGATATGTAGGAACCTACGTAAGTCCTCCTGCCCGCGTGTACGGGTGAAAAGTGAGGCTTTTGGCCAACTTACGTCGTTATAATGTCAAATTTCAGATTTTTATCATTAACTCCTTATTTTCTTTTTCCTTTCTTACTTTGCAGATACCATGGCCCGTACTAAAATACCCTGAGTTCGTGATCCGCTTCGCTTTTGCTCCAACGAAGCCGAGGCACAGTATGCCGACTATGCTCGAAAGAAAGTGGAGGGTGGTCGTATGGTGAACTTGGCTGAGCTAGCCTTGTTCAACGTAGAGAGAGCATTTGGTGACATGGGGTGGCTCCCTGTCATTACTTACGACATGTGCACATGTCCGGATTTGGTGTGTCAGTTCTATTGTAATCTCCAGGTGGTGGGGAATTACAATCACGTTGAGAGGGGTCAAGAGTTGCGCATCACCAGCTATGTTAAAGGGGTGCACTTTTCATTTGACTATTGGAAACTGGCCGATCTACTGGGCATTCCTTATGATGGCCCCATGGTGTACTGTGCGCCTGGAGAGCCCCAGTTTGTTTCCATGGAGATGAGGGCAGAGATCGACAACCAGTTGCTATGACCTGATCGCTGGCAGATGAGAGCCTGTTACCTGCGTCCTACTCCACGGGTCTTCTGTAAGATTATCCAGCATAATCTGATTTCGCATAGTGGGCACAATGAGAGGGTTTCTCAGCTGACCCAATTTTTGATATATAGTATTTGCACTAGATATCCAGTCTGTCTTCCATACATCATCATGCGGACCATGATTAGTGCTACATTGTCCGGTCATAGGGGTAACCTACCCTATGGACGTATGATCACTGTCCTGCTTACTCGCCTGGGGTGGACTTAGTAGATGAGAAGATTCAGGAGAAAACCTTCTCGTCGGCTCTAGATTGGGAGGCTATCTGTAAGATGGGCCTGTGAGATGCCCAGGTTAGTGACGAGGAAAGGAACAAGATGGTACGCCCTCACACTCGCATTGAGATGGCTGACGCTGAGGCTGCTACTGCCGCTGCTAGAGCTCATGTGGATCCTGTCGATGATGACGACCGTATGTATATGGATGTTGACTCAATACCACCACCTTCACCTACTCATGCGATTGGTGTTGGTACTTCTTCTGCGGCGGATCCTGTACCTGAGACTGGTCCTTCTCATGCGGCTGACCCTTCACGTCCACCTTCTGATATGATGGAGATGCGGTAGGAGATCAGGAGGCTCAGCATAGATCTGATCTGAGGATGGAGGAGTTGCTAGCCGCCCAGCGCATATCAGATGCGCGGATGGGAGAGCTCATAGAGGTTTAGTGGGTGACTGATAGGAGGGTAGCCGATCTTTCGACTAGTCTACAGACGACCCAGACTCAGATAGCCTGGTTGACTAGAGTCTATGCCAAGGACTACGATAGAGACCGTGAGGCCCCGCCTCCTCCTTCACCTCCAGCTTCTTGATTGTACTTTATTTCCTTGTACTACAGAGTAACTGTCTGGGTTGTGGACTGTACTCTGCTTTAGTTATGTATAAACGTTTGTTTCTCTCTCATTGAATGTAAAATTGTTTCTCCTTTAATAGATGCATTATTCTCTTTTTAAATTTGGTCTCAATCATCACTTGTGCTTATAATGTGTTAATATTTCTATTTTTTTTACTTTTATCCTATCTCAGTTCACAATTGTATCAAATGTATGTTAGTTCAGCGGACAAGGCTTGAGATGCTCTGATACCAAGTTGTCACACCCTAATTTCCGCACTGATCAGAATGGTGTGATGAACCGCTAGCAAACCAACGGTTCAACCAGGATCTCGAGTAGGCTATCCCCGCGTTATCTGAACCCCCATACATCCGTAATCACAATCAGAGTAAATATACAATAGCGGAAGTCTTATAATAAAATGAACTGAGAATCTACTATGATATTAATATTTAAATAGCAAATTATTCTGTATCAACTGAGACATAAATAATTATCAAATACATGTCTTTATTAAATCCAAATAAAAAAATCTAAAAAATATCTAATCGAATACACATGAGTTGCACTCGCAAGAGGAGTCATGTGTATCCACTTCAGCTTCAGCTTCCATCGCTGCTACATTCCCGTACGCTGGAGCACTCATATAGTCTTCAACTGTGAAACCTGCATCATCAACTAAAATATTCGACGTCGAGGGGTGAGCACACATCACGGCTCAGTGAGTAGACAAAACAATGCAACAATACATATGCATGCAATCAATTCATATCTTTGGTCTGGTTTAAAGTTTGAAGTATGCAATAGAAAGGTTTAGGTAGTCAAAGGTCGCGTTTACTGACCCTGCCTCTATACAAAAGTGTGTGACGCCGCCCGAAGGTAACGTTTATCGTCGACTCACAAGCACCCAATCATGAACATTATATAACAAAGGTTAACGTTTATTGCTATATAGTGCCATACCGACACGTAAGCCCCTGTTAGCGAGGGCTATAAATTGGGCTCACAACTAACCAATCCTAATGCCAAAAAGTGTATCCAAGGCCTCACCCCAGCATCCAGCAAAATGTCCATAGAGATAGAGCTAAGGCCCCCCGGTAGAGTTAGAGACTACAAGGACCGAGACCACCTCCCCTGATACTCTACGACATAATAGTTCTGCAAAAGTAATGGCGATTCGACGACCCTAATGCACAAGACTTGAGTTAGAGATAGAGCTAAAGTGCTGAGACCTGCCAAAGGTTAACGTTTATTGACGTTCTCACCACATCTCCCCTGATACTCGGTCGCATCAAGTACACCAACCACACACATACAATCACATGCCTATTTCTATCATCATCATCATCATGTTATAAACAATAAAGTAAATATGCATGAACAAAAAATAAAAATATTGGATGACATGTTGTATGAACACTACAAACATATTCGCATAGAATCAAGCATGGCATTAGACTCAAGAAAATAGAAAACAGTTTGTTATTAACCAATTAGTTTAGAGTTCTGTTTCCTCACCTTAGCTTGCTAATATAGATACTTTTCCAAACTTTAAAATCACCTTTATAATGTTATTATATTGCTAGAAGACCTAACAAAGCCGATAAAATTTAATTAGAATTTATTCAGAATTTAAAAACCATGCTGTTAACTGAGGGTCGGAGGTAGGTCGGAGTCCTGATCGACCCTGAGTGCGATCCTCCCCAAATCTGAACTTCCCGAACACTGAGGGTCAATGGTCAGGATCACCTAGGGTGTAAGGCCCGTGTCAATCTAACCCGGTCTTACCACCTTGAACCAGGTTTACCCATCACGGTCGAGTCAAATGGACCAAGGGCGTGAAGGAGATCGAGATCCCAAGTATCAAATCGACCCAAAAACACTTTAAATAGGAGAAGGGTCGCATACCCAGCTAAGCAGGGTCGGACCTCCCAAAACAGAGAGTCAGACCCTCAGTTTTGAAGGGAGGGTTGGACAGCTTAAGACCCTAGGGTCGACGGGATCATCGACCCTCCCATCGACCCTCGGTTGCCGTAAGAAAATAAAATTAGGAAATTTCCTAATTTTCGATTGGGATTCTTTTAAAATCTCAATGGGACTTATTTAGGATGTTCCTACTCTATTTAAAGGACGTTCCTAAGCCACTTTCACTCCTTTCACAACCCTAATTGAATTGAGAGAAAGAAAGAAGGAAATGAGGAAGAAGAAAGCAAGGAAGAGAACTTAGCAAAAAGGAGAAGAATTTCAGAGAAAAAGTAATCTTCTCAGGTATGGATACTAATTCTATGAGTTTCTACAGACTTTAGGTTAGTTATTGTTGAGAGTGTGATCTCGGAGAAACCCAAACCATCAATCTATGGTTAGGTTTCCATGGAAAACCATAGAAGAATGCGTGAAAGCTATCTAGGTGGGTTATACATGGTTTCAGACCATGGAATGCATGTAGAATGGAATGTAGGAGCAAGCCATAGGATTTCAAACACGAAGAATAGATTATAAGAGGGAATTGGACCAAAGTGCACAGAGGGTCGCACCGAGGGTCGATGACCATCCGACCCTAGGTGTTCCTGACCATCGACCCTCAGTGTTTGGGAAGTTCAGAATCTGGGGAGGGTCGCACCCAGGGTCGATCAGGATTCCAACCCTACCTCCGACCCTCAGTTAACAGCATGGTTTTTAAATCTGGAATTAATTCTAATAAAATTCTACCGACTTTGTTAGGTCTTCTAGCAATATAATAACACTGTAAAGGTGATTCTAAAGCTTGGAAAAGTATCTATTAGCAAGCTAAGGTGAGGAACCAGAACTCCAAACTAAATTGGTTAATAAGAGAAACTGTTTTCTATTTCTTGAGTCCTATGCCATGCTTGATTCTATGCAAATATGTTTGTAATGTGCATACAATATGCCATCCAATATTTCTATTACTTGTTCATGCATATTTACTTTATTATTTATAACATGTTGATGATGATGATGATGGTAGGAATAGGCATGTGCTTATATGTGTGTGGTTGATGTACTTGATGCGAGCGAGTATCAGGGGAGGTGTGATGAGAACGTCAATAAACGTTAACCTTTGGCGGGTCTCAGCACTTTATCTCTATCTCTAACTCAAGTCTTGTGCATTAGCATCGTTGTATCGCCATTACTTTAGCAGAACTATTATGTTGTAGAGTATCAGGGGAGGTGGTCTCAGTCCTTGTAGTCTCTGACTCTACCGGGGGGCCTTAGCTCTATCTCTATGGACATTCTGAGGAATGCTGGGGTGAGGCCTTGGATACACTTTTTGGCATTAGGATTGGTTAGTTGCGAGCCCAGTTTGCAGCCCTCGCTAACAGGGGCTTACGTGTTGGTATGGCACTATATAGCAATAAACGTAACCTTTGTTATATAATGTTCATGATTGGGTGCATGTGAGTTGACGATAAAGGTGATCTTCGGGTAACATCACACACTCGTGTATAGAGGCGGGGTCAATAAACGTGACCTTTGGCTACCTAAACCTTTCTATTGCGTACTGAAAACTTATATACCAGACCAAAGATATAAATTGATTTTGCATGCATATGTATTGTTGCATTGTTTTGGCTACTCACTGAGCCGTGATGTGTGCTCAGCCCTCGACGTCGAATATTTTTAGTTGATGATGCAGGTTATACCATTGAAGACTATATGAATGCGTCTGCATACGGGAACGTGGCAGCAATGAAAGCTGAAGCTGAAGTGGATACACACGACTCCTCTTGCAAGTGCAACTCATGTGTATTTGATTAGATATTTTATAGTTTCTTTATTGGATTTATTAAGACATGTATTTGGTACTTAAATATTTCTGTCTCAGTTGAAAACAGAATAATTTTCTATTAAATTATTAATATCATCTTAGTTTCTTAGTTCATGTTATTATAAGACTTCCGCTATTGTGTATTTACTCTGATTATGATTACGGATGTGTGTAAGTTTAGATAATACGGGGATAGAGATCCTGGTTGAACCGTTGATTTATTAGCGGTTCATTACATCATTCTGAATAGTGCAAAATTGGGGTGTGACAACTTGGTATTAGAGCTGAGGACCTATCTACTATGTTAAGGTCAAATGGAAAAGTAAAGACATGGAAGAAATTACATGGGAAGAAGAAAATGCTATGCGAAAGCAATACCTTCACTTATTTGATTCAGAAGGTACGTACAATTTCGAGGATGAAATTTTTATAAGTTGGGGGGAGTTGTAAGACCCGTGTCAATCTATGGCTCGTAATTTGCAGAATTGGAGCCATGTTATCTACCAACGGTTCAACCAGCATCCATGTCAACTTGGTAGATAACCATGGCTCGTACTTTGCAGAATTGGGGTGTGACAACTTGGTATCAGAGCTGAGGACCTATCTACTATGTTAAGGTCACATGGAAAAGTAGAGACATGGAAGAATTTACATGGGAAGTAGAAAATGCTATGCGAAAGCAGTACCCTGACTTATTTGATTCAGAAGGTACGTACAATTTCGAGGATGAAATTTTTATAAGTTGGGGGGAGTCGTAAGACCCATGTCAATCTAACCCGGTCTTACCACCTTGAACCAGGTTTACCCATCATGGTCGAGTCAAATGGACCAAGGGCGTGAAGGAGATCGAGATCCCTGGTATCAAATCGACGCAAAAACACTTAAAATAGGGGAAGGGTCGCATACCCAGCTAAGCAAGGTTAGACCTCCCAAAACAGAGAGTCAGACCCTCAGTTTTGAAGGGAGGGTCGGACAGCTTAAGACCCTAGGGTCGACGGGATCATCGACCCTCCCATCGACCCTCGGTTGCCGTAAGAAAATAAAATTAGGAAATTTCCTAATTTTCGATTGAGATTCTTTCCAAATCTCAATGGGACTTATTTAGGATGTTCCGACTCTATTTAAAGGACGTTCCTAAGCCACTTTCACTCCTTTCACAACCCTAATTGAATTGAGAGAAAGAGAGGAGAAGGAAAAGAGGAAGAAGAAAGGCAAGGAAGATAACTTAGCAAAAAGGAGAAGAATTTCAGTGAAAAAGTAGTCTTTTCAGGTATGGATACTAATTCCATGAGTTTCTACAGACTTTAGGTTAGTTATTGTTGAGAGTATGATCTCGGAGAAACCCAAACCATCAATCTATGGTTAGGTTTCCATGGAAAACCATAGAAGAATGCGTGAAAGCAATCTAGGTGGGTTATACATGGTTTCAGACCATGGAATGCATGTAGAATGGAATGTAGGAGCAAGCCATAGGATTTCAAACACGAAGAATGGATTATAAGAGGGAATTGGACCAAAGTGCACATAGGGTCGCACCGAGGGTCGATGACCATCCGACCCTAGGTGTTCCTGACCATCGACCCTCAGTGTTCGGGAAGTTCAGGATCTCGGGAGGGTCGCACCCAGGGTCGATCAGGACTCCGACCCTACCTCCGACCCTCAGTTAACAGCATGGTTTTTAAATCTGGAATTAATTTTAATAAAATTCTATCGACTTTGTTAGGTCTTCTAGCAATATAATAACATTGTAAAGGTGATTCTAAAGCTTGGAAAAGTATCTATTAGCAAGCTAAAGTGAGGAACCAGAACTCCAAACTAAATTAGTTAATAAGAGAAACTGTTTTCTATTTCTTGAGTCCTATGCCATGCTTGAGTCTATGCGAATATGTTTGTAATGTGCATACAGCATGCCATCCAATATTTCTATTACTTGTTCATGCATATTTACTTTATTGTTTATAACATGATGATGATGCTGATGATAGGAATAGGCATGTGCTTGTATGTGTGTGGTTAATGTACTTGATGCGAGCGAGTATAAGGGGAGGTGTGATGAGAACGTCAATAAACGTTAACCTTTGGCGGGTCTCAGCACTTTAGCTCTATCTTTAACTCAAGTTTTGTGCATTAGCATCGTCGTATCGCCATTACTTTAGCAGAACTATTATGTTGTAGAATATCAAGGGAGGTGGTTTCGGTCCTTGTAGTCTCTGACTCTACCAGGGGGCCTTAGCTCTATCTCTATGGACATTCTGAGGGATGCTGGGGTGAGGCCTTGGATACATTTTTTGGCATTAGGATTGGTTAGTTGCGAGCCCAGTTTGCAGCCCTCGCTAACAGGGGCTTACGTGTTGGTATGACACTATATAGCAATAAACATTACCTTTGTTATATAATGTTGATGATTGGGTGCTTGTGAGTTGACGATAAACGTGATCTTCGGGTAACGTCACACACTCGTGTATAGAGGCGGGGTCAATAAACGCGACCTTTGGCTACTTCTACTTAAACCTTTCTATTACATACTAAAAACTTATATACCAGACCAAAGATATAAATTGATTTTGCATGCATATGTATTGTTGCATTGTTTTGGCTACTCACAGAGCCATGATGTGTGCTCACCCCTCGACGTCGAATATTTTTAGTTGATGATGCAGGTTATACCGTTGAAGACTATATGAATGTGTCTGCGTACGGGAACGTGGCAGCAATGGAAGCTGAAGCTGAAGTGGATACACACGACTCCTCTTGCGAGTGCAACTCGTGTGTATTTGATTAGATATTTTATAGATTTCTTTATTGGATTTATTAAGACATGTATTTGATAATTAATTATGTCTTAGTTGAAAACAGAATAATTTGCTATTAAATTATTAATATAATCTTAGTTTCTCAGTTCATGTTATTAGAAGACTTCCGCTATTGTGTATTAACTCTGATTATGATTACAGATGTGTACAAGTTTAGATAATGCGGGGATACCCTATTTGAGATCCTGGTTGAACCGTTGGTTTATTAGCGGTTCATCACATCATTCTGAATAGTGCAGAATTGGGGTGTGACAACACCTAGGGTCGGATGGTCATCGACCCTCAGTGCGACCCTCTGTGCACTTTGGTCCAATTCCCTCTTTTAATCCATTCTTCGTGTTTGAAATCCTATGGCTTGCTCCTAGATTCCATTCTACATGCATTCCATGGTCTGAAACCATGTATAACCCACCTAGATAGCTTTCACGCATTCTTCTATGGTATTCCATGGAAACCTAACCATAGATTGATGGTTTAGGTTTCTCTGAGATCACACTCTCAACAATAACTAACCTAAAGTCTGTAGAAACTCATGGAATTAGTATCCAAAGCTGAGAATATTACTTTTTCTCTGAAATTCTTCTCCTTTTTGCTAAGTTCTCTTCCTTGCCTTTCTTCTTTCTCTTTTCCTTCTCCTCTCTTTCTCTCAATTCAATTAGGGTTGTGAAAGGGGTGAAAGTGGCTTAGGAACGTCCTTTAAATAGAGTAGGAACATCCTAAACAAGTCCCATTGAGATTTGAAAAGAATCCCAATCGAAAATTAGGAAATTTCCTAATTTTATTTTCTTACGGCAACCGAGGGTCGATGGGAGGGTCGATGATCCCGTCGACCCTAGGGTCTTAAGCTGTCCGACCCTCCCTTCAAAATTGAGGGTCTGACTCTCTATTTTGGGAGGTCCGACCCTGCTTAGTTGGGTATGCGACCCTTCCCTTTTTTTAAGTGTTTTTAGGTCGATTTGATACCTAGGATTTCGATCTCCTTCACGCCCTTGGTCCATTTGACTCGACCATAATGGGTAAACCTGGTTCAAGGTGGTAAGACCGGGTTAGATTGACACGGGTCTTACAACTCCCCCCAACTTATAAAAATTTCATCCTCAAAATTACACGTACCTTCTGAAACAAATAAGTGAGGGTATTGCTTTCGCATAGCATTTTCTTCTTCCCATGTAATTTCTTCCAGGTCTCTACTTTTCCATGTGACCTTAACATAGTAGATATCTCTGTTGCGTAGACGTTGAACCTTTCGACTAGTGATTTCTGTTGGTGTTACTTCATGTGTCAAATCATCAGTCAATTCTGGAAAATCCACTGTCAAAACATGTGTCGGGTCTTTGACATACTTCTTCAATAGGGAAATGTGAAATACGTGATGCACACTTGACATAGACGGTGGTAGTGCTAACTGATAAGCCACTTTTCCACACTTAGCTAGAATTTCATACGGCCCGACATATCTTGGACTTAGTTTCCCTTTCTGTCCGAACCTCTTTAATCCTCGCATGGGCGATACCTTCAAAAATACTTTATCACCTACTGCGAACTCCAGATCTCTTCGTCGAGTATCTGCATATTGCTTCTGACGCTTCTGAGCTGTTCTCACTCTTTCCTTGATAATGTCGACCACTCGACAAGTCTCTTCAACAAATTCTGACCCAACAATACTACGTTCTCCAACTTCATTCCAAAACAAGGGAGTTCGACACTTCCGGCCATACAGTGCTTCATAAGGTGACATCTGTATAGTAGCCTGATAACTATTGTTATAAGCAAACTCGATCAGTGGTAATCTTTCATCCCATGATCCCTTGAAATCAATTACACATGCTCGTAGCATATCTTCTAGAATCTGAATTGTACGTTCCAACTGTCCATCTGTCTGTGGGTGGAATGCAGTACTAAACTTCAACGTTGTACCCATAGCTTTTTGCAATCCTTCTCAAAACTTGGAAGTAAATCGTGGATCTCTATCCGACACAATGCTTTCTAGAACACCATGTAATCGAACAATATTATCCACATACCGCTTCGCTAATCTTTCCAGTGTATACTGAGGTCATATAGGTATGAATCGAGCTGTTTTAGTCTGATGGTCCACAATTACCCAAACTGCGTCAACTACTCGAGGAGTCATTCGTAGCCCTGTGACGAAGTCCATAGTGATGCAGTCCCATTTCCATGCTGATTCCGGTAATGGCTGTAACAATCCTGCGGGTCTTTGTGGTTCAACCTTTATTTTCTGACAATTTAGGCATTGAGACACGAACTTAGCTACATCTGCTTTCATTCCCCTCCACCAATATAGTTTCTTTAGATCATGATACATTTTTGTACTTCCAGGATGTATCGAATAGATGGTGGTGTGGGCTTCCTTCATCAGTCGATGTCTAATGTCTGCACTTTCTGTTTCAGGTACACATATTCTTCCTTTGTATCTCAGTACCTTCTCGTCATCCAAGGTGAACTTAGGGTTGGTCCTACCTTTCTCAATATCTTCTTGTACTGTTCTCAGATAAGGTTCTGCTTTGATAGCTGTCTTCACTTCATCCACTATATCTGGTATAATCTTCAATGCCGCGAACATGTTCGAAAACGGATGAATAAACCCTTGGTTGGCTGATCCATCCGTTGTATCTATCACATATTGCTCACTGTCGTGATTGAATACCCTTCCGGTAGTACACATTGTTGCAGTCGTGCTAACTTCTCCTTGCGATTTTATCATTGCTTTTCGGTTTAACGATTCCGCTACTACGTTCACTTTTCCCGGATGATACTGGATATCACAATCATAGTCTTTCAATAGTTCCAGCCATCTTCTCTGTCAAATATTCAACTCCTTCTGATTAAATAAATAAGTAAGACTTTTATGGTCCGACTTAATCTGAAATTTCTCTCCATATAAGTAATGTCTCCATATCTTGACCGCATGTACTACTGCCGCTAACTCCAAATCATGAGTGGGGTAGTTTTTTTCATGTACCTTCAACTATCTTGGAGCATAAGCAATCACTTGCTCTCCTTGCATAAGCACACATCCTAGTCCCAATCCCGACGCATTAGTGTATAAGGTAAACGTCTGTCCTGGAATAGGAATAGTCAAAATCGAAGCGGATATCAATCTGGTCTTCAGCGTTTGGAAACTCTTCTCACATTTATCGGTCCACACAAACTTTTCACCTTTCTTAGTCAAACTGGTGAGAGGGACGGCAATCCGAGAATAGTCTTCTACGAATCTTCGGTAATAACCAGCCAGACCCAGAAAACTTCTGATTTCCGAAACACTCTTTGGTGCTTCCCACTTTACAATAGCCTCGATCTTGCTGGGGTCCACTTTGATTCCTTCAGCGGATACTACATGGCCTAAGAAGGCGACTTCACTTAGCCAAAACTCGCACTTTGAAAATTTGGCATATAACTTCTCTTTCCTTAAACGCTATAGGGCTGCGTTTAGGTTCTTGATATGGGTTTCCTTGTCCTTGGAGTATACCAATATATCATCAATAAATACTATAACCAAGTATCCAACATATCATGGAAAACTCGGTTCATAAGTTCCATGAACGTTGCCGGTGTATTAGTTAATCCGAAAGACATAACCAAAAATTCATAATGTCCATATCTGGTCCTGAATGCTGTCTTCGGAATATCACCTTCTTTAATCTTCAGCTGATGATTGCCTGATCGAAGGTCGATCTTAGAAAATACTTTTGCTCCTTGTAACTGATCGAACAAGTCATCGATCCGAGGTTGTGGGTATCGATTCTTGATTGTCAGTTTATTCAACTCCCGATAGTCGATGCATAATCGAACGCTACCATCCTTCTTCTTTACGAACAACACCGGTGCCCCCCAAGGAGATATACTGGGTCGAATATAACCCTTGTCCAGCAGTTCTTGTAGTTGCACTTTTAATTCCTTTAGTTCCGTAGGAGCCATTCTATAAGGTGCTTTTGACACTGGTGCGGCTCTTGGTATAAGGTTTATCACAAACTCTGTGGCTCGATCGGGTGGTAATCCGGGTAGTTCCTCCGGAAATACGTCAGGGTAGTCTCGCACGACGTCAATGTCTTCCATCCGTGGTGCTTCCTTGGTTAGGTCGACCATTGATACCAGATACCCGATTGCCCCCTTCTCAAGGCACTTCTTAGCCTTTAGTGCTGAAAGTATGAGCTTGCGTCTCTGGGGAGGCTTGGTTCCCGAGAAACTGAATTCTGCTCCTTCTTTGTCTTTGAATGTTAGCTTCTTTTCGGCGCATAACAGATTTGCAGAATGCCGAGCTAACCAGCCCATTCCCAAGATGACGTCAAAGTCTACCAATACAAGTTGTATCAAGTTTGCATCTAAGGTCTTCTCTCCAATGAGAACTGGACATGGTCCATAACCTTTCTCTAGTTCCACTTCTAACCCCATCGGTGATCATACAAGTAATTTGTAGTCTAATGTTTTGATGGGTAAGTTTATCTTCTTTCCGAATGACACAGATATAAAGGAATGAGTAGCTCCTGAATCAAAGAGTACTCTGGCGGGTACACCATTTATAGGTACAATACCTGTGATTTATCTTTACTTAGTCTACATGCCCATTCAATGTAATTATAACTTTAAAAGTTTCAGTCATACCTGTGACCACATCGGGTGATGCGGCCGCATCCTCAGACGTAACAACATATACACATCCCTGATGGAATTGCTTCTTGGGCTTAGGGCACTCCCTTGCCATATGTCCCGGTTGGTTGCAGTTAAAACACTTCAGGACTTCAGAATTTGGCTTTGGCTGAGGTTGAGCTGTTGGAGTAGTCTTGGTTGCAAGCAGTAAAATTCTGAGGACAGAAAGGCTTATATGTCTTGTTATTGCCTCCGTTGTAAGAATTTTCGGCTGGCCTTTTGATGCCTCTGTTTTGAGTAAAATAACTCTCCTTCTGGCTCGATTCTATAACTCGAGCAATCTGGACAGCTTCATTATAAATTCTCTTTTCTAAGCCTAGAACATATTCTCTGATGTTTCCTCTCAGTCCCGTGACAAACCTACGGGTTTTAGTTTCTTCTTCTTGCATACTCAGTGGTGCGAAGAAAAACAGCTCTTCATAACGCTGTTGGTACGCATCCACTGACATCTGTCCCTGATAAAGACTCAGGAACTCCTTCTCCATCGAATCTCTGAAGCTCCGTGGAAAATATTTCTCAAAGAAGGCTTCTTTATATATAGCCCATGTCAGTAGGGCGTGCTTGGTCAGTAAATATGCCTTCGTGGATTTCCACCAATGATGTGCATCGCCTTTGAGCATGAAGGTGGCACATAGTACTTTCTCTTCCTCTGTAATAGTCATCATGAGGAAATTTCTCTCCACCTCGTCTATCCAGTGTGCTGGCCACAATGGATCAGACGGTTTGCCGTTGAATTCCTTGGGTTTCATCTTCAAAAATCTCTCCACTAGTCGGGAGTGGTCCAGCTGATTTTGGGGGTTTGCCCCAAACATATGGGGTGGATACTGGTAATTCCCCTGAGCTGCTTCTGGAACCTGCACTGGAATCTGTGCAGCCGGATGCTGAGGTGTCTGAGGAGCTGGGTGGTTACCCACCGGTGCTGCACTGGCTTGTCCTGTGTGCATGGGTGCAGCCTGAGTGGCTTGAAACATTATTCCCATGGCAACCTGCATCCGAGCTCGCGCATGTTGCATCTGGCCGCAGCCGCTTGTGCCAAATTCATCACCACGGTTGTTAGCTCTGGTGGTGGAGGGGGCAAATTTGTAGGGTTTGTCGGTTCTGGATTACCCAGTGCATAGTTATTTTCTTGACTAGTCTCCTCCACGGGTGGTGGTGGTGGGACTGCATTTCGGGTCTATCGGGTCACCCTACGTCCAGACATAATTCTCTTTAATGGTTTGTGGTGCTTGAAAATCATCAAAATAGGTGAGAAGTCATTTATATTTCATGTAGGCACTCTAACCAATAATCAATTCCAATTCTAGCTCATTCTATAAAAAAAATACTGTCTTTTCTATGCAGGGTCGATGGTGAGGGTCGATGGTATGTCCGACCCTTGGTATCCGACCCTGGGAATGACCTATTCTTCTCGAGAGTTGAGGGTCCTCTACTATGTTAAGGTATGGGTACAATGTTGAAGTTCAGTACTGCATTCCACCCACAGACAGATGGACAGTCGGAACGTACAATTCAGATTCTAGAAGATATGCTACGAGCATGTGTAATTGATTTCAAGGGATCATGGGATGAAAGATTACCACTGATCGAGTTCGCTTATAACAATAGTTATCAGGCTACTATATAGATGTCACCTTATGAAGCACTGTATGGTCGGAAGTGTCAAACTCCCTTGTTTTGGAATGAAGTTGGAGAACGTAGTATTGTTGGGCCGAAATTTGTTGAAGAGACTTGTCGAGTGGTCGACATTATCAAGGAAAGAGTGAGAACAGCTTAGAACCGTCAGAAGCAATATGCAGATACTCGATGAAGAGATCTGGAGTTCGCAGTAGGTGATAAAGTATTTTTGAAGGTATCACCCATGCGAGGATTGAAGAGGTTCGGACAGAATGGAAACTAAGTCCAAGATATGTCGGGCCGTATGAAATTCTAGCTAAGCGTGGAAAAGTGGCTTATCAGTTAGCACTACCACCGTTTATGTCAAGTGTGCATGACGTATTTCACATTTCCCTATTGAAGAAGAATCTCAAAGACCCAACGGATGTTTTGACAGTGGATTTGCCGGAATTGACTGATGATTTGACATTTGAAGTAACACCAACAGAAATCACTAGTCGAAAGGTTCAACGTCTACGCAACAGAGATATCTACTATGTTAAGGTCACATGGAAAAGTAGAGACATGGAAGAAATTACATGGGAAGAAGAAAATGCTATGCGAAAGCAATACCCTCACTTATTTGATTCAGAAGGTACGTATAATTTTGAGGACAAAATTTTTATAAGTTGGGGGGAGTTGTAAGACCCGTGTCAATCTAACCCAGTCTTACCACCTTGAACCAGGTTTATCCATCATGGTCGAGTCAAATGGACCAAGGGTGTGAAGGAGACGAGATCCCAGGTATGAAATCGACCCAAAAACACTTAAAATAGGGGAAGGGTCGCATACCCAGCTAAGCAGGGTCGGACCTCCCAAAACAGAGAGTCAGACCCTCAGTTTTGAAGGGAGGGTCGGACAGCTTAAGACCCTAGGGTCGACGGGATCATCGACCCTCCCATCAACCCTCGGTTGCCGTAAGAAAATAAAATTAGGAAATTTCCTAATTTTCGATTGGGATTCTTTCCAAATCTCAATGGGACTTATTTAGAATGTTCCTACTCTATTTAATGGACGTTCCTAAGCCACTTTCACTCCTTTCACAATCCTAATTGAATTGAGAGAAAGAGAGGAGAAGGAAAAGAGGAAGAAGAAAGACAAGGAAGAGAACTTAGCAAAAAGGAGAAGAATTTCAGAGAAAAAGTAATCTTCTCAGGTATGGATACTAATTCCATGAGTTTCTACAGAATTTAGGTTAGTTATTGTTGAGAGTGTGATCTCGGAGAAACCCAAACCATCAATTTATGGTTAGGTTTCCACGGAAAACCATAGAACAATGCGTGAAAGCTATCTAGGTGGGTTATACATGGTTTCAGACCATGGAATGCATGTAGAATGGAATGTAGGAGCAAGCCATAGGATTTCAAACACGAAGAATGGATTAAAAGAGGGAATTGGACCAAAGTGCACAGAGGGTCGCACCGAGGCTCGATGACCATCCGACCCTAGGTGTTCCTAACCATCGACCCTCAGTGTTCGGGAAGTTCAGAATCTGGGGAGGGTCGCACCCGGTGGTCGATCGAGACTCCGACCCTACCTCCGACCCTCGGTTAACAGCATGGTTTTTAAATCTGGAATTAATTCTAATTAAATTCTATCGACTTTGTTAGGTCTTCTAGCAATATAATAACACTGTAAAGGTGATTCTAAAGCTTGGAAAAGTATCTATTAGCAAGCTAAGGTGAGGAACCAGAACTCCAAACTAAATTGGATTAATACAAAAACTGTTTTCTATTTCTTGAGTCCTATGCTATGCTTGATTCTATGCGAATATGTTTGTAATGTGCATACAGCATGCCGTCCAATATTTCTATTACTTGTTCATGCATACTTATTTATTGTTTATAACATGATGGTGATGATGATGATAGGAATAGGCATGTGCTTGTATGTGTGTGGTTGATGTACTTGATGCGAGCGAGTATTAGGGGGGTGTGATGAGAACGTCAATAAACGTTAACCTTTGGCGGGTCTCAGCACTTTAGCTCTATCTCTAACTCAAGTCTTATGCATTAGCATCGTCGTAGCGCCATTACTTTAGCAGAACTATTATGTTGTAGAGTATCAGGGGTGGTGGTCTCGGTCCTTGTAGTCTCTGATTCTACCGGGGGGCCTTAGCTCTATCTCTATGGACATTCTGAGGAATGCTAGGGTGAGGCCTTGGATACACTTTTTGGCATTAAGATTGGTTAGTTGCGAGCCCAGTTTGTAGCCCTCGCTAACAGGGGCTTACGTGTTGGTATGGCACTATATAGCAATAAACGTAACCTTTGTTATATAATGTTCATGATTGGGTGCATGTGAGTTGATGATAAACGTGATCTTCGGGTAACGTCACACACTCGTGTATAGAGGCCGGGTCAATAAAGCGACCTTTGGCTACCTAAACCTTTCTATTGCATACTGCAAACTTATATATCAGACCAAAGATATAAATTGATTTTGCATGCATATGAATTGTTGCATTGTTTTAGCTACTCACTGAGCCGTGATGTGTGCTCACCCCTCGACGTCAAATATTTTTAGTTGATGATGCAGGTTATACCGTTGAAGACTATTTGAATGCGTCTGTGTACGGGAACGTGGCAGCAATGGAAGCTGAAGCTGAAGCTGAAGTGGATACACACGACTCCTCTTGCGAGTGCAACACGTGTGTATTTGATTAGATATTTTATAGGTTTCTTTATTGGATTTATTTAGACATGTATTTGGTACTTAAATATTTATGTCTCAGTTGAAAACAGAATAATTTTCTATTAAATTATTAATATCATCTTAGTTTCTCAGTTCATGTTATTAATAGACTTCTGCTATTGTGTATTTACTCTGATTATGATTACGAATGTGTGTAAGTTTAGATAACGCGGGAATAGCCTATTTGAGATCCTGGTTGAACTGTTGGTTTATTAGCGGTTCATCACATCATTCTGAATAGTGCAGAATTGGGGTGTGACATAGGGTCGGATGGTCATCGATCCTCAGTGCGACCCTCGGTGCACTTTGGTCCAATTCCCTCTTTTTAGTCCATTTTTCGTGTTTGGGGTCCTATGGCTTGTTTCTACATTCCATTCAACATTCATCCCATGGTCTAGAACCATGAATCATCCACCTAAATAGCTTTCATGCATTCCCCTATGGTTTTCCATAAAAACCTAACCATGGGTTGATAGTTTGGGTTTCTCCAAGATCACGCTCTCATCAATATCTATCCTAAGGTCTGTAGAAACTCATGGAATTAGTATCCATACCTGAGAAGAATACTCTTTTCTCTGCAACTGTTCTCTTTTGGCTAAATTCTCTTCCTTGCTTCTCTTCTTCTTCTTTTCCTTCTCTTCTCTTTCTCTCAATTCAATTAGGGTTGGGAAAGGAGTGAAAGAGGCTTAGGGACGTCTTTTAAATAGAGTAGGAACATCCTAAAATAAGTCCCATTGATATTAGGAAAGAATCATAATCGAAAATTAGGAAATTTCCTATTTCTATTTCTTATGGTAACCGAGGGTCGATGGGAGGGTCGATGATCCCGTCGACCCTAGGGTTCAAGATGTCCGACCCTCCCTTCAAAATTGAGGGTCTGACTTTCTGCTTCGGGAGGTCCGACCTTGCTTAGCTGGGTATGCGACCCTCCCTTCAAATTAAGTGTTTTTGGGTCGATTTGATACCTGGGATCTCGATTTCCTTCACGCCCTTGGTCAATTTGACTAGACCATGATGGGTAAACCTGGTTCAAGGTGGTAAGATCGGGTTAGATTGACACGGGTCTTACACTAAGAGCTCTGATACCAAGTTGACACACCCTAATTTCGGCTGAACCAGAAGTGTGAGTGAAGTGTCTGTAAACCAACGGCTCACACCAAAATCTCAATAAGACCATGTCCACTCATACAAACCATTGCACATAACCACAATCAGAATATAATAAATATGATGGAATTCTTAAATAAAATGAATTGAGTAATTTATTGATAAATTTAAATAAAATATTCAATTATTTAAATTCCCAAAACTTAAATAAATATCCTTACATCACTGTATTTCCAATCAAAAATAAATTGAATAAATTAAAATCAAATCCTAAAGGTACATGCAAAAAGGGCACTCGCATGAAGCATCATGCTCGTCCTCTCCTGCTTGCACGTCCAGGGCAGCCATGCCTCCATACACTGGAGTGTCCATGTAATCTTCTACTTTATAACCTACATCAACCTCTAAAAACATGTATATATACAAGGGTGAGCTCACAACTTAGCTCAGTAAGACAATCAAACAATGCAACAAACATATGCATGAGTAACATTCACATTATGGTCTGGTTTTAAGTTTGCAATGTGCTATAGAAAGGATTGGCGACCATCGCACCTCTATACACGAGTGTGTGAAGCCGCCCAATGGATCAAACACCACTGTCATCCCACATGCACCCTATCATGGAATAGAGATAGAGCTAAGGCGTCTAGATCAAACACCGCCAACACCTCCCCTGATACTCTACCCATACCAACACGTAAGCCCCTATTGGCGAGGGCTTACAAACTGGGCTCACAACTAACCAATCCTATATGTCATCACAGTAGGCCCTGTCCCAGCGCAACTCCCTACGGCATAGAGATAGAGCTAGAGTCCAGTGGCCAGGCCGGAGACCACAGTGCTACTTCCTCCCCCTGATACCCTACCCGCACCAAGCATGCTAAGACAGAACGATACGAAAGGTTCTAGTGTGAGGAATGATACCAGACCTCCAGTCCTTCCCATTTCACACACCAACGAAAACAATCACATGCCTAACAGTCACAACCTAGCATAGCAAGTATGCATGAACAATAATAATAACTGAAAGTAAAGAATGACATGCGAGAATGCACAAACATCATTCCACAGAACCATAATTATTAACAACGGTTTACTGTTATTAAATTATTAGGGTTTAGGTCTGATTCCCTTACCTGACGCTTGGTTGATAGTTCGCTCTGCGTCACAAGTTCCAAACGTGCTATCACAAGGTCCGACACAACGTTAGGTCTAATTAGAATAGTTTTTCCTTAGGTTTACATTGGTCGGAAAACCAACTGGGTCAAAAACACTCTTCATAGAGAAGACCGATCACAGGTACCGATCGCGGCACTGTGGGGAAAACCTACAACCGGTATGGTCGGCCGGTCCCCACAGACCAGTCCCCGAGAGGTACCGATCGTGGTATTGATCGCATATGGTGCGACCGGTATGGTTCGACCGATATGTCTCCGGAAGACCATACACTTGGTTCTCGTCTTCCGTCGGTCACCCTCTATTGATCCTAGGGTTTCTCCTATTCATTCTAGGTCTGAACACTGAGTTAGAGTTGTTTCCAACTCCATTCAAGTCCTAGCCTCGATGATCTTTGACTTAGAACTTGAATCTAGGATTTACGACTAATTTAGGGTTTGACGGCAAACAGGGTTTAGATCAATACCTTGCTTTGCATGGTATTGATTCAATCATAGCTAACCCTCCTATAATGTAGAGGAAGGTTTGAGCACTTACTATTGACTTGCTGTAACTTGTTCTTCATCGAACGGCACTGGCGGCTTTTCCCTCTCCTTCCTAGGTTATTCTCCTTCTTTAACCTCTTTCTCCTTTATAAGATTTGTGAGGATCAATGGAAGAGGGTTTTAGGAGGTTTAAGGGTCCTTATATAGACTAGGGTTAGGTTTAAGAAGCCTCCTAACATTCCTTCGGTTTGAAATTTAGAAAGTGGGACCCATAGAGATCCGGTACCATAGACCGGTACCATAGACCGGTACCATCGACCGGTACCATACACCGGTACCATCGACCGGTATCTAACTTTCCATACCTGAATTGGTCCGATTGGTCCGATTTCATACCCGGTTGTCATCCGCTCGTCCCGTCAGGTCCAGTAATGATTAGAAGACCTATTACGACATGAAACAAGGTTTAGATCGGGTTCATGGAGTGCGGGTCTTACATGTGTGGTTGATATTGTGGGTACTACCTAATGGAGATCCTAGTTGAACCGTTGGTTTACTTACGGTTTATCACAGTATTCTGGTTAGTCCGAAATTAGGTATGACATATAGAGTGTACTTGTATTGGGATTATTAGGCATGTAATTATATATTAGTATTTATGTTTTGGTAAACTTTGAGATAATTGGATACTTATTTACTTATCATTTAGATTCTCAGTTCACTAATAACTACTTCCACTATTATCTACTTATTCTAATTTATTGGTTATATGCATGGTTTGAATTGTTGGCACGGTCTTATGAGATCTTAGCCTGAGCTGTTGGCTCTATGATGGTTCATTCATACTTCTTGTTTACCAGAATTGGGGAGTGACAAGATTACACCTCCGACCAATCCCATCTTCCATTTACAATAAATCTGGACAAGGGCCAACATTTATTTTTCAGCAATGCCAATTCACTCCCAATCAATTCTTTGAGTGAAGAATCACCCAACCAAATATCATCCCAGATATTAATACATTCACCATTGCCAATTATCCATCTGGAATATCCAGTCCCACATATGTTTTAGACTAACCCATACTGGAGATGTACATATCCGTCTTCTAATTGAACCATCTTTATTAAGAGAGTGGCCTTTCATATACTGAGCATATGAGGTATCATCATTCTGAATCTTCCACACCAATCTACTAAGCAAAGAATCATTTACCTCATGAAGCTGACTAAGCCCCAACCCTCCCTCCTTTTCTGAAGTACACATCACCTCCCATTTCACTACCACTAATTTCCTCTTCATTGGGTCACCTGTCCATATCAAATTTCACATCCAGCTTTACACAACTTTCACTACACAATGAGGCCATTTATAAACAGCAAATGAATGAAGAAAGCTACTGCTTAAAACAGATTTCACCAACTCTACCCTTCCAGCATAGGATAGAAGTCTACCATTCGACGTAGAAAACTTCTTCCTAAACCTATCCAACAGAGGATTAAAATAGTCCTTAATTCTATAGTTTTTCTTAATTCTTCCTTTGAATAGAGTTACCCCCAGATATTTTGTTGGAAACCACCCTTCAGAAAATAAAAGACAGTCCAATATTTTTCTTTTCCTTTCCTCCATCACCTACTGAGAGAAAAATATCTTACTTTTAGGAGAGCTAGCTTTCTAACCAGCATATTCCTCATAGAAAGATAGATATTACATTAAACTTGTACAAGATTTCAAATTTTCCTTCATAAAGATAAAAATATCGTCTGCAAAAAGGAGGTGCATGGGGATATCTATACCTCTACCATTGAAGACTGGTTGAATATCACCCTTCAACACCATCTACTGGAGCCCACAACACAAGACCACCTCAGCAAGCACAAATAAGAGTGGAGATAATGGGTCTCCCTATCTCAACCCTCTCTCAAAAGCAAAGTATCCCACTAGATCACCATTCACCATCATTGATAGTCTAGCTAATGAAAGCAGGGACTATACCCTAGAAGCAAAAATAGAAGAGAACCCAAATTTTCCAAGCACTGCAATAAGAAACTCCCACTTTA
This sequence comes from Protea cynaroides, assembly GCA_028583415.1. Taxonomy (NCBI): domain Eukaryota; kingdom Viridiplantae; phylum Streptophyta; class Magnoliopsida; order Proteales; family Proteaceae; genus Protea; species Protea cynaroides. The sequence continues at coordinate 6,605,640 of CM053268.1, read as the reverse complement.
ATGTGTCATATGCCTTTTGAATATCTGACTTCAATGCAATGCATCCTTTTTTTTTAGTCCTATGCATCAGAGTCACCAACTCAAATGCCATTTCAATGGTGTCATGAATTACTCTCCCCTTCATAAAAGCCCTTTAGGTAGGAGAAATAATTTTGGCCACAAACAACCCCAATCTAGTAGATAGAATTTTAAGGATAATTTTGTAAACAAAATTCCCTACACAGTTTGGCCTAAAATCAGACAATTAAACTGCTCCTCCTTTTTTCAGTATCAATGTAATAAAATTATTATTGACCCCTCTTGGTAAATCTCCAAAAATAAAAAAGTATCTCACAGCAACACATACCTCTTTTCCCACTACCTCCCAATAAGAGCAATAAAACTTCCCAGAGAAGCTATCAGGTCCAAGAGTGCTATCAGGATTTATATCAAACACTGCAGCCTTGATCTCATCAATAGTAAGAAACTGATCAAGAATCCTATTATCATCACCAGACACCATATCTGGAATGACCTCAATACATTGAGGATGAGCACTGTACCCCAAACTATGATGAAAAGATCTATAATACTTTTCCACATAACCCCTTACACCTTCTTGAGTATCAAAAATTTCACCATCCTCATTTTACAGAGACCGAATGATATTTCTATTCCTTTTTGCCTTAGCCTTAGTGTGAAAGAATCTAGAATTCTGATCACCACACTTTAGCCACTTGATTCTTCCCTTCTCAGCCCACATTGATTCTTGCAAAGCACAAGCATCCTCATATTTTTTTTAAAGCTGCATCTTCTCTATTTTTTAGCTCAAGGTTGCAACAAAACACTTCAATTGTTTCTTGGATATCATCCAACTCCAGTTTAGATATCCCAACTGTTTATCAATATGAGGGAAAACCTCCTTGGACCAAGTCTTAAGTTTACCCTTTAAAACGTTCAACTTTTGAGTTGATACAAAGAAAGGAGTACATTTGGTTGGGCCATTCCAAACTTCTTTAACTACCTCAATGAAATCCTGATGGTCCATCCAAAATCTCTGCACTCTGAATGGAGCATTGGCTGGTTTGGGAATAGAAGAACATCCCACCAAAATTGGAGTATGATCCGAGCCAACCCTAGGCAACACTTTCTGGAAACATTGCTCATATAAATGAAACCAACAATCATTTCCTACACTCCTATTCAAAACAGCTTGAACACAGCCAACAACTCTGTTATTGGACCATGTAAATTTCAACCCCGATGAAGGAAGTCCCCTACCAGGAATGGTTCCCAAAAATGCATCAAATTCTTTAGCAGAACAACCTCCTAGGCCCCATCTTCTCATGAGCATGTAGACAACAGTTGAAATCCCCTACTAGTAACCAAGGTACACCTTGCACCCATGGATGCCAAATCTGTCCAAAGTTTCCTTCTACCAATTTTCCAATTGTTAGCATACACAAAAGACATTACTAGCATTACAACATCAATCCCAATTTGGATTGTAATATGCAGGGCAGAACTCAACAACACCTTAGGTTTCTAAATCCCCTTCTTCCAGAAAACCCATAGACTAGGGACTCTACCCTCCTTTTCATTATGCAACATATCAATATCAAAACCTGACCTATCCAACACTTTTTATTAAATTTGTTACGACTTACCATTGGTTCTGTAATGGCCATCACATTTGGATTCTGATCCTTTACCATTTTCCTCCACAATCATGTCGTTTTGGGGTTCGACACTCCCCTTGCATTCCAGAAGATGACTTTCATTTTTAACCTTTATTTCTTAAGGTCTCACGCCAAGCATTATGGTTATCAAGGATATCCATGTAAGACCCACACTCCACTAATCCAGTTTAACCGTATTGTGCCAGGTCTTCCCATCATTGCCGGACCAAGTAGACAGACCAAGTTTTTCTCTATATAAAGGACGTCCCTCAACCCTTTTTCACTGTTTTAGAACATTAGTAAACCCTAGAGAAAGAGAAGGAAAGAGAAGGAAGAGAAGTGGAATAAGAGAAGACTAAGGAAGAGACTAAGAGAAGAATTCTATAGACTCTTTGCAACAAGTAAGGTATGAACCTTGTCTTTGTAGCCTTAGAATACTAAGAGTAAGAGTTTCTAATGTAAATTGAGATACCAAAACCAATGTAAGGACTCAACCATGTGATTTGCTAAGCAAGTCTCAAAGGGGAATCATGGAGAATGGGTTAGAGTGACTAATTGGTAATACTAGGAAATCTAGTCTTAGAATGATCATTAGCGAGAACCCTATTGAATAGCCAAGAGGAAGTATTCGGATTGAATGTAGTCTGTGATAAAAAATCTTAAGGTCATAGCTACGGTCGACCATAGCATGACCAGAGGATCGACCATAGGCATTCGATAAGAATTCAGAAATCATACGGTCACAGGTCTTGTCGCATATGGTGCATCGTAGGGTACTGACTGTATGTAGTAAAGTTTAAACAACATGAGACCATAGGACCAAACAGGCACCTATCGGTGATCTGTTTTCGATTTTTGACTACTATACCATGTTACATAGGAATCTTAAGTTAAATTTATATAACTTTTAGGTTATTAAAGTGATTCAAAGAGAGTTACAAGGCTTGAAAGGAGATCGAGCTTTGCTAACAGGTGAGGGAACAGAACCTAAACTAACTGGTTAATAATAAACTATTTACTTTTATTGAGTCGAATGCCATGATTGATTCTATGCTTGTATTTTTGTAATGTGCATCTCACATGTCTTCCAATTTTCCTACTATTACTGCTCATGCATACTTATTTCTGTCTATTTAAAATATGTTGATGATGATGATGCTAGGAATAGACATGTGATTATGTGTGTGTGGTTAGTGTGCTTGATCCAAGTGGAGCATCAGGGGGAGGACGCGGCATTGTGGTTCATCCTGGTCACCAGGCTCTAGCTCTATCTCTACTTAAGTCTTGTTCACTGACATCGTCGTATCGCCATTACCTTAGCAGAACTATTACATCGTAGGGCATCAGGGGTGGTGGTCTAGGACTGTGTAGTCTTTGACACTACTGGGCGGCCTTAGCTCTATCTCTATGGACGTATTGAGGGATGCTGGGGTGAGGCCTTGGATACACTGGATGGCATTTAGGATTGGTTAGTTGCTAGCCCAGTATGCAAGCCCACTCCAATAGGGGCTTACGTGTTGGTATAGGTAGGGCATTAGAGGAAGTATTGGCGGTGTTTGATCCAGACACTTTAGCTCTATCTCTATTCCATGGTGGGTGCATATGGGACGGCAATGGTGTTTGATCCATTGAGAAAATTCACACACTCGTGTATAAAGGTGCGGTGGCCACCAATCCTTTCTATAGCATATTGTAAACTTAAAAACCAGACTAAAGTTATGAATTGAATGCATGCAGATGTTTGTTGCATTGTTTTGTTTTGCTCACTGAGCCGTGATGTGTGCTCACCTTTTCGACGTCAAATATTTTTAGTTGATGATGCAGGTCCTATTGTAGAAGAGTACGTGAATGAGTCGACATATAAACACATGGCGGCCATGGATGTTGAAGTTGTAGAAGATACGCATGACCCTTCATCCGTGTGCAATCAGTGTATTTTTATTAGTTTAGCTATATTTGATTATTAGAACATGTAATGGATTAATTACTTTTATGTTTTGAGTTTGAAGATAATTGGATTAAATAACTATTTATCATGATTATATGCTCAGTTCATTATTTATAAAGACTTTCACTTATTTGTTTATTATCTCTGATTATTACTGTGGAATGTATGTGTGGTTGATATGGTGGGTAATACCTAACGGAGGTCCTGGTTGAACCGTTGGTTTATTGATGGCTCATCACACTATTCTGGTTAATCCAGAATTGGGGTGTGATAATCCATCTGATCAGCCTTCTTATTACGACGTCCAGCTTGATGTCCTGGGCCTTTTTCCCTACATTAGAGAAATCACCCCCTATCTCTTGTAGAAGACCATCCCCAATTACATCCTCAAAAATAACTTCCACCTTACCTTGAGGCCCGATACTAGCAGACCCTATGTGATAGTTCTGACCTAATTCTCCTCCTACTCACCAACAATCGACAGAGAAGGTATTGATACCTGAACAGCTGCATTCCGCAAAAAAGGAGGTAGGGTAATATTTCTCTCTAGGTTCTCCTCCATGTCACCATCATTTGGCAAAGGAGGAGATGAAACCTGTATAGCCACATTTTGATCAATTACAATGCTAGACCTTACATGTACCATCCCAGTAGGATCTCCAACCTCTTTTACCCCTTCAACAGGAACAGAATGGATACCATGACCACCCACAACACCCACAGGTGATCTTATTATTCCCCCTTCCTCAATAATTGTGTCATTATCCGTCTCCAATTTATCATTAGCCACTTCATTAGCCCACCTACCCACAAGTTTACTACCAGATGGGTTAACCTGAGCATCCTAGTTACTAGTATCCCTCGGCATCTTTTCTCTACTAGACTCAAGGTTCTGTTGAGTCTTCCCCTCACCAGCATGAGAAGGACACTCAGCCACTTTATGGCCATACACCCCACAATGAAAGCACTGCATAGATGGATTCTCATATTCTACCATTTGCTTGAACAAAAAATGCTATCCCCTAAACATATGCTCAACCAAGATCTCTTCAGGTCTTGGCCCCCCAACCACCATCTCCACTTGTACTCTTGCAAACTTCCCTACAATCTTATTTATAGTATTCTTATCTATACCAACAGGTCTTCCAATAGCCTTACACATTGAAAAAAGTAAATCCTCTTCTTAATATTGTAAACCCAGACCAGGTAAGCACACCCAAAGTAATTGGTGTCCCACCTGTACTGAATCCACATTGAAACTAGGATCCCAGAGCTACAACCTCAATAACTGATCATTAACCCGAGTAGGGCCTCTCCTCCACATTGACAGCAAAGCCTCCTTGGTAAAGAAGCGAAACACAAAATACCCTTTCCCCATTACTATCATCTCAAACTTCACTGCAGATCCCCACTACTCAGACAGAGTCCTAAACAAATCCTTCAGTAACATTCCCTTGATAAACACTCTTCCTATCAATGCTAACTGGTACTTGGCCATCTATCTGTTCACCACCTCCTTTGGCAAGACTACTTGAGTCACACCACACAAAATAATAGGTTTCGAAAGAGAGTTTAGATCAGGCAACCCTCCGACAACCTATGCAAATGAATGACCAGTCACACCATGAATCTGCGAAGATACCCTAGTAGCAGTCGGAATAGTTTTATCACCCTGCAAACCAGTCACACAAGATGATACAATAGCCTTCCCTTGATCGTTCACTATCCAACACCTTTGTTTCCTTCATTCAGATTCTCCCATGGCCCTCCCTAACCTCATCCCCAAGTCAAAACTCAAAAGGCAAAAAACCCAAAAGTTTTTCTAGGTCCATACTAGGTTGTTCCCATCCCAACATCTATCACCACAACCTGAATAGATGGCACCGAAGTAATTCGAGAGCTGTATCACCATCGATTGATTAACAGAACTCCCCTTACGAATGCCATTCAGATCAGGAATACTATTAACAACCCCTCTAGGAACCATCAGACTCTCATTTGAATTTCATTGTCGATTACCTTCAGAATAGACAAAAAAAAGATCTCCCATCATGAATGGTAGGACCAACAACAATACCCATCGACGGTTATAATGTTACCCGAATTAAAGGCCACTAATGACCTGACATTTCTTTGTATCACTGTTAGTTGACCGCCCATCGACTACACATCTAGAGAGGCTCTATGTAAGACCCGTATCAAACTAACCCGGTCTTACCACCATGAACCAGGTCTACCCATCATGGATGAGCCAAATGGACCAAGTGCGTGAAGGAGATCACGATCTCAGGTACTAAATTGACCCAAAAATACTTAAATTAAGGGGAGGGTCGCATACCCAGCAAGGGAGGGTCGGACCCCCCAAGACAGAAGTCAGACCCCCAGTTTTAAATGGGGGGTTGGACACATCAGGAACCAGGGGTCGACGGGATCTCCGACCCCCCTATCGACCCCCGGTACTCGATAAATCTAAAAATTAGGAAAGTTTCCTAATTTCGATGGGATTCCTTCCAAATCTCAATGGGACTTATTTTAAGAGTTTCTACTCTATAAATAGGACGTCCCTAAGCCTCTTTTACTCCTTTTACAACCCTAATTGAATTGAGAGAAAGAAAAGAGAAGGAAGAGAAGGAAAAGAGAAAGAAAGAAGAGAAGAAGGCAAAAAAGAGAAGAGTTACAGAGAAGAAGTATTCTTCTCAGGTATGGATACTAATTCCATGAATTGCTAAAGACCTTAGGATAGATAATGCAGAGCGGATGATCTCGGAGAAACCCAAATCATTAACCCATGGTTAGGTTTTCATGGAAAACCATGGGGGAAAATCATGAAAGCCATATAGGTGGTAGAATCATGGTTCTAGACCATAGAACATGTGTAGAATGGATTATAAGAACAAGCCATAGGACCCCAAAACACGAAGAATGGATTGAAGGAAGAAAATCGACCAAAACACACAGGGGGTCGCATGGGGGGTCGATGGCCAATCGACCCTACCAGACCCTGAGCATCGACCCCCAGTGTTCGGGAAGTCCAGAATAGGGGTGGTCGCACCCAAGGTCGATCATTACTCCGACCCTACCTCCGACCCCCAGTTAATAGAATGGTTTTTAAATTCAGAATTAATTCTAATTAAATTCTATCGACTTTGTTAGGTCATCTAGCAATATAATAACAATATAAAGGTGATCTTAAAACTTCTAAGAGGATCTATTAGCAAGCTAAGGTGAGGAAACATAACTCTAAACTAATTAGTGAATAACAAACTGTTTTCTCTTTTCTTGAGTCCAATGCCATGCTTGATCCTATGTGAATATGTTTGTAATGTGCATACAACATGTCATCCAATATTTCTATTATTTGTTCATGTATATTTACTTTATTGTTTATAACATGATGATGATGATGATAATAGGAATAGTCATGTGAATGTATGTGTGTGGTTGGTGTACTTGATGCGAGCGAGTATCAGGGGAGGTGTGATGGGAACGTCAATAAACATTAACCTTTGGTGGGTCTCAGCACTTTAGCTCTATCTCTAACTCAAGTCTTGTGCATTAGCATCATCGTATCGCCATTACTTTAGCAGAACTATTACGTCATAGAGTATCAGGAGAGGTGGTCTCGATCCTTGTAGTCTTTGACTCTACCGGGGGGCCTTAGCTCTATCTCTATTGACGTTCTGAGGGATGCTGGGGTGAGGCCTTGGATACACTGTTTGGCATTAGGATTGGTTAGTTGCGAGCTTAGTTTGCAAGCCCTCGCCAGTAGGGGCTTACGTGTTGGTATGGCACTATACAGCAATAAACGTTAACCTTTGTTGTACAATGTTATGGTAGGGTTGATGGGGACGACAATAAACGTTAACCTTTGGGCGGACTTCCACACCCTATGTATAGAGGCGGGGTCAATAAACGTTAACCTTTGACCACCCAACCTTTCTATTGCGCATTGCGAACTTTAAACCAGACCAAAGATATGAATTGACTGCATGCATATGTATTATTGCATTATTTTGTTTGCTCACTGAGCCATGATGTGTGCTCACCCTCTCGACGTCGAATATTTTTAGTTTATGATGCAGGTACTACCATCGAAGATTATGTCAATGCTCCAGTGTACGGGCACGTGACGGCGATGGAAGTTGAAGATGAAGTGGATACACATGACTCCTCTTGCGAGTGCAACTCTTGTGTATTCGATTAGATTTTTAGTTTTCTTTATTTGGATTTATTAAAGACATGTATTTGATACTTATTTATAACTTAGTTGATACAGAATAATTTGCTATTTAAATATTAATATCACAGTAGATTCTCAGTTCATTTTACTATAAGACTTTCGCTATTGTGCATTTACTCTGATTATGAATGTGGATATATGAAGTTTAGATCAGTCGGATACCGTCTGTACGAGATCCTGGTTGAGCCATTGGTTTGCTAACGGTTCATCACACCATTATGAATAGTACAGAATTGGGGTGTGACACTCTAATCACCATCTTCGATAAATCTAGTCATAAAAACAATTGTTGATTAAGAGCACTATCAGTATTCCCACTTTGCACATGTGATAACAGCTCAAGAGGAGCTCTAACATTTGTCATAACCAATGAATCTGTCAGTGGTATCATCCCTGATTTAACCCCATCCTGAGAGAATGAATCCGAAGTCACCCATTCAATGGCAATCCCTGAGCATTAACATTTGTCACCTATATTCCATCTATCACTACAATAAAAGACAATAATCACCCCCTATTATTGTCCACCGACCGATTACTAGATCGGACAGCATAGACACCAACACTCCTTGTGCATTAAATCATCCCCCTCCAACAAGACTGGACATCAACGAATCACTAACAGGTGGTAAAGAAGAACCAGTTGTGATATTTCCATGATCGACCACACCCATAAAAGGGTTAACAGATGGACCCTTAACACTTACCTCCCCCCGAAGCAACTGAAACCCTAGAATTAGGGTTATGACCAAGGCCTCTACTTTCCACCAACTCCCGAATGTTGTCGATCAAAACTTGGTTTGATAACCTGTAAGACCCGCACTCTACTAACTTGGTCTAAATATCTCGTGCTAGGTCTTTTCATCATTGCTGGACCAAGTGAACCAACTGTGTAAAGATGGATCACAAAACCAGGTATGAATCGAGTTAAAATGCTAAAAAATATGTGTATGGTTGAATTCCTGGGTAGGTATGGTCGACCATAAGGTAGGAAACAAAGGTCACTAATTAGGACCCTACAGTCAATTTTTTGACCCTATGGTTAACGTATTCTATAATCGTAAGCCATCGACCGTGAGACCCCAGATCAGACTCCGAGTTGGAAACTTTCCTAATTCAAGGGGGGATTTCTTTCCTAATGTTGGAGAACTCTATATGGAGAATTTTTCTCTATATAAAGGACATCCCTCAACCTTTTTTACTCTGTTAGAACGTTAGTAAACCCTAAAGGAAGAGAAAGAGAAGGAAAGAGAAGGAAGAGAAGGAGAAGAAGAGAAGACTAAGGATAAGGTTTTACTGAGAAGATTTTAGCTATCTACCATAGGCAAAAGGTATGAACCTAATCTCTGAGGATGTAAATTCTATGGAATAAGGCTTCTATGGGGGATTGGAGATGTCAACCTATTATGATCCATGTGATTCCTTGAGTAAATCCCAAGGCTAACCATGAGGGGTGAGTTTGGTGATAATGGTTGATGAGAAACTACTAATGATGACCATAGAATAATCTTAGTATGAACCCAAGAGAAAAGCCAAGGAGTTGACCCAAGAAGGACTCCAATTGAATGTAGTTTATGACTAGAAATCTTAAGGTCGCAGCTATGGTCAACCATAGCATGACTAGCATGATCAAAGTATCGACCATAGGCATTCGAAAAGAATTCAAAAACCATATGGTTGCAAGTACGGTCGCATATGGTGTGACCGTAGGATATCGACCGTAGGCAGTAAGGTCGACACAGTATGAGACCACCAATCAGACACCTATTAGTGTTTTGTTTCAATTTTCAACTACTGTAACATGTTACATATGAACCCTAACTTAAATTCATATAACTTTTAGGTTATTAAATCGATTCAAAGATAATTACAAGGCTTGGAAGGAGATCAAGTTTTGCTAACAGATGTGGGAACAAGACCTAAACTAATTATTTAATAACAAGCTGTTTTACTTATTGAGTCCAATGCCATGATTGATTCTATGCTTGTATGCTTGTAGTATGCATCTCACATGTCATCCAATATTCCTGTTGTTACTGCTCATGCATATTTATTTATGTCTATTTATAATATGATGATGATAATGATGCTAGGAATAGGCATGTGATTATGTGTGTGTGGTTAGTGTGCTTGATGCGAGTGGAGCATCAGGAGGAGGACGTGGCATGGTGGTCTTTGACCTGGTTACTAGACTCTAGCTCTATCTCTATTCAAGTCTTGCCCATTAACATCGTAGTATCGCCATTACCTTAGCAGAACTATTACGTCGTAGGGCATCAGGGGAGGTGGTCTCAGACCGTATAGTCTCTGACTCTGTCGGGGGGCCTTAGCTCTATCTCTGTAGACGTATTGAGTGATGCTAGGGTGAGGCCTTGGATACACAGGATGACATTTAGGATTGGTTAGTTGTGAGTCCAATTTGTAAGCCCTCTCTAATAGGGGCTTACTTGTTGGTATAGGTAGGGCATCAGGGGACGTGTTGGTGGTGTTTGATCCGGACACTCTAGCTCTATCTCTCTTCCATGGTGGGTGCATGTGGGACGATAATTGTCACATCCCAATTCCACACATTTCATAATGGTGTGATGAACCGCTAAATAACCAATGGTGCAACCAGGATCTCAAATAGGCTATCCCTACGTTACCTGAACCTTCATACACTCACCATCATAATCAGAGTATATACACAATAGCGAAAGTCTTATAAATAAATGAACTGAGAACTAAAATGATATCCATAAATAATAGCAAATATTCTGTGTTTAACTGAGACATAAATATTTAAGTACCAAATACATGTCTTATAAATCCAATAAAGAAACCTATAAAAATATCTAGTCAAATACACACGAGTTGCACTCGCAAGAAGAGTCGTGTGTATCATCTTCAGCTCCAGCTTCCATTGCTGCTACCGTCCCGTACGTAGAAGCATTCATATAGTCTTCAACTGTGTAACCTGCATCATCAACTAAAAATATTCGACGTCGAGGGGTGAGCACACAACACGGCTCAGTGAATAGCCAAAACAATGCAACATTACATATGCATGCACATTCATTTATCTCTTTGGTCTGGTTTATAGTTTACAATGCGCAATAGAAAGGTTGGGTGGACAAAGGTTAACGTTTATTGACACCGCCTCTATACACAAGATGTGGAAGTCCGCCCGAGGGTTAACGTTTATCGTCGTCCCCATCCACCCTACCATAACATTATACAACAAAGGTTAACGTTTATGGCTATATAATGCTATACCAACACGTAAGCCCCTGTTAGCGAGGGCTTGCAAACTGGGCTCGCTACTAACCAATCCTAATGCCAAACAGTGTATCCAAGGCCTTACCCCCAAGCATCCCTCGGAATGTCCATAGAGATAGAGCTAAGGCCCCCGGTAGAGTCGAGACTACAAGGACCGAGACCACCTCCCCTGATACCCTACGACACAATAGTTCTGCTAAGGTAATGGCGATACGACGATGTCAATGCATAAGACTTGAGTTAGAGATAGAGCTAAAGTACTGAGACCCGCCAAAGGTTAACGTTTATTGACGTTCTCATCACACCTCCCCTGATACTCGCTCGCATCAAGTACATCAACCACACACATACAAGCACATGCCTATTCCTATCATCATCATCATCATCATGTTATAAACAATAAAGTAAATATGCATGAACAAGTAATAGAAATATTGGATGGCATGCTGTATACACGTTACAAACATATTTGCATAGAATCAAACATGGCATAGGACTCAAGAATTAGAAAACAGTTTATTATTAACCGATTTAGTTTGGAGTTAAGGTTCCTCACCTTAGTTTGCTATAAGATACTTTTCCAAGCTTTAAAATCGCCTCTACAGTGTTACTATAATGCTAGCAAACCTAACAAAGTCGATAGAATTTAATTAGAATTAATTCCGAATTTAAAAACCATGCTGTTAACTGAGGGTCGATCAGAGGGTCGATGCTCAGGATACATAGGGTCGATGGGTCTATCGACCCTACCCTCTCTCTGAACTTCTCGAATGCTGAGGGTCGATGGTCAGGGTGCCTAGGGTCGATGGGTCTATCGACCCTGTGTGCGACCCTTGGTGCACTCTGGTCCAATTTCCATTTTTAATTCATTCTTCGTGTTTGGGGTCCTATGGCTTGCTTCCACATTCCATTAAACATTCATTCCATGGTCTAAAACCATGATTCATCCTCTTAAATAGCTTTCATGCATTCTACTAGGTTTTTGCATGAAAACCTAACCATGGATGGATGGTTTGGGTTTCTCCGAAATCCTACACTCAACCATATCTAACCTAAGGTCTGTAGAAACTCATAGGAGAAATTCCAGATCACGTCAGACCACAAGAGTTTTACCTATCTATTCACCTAGAAGGGCTTGAATATGAGATAATGCAAATGGATATAGTTATTGAAGGATTACGACTGCAAAATTATAGACCACCCAGACAAAGCTAATGTGGTAGCTGATGCCTTGAGTATAAAGAGTCTGTCGTAGCCTAAGGAAAGCTTAAGTTTCGATCCAGAATAACTGTCTCTTATGTGTGCTATGTTGGTGGAACAAGAGCACGATGCCTTGGATGTCTCAAAGTGTTCACTAGGGCACAAGGTATTTTGTGAACTTGCTAGTCTATTTACGGCCATGCAAATCAAGCTGAAGATTGTGTCAAAAGTGATCGCAAAAATGCCAAAAGGCCTTTACGTGAGAACCATGAAAAGTGATTTAGAAAAGGGAAAGTTGGATCCTAACTTCACCCTTTCCAGTGATGTAGCTCTCAAGTTCAGAGGCCGAATGTGTATCCCCGTAGATAATGATTTTATTAAGGAGAAAATCTTAAAGGAGGCTCACAATCCCTCCTATTCAGTGCACTTGGGAAGCACAAAGATGTATCACGACTTTAAGAAAATGGTCTGGTGAAAAGGAATGAAGGTAGATGTTGAAAGCTTTGTATATAAGTGCTTAACCTGCCAATAGGTAAAGGCTGTTTAACAAAAATCGTCAGGGTTACTTCAACTGTTGCCGGTTCCTAAATGAAAATGGGACTGTATTTCCATGGATTTCATTAGTGGGTTATTGTTAACCTTAAGGGTGGTGGACGATGTTCGGGTCATTATTGATAGCCTTACCAAAATGGCCAAATTCATTGCCATGAGACCTCAATACATTATGGAAAGATTAGCTTGTCTGCATGTAAACCACGTAGTTCGACTACATGGGATACCGCAAAGCATTGTGTCAGATAGGTACCCCAGATTTAATTCTAAGTTTTGGGAAGGTTTGCAGCATGCCACGGGGGACGGAGTTAAAGTTCAGCACAACTTTTCACCCTTAGATTGATGGTCAGTTGAAAAGGATGATTTCAATTCTAGAAGACATTCTTTGGGCATATGCAATCGACTTCAAGGGAGCTTGGGATGAAAAACTATCTTTAATGGAGTTTGTGTACAACAACAGCTACCAGTCAACCATTGGTATGGCCTCCTATGAGGCCTTATAAGGGAAGAAAAGTCGTACACCTCTTTACTAGGAAGAGGTGGGTGAGAGAAGAATTATAGGACCGATTTTATGTAGGAAACTTGCCAAGAAGTTGATCAAATTCGGGAAAGGATAAAAGCTGTCACACCCCATTTCCAATGTATCGGTACTATGGAATGGATGACATCTCCACATCATAATTAAGGGCAATAGAAATCCCCTTCTAGAATTATGGAATGTGGTATACCAACTAATAAATCCTTACATCACAAGAATTAATAATAAATCCAATACCACTAAAAATAAATAGATTATAAATCAAGAGTATAGTGGAAGACTAAATCATTAACTACAATAGCTGAATAAGCAAATGGTAAATAATAATAATCCCCAAACCCATTGTAGGAGTAGTTAAAATAAAAGTAATTAAATCCTTAAATTTAATTATTCTCATGGGCAACACCTCCCCCCAAATTCAAATAAAATAATTTCAAATAAAGAAGTTTATCAAATTATTTTTTGTGCCTATCCATAGACACAATCATCACACTCACATGATTCATCATGAACGTTATCATTACTAGCATCCGCCTCGCCATAGTCAACATCGATCATACCTGCATCTAAAAGAGTTTGTGTACACAAGGGTAAGCTCAACCACCGAGCTTAGCAAGAAAATCAAACATGTGTATACAAATGCATAAATTAATAACTATAATTTGGTATATAACTGTAAGTGCTAGCTCAAGACAACCCATAAATAGAGTCTCTGGCTATACAGGTCACTCCCAAAGAACGAATATTGTCCCATACATGGAGCACAGTAACATCCCCCATAGAGGCAAGAGACAAACAATTGAGGTGTAATACAGGCTTGTACCAACTTGAGGTACATGTTTAATCATGGATAGCCTCTACTCGTGTCCTAGCCCGTCTGAGAGTTAGATTCGCCTCAATTGTTTGTCTCTTGCCTTTTGCTCTACTCAAGTTAGTTTCAGCTATTTTAAGAGTTTCTTGAGCTTCTTGCGGATCATTGGCCACTTTCCCACAACTCATCCCAAGCTTGTATTACGTCAACCACTTGAGGAGATGGTAATCCCACTAGTCGACTCGCTCGTCTACCCGTATTACATTGGCCATGGGGAGCATCACTGCTATGTTCATACCACCTTTTTATTGAACCCATGCCACTACATAATCCCCTAATGGCTAAGGGTACAATTATTTGGGTAATTATAGTTCAATTAACTATGTCCACGTAAATTAACCATATTACTGGACCGTAACGTTGCTAAACTTTCGACCCTGTCTGCTGCCACATAGAACATCATGACTTTGTTATGTTACATAGGGACAATGCAAAGTAGCGTTGGTAAGAAGTGGTGCAAGCATCCTATTCCACTCACCTTCTACCTTACTGACTTAACCAGACATCATGAATCGCCAAGACCAACTCTACCTTTCATGGAGAGGTTACGGGTGTCTTCCAAACCACTACGGGTATCACTGATCGCACATAAGAGAGATGCCTATGCATGAGGAAGCAATACAGTTTATTTGATGGCATGTTATCACACAAAAGTATATTATCAATTTCATATCATTACTAAACATGATTAATGTAACTAATTCTACCAAACAAAGGTTTAATCCCCTTACCTGAGATGGTAAACAGCAAGGATATTAAAGAGTACGGTCTTCAATAGTTTTACTACGTTCTTCTTGTACCTTATAGCATTAAAATAATAAATATTAATTATTGTTAGCCTTGTTATTGGTCTCTATGCTTGCTCAAAGCACATCGTAGTGAGTTATTCATGATGCTAGGGTCTGGTCATTATTAATAAACATCTCATACTTATTGTCTAGATGTTACAAATGCAAACAACAGTGAACAACCAGTGTAAAAAATAAATAACATAGGTTATAAATGAATCGAAAGAGAATACATATGTAAACATATGATCTCAGGGATATAAACACATAAATAGGTTCAAAAAAATCCTAGGAAGCTAGTTACCAAAGATGGTCAACATTCGAGGTTAAATCACCATGCGGCACATGGCATCTACCGTATGGTCTTGACCAAAGGCGTGCGACACATGCCATCGATCGCACAT
This sequence comes from Protea cynaroides, assembly GCA_028583415.1. Lineage (NCBI taxonomy): Eukaryota > Viridiplantae > Streptophyta > Magnoliopsida > Proteales > Proteaceae > Protea > Protea cynaroides. The sequence continues at coordinate 6,590,183 of CM053268.1, read as the reverse complement.
CGAAATGTGGTCAAAATAGGCTGATTTTGACATGGTGTTCTTCTTGGATTTTTCTATGCTAGAATAAGGAGTTTGGGTTCAAAAATCCCATTCTAACTCATTCGAATGCTACCGATTCAATTTTCCCAGTTAATCGATATTGCTGGATCTGGTTTAATGTCGTAGATCCGATTCCAACAATACCATGAAGGGATTAATCATGGCTTTGGTCTATAATAGATCACTCAAATCAGTCATGAAGGTTCTGGATACTTAGATCCGATCATTTGTCCATTTAAATCTATTTCATGACATTCAATTAATATTGATCCCTTCTCGAGATTGTTCCAACAACTTGGTAAATGAATAGATCATTCAATCTTAAAAGTTTAGAATGTAGAGATTTATTTATCTACCATTATCATCCATTTATTATCATCATTGAGGTCTTGGTTCTTTAACAAATCTGATCCACACACTAATAGGTATTTGAGTGTGTATCAGAGATGGAGAAGGAGACAATGGCCAAGGATTTTTTATTCATGATCCCTCGATGGTTCTCATATTATTAAATTTGATTCAAAGGGAAAATAGAGAGTAAGGGTTTGATACCAATATTGAGTTTTTTGTTGGTGATGGTGTCAAGCTTTTCTAAATGGTAGTGGTTCCTTGCTTTACTTTTCTCCTTCCTAGATCTCTCTTCTTCTCCAAAACTGTCCAGCCTTCCTTAGAGTCATTTCTCCCTTCTCTCTCTCTTAGTTTTGGTTAAATGGTAAAGAAATGAGAGAGAAGTGAATAGAGACTATTTACATTGGATTGGGATTGGGATTAGGTTTCCTTACAAGGTAAGTAGAGGATTCCCTCCTTTCTTACCAAATCAAATGAGAAATAAACCTGGACATATTTCTCAATGAGTTTAAAATGCAACCAAACCAAACCGTTGGTCAGAACTGGGTTGGTTTCTAATCCAGTCTAGGTTCAGTAGATGTGGCACTAGGTGTACGGCATGTGTCCGACCGCACCTTAGTGGTGTTGTGCTGGATCCTCTAATTGAGTCTTGATTGAGTGTTTTAGGTACTAAGGTTTAACTAGATTACCTCCACTGGGCTTCATAGGTCTATCCATGTTGGTTTGAGTCATTTGCTGTGGTAAGACCTGTTATAAAACCAAAATTTCAAATTAAGACAAAGTTTTGGGTGTGGGTCTTACAAAATTGGCTCAGAAGTGTCAGAAAATTTGTTCCAAAGTTAGGCATAAGGATTTGGAATTTTCCATAGGGGATAAGGTCTTTCTAAAAATATTACCCCTAAGGAGACTAAAGCAGTTCAGCAAAAAGGGAAAGTTGAGTCCCAGGTACGTGGGACCTTACGAGGTTTAAAAGAAATGTGTTGCGGTGGCATATCAGATGGCATTGTCGCCCTTTCTGTCTATTGTCCACGACATATTTCACGTTTCAATACTGAAGAAGTATGTCATGGACCCATCTATCGTGTTAGAGGCAGATCTCCCTCCACTGAACGAGGATTTGATCTTCAAGCTAGAACAGGCGAAGATTGTGGACAGGAAGCTGCAACACCTTAGGTATTATACATTCATTGTGTCAAGGTGATTTGGAGGATCAAGTCCATTAAGGAAGCATCCTAGGAGGAGGAAACATCTATGAAGCAGAAGTACCCCCACTTGTTTGAACTCCCAAGTAAGTAAAAAATTTTGGGAATGGAATTCTTTTAAAGGGGGAGGGGGAGTTGTAAAACCCCCACTTAGAAAACCTGGTCTAACCTTGGTTTCCCTCTTTGTGCTAGGTTTTCCCACCGTGGATTGAACTAAAGTGATGACAGCTTAGAGCTTCTAATTGAGCCGGGTAAAAAAGTTAAACATATTCATGGTACAAATATATTGGAGTCAACTAGATACTGTTTGAAGGCAACCAATCCAGTCGCAGTGACTCCTGTATCATGGGACCGGACGCTACAGTCGAATAGGCTAGAAATCTGTCTGCGAATTTGCCACATGTCCTACATATGTCTGGATCCTAAAAGGGATATCATCCCATTGCTGAATGCCCTAGTGGGTCCCAGCCTATGGTTAACTCACTCATTCATGTAGAGGGAGGTGGGTTACTCTCCAAATTGTCCCTAGGCTAACACTGGTCAGCATTCCCCAAATCCACTACTAGCGGTTGAGTCCCACTTAAGGAAGGAGACTATATTCCCTCTTGAGTATCCTTCTTTCAACACATTCGTGTGTAAAGAGCTTAGAGAAACTCTAACGTGTTCACTGTTAGAAGGGAAAGTTGGAGAAGAAAGGGAAGAATAGAGTAAGAGATTAATATCGAATAACCAGAGTTAAGTCATGCATCAGTGTCCTCACTAAGCGCGACCACCGGTAAGTTTTATACCATTCATCTCTAATGTATCTTAGGTACTTTACTCGGGGGAGACCCTAATTGCTGGTGAGGGAAAACCTTCCATTGACCATTAATGGTGGAGCTGAGTTACCGACACGGTAAGTGAAGGAGGGGAACCTCTTTCTCCATGACTTAGTGGAAATCTTGGGGTTATCCAACAATTGAATATACCAATAGATCCTACACCTAGGATGGTAAGACTCTAGTTTTACTGCAAGGATAGCAAGGCTGAATCTTTAAGTTGGCCTTGAAACTTTGTCTTGGGGACTAGTCGATGGACTTCTACAGAAGAGGTCTGGATTCAAAACCCATGCCTCCAGATAGGACCAATTCCCATATCAGCCCTCTAGGGAGGTTCGGTCACACGACTGTGCAACTGGAGCTGTTCCCAAACACCACCCAAGAGCCTCAAGGAAGGTTCAGTAGTAGGACTAGTCACACATCTGTGCCACCAGAGCTGCTGCTAAACCTTTCCAGAAGGGTTCCTAGATAGTCCGAATGGAAGTCTGGTTACAGCCTCTAACCGAAGACTGCAACCAGACAACACTTGTGGAGTTCAAACCAGTGTTTATCATGATATCAAAACCTAATAACTTCGTATGTAGTATCTAGCTGATACATGCATAGACGACGTCACATTTAGTGGTACGAAGAGTTGTTATCCCAAGATTTCAGGTAAGGGATAAAACCTTGATTTCTTTTGGAGTGTTTCTAATTACTTACATGTCTGTGATGCATTTTTGGTGTATAACATGTCATCCAATAACTGCAAAATTTCATGCATTTGCATTATATCAATGTTTTGAAAGCATGATGTTTGTTTAGTCTGTGTGGAGAACAGAATGGGATCAAAGATTGCTAGTTCAGTTCACCACATGGACACTGCTTTGCATCGCCATGTACCTTAGTGGATTGACAGGGTCTAGGGGTAGATGGACAGACTGAGATATCTGCTAGGGTATGGCAGTAAATGCATTTGTATGACATGTAGGTTTGGTTAGTAGTACCCATGTGTGTAACCCTGGCCAGTAGGGGGTTAGGTACTCTTCGAGACGGGAGATGAGGGTAAAGCCTTAGTGGTGTTCGTTAGAGATTCGCCATTGAGCTTTTGCCTTATTACCGTAAATAATGGGAGATGCAGAGTTATTGGAGCAGCATTGGATGAGTGACCATTCTCTCTCGTATATAGAGGCGTGGTCATCTTTGGTGAGTGTGACCAGGCATATCCATAGCACATAGCAGACATTACTGGACCTTGTTTGATAATAAATATTCATGCAACATTGTATGCTTGTTTGTCTATTTCTCACTGAGCTCGTGTAGGAGAGCTCACCCCATGTTCGTTTCTACTTTTAGATGTTACGACAGGTCCTATGGTGGCTGACTATGTTAGAGTACCCATTGTCACCAGTCTAGCTCGTTTGGATGTACCTGCAAATGAGGAAGAGAAACATGATTTGATGTGAGAATGCGATACACGTATTTTTTATTAGATGGGTTTCTATGCTTGTCTTAACTTTACGTACTTACTAGTCCTCTTCAGCTAGTTCAATTCAAGTGGTTATATATAATTGTTTGTGTTTGGTAGTTAAGAACAAGAAATTATATTATGATTGTCACACTCTAATTTGGGTCGAACCAAAAGTGTGATTGAAAGGCTAATAAACCACGCCTCAAGCCAGGATTACGAAGAACCGTACCAACATTCAAACCAATGCATCAAACCATAAATTAGATAATTAAATATAACAACGAAATTCATTATTAATGAACTGAGAATTTAAAAGATAATTAAGTAAATAATCTAATTATCTCAATGACCAAAATATAAATAGTAATATCTAGTTACAAACCATAAAATCCGTACAATAATAATAATCCTAAAGATAAACACAATAGAGGCACTCACATGATGAGTCATGCTCATTCTCCATCGACTGCACATCAAGAGCAGCCATTCATCCATAAGAAGGCGCATTGATGTAATCCTCAATAATAGCACCTGCATCATCAACTAAAAAAAACAATATCGTAGGGTGAGCTCATAACTTAGCTTAGTGAGAAATAAAATATGCAACAAGAAATATGCATGGGGTAACATTTAATCATTGGGTCTGTTAAGTTTACAATGTGCTATAGTAAGGATAAGCTACAACCACACCTCCATACACGAGAGTATGAGCACACCCAACGGTCAGGCTCCAACCAAAATCGTTGTCGTCCCACAACACTCACTACAAGATAGAGATAGAGCTAGAGCTTAATGACAGGCTACAACCAAATCGTCAACACCCCCTAATACCCTATCCCATACTAGTTCATACACTCTTACTGGCTAGGGCTTGCAAACTGGGTTCGTCACTAATCAATCCTAGATGTCATCACAAGTACATCTATGGCCCTACCCTAGTACCTTTCAATATGAAACAGAGATAGAGCTAAAGCCTAACAGTAAGGCTATGGCCACTATCACTAGCACTCCCCTTAATACTCGGTCTCATACTAAGCACACTAAAGTAAATAGCGATATGATGATATCAGTGTGACGAATGGTTCAAGGCTCCAACCTCTCACCACCCAACACACCAACCGCACACACAAGCACATTGTAAGCACCCCATTTTTGCCACCCTCTGTGTAAGTGAACCAATATGGCAGGTTTCTGACCTTTAATCCAAAGATTTATGATTTTTCACTGAATCCCACAGCAGGATCATGGGCTATCATCTGCAGGAATGCATAGGTCATAGAATTATCTTCGAAACGATACCAGAATTGCTCAATTCTGATATCAAATGAGGAAGATATGATCATTTTAGTCGGATGATACATATAAGGGAAGTTTCTGAAATTATTATAAATAATAATCCCCGGGACCTTCATGCAAATTATCCTAAGTCGGATTGTTTGAATTTCAAATCATCATATCTTGATCATCCGACATCGGATTCAGATGATTCCAAGACCATTATTCTTCATTCATGATGTTCTACAAAGTGGACGTAAAAAATCCCGGGTAGAAGTCACCAGTGGGTCACATGCAAGCTTGCATGCAAAATTATCATTAGAACTTCAAAGCTTCATATCTTTTCCGTTCTACATCGGATTCAGATGATTCCAAGACCATTATTCTTCATTTGTGATGACCTGCGAAGTGGACATGGAAAATCTCGGGTAAAAGTCTCCAGAGGGTCCCATGCAAAATGGTCAGCCAAATTATTGATAATTGGTCCGCTTAAACTTCAAAAATTCATAAGTTGACCATTTTACTTCCTAATGAGGTGATTCAAGTTCCTATATTCCTCATTTTTAATGTTCTACAAAATGAACGCAAAAAAAATTTAGAATAGAGGCCATCGGAAAATTTCATGCGGGATGACAGCGAAAATGGCCCATGAAATGACAGAGAGTGAAGACCCAGTTAATTTCAATCAATCCAGTCAACTCAGCTCAACCCAAGGTAGTTTTGGCCCAACCCAGTCAATCTGGACCAATTCATGGTGGCTTATATGCATGTATTTCTTTTATATATTATTATATAATGTATAATATATTGTAATATATCATATAATATATACATATATCTTATATGTATATTATATTATATATATCAATATATTGATATATATATATATATATATATATATATATATATATATATATATATATATATATATGTTTTATATTTAGAAAACAAAGAATCCAAAGAGAGAGGAAACGTGAGAGAGAGGGAAATTTAAGGAGAATTCAAAAGATTTTGTTTTGAGAAAAGGAAAGAAAAGAGAGAAAAAAAATCTTTTGGATTCAAAAGATTTTTGTTAGGGCATATAATCCAAAAGAAAAAAAAAGAATCTAAAGATGGGAAGGGAAGAGCCGTCCAAGGTGGAGAGAGAAAAAAAAAGAAATAGAAAAGGGAGAATCCAAAAGATTTTATTTTGAGAAAAGGAAAGAAAAGAGAAAAAAAATCTTTTGGATTCAAAAGATTTGTTAAGGCATATAATCCAAAAGAAAAGAAAGAAAGAAAGGAATCCAAAGTGAGGAAGGGACGTCCAAGAGGAGAGAAAAAAAGAAATCCAAAAGATCTCGGTTTTGAGAAAAAGGAAAGAAAAGAAAGAAGGAAAGAGGAGGAGAGGATTTTCTAAAAGAAGGAGAGATAGAGAACGTGTGGAATGGAGAAGGAGAAGAGAAAAAGGAAGGAAAAGAAGAAAGAAAAGAAGAAAAAGGAAGAAAAAAGATTTTTCTAGAAAAAAAAAGAAAGGAAAGAAGGATCTTCTAGAAAAAGAGAAAAATTATAAATAGGCAAGAAAAGAGAGAGGAGTGGTTTTTTCTTTTAAACCATAGAGAGAGGAGAACGTGGGTGAGGGAGAGAAAAACGTGAGTGAGAGAGAGAAAAGAAAAAAAATCGAAAGAAAAGAGAAGAAGAAGAAAATAGAGAAAGAGAGAAGGAGAGAGAGAGAAAGAGAGAGAAAGAGGTGTTAAGAAGGGAAGATCTAGAGGAAAAGGAGGGAGGATCAGATAGGCAGCAAAGAGGATGATGAGAAGATGCAAAGGAGAGAAGGAGAGACAAGAAGCCTGAGGTAAGAATCACCCATCGCTTTTGTCAGTTTATTTTTTCAAAGTCAAAGCATACTACAAATGCATGTCTGAGATTGGTGTCTAGCATTAAGAAGATGCCTCTGTTTGCATTAGGTTCCTTGAGACAAAATGTTGGCCTCTGAGTCTTCTTTCTGACCATGTATTTGGATTTTATTTTCATGAGCTATATGATTTTATATTAATTTTATAGTACCACTGGCCAGAATCTGGAACAGACCTGACCAGTGTATTTGCCTGTACTTGGGGAATGTTTTCGACCTGCCTATGGTCTCTTTCAGGATTAACTTCCTTGAGACAAAATGTTGGCCTCTGAGTCCTCTTTCTGACCATATATTCGAATTGTATTTTCATGAGCTATATGATTTTATATTGATTTTATAGTACCACTGGCCAGAATCTAGAACAGATCTGACCAGTGTATTTGCCTGTACTTGGGGAATGTTTTTGACCTACCTATGGTCACTTTTAGGATTAGCTTTTTTGAGACAAAATGTTGGCCTCTGAGTCCCCTTTTCTAGGATATCTTTTAAGAATTTTTTGAGTAAGTACAGTGTCCTATGTGCCCATTTTGGTACAGCCTGACAAAGTTGTCATCTTGCTGCGTGTTCCATCATGTTTTGATTGATTTTCATATGCTTTGGGTGTTTCTCACATGCCATATTTGATGCTATATTTGTTCACATGCTATGTTCGGATGCTCGTATGCATACACTACTATAATTGGAATGGTCACACTGCCATAATTGGAATGGTCACACTGCCATAATTGGATGATTACTGCCATGATTGGAATGATCATACTCACATGCTATATTAAATGCTTTTTGTAATAATTAGGGTAGAAAACCTTAAAATGGAAAGAAAGTAACATTTAGGGTAGAAAATCCTAAGATGGAAAGAAAATAATAATTAGGGTAGAAAACCCTAAAATGGAAAGAAAGTAACATTTAGGGTAGAAAACCCTAAGATGGAAAGAAAATAATAATTAGGGTAGAAAACCCTAAAATAGAAAGAAAGTAACAGTTAGGGTAGAAAACCCTAAAAAATGGAAATAAAATAATAATTAGGTTAGAAAACCCTAAAATGGAATGAAAGTAACAATTAGGGTAGAAAACCCTAAAAAAATGGAAGGAAAATAACAATTAGGGTAGAAAACTCTAAAATGGAAAGAAAGTAACAATTAGGATAGAAAACCCTAAAATGGAAAGAAAATAGCAATTAGGGTGGAAAACCCTAAAATGAAAAGAAAATAACAATTAGGGTAGAAAACCTTAAAAAAATGGAAAGAATACAGCAATTAGGGTAGAAAACCTTAAAATGGAAAGAAAATAGCAATTATGGTAGAAAACCCTAACTATGGAAAGAAAATAGCAATTAGGGTCTTGCCATGCTTAGAAGATAGCATACTAGATCATGCTATGTAGGCTCTTGCCTTATTTGCAATACATGCCATATTTGAAAGATTTTAAACAATCTTACTGTATGTGAATTTCTTGTCATAAATGTTTTATGTGCCATATTTAGATAGAATATTCTATTTTTTGGCAATAACTTATTTTATGCAACACCCTAGTTAAACTGCAATATATGCACACTTCTAGAAGACAATGTAGGTGTGGGGACGTGCATTTAGGCACCCACAATCTTGGGAAGGGCATAATGGGAATGATAAAATCTTAATAAAGGAAGAGAATGCCTTGCCAAACTTTCTAAAATTAGAATTCAAGATAAAAAGGGTGATTTAGGATGATTTTACCGCTTGGCAAACCCTAAACCTAGAATAGGTTCTAAACCCTAAACCTAGAATAAGTTCTCAATCATTAACCTAGAACAGGTTATCTAGCCCGAACTACGCGGATTCTGATTCCTAGGTCAAACCCTAGGATACGTAGGCTATTTGGGAGAATCCCAAATTCGGATCCACACCTTAGTCCACTTGGACTATCCATAGATCCACTAGGATATCCATTCCCATTTTAACCCAGAGGCCCGAACTACGTGGATTCTGATTCCTAGGGCAAACCCTAGGATACGTAGGCTATTTGGGAGAAACCCAAATTCGGATCCATACCTTAGTCCACTAGGACTATCCATAGATCCACTAGGATATCTACCCATCAGCCTGAACTACGCGGATTCTGATTCCTAGGTCAAACCCTAGGATACGTAGGCCATTTGGGAGAATCCCAAATTCGGATCCACAGCTTAGTCCACTCGGACTATCCATAGATCCACTAGGATATTTATCCAAACCTTAGTCCACTTGGACTATCCATAGATCCACTAGGATATTTATCCGCACCTTAGTCCACTCGGACTATCCATAGATCCACTAGGATATTTATCCACATCTTAGTCCACTTGGACTATCCATAGATCCACTAGGATATTATCCACATTCCAACCCAAATAGAGTTATTCTTAGATCCACTAGGACTATCTATCAGTCCACATGGACTATCCAGATCCTAACCCATAAGATTTCTCAACCTTTCAAGCATAAATTTCAACTTGAACAAAGAACACCTGACGCTTACCCAATCTCTGATGGACCAGAAATCCAATCTAAGGGTCATGAGTCAATCGAAGTCTTACCTTGGGGTGAGATTTCACATTTCTAAGGTCCTAGACCTAAATCTAGGTGGCGACTCCAAAAGATTTCCATCTTTGTCCTCACACACATGCTTATCCTCCATCACAATAACAATAATAGATTTGCATGAGCAATAATAATAATTATTGGATGACAAGTTATATGCAAATTACATCAATCAATAGCATACAAGGTTCATTAATTATTAACCAGTTAGTTTGGGGTTTTGTCCCTCACTTGTTGAGTGATGTTTGACTTTCTCTAAGACGTGGAAACTTAGCTTTGCTTGATTATAAGTCTTAGCAAACATTAAGATTTAATTCTGATAATTTTTCATTCATCGAATTTACTGTCTGGATTGGCAGAATTCACTCCAAACATTGTTCGGTTGTTTGCCTAGTGTGGCATAATGTCTGACCGGACATCGAATCCTATTAACCCTGAGACACTTCCCGAGAGTGTTCAGAGCTGTTACCGGTGGAGTGACACCGGTCAACTGAATTAGACATCCTTCAGGCTGTCTCTCTGTATGACCTTTCTCGAAGTCGATCCTTTGAAATGTCATAGGGTTCCTCCTACACCATTCTAAGATCGAAGATGCATTAAGGTTAGGTCCTTTATTGTAATCCTAGTTACTATGGCTTCCGACGTAGGTTTCTCATTGATAATCATGGGACAGCCTCATGGCTAAACCATGTTATTGGAATTGATTCTAAGCCATTAGGGGCTATGATCTAGGTCCATGTATAACCTAAAAATTTATAGGGAAGAGGGGACTTACCGTTGGTTTCATGATGATGAGGTGAAAATCGACGATGAGTGCAAAACCTTAATCTCCCTTCTTCTCCCACAGCTTTTTTCTTCTCTACAGCTTCCTTCTCAATTCTCTCTCAAACTCTAGGGTTGTAGAATGAGAGAGAATTTGAAAACAAGACTTATATGTGGATGACAATGTCCTATTATGAGTCCTCTCCTGTTTAGGAGAGTAGTCTAAATAAACTAGGAAACTTTCCTATTCTCGGACTCTGATTTGGGGTTGTTCGGTCGCGTATCTGGTTGCATAGTCTACGTGACTAGACATGCTCAACCAATCAAATCGGATAAAGTTAAAGTTGATAGTTTTTGTACCTGGACCCATGGCTTGTGATCCCATCATCTCTTCTGGTCCAGTTATGATGGAAAGACCTATCATGACATATTAATCATGTTAGACCAGGTTCGTGGAGTGTAGGTCTTACAACACCCCCTAAAAATAAATTTTGTCCTCAAAATTTGTACGTACCTTCTAAATTGAACAAATGAAGATATTCCTTTCGCATCACGGCTTCTTCTTCCCAAGTGATCTCTTCCATATCTTGGCTTCTCTAGGTTACTTTGACATAAAAAATATCCCAGTTTCGTAGTTTCTATATCTTTTGACTTGTGATTTTGGTTGGCATAACTTTAAAAGTCAATTCCACTATCAGGTTTGGAGGATCTGCAAGCAATATGTTGGTTGGATCTCTAATGTAGTTCTTCAATAGGGAAACGTAGAATACATCATGCAAACTTGACATTGACAGTGGTAGCGCAAGCTGATATGCCACCTTCCCTTTCTTATTGAACTGTTTCAAGCCTTTCATAGATGATATCTTCAGGAACACTATATCACCTACAACAAACTTAAGGTCTCGGTGTCTGTTATCTGCATAGTTCTTCTATCGAACTTAAGCCATCTTCACTCTTTCCTTGATCTTATCTACCATTTGACAAGTTTTGTCACACCCCAATTCTGCACTATTCAGAATGATGTGATGAACCGCTAATAAACCAACGGTTCAACCAGGATCTCAAATAGGCTATCCCCGCATTATCTAAACTTAACACATCCGTAATCATAATCAAAGTAAATACACAATAGCGGAAGTCTTATAATAACATGAACTGAGAAACTAAGATGATATTAATAATTTAATAGCAAATTATTCTGTTTTCAACTGAGACATAAATATTTAAGTACCAAATACATGTCTTAATAAATCCAATAAAGAAACCTATAAAACATCTAATCAAATACACATGAGTTGCACTCGCAAGAGGAGTCGTGTATATCCACTTCAGCTTCAGCTTCCATCACTGCCACGTTCCTGTACACAGACGCATTCATATAATCTTCAACGGTATAACCTGCATCATCAACTAAAAAAATATTTGACGTCGAGGGGTGAGCACACATCACGGCTCAGTGAGTAGCCAAAACAATGCAACAATACATATGCATGCAAATCAATTTATATCTTTGGTCCGATTTAAAGTTTGCAGTACGCATTGGAAAGGTTTAGGTATTCAAAGGTCACGTTTATTGACCCCGCCTCTATACACGATTGTGTGACGTTACCCAAAGATCACGTTTATCGTCACCTCACATGCACCCAATCATGAACATTATATAACAAAGGTTACGTTTATTGCTATATAGTGCCATACCAATACGTAAGCCCCTGTTGGCGAGGGCTGCAAACTGGGCTTGCAACTAACCAATCCTAATGCCAAAAAGTGTATCCAAGGCCTCACCCCAGCATCCCTCAGAATGTCCATAGAGATAGAGCTAAGGCCACCTGGTAGAGTCAGAGACTACAAGGACCGAGACCACCTCCCCTGATACTCTATGACATAATAGTTCTGCTAAAGTAATGGCGATACGACGATGCTAATGCACAAGACTTGAGTTAGAGATAGAGCTAAAGAGCTGAGACCCGCCAAAGGTTAACGTTTATTGACGTTCTCATCACACCTCCCTTGATACTCGCTCGCATCAAGTACATCAACCACTCACATACAAGCACATACCTATTCCTATCATCATCATCGTCATCATGTTATAAACAATAAAGTAAATATGCATGAACAAATAATAGAAATATTGGATGGCATGCTGTATGCACATTACAAACATATTCGCATAGAATCAAGCATGGAATAGGACTCAAGAAAATAGAAAATAGTTTCTATTATTAGCCAATTTAGTTTAGAGTTCTGGTTCCTCACCTTAGCTTGCTAATACATACTTTTCCAAGCTTTAAAATCACCTTTACAATGTTATTATATTGCTAGAAGACCTAACAAAGTCGATAGAATTTAATTAGAATTAATTCCAAATTTAAAAACCATGTTGTTAACTGAGGGTCGGAGGTAGGGTCGGAGTCCTGATCGACCCTGGGTGCGACCCTCCCCAGATTCTGAACTTCCCGAACACTTAGGGTCGATGGTCAGGAACACCTAGGGTCGGATGGTCATCGACCCTCGGTGTGACCCTCTGTGTACTTTGGTCCAATTCCCTCTCTTTGATCCATTCTTTGTGTTTGGGGTCTAATGGCTCGCTTCTACATTCCATTAAACATTCATTCCATGGTCTGGAACCTTGTATAATCCATCTAAATAGTTTTCATGCATTCTCCTATGGTTTTCCATGAAAACCTAACCATAGATTGATGGTTTGGGTTTCTCCGAGATCACACTCTCAACAATAACTAACCTAAGGTCTGTAGAAACTCATGGAATTAGTATCCATACCTGAGAAGATTACTTTTTCTCTGAAATTCTTCTCCTTTTTGCTAAGTTCTCTTCCTTGCCTTTCTTCTTCCTCTTTTTCTTCTCTTCTCTTTCTCTTAATTCAATTAGGGTTGTGAAAGGAGTGAAAGTGGCTTAGGGATGTCCTTTAAATAGAGTAGGAACATCCTAAAATAAGTCCCTTTGAGATTAGGAAAGAATCCCAATCGAAAATTTGGAAATATCCTAATTTTATTTTCTTACGGCAACAGGGTCGATGGGAGGGTCGATGATCCCGTCGACCCTAGGGTCCTAAGCTATCCGACCCTCCCTTCAAAACTGAGGGTCTGACTTTCTGTTTTGGGAGGTCCGACCCTGCTTAGCTGGGTATGCGACCCTTCCCCTATTTTTAGTGTTTTTGGGTCGATTTGATACCTGGGATCTCGATCTCCTTCACGCCCTTGGTCCATTTGACTCGACCATGATGGGTAAACCTGGTTCAAGGTGGTAAGACCGGGTTAGATTGACATGGGTCTTACAACTCCCCCCAACTTATAAAAATTTCATCCTCGAAATTGTACGTACCTTCTGAATCAAACAAGTGAGGGTTTGCTTCCACATAGCATTTTCTTCTTCCCATGTAATTTCTTCCATGTCTCTACTTTTCCATGTGACCTTAACATAGTAGATATCTTTGTTGCGTAGACGTTGAACCTTTCGACTAGTGATTTCTGTTGGTGTTACTTCAAATGTCAAATCATCAGTCAATTCCGGCAAATCCACTATCAAAACATGTGTTGGGTCTTTGACATACTTCTTCAATAGGGAAATGTAATACGTCATGCACACTTGACATAGATGGTGGTAGTGCTAACTGATAAGCCACTTACTTGTCCATGCTTAGCTAGAATTTCATACGGCCCGACATATCTTGGACTTAGTATCCCTTTTTGTCCGAACCTCTTCAATCCTCGCATGGGCGATACCTTCAAAAATACTTTATCACCTATAGCGAACTCCAGACCTCTTCGTCGAGTATCCGCATATTGCTTCTGACGGTTCTGAGCTGTTCTCACTCTTTCCTAGATGATGTCGTCCACTCGAGAGGTCTCTTCAACAAATTCTGGTCCAACAATACTACGTTCTCCAACTTCATTCCAAAATAAGGGAGTTCGACACTTCCTGTGTCACACCCCAATTTTGCACTATTCAGAATGGTGTGATGAACCGCTAAATAACCAATGGTTCAACCAGGATCTCAAATAGGCTATCCCCGCGTTATCCAAACTTACACGCATCCACAATCATAATCAAAGTAAATACACAATAGCGGAAATCTTATAAATAAATGAACTGAGAACTAAGATGATATCAGTAATTTAATAGCAAATTATGTTGTATTCAACTGAGACATAAATATTAAAATATCAAATACAAGTCTTTATAAATCCAATGAAAGAAACCTATAAAAATATCTAATCAAATACACATGAGTTGCACTCACAAAAGGAGTCGTGTGTATCATCTTCAGCTCCATCGTTCATTGCTGCTATATTCCCGTAAGCAGACGCGTTCATATAATCTTCAACTGTGTAACCTGCATCATCAACTAAAAATATTCGACGTCGAGGGGTGAGCACACAACACGGCTCAGTGAGTAGCCAAAACAATGCAACATTACATATGCATGCAAAAAAAAATCAATTTATATCTTTGGTCTGGTATATAAGTTTGCAGTATGCTATAGAAAGGTTGAGGTAGCCAAAGGTCACGTTTATTGACTCCGCCTCTATACACGAGTGTGTGACGTTACCCGAAGATCACGTTTATCGTCAATTCACATGCACCCAATCATGAACAATATATAACAAAGGTTACGTTTATTGCTATATAGTGCCATACCAACACGTAAGCTCCTGTTGGCAAGGGCTGTAAACTGGGCTCGCAACTAACCAATCCTAATGCCAAACAGTGTATCCAAGGCCTTACCCCATCATCCCTCAGAATGTCCATAAAGATAGAGCTAAGGCCCCCCGGTAGAGTCAGACTACAAGGACCGAGACCACCTCCCCTGATACTCTACGACATAATAGTTCGGGTAAAGTAATGGCGATATGACGATGCCAATGCACAAGACTTGAGTTAGAGATAGAGCTAAAGTGCTGAGACCCGCCAAAGGTTAACGTTTATTGACGTTCTCATCACACCTCCCCTGATACTCGCTCGCATCAAGCACATCAACCACACACATACAAGCACATGCCTATTCCTATCATCATCATCATCATCATGTTATAAACAATAAAGTAAATATGCATGAACAAGTAATAGAAATATTGGATGGCTTGCTGTATGCACATTACAAACATATTCGCATAGTTTCAAGCATAGTACAGGACTCAAGAAATAGAAAACAGTTTATTATTAACCAATTTAGTTTGGGGTTAAGGTTCCTCACCTTAGCTTACTAAAAGATACTTTTCCAAGCTTTAAAATCACCTTTATATTGTTATTATATTTCTAGAAGACCTAACAAAGTCGATAGAATTTAATTAGAATTAATTCGGAATTTAAAATCCATTTTGTCAACTGAGGGTCGATGCTAAGGTCGATGCTAGGGTCGATGGTCATAAACACCTAGGGTCGGATGGTCTATCGACCCTCGGTGCGACCCTTGGTGCACTCTGGTCCAATTTCCACTTTTAATCCATTCTTCGTGTTTGGGGTCCTATGGCTTGCTTCCTACATTCACTCAACATTCATTCCATGATCTAGAACCATGTATAAACCATCTAAATAGTTTTTGTGCATCCTCCTATGGTTTTCCATGAAAACCTAACCATGGATGGATGGTTTGGGTTTCTCCGAGATCACTCTCTCTTCAATAATTATCCTAAGGTCTGTAGAAACTCATGGAATTAGTATCCATACCTGAGAAGATTACTTTTCCTCTGAAATTCTCTTCCTTTTTGCTAGGTTCTCTTCCTTGCCTCTCTTCTTCCTCTTTTCCTTCTCCTCTCTTTCTCTCAATTCAATTAGGGTTGTGAAAGGAGTGAAAGTGGCTTAGGGACGTCCTTTAAATAGGCTATAAACATCCTAAAATAAGCCCCTTTGAGATTAGGAAGGAATCCAATCGAAAATCTCGAAGTTTCCTATTTTCTATTTTCGGCAGGATCCGAGGGTCGATGGGAGGGTCGATGATCCCATCGACCCTAGGGTCTTAAGCTGTCCGACCCTCCCTTCAAAACTGAGGGTCGACTTTTATGTTTTGGGAGGTCCGACCACGCTTAGCTGGGTGTGCGACCCTCCCTTAAAATAAAGTATTTTTGGGTCGATTTGATACCTGGGATCTCGATCTCCTTCATGCCCTTGGTCCATTTGACTCGACCATGATGGGTAAACCTGGTTCAAGGTGGTAAGACCAGGTTAGATTGAAACGGGTCTTACAACTCCCCCCAACTTATAAAAATTTCGTCTTCGAAATTGTGCGTACCTTCTGAATCAAATAATTGAGGGTATTGTTTCCGCATAGCATTTTCTTCTTCCCATGTAATTTCTACCATGTCTCTACTTTTCCATATGACCTTAACATAGTAGATATCTCTGTTGCGTAGATGTTGAACCTTTCGGCTGGTGATTTCTGTTGGTGTTACTTCTGTCAAATCATCGGTCAATTCCGACAAATCTCTTGTCAAGACATGCGTTGGGTCTTTGACATACTTCTTCAATAGGGAAATGTGAAATACGTCATGCACACTTGACATAGATGGTGGTAGTGCTAACTGATAAGCCACTTTTCCACGCTTAGCTAGAATTTCATATGGTCCGACATATCTTGGACTTAGTTTTCCTTTCTGTCCGAACCTCTTCAATCCTCGCATAGGCGATACCTTCATAAATACTTTATCACCTACGGCGAACTCTAGATCCCTTCGTCGAGTATCTGCATATTGTTTTTGACGGTTCTGAGCTGTTCTTACTCTTTCCTTGATGATGTCGACCACTCGACAAGTCTCTTCAACAAATTTTGGTCCAATAATACTACGTTCTCCAACTTCATTCCAAAACAAGGGAGTTCGACACTTCCTCCCATACAGTGCTTCATAAGGTGACATCTGTATAGTAGCCTGATAGTCGTTATTGTAAGCGAACTCGATCAATGGTAACTTTTCGTCCCATGATCCTTTGAAATCAATCACACATGCTCGTAGCGTATCTTCTAGAATCTGGATTGTACATTCTGACTGTCCATCTGTCTGTGGATGGAATGCAGTACTAAACTTCAATGTCGTACCCATAGCCTTTTGCAGTCCTTCCCAAAATTTTGAAGTAAATCGTGGATCTCTATCAGACACATGCTTTCTGGAACACCATGTAACCGAACAATATTATCCACATATAGCTTTGCTAACCTTTCTAGTGTATATTGGGGTCGTATCGGTATGAAGCGAGCTATTTTAGTCAAACGGTCCACAATCACCCAAACTGCGTCAACTACTCGAGGAGTCAATGGTAGTCCTGTGACGAAGTCCATAGTGATGCAGTCCCATTTCCATGTTGGTTCTGGTAATGGCGTACATCAGTCTGGGTCTTTGTCGTTCAGCTTTTACTTTCTGACAATTTAGGCATTGAGACACGAACTTAGCTACATCTGCTTTCATTCCCCTCCACCAATATAATTTTTTCAGATCATGATACTTTTTTGTATTTCCAGGATGTATCGAATAGATGGTGGTATGGGCTTCTTTCATCAGTCGGTGTCTAATGTCCATACTTTCTGTTTCAGGTACACATATTCTCCCTTTATATTTCAGTACCTTCTCGTCATCCAAGGTGAACTCAGGGTTGGTCCTACCTTTCTCAATATCTTCTTGTACTGTTCTCTGATAAGGATCTGATTTGATAACTGTCTTCACTTCGTCCACTATATCCGGTATAATCTTCAATGCCGCGAACATATTCGAGAACCGATGAATAAACCCTTGGTTGGCTGATTCATCTGTTGTATCTATCACATACTGCTCGTTGCCGTGATTGAACACCATTCCGTTGGTACACATTGCTGCAGTCGTGCTAACTTCTCCTTGAGATTTTATCATTGTTTTTCTGCTCAATGCATCCGCTACCACGTTCGCTTTTCCCGGATGATACTGGATATCACAATCATAGTCTTTCAATAGTTCCAGCCATCTCCTTTGTCTCATATTGAACTCCTTCTGATTAAATAGATAAGTAAGACTTTTATGGTCCGACTTAATCTGAAATTTCTCCCCGTATAGGTAATGTCTCCATATCTTGACCGCATGTACTACTGCCGCTAACTCCAAATCATGAGTGGGATAATTTTTCTCATGTACCTTCAATTGTCTCGAGGCATAGGCAATCACTTGCTCTCCTTTCATAAGCACACATCCTAATCCCAATCCCGATGCATCAGTGTATAAGGTAAATGTCTGTCCTGGAACGGGAATGGTCAAAATCGGGGCGGATATCAATCTGGCCTTCAATGTCTGGAAGCTCTTCTCACATTTGTCGGTCCACACAAACATCTCACCTTTCTTGGTCAAACTGGTGAGAGGTACGGCAATCCTAGAATAGTCTTCTACGAATTTCTGATAATAACCAGCTAGACCCAGAAAGCTTCTAATTTCTGAAACGCTCTTTGGTGCTTCCCACTTCACAATAGCCTCGATTTTGCTGGGGTCCACTTTGATTCCTTCTGCGGATACCACGTGGCCTAGGAATGTGACTTCACTTAGCCAAAACTCACACTTAGAAAATTTGGCATATAGCTTCTCTTTCCTTAACCGCTGTAAGGCTGCGTTTAGGTTCTTGATATGGGTTTCCTTGTCCTTGGAGTATACCAATATATCATCAATAAATACTATCATTGACGTATCCAACATATCATGGAAAACTCGGTTCATAAGTTCCATGAACGTTGCCGGTGCATTAGTTAATCCGAAAGACATAACCAAAAATTCATAATGTCCGTATCTTGTCATGAAAACTGTCTTCGGAATGTCACCTTCTTTAATCTTCAGCTGATGATAGCCCGATCGAAGATCGATCTTAGAAAATACTTTTGCTCCTTGTAACTGATCGAACAAGTCATCGATCCTGGGTAGGGGGTATCGATTCTTGATGGTCAGTTTATTCAACTCTCAGTAGTCGATACTTAATCGAACGCTACCATCCTTCTTCTTTACGAACAACACTGGTGCCCCCCATGGAGATATACTGGGTCGAATATAACCCTTGTCTAGCAGTTCTTGTAGTTGCACTTTTAATTCCTTCAGTTCTGTAGGAGCCATTCTATAAGGTGCCTTTGATATTGGTGCGGCTCCAGGTATCAGGTCTATTACAAAGTCTGTGGCACGGTCGGGTGGTAATCCGGGTAGTTCCTTAAGAAATACATCGGGTAATCCCGTACGACAACGATATCTTCCATTCGTGGTGCTTCCTTGGTTAGGTCGACCACTGATACTAGATACCCAACTGCTCCCTTCTCAAGGCACTTCTTAGCCTTTAATGCTCAAAGTATGAGCTTGCGTCTCCAGGGAAGTTTGGTTCCCGAGAAATTGAATTCTGCCCTTTCTTTGTCTTTGAATGTTAGCTTCTTTTCGGCGCATAACAAATTTGCAGAATGCCGAGCTAACCAGTCCATTCCCAAGATGACATCAAAGTCTGCCATCTCAAGTTGTATCAAGGTTGCATCTAAAGTTTGTTTCCCTATGAGGACTGGACATGGTCCATAACCTTTCTCTAGTTCCACTTCTAACCCCATCAGTGACCGTACAAGTAATTTGTAGTCTAATGTCTTGATGGGTAAGTTTATCTTCTTTCCAAATGACACAGATATAAATGAATGAGTAGCTCCGGAATCGAAGAGTACTCTGGCGGGTACGCCATTTATAGGTACAATACCTGTGATTTATCTTTACTTAGTCTACATGCTCATTCAATGTAATTATAACTTTAAAAGTTTCAGTCATACCTGTGACCACATCGGGTGATGCGGCCGCATCTTCGGACGTAACAGCTTATACCCGTCCCTGATGGAATTGCTTCTTGGGCTTTGGGCACTCTCTTGCCATATGTCCGGTTTGGTTGCAGTTGAAACACTTTGGGGCTTCAGAATTTGTCTTTGGCTGAGGTTGAGCTGCGGAAGTAGTCTTGGTTGCAGCATTAAAATTCTGAGGACGAAAGGGCTTATACGTCCTTTTATTGCCTCCGTTATACAAATTCCCAGCTGGCCTTTTGATGCCTTTGTTTTGAGTGAAATAACTCTCTTTCTGGCTCGATTCAATCACTCGAGCGATCTGGACAGCTTCATTATATATTGTCTTTTCTAATCCCAGAACATGTTCCATGATGCTTCCTCTCAGTCCCGTGACAAACCTACGGGTTTTGGTTTCTTCCTCTTGCATACTCAGTGGTGCGAAGAAAAATAGCTCTTCATAACGCTGTTGGTACACATCCACTGACATTTGTCCCTGATAAAGACTCAGGAACTCCTTCTCCATCGAATCCCTGAAGCTTCATGGAAAATATTTCTCGAAGAAAGCTTCTTTATATATAGCCCAAGTCAGTAGGGCGTGCTTAGTCAATAGATAGGCCCTGGTCGATTTCCACCAATGATGTACGTCGCCTTTGAGCATGAAGGTGGCACACAATACTTTCTCCTCTTCAGTAATAGTCATCATAAGAAAATTTCTTTCCATCTCGTCTATCCAGTGTGCTGGCCATAATGGATCGGACGGTTTGCCATTAAATTCCCCGGGCTTCATCTTCAAAAACCTCTCGACCGGTCGAGAGTGATCCATCTGGTTTTGATATGCCCCAAACATATGGGGTGGGTAACGATAGTTAGCTTTGCTGCTTCCGGGACCTGCACTGGAATTGGTGCAGCCGGTTGTTGAGGTGTCTGTTGAGCTGGGTGGTTACCCACCGGTGCTGCACTAGCTTGCCCAGTGTGCATGGGTGCAGCTTGAGTGGCTTAAAACATTATTCCCATGGCAACCTACATCTGAGCCTACGCGTGTTGCATCTGCTGCAGCTGCTGTGCCAGATTCATCACCACTGTTGCCAGCTCTGGTGGTGGAGGTGGCAAGTTTGTAGGGTTTACCGGTTCTGGATTTTTTGGTACATGGTTATTCTCTTGACTAGTCTCCTCCACGGGTGGTGGTGGTGGGACTGTGTTTCGGTCTGTCGGGTCACTCTACGTCCGGACATATTTCCTTCGAGATGGGTGGTGCCCTGAAAATCATCAAAATCAGTGAGAAATCATTTATACTTCATGTAGGCACGCTAACCGATATAAAATTCAAAATCCCCAATTCATTCTGTAAAAAAATACTGTCTTTTCTATGTAGGGTCGATGGTATGTCCGACCCTTGGTATCCGACCCTGGGAATGACCTGTTCTTCCCGAGAGCTGAGGGTCGATGTGAGGGTCGATGGGTATCCGACCCTCAGTCCGACCCTTGATTTTCTGCCAGATTCCCGAGAGCCGAGGGTCGATTGGAGGGTCGATCCGAGGGTCGATGGTGTCAGTCGAATTGTCCGACCCTCGGACCAAAAATCAGATTTTTAAGATCCGATTTTGGGTCATTTCTCACTATTCCTCCTCCGTTTCGACTCGTCTCTTCTCTCCGAGTTGCTACAGTGCTACTTCACTGTTGTGGATCATTCTTAGTCCGAGTTTCGACATCCACATCACCTCTACAGGTATACTTTCCCAACTTTACCTGTTTTTAGGTTTTTATTTCTAGGTTTTTGCTCATTTAACTTGTATTTTTCAAATTAAACTTTTTCCAACCGTAAAATTTCGATTTATTGGGGGCTTTTGTTATCGGTGTCTCGAGGAACGAAAGCCCTCAAAAATTTTTGAGTTTCATCGGTTGGTCATCGAGAAACTTGAAATTTTCTCTTTTTGCCCTAATTTGTCGACATTTTCAATTTTTCTTGAATTTCTTCAAATTGGACATCGTCAGTTAAAATTTCCTACTGCATGTGGGTTGTAGGATATGTTTTAACCTACGTAAGTTCTTGTGCCCACTTGTATGGTGAGAAATGGGACTTTATGGTCAACTTACGTCGTTATTAAATCAAATTTCGGATTTTTATCCTGCTAACTCCTTGTTTCTTTTCTCTTTCTTATTTTGCAGATACTATGGCCCGTACCAAAGTGCCAAGATTGCGTGATCCACTTCGCTTCCATTCGAATGAAGCCGAGGCACAGTATGCTGACTATGCCCGTAAGAAAGTGGAAGGGGGTCGCATGGTGAACTTGGCTGAGCTAGCCTTGTTCAATGTAGAGGGAGCGTTTGGTGATATGGGGTGGCTCCCTGTCATCACATACGATGCGTGCACATGTCCAGACTTGGTGCACCAGTTCTATTGTAATCTCCAGGTGGTGGGGAATTACAATGACGTTGAGCACGGTCAGGAGCTGCGCATCACCAGTTATGTCAAGGGGGTGCACATTTCTTTTTATTATCGGAAACTGGCCTGTTGGGCATTCCCTATGATGGCCCTATGGTGTCCTGTCGCCGGGAGAGCCACGTTTGTTGAGATGGAGATGAGGCCGGAGATCGACAACCGGTTGCTCCGTCCCGATAGATGGCGGATGAGAGCTTGCTACTTGCGTCCAGCTCCATGGGTCTTCTACAAGATTATCCAAAGCATAATCTGATCCCGCAGAGTGGGCACTATGAGAGGGTGTCTCGGCTGACCCGGGTTCTTGATCTACAAGCATTCGCACTCGTCGCACCGGTCCGCCTTCCTTACATCATCATGCGGACGATGATTAGTGCCACATTGTCCGGTCATAGGGGTAATCTACCCTATGGACGCATGATTATAGTGTTACTGACCCGTCTGGGGGTGGATCTAGTAGATGGGAAGATCCAGGAGAAGACCTTCTCGTCGCCTCTAGATTGGGAGGCTATCTGCAAGATGGGGCTGCGAGATGCAAAGGTTAGCGATGAGGAGAGGAACGCGATGTTGCTCCCTCACACTCAGGTCGAGATGGCTGATGCTGAGGCTGCTGCTACTGCTGCTAGAGCTCGTGGGGATCCGATCAACAATGACGATCGCATGTATATGGACGTCGACGCGATACCACCGCCATCACCCACGCATGCGGCTGGAGTTGGTACATCTTCTGCGGCGGCTCCTACACCTGAGGCTGGTCCTTTTCACTCAGCTGATCCTTCACTTCCACCTTCAGCCATGATGGAGATGCTGCAGGAAATCAGGGATGCTCAGCGCATATCTGATCTGAGGATGGATGAGCTGTTGACTGCTCAGCACGCATCAAACACTCGGATGGGAGAGCTCCTAGAGGTGCAGCGTGCGACTGATCAGAGGATAGCCGGTCTCACAGCTAGTCTCCAGACGACCCAGACCCAGGTGGCCTAGTTGACTAGGGTCTATGCTGAGGACTATGACAGAGATCGTGAGGCCCCGCCTCCTCCTTCGCCTCCAGCTTCTTGATTTGTACTTTACTTTTCTTGTACTACAGAGTAACTGTCCGGGTTGTGGACTGTACTCTGCTTTAGCGATGTATATATGTTTTGTTTCTCTCACTCATTGTATGTAACTTGTTTTCCCTTTAATAGATGCATTATTCACTTTTTAATTTGGTTTCAATCATCACTTGTGCTTACAGTGTGTTTGTATTAAAGCTTTTAATTTATCCTATCTCAGTTCACAATGGTCTTGAATGTGTGTCAAGTTCGGCGGGCAAGGTCTGAGACGCTCTGATACCAAGTTGTCACACCCCAATTCCGTACTATTCAGAATGGTGTGATGAACCGCTAAATAACCAACGGTTCAACCAGGATCTCAAATAGGCTATCCCCGCGTTATCCAAACTTACACGCATCCACAATCATAATCAGAGTAAATACACAATAGCGGAAATCTTATAAATAAATGAACTGAGAACTAAGATGATATCAGTAATTTAATAGCAAATTATACTGTATTCAACTGAGACATAAATATTAAAATATCAAATACAAGTCTTTATAAATCCAATGAAATAAACCTATAAAAATATCTAATCAAATACACACGAGTTGCACTCGCAAGAGGAGTCGTGTGTATCATCTTCAGCTCCAGCGTCCCATTGCAGCTATATTCCCGTACGCAGACGCGTTCATATAATCTTCAACTGTGTAACCAGCATCATCAACTAAAAGTATTCGACGTCGAGGGGTGAGCACACAACACGGCTCAGTGAGTAGCCAAAACAATGCAACATTACATATGCATGCAAAAAAATCAATTTATATCTTTGGTCTGGTATATAAGTTTGCAGTATGCTATAGAAAGGTTGAGGTAGCCAAAGGTCGCGTTTATTGACTCCGCCTCTATACACGAGTGTGTGACGTTACCCGAAGATCACGTTTATCGTCAACTCACATGCACCCAATCATGAACAATATATAACAAAGGTTACGTTTATTGCTATATAGTGCCATACCAACACGTAAGCCCCTGTTGGCGAGGACTGCAAACTGGGCTCGCAACTAACCAATCCTAATGCCAAATAGTGTATCCAATGCCTCACCCCAGCATCCCTCAGAATGTCCATAGAGATAGAGCTAAGGCCCCCCGGTAGAGTCAGAGACTACAAGGACCAAGACCACCTCCCCTGATACTCTACGACATAATAGTTCTGCTAAAGTAATGGCGATACGACAATGCCAATGCACAAGACTTGAGTTAGAGATAGAGCTAAAGTGCTGAGACCCGCCAAAGGTTAACATTTATTGACGTTCTCATCACACCTCCCCTGATACTCGCTCGCATCAAGCACATCAACCACACACATACAAGCACATTCCTATTCCTATCATCATCATCATCATCATGTTATAAACAATAAAGTAAATATGCATGAACAAGTAATAGAAATATTGGATGGCATGTTGTATGCACATTACAAACATATTCGCATAGATTCATGCATAGTACAGGACTCAAGAAATCAAAAACAGTTTATTATTAACCAATTTAGTTTGGGGTTAAGGTTCCTCACCTTAGCTTGTTAAAAGATACTTTTCCAAGCTTTAAAATCACCTTTATACTGTTATTATATTGCTAGAAGACCTAACAAAGTCGATAGAATTTAATTAGAATTAATTCAGAATTTAAAAACCATTCTGTCAACTGAGGGTCGATGCTAGGGTCGATGCTAGGGTCGATGATCATAAACACCTAGGGTCGGATGGTCATCGACCCTCGGTGCGACCCTTGGTGCACTCTGGTCCAATTTCCACTTTTAATCCATTCTTCGTGTTTGGGGTCCTATGGCTTGCTTCCTACATTCACTCAACATTCATTCCATGATCTAGAACCATGTATAAACCATCTAAATAGTTTTCGTACATCATCCTATGGTTTTCCATGAAAACCTAACCATGGATGGATGGTTTGGGTTTCTCCGAGATCACTCTCTCTTCAATAATTATCCTAAGGTCTATAGAAACTCATGGAATTAGTATCCATACCTGAGAAGATTACTTTTCCTCTGAAATTCTCTTCCTTTTTGCTAGGTTCTCTTCCTTGCCTCTCTTCTTCCTCTTTTCCTTCTCCTCTCTTTCTCTCAATTCAATTAGGGTTGTGAAAGGAGTGAAAGTGGCTTAGGGACGTCCTTTAAATAGGCTATAAACATCCTAAAATAAGCCCCTTTGAGATTAGGAAGGAATCCAATCGAAAATCTTGAAGTTTCCTATTTTCTATCTTCGGCAGGATCCGAGGGTCGATGGGAGGGTCGATGATCTCGTCGACCCTAGGGTCTTAAGCTGTCCGACCCTCCCTTCAAAACTGAGGGTCTGACTTTCTGTTTTGGGAGGTCCGACCCTGCTTAGCTGGGTGTGCGACCCTCCCTTAAAATAAAGTATTTTTGGGTCGATTTGATACCTGGGATCTCGATCTCCTTCATGCCCTTGGTCCATTTGACTCAACCATGATGGGTAAACCTGGTTCAAGGTGGTAAGACCAGGTTAGATTGACACGGGTCTTACATCCTGCCATACAGTGCTTGATAAGGTGACATCTGTATAGTAGCCTGATAGCTATTGTTATAAGCAAACTCGATTAGTGGTAATCTTTCATCCCATGATCCCTTGAAATCAATTACACATGCTCGTAGCATATCTTCTAGAATCTGAATTGTACGCTCCGACTGTCCATCTGTTTATGGGAGGAATGCAGTACTGAACTTCAACGTTGTACCCATAGCCTTTTGCAATCCTTTCCAAAACTTGGAAGTAAATCGTGGATCTCTATCCGACACAATGCTTTCTGGAACACCGTATAATCGGACAATATTATCCACATACAGCTTTGCTAACCTTTCTAGTGTATACTGAGGTCGTATAGGTATGAAGCGAGCTATTTTAGTCAGACGGTCCACAATCACCCAAACTGCGTCAACTACTCGAGGAGTCAATGGTAGTCCCGTGAGGAAGTCCATAGTGATGCAGTCCCATTTCCATGCTGGTTCCGGTAATGGCTGTAACAGTCCTGCGGGTCTTTGTCGTTCAGCCTTTACTTTCTGACAATTTAGGCATTGAGACACGAACTTAGCTACATCTGCTTTCATTCCCCTCCACCAATATAATTTCTTTAGATCATGATACATTTTTGTACTTCCAGGATGTATCGAATAGATGGTGGTGTGGGCTTCCTTCATCTGTCGGTGTCTAATGTCTGCACTTTCTATTTCAGGTACACTTATTCTTCCTTTGTATCTCAGTACCTTCTCGTCATCCAAGGTGAACTCAGGGTTGGTCCTATCTTTCTCAATATCTTCTTGTGATGTTCTCAGATAAGGGTCTGCTTTGATAGCTGTCTTCACTTCACCTACTATATCCAGTATAATCTTCAATGCCGCAAACATATTCGAAAACCGATGAATAAACCCTTGGTTGACTGATCCATCCATTGTATCTATCACATACTGCTCGTTGCCATGATTGAATACCATTCCGGTAGTACACATTGCTGCAGTCGTGCTAACTTCTCCTTGAGATTTTATCATTGCTTTTCTGCTTAATGCATCCTCTACTACGTTCGCTTTTCCCGGATGATACTGGATATCACAATCATAGTCTTTCAATAGTTCCAGCCATCTTCGTTGTCTCATATTCAACTCCTTCTGATTAAATAAACAAGTAAGACTTTTATGGTCTGACTTAATCTGAAATTTCTCTCCGTATAAGTAATGTCTCCATATCTTGACCAGCATGTACTACTGCCGCTAACTCCAAATCATGAGTGGGGTAGTTTTTCTCATGTACCTTCAACTGTCTTGAAGCATAAGCAATCACTTGCTCTCCTTGCATAAGGACACATCCCAATCCCAATCTCGACGCATCAGTGTATAAGGTAAACGTCTGTCCTGGAATAGGAATAGTCAAAATCGGGGCAGATATCAATCTGGACTTCAGCGTTTGGAAACTCTTCTCACATTTATCGGTCCACACAAACTTTTCACCTTTCTTAGTCAAACTGGTGAGAGGTACGACAATCCGAGAATAGTCTTCTACGAATCTCCGATAATAACCAGCTAGACCCAGAAAACTTTTGAATTCTGAAATGCTCTTTGGTGCTTCCCACTTCACAATAGCCTCGATCTTGTTGGGGTCCACTTTGATTCCTTCAGCGGATACTACATGGCCTAGAAAGGCAACTTCACTTAGCCAAAACTCGCACTTGGAAAATTTGGCATATAGCTTCTCTTTCCTTAAACGCTGTAGGGCTGCGTTTAGGTTCTTGATATGGGTTTCCTTGTCCTTCGAATATACCAAAATATCATCAATAAATACTATGACCGACGTATCCAACATATCGTGGAAAACTCGGTTCATAAGTTCCATGAACGTTGCCGGTGCATTAGTTAACCCGAAATACATAACCAAAAATTCATAATGTCCATATCTGGTCCTGAAAGCTGTCTTCGAAATATCACCTTCTTTAATCTTCAACTGATGATAGCCCGATCGAAGATCGATCTTAGAAAATACTTTCACTCCTTGTAACTGATCGAACAAGTCATCGATCCGAGGTAGTGGGTATCGATTCTTGATGTCAGTTTATTCAACTCCCGATAATCGATGCATAATCGAACGCTACCATCCTTCTTCTTTACGAACAACACCTGTGCCCCGCATGGAGATATACTGGGTCGAATATAACCCTTGTCCAGAAATTCTTGTAGTTGCACTTTTAATTCCTTCAGTTCCGTAGGAGCCATTCTATAAGGTGCTTTAGACACTGGTGTGGCTCCAGGTATAAGGTCTATCACAAACTTTGTGGCTCGGTCGGGTGGTAATCCGGGTAGTTCCTCCGAAAATATGTCAGGGTAGTCTCGCACGACATCAATGTCTTCCATTCGTGGTGCTTCCTTGGTTAGGTCGACCACGGATACTAGATACCCGATTGCCCCCTTCTCAAGGCACTTCTTAGCCTTTAGTGCTGAAAGTATGAGCTTGCGTCTCTGGGGAAGTTTGGTTTCCAAGAAACATAATTCTACTCCTTCTTTGTCTTTGAACGTTAGCTTCTTTTTGGCGAATAATAGATTTGCAGAATGCCAAGCTAACCAGTCCATTCCCAAGATGACATCAAAGTCAGCCATCTCATGTTGTATCAAGGTTGCATCTAAAGTCTTCTCTCCATGAGAACTAGACATGGTCCATAACCTTTCTCTAGTTCCACTTCTAACCCCATCGGTGATCGTACAAGTAATTTGTAGTCTAATGTTTTGATGGGTAAGTTTATCTTCTTTCTGAATGACACAGATATAAATGAATGAGTAGCTCCGGAATCGAAGAGTACTTTGGCGGGTACGCCATTTATAGGTACAATACCTGTGATTTATCTTTACTTAGTCAACATGCTCATTCATGTAATTATAACTTTAAAAAATTTCAGTCATACCTGTGACCACATCGGGTGATGCGGCCGCATCCTCGGACATAATAGCATATACCCGTCCCTGATGGAATTGCTTCTTGGGCTTAGGGCACTCCCTTGCCATATGTCCTGACTGATTGCAGTTAAAACACTTCGGGGCTTCAGAATTTGGCTTTGGCTGAGGTTGAGCTGCTGGAGTAGTCTTGGTTGCAGCAGTAAAATTCTGAAGATGGAAAGGCTTATATGTCCTGTTATTGCCTCCGTTGTAAGAATTTTCGGCTGGCCTTTTGATGCCTCTGTTTTGAGTAAAATAACTCTCCTTTTGGCTCGATTCTATAACTCGAGCAATCTGGACAGCTTCATTATAAATTCTCTTTTCTAAGCCCAGAACATGTTCTCTGATGTTTCCTCTCAGTCCCGTGACAAACCTACGGGTTTTGGTTTCTTCTTCTTGCATACTCAGTGGTGCGAAGAAAAACAGCTCTTCATAACATTGTTGGTACGCATCCACTGACATCTGTCCCTGATAAAGACTCAGGAACTCCTTCTCCATCGAATCTCTGAAGCTCCATGGAAAATATTTCTCAAAGAAGGCTTCTTTATATATAGCCCATGTCAGTAGGGCGTGCTTTGTCAGTAGATATGCCTTCGTGGATTTCCACCGATGATGTGCGTCACCCTTGAGCATGAAGGTGGCGCATAGTACTTTCTCTTCCTCTGTGATAGTCATCATGAGGAAATTTCTCTCCATCTCGTCTATCCAGTGTGCTGGCCACAACAGATCAGACGGTTTGCCGTTGAATTCCTTGGGTTTCATCTTCAAAAATCTCTCCACTAGTCGGGAGTGGTCCAGCTGATTTTGGGGGTTTGCCCCAAACATATGGTGTGGATACTGGTAATTCCCTTGAGCTGCTTTCGGTACCTGCATTGGAATCTGTGCAGCCGGTTGTTGAGGTGTCTGAGGAGCTGGGTGGTTACCCACCGGTGCTGCACTGGCTTGTCCTGTGTGCATGGGTGCAGCCTGAGTGGCTTAAAACATAATTCCCATGGCAACCTGCATCTGAGCCTGCGCGTATTGCATCTGCTACAGCTGCTGTGCCAGATTCATCACCACGGTTGTTAGCTCTGGTGGTGGAGGTGGTAAATTTGTAGGGTTTACCGGTTTTGGATTACCCGGTGCATAGTTATTTTCTTGGCTAGTCTCCTCCACGGGTGGTGGTGGTGGGACTGCATTTCGGGTCTGTCGGGTCACCCTACGTCCAGACATAATTCTTTTTGTGATTGGTGGTGCGTCGTTATTAAATCAATTTCGGATTTTTATCCCAATATTTCCTTATTTTTCCTTCTCTTTCTTGTTTTGCAGATACCATGGCTCGTACCAAGGTACCCAAAGTTCGTGATCCTCTTCGCTTCCGCTCCAATAAGCCGAGGCACGGTATGCTGACTATGCCCGTAAGAAGGTTGAGGGTGGTCGTATGGTGAACTTGGTTAAGTTAGCCGTGTTCAACGTAGAGGGAGCCTTTGGTGACATGGGGTGGCTTCCTGTCATCACCTACGATGCGTGCACATGTCCGGATTTGGTGCGCCAGTTCTATTGTAATCTCCAGGTGGTGGGGAATTACAATGACGTTGAGCATGGTCGGGAGTTGCGCATCACCAGCTATGTCAAAGGGGTAGATATTTCTTTCGACTATCGGCAGCTGGCTGACTTGTTAGGCATTCCCTGGTAGATGAGAAGATCCAGGAGAAGACCTTCTCGTCGCCTCTAGATTGGGAGGCAATCTGCAAGATGCTTATGCGGGATGCCCAGGTTAGTGATGAGGAGAGGAACGCGATGGTGCTCCCTCACACTCGTATCGAGATGGCTGATGCTGAGGCTGCTGCTGCCGCTGCTAGAGCTCATGTGGATCCTGTCGATGATGACGACCGCATGTATATGGATGTTGACGCGATACCACCGCCTTCACCTACTCATGCGGCTGGTGTTGGTACTTCTTCTGCGGTGGGTCCTGTACCTGAGACTGGTCCTTCTTATGCGGCTGGCCCTTCACGCCCACCTCCTCATATGATGGAGATGCCGCAGGAGTTCAGGGAGGCTCAGCGCAGATCTGATCTGAGGATGGAGGAGTTGCTAGATGCTCAGCGTGTGACATTGGATGAGCTGCTAGCTGCCCAACGCATATCAGATACGCGGATGGGAGAGCTCATAGAGGTTCAGCGTGCGATTGATAGGAGGGTAGGCGATCTCACAGCTAGTCTGCAGACGACCCAGACTCAGATAGCCTGGTTGACTAGAGTCTATGCTGAGGACTATGACCGAGATCGTGAGGCCCCGCCTCCTCGTTCGCCTCCAGCTTCTTGATTGTACTTTCTTTTCTTGTACTACAGAGTAACTGTCCGGGTTGTGGACTGTACTCTACTTTAGTTATGTATATACGTTTTTTTTTTCTCTCACTCATTGTATGTAACTTGTTTCCCCTTTAATAGATGCATTATTCTCTTTTTAAATTTAGTCTCAATCATCACTTGTGCTTATAGTGTGTTAATATTACTTTTTTACTTTTATCCTATCTCAGTTCACGATTTTCTCGAATCTTTGTTAGTTCAGCGGGCAAGGCCTGAGATGCTCTGATACCAAGTTGTCACACCCCAATTCTGCACTATTCAGAATGATGTGATGAACCGCTAATAAACCAATGGTTCAACCAGGATCTCAAATAGGCAATCCCCGCATTATCTAAACTTACACTCATCCGTAATCATAATCAGAGTAAATACACAATAGCGGAAGTCTTATAATAACATGAACTGAGAAACTAAGATGATATTAATAATTTAATAGCAAATTATTCTATTTTCAACTGAGACATAAATATTTAAGTACCAAATACATCTCTTAATAAATCCAATAAAGAAACCTATAAAACATCTAATCAAATACACACGAGTTGCACTCGCAAGAGGAGTCGTGTGTATCCACTTCAGCTTCAGCTTCCATCGCTGCCACGCTCCCGTACGCAGATGCATTCATATAATCTTCAATGGTATAACCTGCATCATCAACTAAAAAAATATTCGACGTCGAGGGTGAGCACACATCACGGCTCAGTGAGTAGCCAAAACAATGCAACAATACATATGCATGCAAATCAATTTATATCTTTGGTCCGGTTTAAAGTTTGCAGTATGCAATAGAAAGGTTTAGGTTGTCAAAGGTCGCGTTTATTGACCCCGCCTCTATACACGAGTGTGTGACGTTACCCAAAGATCACATTTATCGTCAACTCACATGCACCCAATCATGAACATTATATAACAAAGGTTACGTTTATTGCTATATAGTGCCATACCAACACGTAAGCCCCTACTGGCGAGGGCTGCAAACTGGGCTCGCAACTAACCAATCCTAATGCCAAACAGTGTATCCAAGGCCTCACCCTAGCATCTCTCAGAATGTCCATAGAGATAGAGCAAAGGCCCCCCGGTAGAGTCAGAGACTACAAGGACCGAGACCACCTCCCCTGATACTCTACG
Organism: Protea cynaroides; assembly: GCA_028583415.1. Lineage (NCBI taxonomy): Eukaryota > Viridiplantae > Streptophyta > Magnoliopsida > Proteales > Proteaceae > Protea > Protea cynaroides. The sequence goes on along the minus strand of CM053268.1, from coordinate 6,557,614 downwards.
ACATAATAGTTCTGCTAAAGTAATGGCAATACGACGATGCTAATGCACAAGACTTGAGTTAGAGATAGAGCTAAAGTGCTGAGACCCGCCAAAGGTTAACGTTTATTGACGTTCTCATCACACCTCCCCTGATACTCGCTCGCATCAAGTACATCAACTACACACATACAAGCACATGCCTATTCCTATCAACATCATTGTCATCATGTTATAAACAATAAAGTAAATATGCATGAACGAATAATAGAAATATTGGATGGCATGCTATATGCACATTACAAACATATTCGCATAGAATCAAGCATGGCATAGGACTCAAGAAAATAGAAAACAGTTTCTATTATTAGCCAATTTAGTTTAGAGTTCTGGTTCCTCACCTTAGCTTGCTAATAGATACTTTTCCAAGCTTTAAAATTACCTTTACAATGTTATTATATTTCTAAAAGACCTAACAAAGTCGATAGAATTTAATTAGAATTAATTCCAAATTTAAAAACCATGCTGTTAACTGAGGGTCGGAGGTAGGGTCGGAGTCCTGATCGACCCTCGGTGCGACCCTCTGTGCACTTTGGTCCAATTCCCTCTCTTTGATCCATTCTTCGTGTTTGGGGTCCTATGGCTTGCTTCTACATTCCATTAAACATTCATTCCATGGTCTGGAACCTTGTATAATCCATCTAAATAGTTTTCATGCATTCTCCTATGGTTTTCCATGAAAACCTAACCATAGATTGATGGTTTGGGTTTCCCTGAGATCACACTCTCAACAATAACTAACCTAAGGTCTATAGAAACTCATGGAATTAGTATCCATACCTGAGAAGATTACTTTTTCTCTGAAATTCTACTCCTTTTTGCTAAGTTCTCTTTCTTGCCTTTCCTCTTCCTCTTTTCCTTCTCTTCTCTTTCTCTCAATTCAATTAGGGTTGTGGAAGGAGTGAAAGTGGCTTAGGGACGTCCTTTAAATAGAATAGGAACATCCTAAAATAAGTCCCTTTGAGATTAGGAAAGAATCCCAATCGAAAATTTGGAAATTTCCTAATTTTATTTTCTTACGGCAACCGAGGGTCGATGGGAGGGTCGATGATCCCGTCGACCCTATGGTCCTAAGCTGTCCGACCCTCCCTTCAAAACTGAGGGTCTGACTTTCTATTTTGGGAGGTCCGACCCTACTTAGCTGGGTATGTGACCCTTCCCCTATTTTAAGTGTTTTTGGGTCGATTTGATACCTGGGATCTCAATCTCCTTCACGCCCTTGGTCCATTTGACTTGACCATGATGGGTAAACCTGGTTCAAGGTGGTAAGACCGGGTTAGATTGACACGGGTCTTACAAGTTTCTTGAACAAACTCTGGCCCCATAATACTTCATTTACCAACTTGTTCCAAAATAAAGGGGTTCGACATTTTCTACCATACAATGCTTCATATAGAGACATTTGAACTGTAGCTAGATAGCTGTTGTTGTAAGTAAACTTGATCAATAGTAACTTTTAGTCCCAAACTCCTTTAAAATTAATTGCACAAGCTCATAGCATATCCTCTAAGATCTGAATAGTCCTTTTCGACTGACCATCCATCTGAGGGTGAAAGGCTATGCTGAACTTCAACTTCGTTCCCATAGCTATCTGTAGTCCTTGTCAAAATTTAGAGGTAAAACAAGGATCTCTATCTGACACAATGCTCTTGGGTACACCATGGAGTCTGACTATATTGTTGACTTATATTCTAGCTAATCTGTCCAAGGTATACTGTAATCTTATTGCAATGAAATGAGCTGTCTTTGTAAGGTTATCTACAATCACCCAGACTGTGTCCACTGATCTCGAAGTCAGTGGTAGGCCAGTGATGAAGTCTATAGTAATGCAGTCCCATTTCCATGCTAGCTCCGATAATGGTTGTAGTAAACCTATTGGTCACTATCTTTTAGCCTTTACTTGTTGATAGTTTAAGCATTGAAACACGTGCTTAGCCATTTCTACTTTCATTCTCCTTCACCAGTACAATCTCTTTAGATCATGGTACATCTTAGTGCTTTCAGGATGTACTAAATATGGAGTAGAATGGGCTTCTCTCATTATTTTGTCTCAAAGATTTAGGTCTTCACTTTCAGGTATACACAACCTGCTTTTGTATCTGAGTACTCTATCTACAGCCAAGGTAAAGTCAGGGTTAGGTTTACCTTTCTCCAAGTCCTTTTATACAGTTCTTAGATACAAGTCTAGAAAATTAGCTACTTTTACCTCATCCTTCAAATCTGGTAGAATCCTTTGTGCGATGAACATAAGTCAAAACTTGTAAATTAACCCTTGCTCTATCAGGTCATTTGGAGATTCCAATACGTTTTGCATTATGTTTCTTTCAAAAGCCGATACCATAAAGCATAAAGTGGCATTCGTATTGGGTCCTCCTTCAGGCTTTAATATTTTTTTCTGCTCAACGCATCTGCCACTACATTGGCTTTTCCTAGATGATATTGAATGTCACAGTCATAATCCTTTAACAGCTCTAACCACCTTCTCTGTCTCATGTTCAACTCCTTCTAAGTGAAGGGATAGTTGAGACTCTTGTGATCTGACTTAATCTGAAATTTCTTTCCATACAGATAGTGTCTTTAAGTCTTGATTGCATGAATTACCACCACCAACTCTATGTCATGTGTGAGGTAATTCTTCTCATGTTCTTTCAACTATCTTGAGGCATAAGTAATTACTTGTTCCTCTTGCATTAAAACGCATCCAAACCCAATTCGAAGGCATCCGTATAAAGAGTGAATGGTTACCTTGGCACCAAAATGGTCAAGATGGGAATCGATATCAACATTGACTTCAACGTCTGGAAACACTCTTCACACTTGTCCATCCAAAATAAATTCTTCCCTTTCTTGGTCAACTTTGTAAGAGGAACTGCAATCCTAGAATAGTCCTCTACAAATCGTCTATAGTAAACAGCTAATCCCAAGAAACTTTTTATCTTTAAAACATTCTTAAGCGCTTCCCACCCTACGATTGTTGTGATCTTGCTAGGGTCTACCTTTATCCCTTCTGACGAAACTATGTAACATAAGAAAGTCACTTTGTTTAACTAAAACTTGCACTTCATGAACTTGACATAGAGTTTCTCTCTTCTCAGTCGTTCTAGGGCTGCTCTAAGGTGTGTGGCATGAGTCTCATTGTCCTTGGAGTAAACCAAAATATCATTCATGAAGACTATGACTAAAGTGTCCAGCATGTCATGAAACACCTGGTTCATAAGCTCCATAAATGATGTGGGGGCATTGATTAATCTAAACAACATAACCAGGAACTCATAGTGTCTATACCTGGTTCTGAATATAGTTGTAGGGTTGTCGTCGTCCTTGATCCTCAATTGATGATACCCTGACTGAAGATCAATCTTAGAAAACACCTTTGCACCTTGCAACTGATCGAATAGGTCATCAATCCGAGGCAATGGATACCGGTTATTGATAGTAAGCTTGTTCAATTCTTGATAATCTATGCACAATCGAGCACTGCCATCCTTTTTCTTTACAAACAACACTGGTGCTCCCAATGGCGATATACTTGGTCATATAAAACCCTTATCAAACAATTCCTGTAGTTGGGTCTTTAGTTCCTTTAGTTCCAAAGGGGCCATTGGATAGGGTGCCTTAGACACTAGCACTGACCCTGGTAGAAGGTCTATTACGAACTCAATTGCTCTGTCTGGCGGCAACCTGGGTAGATCTTGTGAAACCCATACCCATAAATATGGGCTAATTTGAATATTTTTTTCACAAAATAGGTTCTCCTGTTGACATTAGCCTAGCATCCATGCCATCAATGGAGTGTATGTAACACTAGGTACAAGTTAAAACCTTCTTACTATTAGTGTAAAATGAATCGATCGAACCAATCAAGACATAGCTATGCTGAGTCAATTTAGAGTAGGCGATCGACCAAGGTGGTCGTCAAATTGAGTTGATCAACTGCTTATATTTGATCGACTACATAAACCCAGAATTGGGCCATTTCGAGTCTATTTTGGTTGGGCTTGGTTCTAGTTGGCTCCAATTGGTTCTTAACTACCTATAACCATCCCTAAACATGTGGGACCTATTTTTAAATGTATTGGAGTACCAATTGACAATCTCCAAGCCTCCTTTATTGCATTCATACTAGGACTAGGACTCTTAAGAAAAGAATTGTAGTATAACTCTAACTCTTGCATAAAACCCTTATAAAACTTTCTATGAACCCTAATTGAGAACAATAAAACCTCTAACATATTTTGAGAGAGAGATAGTAAATTGGAGCTAGTTGAAGGAAGGAAGAAGAGGAAGAATAACCATTAAAGGTCCTCCCTCAAGCTTCTCTCTGCAATAGCTTGTGTTAAGCATTGAGGTAAGCCTGAAACCTTGTCTCACTTAATGTAGAATGAACCTTTGATGATCTTAGGATGTAAACCCAACCCCTAATCATGCTGGAACAAGATTCCAGAAGAAGCCATTAATGGAGATTATGTAAAACCCTCGCATAATGCTGAAACAGATATAAGCATTAATGTAAGACCTTATGGAAATGTTTAACATTCACATATGATTAGAATATGTCCATTAACATTGTTATAATACTTAAAAATCCTATGGTGAAACCTTGGACCCCATGCTTGGGAGAAAGGATTGAAATTGAATCAGTTCAAGCTCTCTGGTGCTAGACGGTCGACCAAGGAAGTTGGCTAAATTGAGATGATCGATCACCTCTGCTATGATCGATTGCACAGTTCATAGTGAGTTGTATTCTTGGTATTTTTTACCCTAATTGACTATTTGGACTATGCTAATCATCCTATACCTCAAGAATGACATAATAAACTTGTTGGAATGAATAGATTGAGTAGAATGTGCTCCCAAGTGTATAGGTACGTGTGGTTGCAAAGACAATATTTTCTGTCATAGGCCATACTTGCACATAACCTATGGGAACATGATTCTATCCTAACCAATGACTTAAACCCATCATAAAACATCTGTAGAAGTTTTCCTACAGAGGTGTAAGCTTTTGGAATCATCTATGCTAAATTTACCTAGGTGGCTGACAAAACAAAGATGATCGACCACCATAGCTGATCGACCACCTCATAAATACAGCAAGCCTGTTTTGGTTGTATTTTCAACCATTGACTTTGAGACTTAACCAAGTGACCCTAGGATATGTTCCTAAGACTAATGAAGATACCCTAGACCTAATAGAAGCAAGAATAAACAATCATAAGTAACATTCATACCTTAATTGTAATAGATAAATCGACATAAAAAAACAAGGAGTAGGACTCTGTCTGCAATAGAGTGAAAACTTAGCTCACCAGATTCAGGTGAGGGATTAGTACATTTTTATTTTTTTTTGTTTCTGTGCAAATGTGTTTGCTACTTGTTTGGATTACTATGTGATAACATGCCATCCAATACCTATGATATCTGTTCATACATTTGCATATTATAACTCTATTGGATTGGTTGATTATGAAATTGTTTGATAACATGTAGATATTTGATAACATGATTGTTTGCCATTCGCTTATGTCCTAGTGGATCTGGATAGCTAGAATGGGATGGTTTATCTTAGTTCATCGAGCTAAGATACGGGTACTTGCATTAGTAATATTTCTTGGTTTAGGTTTCAACATCCCATGATAGGAAACCCTTGCCAATAGGGGTTTAGGTATTGGCATAGGCTTATTAGTGGACCAATTTTGGGTACACCCCTTTCACAACTAGAGCAGGAAAATGGACAGCATTGGGAGCCAGCCTATAGTATCTCAAGTAAGAGTTAGGGATGATTCTATTCTATGTGCTTAATCATCAGGGATTGGGTAGTGAGGACCCAATAAAGTGGTTGAGGCTTAGAATAAGATACCAAGAGGAAGCTTGTGGTGGCAGATTGCTAGTACAATGCCATGTTGGTATACTTGGGTTGTATTCTTTATTCTTTGGGTAATGTTTCACATGAGGTGAGGAGCCAAGTGTGTTGCATTCGCCTCCCCCGTGCTTACATGTTCATTACCAGGATTTAGGTGTGATGTGACTGGCGCATGCTTATTCATAGACCATTGGAATCTTAATAACTTATCATGCATTGTGTGTTTGGGTGTGCTAATTTCTCATTGAGCGTGTGGTTTTACTCACCCCTTTGTACATATGCTTTTTTCATATTCTTGTGTAGATTATTTAGTTAATAATTATGTGATTGAAGATAAAGAACTTGAAGATAATTTACATGACTCTACTTGTGAATGTGATGATTGTATTTATGGTTAGAAGACAATGACTCTGAAGAGTAGAAGACTTCTTTGTCTGAGAGAGAAGATTTCTTAGTAGTTTTGCTTAAGATAAGATACAATTTATTTAGTTGTTTATTCTGAGCATTGTCTTAACCGTGAGTTTTTATTTAATTGCTCAGTACTTGGTACTATGTTATTTATGCCTTGGTTTGAAGATAGGTAAATCTTTATTACAGTTATTTATGATAATTAAACTTTCTTTAATGGTTCATAGTTATTGATTCCGTTACTATTTGATTTGCACTCTGTATTTCCCATAGTCTGTGCTATGATTAACGGAAGAGTTGTGTTATGCTACGAACTGTGAATGGAACTTCGTATGGTAGTACTTGCACAGTGAAGAAACCATGGTCATACCAAAACACCAGATTTTGGGGTGTGATAGATGTAAGACCCACACGTCACGAACCCGGCCTAACCTTACATTTCGTGTCGGGATCCGTCCACATATCATGGTCGAGCCAAGTTGACCAAGTTTGTGAAGAAACCCAAGACCCAATATGAAAATTTACCCAAAAATAGTCAAAATGAGGGTAGGGTCGCATGTTTTAACAGGCAGGTCCGACCCTCCCATCGACCCTCACCATCGACCATCAACCATGGGTCGATCATGACTCCGACCCTACCTCCGACCCTCAGTTAACAGAATGGTTTTTAAATTCAAAATTAATTCAAATTAAATTCTATCGACTTTGTTAGGTCTTCTAGCAATATAATAACATTATAAAGGTGATTCTAAAGCTTGGAAGAGGATCTATTAACAAGCTAAGGTGAGGGAACAAGACCTAAACTAATTGGTTAATAACAAACTATTTTTATTTCTTGAGTCCAATACCATGATTGTGATATGCGTGTATGCTTGTAATGTGCATTCAACATGTCATCAAATATTTCTATTATTAATGTTCATACATATTTAAATTTATTGATTATAACATGTTGATGTTGATGATGGTAGGAATAGGCATGTGAATGTTTGTGTTTGGCTGGTGTACATGGTGCGGGTAGGGATGGTATCAACCGGTACTTCGATGCCATTCTCATCGGGGTATATTGTGCCATGGTCTATTCAAGTCATGTCCACTAAGCAAGTGTTAGTATGCTTGATGCGAGTGGAGCATCAAGGGGAGGACGTGACATTGTGGTTCAGCCTGGTCACCAGACTCTATCTCTATCTCTACTCAAGTCCTGTCCACTAACATCGTCTTATCCCCATTACCTTAGCGAAACTAATATGTCGTAGGGCATCAGGGGGGGACGTGGCATTGTGGTTTAGCCTAGTCACCAGACCCTAGCTCTATCTCTATGGATGTATTGAGGGATGCTGGGGTGAGGCCTTGGATACATTGTTTAACATTAGGGTTGGTTAGTTGCGAGCCCAGTTTGCAAGCCCTCGCCAACAGGGGCTTACGTGTTGGTATGGGCAACCGGTACAGCCATGCCGTTTTCATGGGGTGTATATTGTCCATGGTGGGTGCATGTGGGGCGACGGTGCTGTTTTCATTGGGCGTTTCCACACACTCGTGTATAGAGGTGCGGCGGCCACCTATCCTTTCTATAGCACATTGCAAACTTTAAACCAGACCAAAGATATGAATTGATTGCATGCATATGTATTGTTGCATTGTTTTGTTTGCTCACTGAGCCGTGATGTGTACTCACCCTTTCAAATTCGAAAACTTTTAGTTGATGATGCAGGTACCACCATTGAAGAGTATATGAACGCTCCTGTGTACGGGCATGTGGCGACAATGGAAGCTGAAGACATAGTAGATACGCATGACTCCTCTTGCGAGTGCAACTCATGCGTATTCGATTAGATTTTGTTTAATTTTATTAAAGACATGTAATTGATATTTATTTAATTATGTCTCAGTTGATTTATCAATAATTTGACATTTATTTATGGTTATCACAGTTAGATTCTCAGTTCATTATTTGTAAGACTTCCGCTATTTATTTTATTACCTCTGATTAATGTGGAATGTGTTTTGGTTTATCATATGTGGGATAGCCTATTGTGAGATCCTGGTTGAACCGTTGGTTTATTGACGGTTCATCACACCATTCTGGTTGGTGCAGAATTGGGGTGTGACAACAGATCTTCTAAAAGTATGTTAGAGAACTCTCGCACTACTTTAATGTTTTCCATCTGTGGCGCTTCTATGGTAACATCACCACGAAGACAAGATAGCCAATTTTTCCCTTCTTGAGACATCTCTTTACCTTGAGCATAGATAGAATGAGCTTACACTTCCTAGGTAATTTACTTCTAGTGAAACCAAATTCTATCCCGTTTTTGCCCTTGAGCAACAACTTCTTATCAGAACATAGTAGTATTGTTGAATGCTGAGCTAACCAGTCCATTCCCAAGATAACATCAAAGTCTACCATCTCGAGTCAAACTAGGTTTGCTTCCAAATCCCATCTGTCAATACTAACCAGACATGGTCAGTAGCATTCATCTAACACTACCTCTAGTCCCAAGGAGATCGTATTAACAGGCTCTGGTCTAAAGGTTTAACGGGTGCGTCTAATCTCTTCCCAAATGAGATAGACATAAAAGAATGGGTGGCCCCCAGAGTCAATGAGAACTCTGGTGAGTATACCAGCTATACTTATAGTACTTGTTGTTATAACTAATGTTTAGTCTATATGCTCACACAAGTATGCTATAAGTAAGATTAAATCATACCTATAACCAGATCAGGCGATGTGGCTATGTCTTCTGAGGTCACATCATACACCTTCCCTTATTGCAGCTACTTTTAAGGTTGTAGGCATGTCTTTGCATAATGCCCCATTTGGTTGTAGTTGAAGCACTTAATATTTCTAGCTTGACTACCCTCTTGCGGTGCATTTGTTGGAGTAATCTTAGCTGGTCCTACCATTGTCTGTGTCTTGAAGGGTCAAAAAGGCTTCGAGTTTCTCCAGTTGACGTGTTAGTATTTGGCCTTTTCAGTCCCTGATTCTAAGTGAAGAAGCTCTCCTTCTGGCTAGACTCCAGAACTCGGGCAATCTGTACTACCTCATTGAAGATGCTCTTATCTAAACCCAACATGTGCTCACGGATGCTACCTCTAAGCCCCATGGTAAATTGTCGGGTCTTGGTAGCCTCTTCTTGCATGCTGGTAGGTGCAAAGAAGAATGGTTCCTCATACCTTTATTGGTAGGCATCCACAGTCATCTGTCCCTGGTGCAAGTTGAGGAACTCCCTCTCCATCAAATCTCGAAAGCTTCTAGGCAAGTACTTGTTGAAGAACTCTTCATTAAATACTGCCTAAGTCACCTGAGCGTACTTGGTTAACAGATAGGTGCGGGTAAAGTTCCACCAGTTGTTTGCACCTTCCCTCAGCATATAGGTGGTGCATAATACCTTCTCATCTTCCGTATAAATCATCATATGAATGATTTTCTCTAATTCTTCTATCAATTGTGCTAGCCACAGTGGATTTGATCCCTTGCCTAAAAAGGTCTGTAGCTTCATCTTCAAGAATCGTTTCACTGTTAGGTCATTCTGCCATGGTACAACCATCCCATACATCTGTGGCTAGTATGGGTACCCTCCCTAGTAACCACCTTGATACCTTCCCTGGTATTATCTTGATGTGTTCGTTACTGGGATCTGTTGGTCTTGTTTTTGAGCTACTGGGGTGGTATTACTGCCAACAAGTGCCGTATTATTTTGACCTTGGGGTATTAGTGTAGTGTTGACAGTGGTAGGCACGGTTGTGCCCAGTACAGCTCACAACTCTAATAATTCTCGCTATTGTTCCTGTACTTGACGAACCAAGTTGGTCACGATCATAGCCATATCTCCTAGAGGTGGTCCAGGTAAGGGGTTTTATGTGGCCTAGACGGTTTCCCCTTGATTTGTTACTGTCTGGTTCTCATTGGTTGGTATCTACTTAGTCCGATTGTCAGTTCGAGTCCCTATCTTGTTCGGGGGTGGAACAAAGTTATGGGTATTTTGACTACCTCTATAGGTGCGGCCTGCCATTTCAATCTAGTAGTACTTAGATGATCTGTAAAAGCATGACCAATATGTATGAGACAATGCATGAAATATGTCGACAATATACAATGTTAGTCCCATACGATGCAAAAAATCCCAACTAAAACTGAGCAATAAAATTTTCTAGACAAAACACCTATGTTAAAAAAATTTTGTCCGGTCACGTTTGTCCAGTGGCAGGTCTAGGAGGTTTTACCCCACCGATCATCAATTCGGACACATTCGGGAAGTTTTAGAAGTTTGTCTCGTCGGACTGTTCAGTGCTGCTCAACCTTAGAATTTGTCCCAACGGACATCATATCCAAGAGGGTCAGAGTTTGTCCGGTCGCTTGTCTGCTGGCACTTAGAAATCAAAAAGTTTGACCTGACAAGCAAAAATCGCTTTTAAACATGCGATTTGAGTCATTATTCCCATTGGTTCTTCTTGGTTTTCCCTTCGGCTACGACTCCACTCGGCTCCAGTTCATTCCTATGATCCCTTTGGACATCGAACAACTATTCCCCTTGGTCAAAGTCTTCATCCCCCTCCCGAAGGTGAGTTCCTCCTTATTATCCTCACTTTTGGGGATTTTTCTAGGGTTTCTATGCCCATATCTTATTTTTCTTTGATTAGGAAAATTTCAACCGTAGGAATCTTACTTTAGAATCGATGTTGGCCCCTTAATGAACAAAAGCCATCAATCAATTTGGGGTTTGGTTGAGTTTTCATTGAAAACCCTAAAAAAATGGAATTTTTACCTAGGTTTTGGGAGAAATCCAAAATTTTAAAATTTTATGCTTTTTCTTAAAATTGGCCATACTTGTCTATTAGTTTGCCTCCGCATGATGGTTTATAACCTACCTAAGTCCTCTTGCCTTCGTTTTTGGGTGAGTTCGAGGCTTTTTGTCCAATTTATTCCATTATGCTATCGAAAATTCTAAAATTTTTACTAACTTATGTTTGTTTTGCTTGGGTTTGGTAGGTTTAAACATGTCTAGACACAGAGCGGCGGCCAAGACTGTGGCATTTGGTTCTCATGGTCCACCACCACCTACTTAGCTATTTGATTGGTTTTGTTTCCGTTCGGCGGAGACTGAGGCATAGTGCCCATGGTACCGAGATAAGAGTGTGGAGGTTGGTCACTATGTGAACCTATAGCAATTACACAGGTTATATGTGAAGGTGGCATTCGGTGCTCTAGGTTGGCTGCCAGTGATCCAGTATAATGTAGCCACCCGCCTTGACTTAGTGAGGCTGTAAGACCGCAGTCCATGAACCTGATTTAAAGCTCTATTTCATGTCGTAACAGGTCTTCCCATCATCATTGAGCCAGACGGGACGAGCGGATGACAACCAGGTACAAAAATAGACCTAAAGATATGATATTTTCATACCGGTCTTATGGTACCGGTCTATATACCGGTCGACTAGTATGTCTGCGCGGGCAGACTAGTTAGATCCTAAAATGGATCTCTGTGGGTCCCGCTTACCAAATCTTGGGCCTAGGGACTTTCCTAATGTTGGAAAACTTCCTAAAACCCAACCTATATTTAAGGACCCTTAAACCTCCTTAAACCTCCTTGATTGTTTCTCATAAACCCTAGAAAGGAGAAAGAGATCGGAAGAGGAGAAACAGCTAAGAAAGGTGGAAGAGGAGCCGCTGTTGGATGAAGAACACAATAGTTGTGAACCAACGGTAAGTGCTTGAACTTCTCTCTAAGTTAAGCATTAAAGATGACTGATCATGACTGATCAATACCATGTAAGGCTAGGTATTGATCAAAAACCCTTATTTTGCTGTTAAACCCTAATTGTTCGTTAAACCCTAGATTTGAATTCTAGGTGATGAATCATAGGAACTAGGACTTGAATGGAACATGAAACAACCTTAACTCATTGCTCAGGCCTAGAATGCATAGGAGAAACCCTAAAACCAATAATGGGTGACCGACGGAAGGCGAACACCAAGTTGGTGGTCTTCTGGTGGCATACCGATCGACTATACCGGTTGCACTATGTGCGATCGATACTGCGACCGGTACCTCTCAGGAGCTGGTCTGTGGGGGACCGGTCGACCATACCAGTTGCACCTTTCCCCACACTGCTATGACCGGTACCTGCGATCAGTATACATTGTGAGGGTGTTTTCAATCCCAGTTGATTTCTGACCAACGTAAATCCTAATAAACTAATTCTAATTTAACCCTAACATCATGTAGGACCTTGTGATACCAAGTTTGGACGCTGTGACGTGGAGCAAGCTAGCAATCAAGCGTCAAGTAAGGGAAATAGACTTAAGCCCAAATAACTTAATAACAGTAAAATGTTGTTAGTAATTATGATTCTGTGGAATGACGTTTGTCCATGCTCGCATGTCATCTTTACTTTCAGTTATTATATTGTTCATGCATACTAGCCATGCTAGGATGTGATTGTTAGGCATGTGATTGTTTTCGTTGGTGTGTAGAATGAGAAGGGCCTGGGGTCTTGGATCATTCCTCACACTTGTACCTTTTCGTATCGCTTCTGTCTTAGCGTGTTTGGTACTGGTAGGGTATCAGGGGGAGGAAGTGGTACTGTGGTCTCCGGCCTGGCCACTAGACTCGAGTCCTATCTCTATGCCGTAGGGAGATATGTTGGGATAGGGCCTACAGTGATGACATATAGGATTGGTTAGTTGTGAGCCTAGTTTACAAGCCCTCGCCAATAGGGGATTACGTGTTGGTATGGGTAGGGCATCAGGGGAAGTGTTGACGGTGTATGATCCAGACACTTTAGCTCTATCTCTATTACACGATGGGTGCATGTGGGACGACAGTGGTGTTTGATCCATTGGGTGGATTCACACACTCGTATATAGAGGTGTGGTGGCCGCCAATCCTTTATATAGCACATTGCAAACTTAAAACCATACCATAATGTGAATGTTATTCATGTATGTTGTTTGTTGCATTGTCTGGTTTTCTTACTGAGTTAAGTTGTGAGCTCACCCTTGGGAACATACTTTTTTTAGATGTTGATGCAGGTTACACTGTGGAGGACTATGTGGATGCTCCAGTGTATGAAAGTGTTGCTGCCTTGGAATTGCAGGTAGGGGAGGACGAGCATGACGCTTCATGCGAGTGCCCTTTCTTCATGTACCTCTAGGATGGTTTTATTTTATTTTATTTTATTTCAGTTGGATTCATAAATTGTGTAAAGTTATTTTATTTACGTTTTGGTGTGGAGAATAATTGGTTACTATACTTACAATGTAGAACTCAGTTCATTTAATTTAAGACTTACGCTGTATTTAATCGTATTCTAATTATGGTTATGTGTAATGGTTTGTATAAGTGGATACGGTCTTTTCGAGATCCTGGTATGAACCGTTGGTTCAGTGGTAGTTCACTCACACTTCTGGTTCGATCGAAATTGGGGTGTGACAACTTGGTATCAGAGCACTTAGGCTCTATCCAACAAACCATATATGCACTTAACTGAGTCATCGAACTGAGATAGGAAAAATTAAAAGCTTTAATAAAAACCACCTTAGGCACTAGTTTGATGCCTAAGACTAAATATAAAAGAGCATAATAAACTATACTAAAGGTGGAAATTATAAATAGCAAGTTTTAAGTAGAGAACCATATTAACAGACAAAACGAGTTATAAACTACCATTAAAGTAAAAACATCCGAGAGTGAAAGAGTTAATCATACTACAGGTACAGTCTACAAGCCGGAGAGTTACCCTATTATAATAAAACAGTACTGATTGGAGAGAGAGAGAAAACTGAAGTGTTCCATCATGGGGTTGGGGGCATCGGAGGAATAGGATCAGCAATGTCATAGTCACACTCATATGCGACCCTGAGCCAGTGTACCTGCTCCTGTGTGACTCTGAGGCTATGAGTGAGGCGCCCTAGGTCAAGATTCATCTCACTCTGGGCATCCCGAATCTCCTTAAACATACCCAACACGGTATCGGGAAGAGATTGGGATGGTCCTGCTCTAGGTATGGGCTGCGGTTCTAGTGCAGGAATATCCTCCATTTGTTCATCATCATCACCCCCTACCTCTTCTGCATAAGCTACATTGGCCACTGCTGCTGCTACTGTTGCTGCTACCCTCCTAAGTAGATGAGGATGAGCCTTTAACTCCTCATCACTAATCGATAGGTTGTCCATCCTCATTCGGACAATGGCATCTCAGTCAATGACTGATGTCATGATGTCCTCAACTGCAATCTCATCCCTCATATCTACTCGAAGGCACAGAGTGTAGTGATAAGCCGGCCATAAGTAAGGTTGCTTATCTGGTCGGGCATGGTAGCCTGACGCATAGTCTTGATGATAATATAAGGGGGACAGACCCGCTCCCTAGTGGAGACACAATAAGTCAGGTACTGGGTGAGCTGAGATAACTCACTCTCGTGGCAGCTCTGAGGGACAATATTATGCTGGATAATGCAACAATAGACTCGAGGGAGAGGTCTCAAACTGGCAAATTTCATGGGTGCCCCTAGGTTAAGGATCTGCTTTGTAACCTCCTAGCGCAGATCATCAGTAAAGAAGCCCTTCATCTTGGGAGCACAATAAACCAAATCATCATCATTAGGAATCCCCAAGAGATCAGCAATCTGGTGAGTGTTGAATGATATGGGAACACCCTTGACAAAGCTGGTGAGGCAGATGTCCCTATCGTAGCTGAAATCGTTATCATCCCCCTCGACCTCCAGGTTAGCATAGAAGTGCTTGACCAGATTGGGTCGGGTAGTCACTGTATGGGTGATCACGGGTAACCACCCAAGTGCACTGAAGGCTGCTTCAACATCGAACCGCTGGAGCTGCTCTAGGTTTACGCAACGTCCAGACTCTATGTTTTTCTCTTCGAACCATGGGAAACAGGCTTGCGCTGCCGCAGAGCGAAACCACCACTCATCAAATTGCTTAGCCGGCTGGTGTGGATGGTTAATGCCCAGAGCATATGCATGCTTACCAGCACTACGATGTCGAGACATTGTTTAACTACAAAACAAAATAAAAACAATGAGAATTAGTAAAAAAAATTTGAAATTTCGACAGCATAACGATAGTATTTCAAGCAAAGGCCTCAAACTTACCCAAAATCTGGGAAGGAGGACTTATGTAACCATATAGCAACAAATTGAAGCTAAGTAATCCTCAAACAAGCAACAAATTTAACATTTATAAGAAAAATCGATTTTTGACCAAAACCTAGGTAAAAAAATATCCAAAAAAAAATATTTTGATTTTGAGTAAACCATATGGTGGAACCTCAAATAAATTGAGGGCTTTTGTTCATAGAAGTCCCAAAATTATTTCTAAGCCGAAGAAAAAGAGTTTCTATGGTTAGAATCTTTTAAATCTAGGAAAACCTAGTTTTTGGGTAGGAAACCATGAAGAAACGATGTAAAAAGAGAAAGAGGAAGGAAGAAACTTACTTGGAGAGGTTGTGAGGCACTTTTGGGAGGGAAGAATCGCTTTTACAAGCACCGGTTGGACTGTAGCAACTCACCAAGTCAGAGAGGAATCACCACCAGAGAGAATATAAAGAAAAAAAATGAGGAAAAAGAATCAAAACCACGATTTTAAAGCCTTTTAGGGTATGCCGGTCGACGGTTTGCCCTATACCGGTAGACCGGTACCCCTTGGGGTACATCGACTGGTACCCCACGGACAAAGAGAAATGCTGACCGGTTGATCATACCGGTCACACCATACTATACAGAGGTGCAACAGGTACAGCAACTGGTACCCCTCGGGAAGACCGAGAGGTTTGTCCACCTGGACATACCGGTCGCACTACATTCTACAATGCCGCGATCGGTATATTGTGACCAAACAAGTCTTCAGAGCCCAGAAAATTTTGAGAAATTTTTTTTTAATTTTGATTTGAAGTTCCATTATGATTTTCGCCTCGCGCTTGTTAGAAACTAACACTATTATGACAAATGTGACTATTCGAATGTACCTCAGTGTTATGTCTTTTGCTCAAATCCAAACAGGGAAGAGTAATCTGAGATGGCAGGTGGAAATGATCACAGAGGTTCACAGAAACATCACCACTCAAGGGTGCATCAAGCCGAGGACAATGTGGAAGCAGAAAATGTTGGTGAGCAATACCTGAATCTAGAAGGTGGAACCCCAATGAGGAATGACGGGGATAGGACACCAATAAGGAATGGTGGAGAAGGACAAAGTCACAGAGCACCAACAAACTTGCCAGGCCCTGCTCACACCAACTCTGAGACTATAGTGATGAATCTGGTCTACCAGATGGAGGCTCAGCAGAAGGCGTTCTTAAATGAGATGCTGAAGATGTTCAAGCCACCAGAATATATCCCTACAGAAGGTACGCCTGAGTCTAGGGGAAATAATACCACACTGCCAGTAGATGGTAGCACTGGGCCGATGGGCCAAGAACAGAACCCACAACTACCATAGCAATTCCCAACCTCATCTACCTACCAAGGGGTCTATGCATATCCACCACCATGGTATGGAACGAGTACACAGGGACATAACGACCTAAGCCGAGCAGTGAATAGGTTCTTGAAACTGAAACCCCCTACATTCATAGGGAAACTAAGAAAACCATTATGACCTGCACAGTGGGTTGCTAAGATAGAGAAGAACTTCCGTTTGATGACTTACACAGAGGATGAGAAGGTGTTATTTTCTATACACATGCTCAAGAAAGATGCCAATGTCTAGTGGAATTCTACGTGGTCATACTTGGAGACGATGCATACCCAAATCACCTGGGAAATATTCAAGGGGGCTTTCTTCGATAAGTACTTTCCTAAAGCTTCCATGACCAAATGGAGAAGGAATTCCTCAACCTACAATAATCCCAGATGACTGTAGATGCATACCAGCAGAGGTACGAAGAGCTATTTTTCTTTGCTCCAGTGAGCATGCAAGAGGAAGAAACCAAAACCCATAGGTTCACTATGGGATTATGAGGAAGTATCTGAGAGCACGTTTTTGGGTTTAGAGAAGAAGTTGCACAACAAAGCCATACAGATCGCTAGAGTGATCGAATCAAGCCAAAGAGACAGCTTCTTTACTCAAAACAGGGGACTGAAGAGGCCTGCTACTGAGACTTTGGGTGGAGAGAACACTAGACTATTCCGACCATACAGGGTTCAGTCTGCTATTGTGCCAGCTAGGAATACCACTGCACCACCACCACAGGTAGCTGGTCAAAACCCTAATGTGAAAATTTTTAACTGCCAGCAATTGGGCCATTATGCAAAGACTTGCACTCTACCAAGGAAGCAACCGCCCCAGCAAGGGAAGATATTTGCAGTCACCACAAAGGAGGCAGTCACATCACCTGACGTGGTTGCTGGTATGAATTTATCTCCTGTTATTTTTGAGTACTGCATTACCATGTATGAGCATGTAGAACTAAGGGATAAATAAATTCCAAGAACTGTAGATATAGCTGGTGTACCCGCCAGAGTACTCTTTGACTCTGGGGCTACACACTTCTTTGATTCTGTATCTTTTGGAAAGAAACTGGAGTTACCTGTCAAGCTCTTAACTCCAAGCTTATTAGTTCGCTCTCCGTTGGGAGTAGAAGTGGCCTTGAGTGAATGCTATGGGACGTGCCCAGTTATTATTGATGGGCGAAACCTGGAAGCAAGTTTGGTCCAACTCGAGATGACAGACTTTGATGTCATCTTGGGAATGGATTGGTTAGGCCATCATTCAGCTAGCTTATTATGTGCCAAAAAGAAGCTTGCTTTCAAGGATGATAATGGGAAGGAGTTTAGCTTCACCGGAACCAAGTTACCTAGGAAGCGGAAAATGATCCTCTTTGCTCTAAAAGCTAAGAGATGCTTAGAAAAGGGAGGAGTGGGTTACTTAGTGTCTGTGGTCGACATCGCTATATAGGTGCCAAAGATGGAAGATCTGGATGTGGTACGAGAGTTTTCAGATGTAATTCCAGAAGACCTACCCGGACTACCTCCAGACAGGGCTACAGAGTTCGTGATAGACCTTATGCCAGGATCGGCGCTGGTGTCTAAGGCACCGTACAGGATGGCCCCTACAAAAATTAAAGGAGTTGAAGACCCAGTTACAAGAACAACTAGATAAGGGTTTCATACGACCAAGCATATTGCCATGGGGAGCATCTATATTGTTCGTAAAGAAGAAGGATGGTGCATACGACTATGTATTGACTATCGAGAGTTGAACAAGTTAACCATCAAGAACCGATACCCTTTGCCTAGGATTGATGATCTGTTTGATCAATTACACGGTGTTAAGGTTTTCTCGAAGATTGATCTTAGATCGGGGTATCACCAACTGAAGATCAAGGCAGGAGATATTCCGAAGGCTGCCTTCAGGACAAGGAATGAACATTATGGGTTCCTTGTAATGTCGATCGGATTGACCAACACCCCAGCGTCGTTCATGGAACTGAGGAAGCAAGTGTTTCATGACATGTTGGACACTTCGGTCATTGTATTCATTGACGACATCTTGGTCTACTCAAAGGACAGGGAGACTCATGCAACACACTTGAGAGCAGCCCTACAACGACTGAGAAGGGAGAAGCTTTATGCCAAGCTCAAGAAGTGTGAATTTTGGCTGAAGGAAGTGGCCTTTTTGGATCATGTAGTATCTGCAGATGGTATCAAGGTAGATCCAAGCAAGATCACAGCTATAGTAGGATGGGAAGCACCAAATTCAGTTGTAGAGATTCGTAGCTTCCTTGGATTGGCCGATTACTATAGAAGCTTCATGGAAGACTACTCAAGAATCACTATTCCACTCACCAGACTAACCAAGAATGGAGAAAATTCCATATGGAAAGATGAGTGTGAGAAGTGCTTTCAGACTCTGAAGTCAAGACTAGTCTGCACCTATCTTGACCATCCCAGCACTAGGCTTGCCGTTTACCCTATATATGGATGCCTCAGGGTTGGGTCTTGGATGTGTGTTGATGTAAGGAGAACAGGTGATGCCTATGCGTCAAGACAGTTGAAAGAGCATGAGAAGAACTATTCTACACATGATCTGGAGTTAGCAGTGGTCATTCACGCAATCAAGACTTGGAGGCACTACCTTTACGGTGAAAAGTTTCAGATCAAGTTGGATCATAAGAGTTTGACTTACCTTTTTACTCAGAAGGACCTAAATATGAGATAGAGGAGATGGCTGGAGCTATTAAAAGATTATGATTGTGACATCTAGTACCATCCGGGTAAGACAAACGTCATAGCTGACGCCTTAAGCAAAAAATGGGCATTGAAACCTGAGGCAGGACCAAGTACAAATGCTGCATTGTATGCTGCAGCCTCGGGCTCAATAGAGAATGATGAAGAGCATATATTAGAGACTACAGAAGATCTAGTGGAACAGGGTTAATTCATAAGTTCACATTGATGTTCGTAGCTTTGAAGATCTCATCGGATCTAATAGATTAGATAAAAGTAGCAATCCTATAGGATCCGCACCTCAAGACTGTGCAAGAAGATCTAGAGAAGGATAAAAGCTACCCTGACTTTACCATGGATTCAGATAAGGTACTCAGGTATCGTAGACAATTATGTATACCTGAGAGTGAGAACTCAAATATTAGAGATAGAATTATGACAGAAGCCCATTATACCCCATATTCAGTACATCTAGGAAGCACCAAGATGTACCATGATTTAAGAAGATTATATTGGTAGAGGGGTATGAAAGCAGATGTAGCTCGATTCATATTCCAATGTCTAAATTACCACCAAGTGAAAGCAGAAAGATAGAGACCCGCAGGTTTGCTACAACCACTATCGAAGCTAGCATGGAAGTGGGATTGTATCACAATGGCTTTCGTCACTGGCCTATCCTTGACACCAAGGTCAGTGGATGATGTATGGGTCATAGTCGATCGACTTACCAAGACAGCTTGTTTCATGACTGTCAGACCTTAGTACACTATGGACAAGCTAGTCAAGCTATATGTGGATAATATAGTCAGACTTCACGGTGTCCCAAAGAGTATAGTATCTGATAGAGATCCCCATTTTACATCAAAGTTCTGGGAAGGATTACAGAAATCTATGGGAACCAAGTTAAAGTTTAGTACAACTTTTCATCCTCAGACAGATGGGCAATCAGAAAGAACTATTCAAATCTTGGAGGATATGCTCCGAGCGTGTGCCCTAGACTTTAAAGGAGCTTGGGACGAGAAGCTATCGCTCATCGAGTTTGCTTATAACAATAGTTACCAGACTATGATCCAGATGGCTCCATATGAGGCACTCTATGGGAAGAAATATCGTACACCTCTGTTATGGAATGAGGTGGGAGAGAGAAGGATTATAGGACCGGAGTTCGTAGAAGAAATTTGTCAAACGATTGATCAAATTAAGGAAAGAGTGAAAATAACTCAAGTTCGACAAAAGCACTATGCAGATAACCGACGTCGAGATCTGGAGTTTACAGTGGGTTATAAGGAGTTAATGAAGATATCACCTGTGCGAGGTCTGAAACGGTTCGATAAAAAGGGGAAGCTATGCCCTAGATACGTGGGACCATATGAGATATTGACTAGACGTGGTAATGTGGGGTATCAACTAGCTCTACCACCATCCATGTCAAGCATTCATGATGTGTTCCATCTTTCTTTATTGAAGAAGTATGTTAGGGATCCCTCACACATCTTGACAACAAACCCACCAAACTTAATAGAAGATTTGACATTTGAAGAGGTACCTAGTCAAAAGGTACAACACCTCTAAAGCAAAGATATCCATTATGTAAAAGTGCATTGGAAAAGCTAAGATGTAGAAGAAATCACTTGGGAGGAGGAGAACGCAATGCGAAAGGAGTATCCTAACCTTTTCGATGAACAAGGTATGTGTAAATTTCGAGGCCAAAATTTCTTTTAAGGGTAGGGGAGTTGTGAGACCTACATGCAAATTTCAGGGACAAAATTTCTTTTAAGGGTGGGGAGTTGTAAGAACCGCACTCCATGAACCCGATTTAAACCTCTATTTCATGTCGTAACAGGTCTTCTAATCATCACTGGGCCAGACGGGACGAACGGATGATAACCAGGTATGAAAATAGACCTAAAGATATGATATTTTTCATACCGGTCTTATGGTACCGGTCTATATACCGGTCGACTAGTATGTCTGTGTAGGCAGACTAGTTAGATCCTAAAATGGATCTCTGTGGGTCTCGCTTGTCAAATCTCGAGCATAGGGAGTTTCCTAATGTAGGAAAACATCCTAAACCCCAACCTAGTCTATTTAAGGACCCTTAAACCTCCTTAAACCTCTTTGATTATTTCTCATAAACTC
The DNA here is from genome assembly GCA_028583415.1 of Protea cynaroides. Taxonomy (NCBI): domain Eukaryota; kingdom Viridiplantae; phylum Streptophyta; class Magnoliopsida; order Proteales; family Proteaceae; genus Protea; species Protea cynaroides. The sequence goes on along the minus strand of CM053268.1, from coordinate 6,535,983 downwards.
TAGAGAGGAGAAAGAAATCGGAAGAGGAGAAAGAGCTAAGAAAGGTGGAAGAGGAACCGTCGTTGGACGAAGAACACCATAGCTGTGAATCAACGTTAAGTGCTTGAATGAAACATGAAACAACCCTAACTCGTTGCTCAGGCCTAGAATGCATAGGAGAAACCCTAGAACCAATAATGGGTGACCAACAGAAGGCAAACACTAAGTTGGTGGTCTTCTAGAGGCATACCGGTTGACTATACCGGTTGCACTATGTGCGATCAGTACTGCAACCGGTACCTCTCGGGAGATGGTCTATGGGGGACCGGTTGACCTTACCAGTCACACCTTTCCCCATAGTGCTACGATCGGTACCTGCGACCGGTATACATTGTAAGGGTGTTTTCAATCCCAGTTGGTTTCTGACCAACGTAAACCCTAGGAAACTAATTCTAATTCAACCCTAACATCGTATAGGACCTTGTGGTAGCAAGTTTGGATGTTGTGACGTGGAGCAAGCTAGCAATCAAGCCTCAGGTAAGGGAATCGAACCTAAGCCCTAATAACTTAGTAACAGTAAAATGTTGTTAGTAATTATGATTCTGTAGAATGGTGTTTATGTATACTTGCATGTCATTTTTACTTTCAGTTATTATATTGTTCATGCATACTCGCTATGCTATGATGTGATTGTTTTCGTTGGTGTGTGGAATGGTAAGGGCCTGGGGTCTTGGATCATTCCTCACACTAGCACCTTTTTGTATTGCTTCTGTTTTAGCATGCTTGGTACCGATAGGGTATCAGGGGGAGGAAGTGGCACTGTGGTCTCTGGCCTGGCCACTAGACTCGAGCCCTATCTCTATGTTGTAGGGAGCTGTGTTGGGATAGGGCCTACTGTGATGACATATAGGATTGGTTAGTTGCGAGCCCAGTTTACAAGCCCTCGTCAATAGGGGATTACGTGTTGCTACGGGTAGGGCATCAGGAGAAGTGTTGACGGTGTGTGATCCAGATACTTTAGCTCTATCTCTATTCCATGGTGGGTGCATATGGGACGATAGTGGTATTTGATCCATTGAGTGGATTCACACACTCGTGTATAAAGGTGCAGTGGCCGCCAATCTTTTTTATAGCACATTGCAAACTTAAAACCAGACCATAATGTGAATGTTATTCATGCATGTTGTTTGTTCCATTGTCTAATTTTCTTACTAAGCTTAGTTATGAGCTCACTCTTGTGTACACACTATTTTTAGATATTGATGCAGGTTACACTATGGAGGACTATACGGATGCTTTAGTGTATGGAAGTGCTGCTGCCTTGGAAGTGCAAGCAGGGGAGGACGAGCATGACGCTTCATGCGAGTGCCCTTTCTGCATGTACCTCTAGGATGGTTTTATTTATTTTATTTTATTTCAGTTGGATTCATAAATTGTGTAAAGATATTTTATTTAAGTTTTGGTATGGAGAATAATTGGTTACTATACTTACAATGTAGAACTCACTTCATTTAATTTAAGACTTCCGCTGTATTTAATCATATTCTGATTATGGTTATGTGCAATGGTTTGTATAAATGGATACAATCTTATCGGGATCCTAGTGTAAACCGTTGGTTCAATGGCGGTTCACTCACATTTTTGGTTTGGTCGAAATTGGGGTGTGACAGAGGCAGTTTTACCGCAACCTGCAGTTGGAGGGTAACCCTAATGATTTTACTCGGGGTAGAAAGCACGCATCATCAGCAAGGCGAGGGGTGTAGACATCTTCTCCAACACTAAGGAGTCGGTAGAGCTCATAGGGGTGTTTAGTGTTGGTGAGCTAGTCTACTACACCCTAAGGGTGTCAAAATTGAAACCGAATCATATACCGAAAACAAATCGAACCGTTTATACCATAACCAATAAACCGTTTATTAAACGGTTCGATCTGGTTTTCAATTTGACACTGTATAGCGAAACCAAATCGAACTAGTTAATCTGATTAAACCGACGGTGTGAACCTAATTAAAATCGTGTAACCAAACCGTTTGTAAAACCATTTAATCAAACCATTTATAAACCAATTATGCTTATTAAAATCAATTAGTCTCGCATTAATTTACATAATTTTTTAAAGTTTTGAATTAATTTCTCATTTTTAAATTTAAAAACTTATCATTTCCCTACACTAAAAGATAATATATAAAACCTAAAGATAGTAAAAAACAACTAATGGTGTAGTTAAAACTTAAATATATTAAATCAAACCCTTACATCCTCTCTCTCTCTAACAAAACCGTTTAAACCCTTTTAAACCAGAAATAGTTTAAAACCGCCAACCAAAACCATTTAACCCATTAAACTCTAAAACTGTTTAAAAATCGATAAACCAAAATCAATTAATAAACAGTTTCGATAAGGACTTTTTAACCGTTTATTAAACGGTTCGATTTTGGTATTACCCTTTGCACACTGAACTGAACGGAAATCGAACCGTGAATCAGAAATGTGAGGATAGTGATGTCCACCCACGCTGAATGGACGGTGAATGATTTGGAGTCGCCACCTAGATTAAGGTCTAGGACCTAAAATGTAGCCTCATCCTAAGATAAAACTTCTATTGACTCATGACCCAACACATCGGCTTTGGTCCAACAGAGAACGGGTAAGCGTTCAAAGTACAGTTTGGGAAGGTGTTAGATACCCAAAACTGCCCGATCCAGAAATCGGCCTCCTATGTGATTCTACTTTCCTTAGACTCTATGGTTCTGACTGTTCATGGTCAATGGATGATGACTAGGGCTCATGGGGGATCCTATGCCAAGTTTCTAAGTTCTTCTAACTTAAGTTTAGCCAAACATGTTCTGGAAATAAGAAAACAAACAAAATATATACAATGAACCAAACCAAAGATGGTTCAGTGATTGACTGAATCTGAGATATCCAAAACGTCTCAAGTTGCCTACGTATTCCAATCCTGGAAATCAAGTCCAAAAACGTAGTTTGAAACAGAAAGTGATTAAGGTTTATGGATGTGGATTATGATTAAGCTTTCTTAGGTTCAATTTATTCAAGTTGAAGTTTATGCTTGATGATGATTGAGATTGAATCTAGAGATAGCCTAAACGGATCGAAGTGAATGAGGATATGGATACGGATATGGATATGGGGGACCTAAGGATACTAAGATGGGGTACCGTACTTGGAGAGTCCTCCAAGTTGCCTACGTATTCCAGAGGTCCTAGAAATCAGGTACAACGTAGTTCATTTATGGTGTTGTACTCTCAGGGAGTAAGGTGTGGCTCTCAGGGAGTCAGATTTGTACTCTCAGGGAGTAGGGTGTGGCTCTCAGGGAGTCAGATTGTTACTCTCAGGGAGTAGGGCTGTGGGATAGTCTCGCAAGACTAAGGTGCGTACTCGCAAGAACGGCTTCAATATAAAGCCTCACAAGGCTAAGGGGGGTGCGTGCTCGTAAGCACGACTTCAAGATAAAGCCTCGCAAGGCTAAGGGTGCGTACTCGCAAGCACGGCTTCGGGATTGAGCCTCGCAAGGCTAAGGGTGCGTACTCGCAAGTACGACTTCGGGATTGAGCATGTGTACTCTCAGGGAGTAGAATATGTATGTGTGACTCAGGGAGTCAGATTTGTACTCTCAGGGAGTAAGGTTGTACTCTCAGGGAGTTGGATTTATACTCTCAAGGAGTAAGGTTTGTACTCTCAGGGATTAGGGTTGTACTCTCAGGGAGTTGGATTTGTACTCTCAGGGAGTAAGGTTTGTACTCTCAGGGAGTGATGTCTGTACTCTCAAAGAGTTGGATTTGTACTCTCAGGGAGTACGGTTTGTACTCTCAGGGAGTAGGGTTGTACTCTCAGGGAGTTGGATTTGTACTCTCAGGGAGTAAGGTTTGTACTCTCAGGGAGTGATGTTTGTACTCTCAGGGAGTTGGATTTGTACTCTCAGGGAGTGATGTTTGTACTCTCAGGGAGTAGGGTTGTACTCTCAGGGAGTTGGATTTGTACTCTCAGGGAGTAAGGTTTGTACTCTCAGGGAGTGAGGTATGAGGGCACATTGATTGAGGTGTGGAACCGTATCTGGGAGTTTCCCAGACTACTTATGTATCTTAGGGTTTTCCCTAAGAATCAGGATCCATGTAGTTCGGAATGGCACTGTTCATTGGGTGACCCACTTGGGTTGGAATATGGGTGGTCCAGCCGGAACGAAAGATAATCCTAGATGATTTGTGGTTGGATTCACATTACACTTATCTAGATTCTGCATCCTAGGGGAAATGAACTGAGGGGTAGGGATCGTCCTAAACTACCCTTGTCACTTACAACCCTGATTTTGGAATTGTTGGGCTAGGTTTCATGATTCTTGATTAAGAATTTTATCATTTTCCATTATTTCCCTTGCCATGAATGTGGGTGCCTACATGCACGTCCCCACACCTAGGAATGTCTTCTATCAGTGTACATGCACGGCAGTTCGACTAGGGTGTAGCGAAAAATAAGTTTTTTCCGACATAAACATCATTCAAGCATGACATACAATAACAGATCAACATGGTAGTGTGCACAAAGCTAGCATTATAAGCATTCCAAACACGGTAGTGCATAATATGACAATGTAATCAAGGGAACATGATAGATGCATGGATATAACAACATAGATAATATCAGATCCTCAATCTAACGGTTATATCTCTTCAAAAAAATGATGATCAAGATCAACACTTAGATTTCATCAAACAGCCAAGAACAACGGCTCAGATCTCATCAAATAGCTATAATCCTGATCAATGACTCATATCTCATGAAAATAGCTATGATCTATGGCTTAGATCTCCTATCATGATCAGACTAAGAAATCAATGGCTCAGATTCATCTAAATCAATTATGATTCAGATTCGACAATTTACATCACTCAAATTACCAACGATGATAATCCAACGGTTTAAATCACTCAAGATCATAATCCAACCATTCAGAGTCATTTAAATCATTCCCAAAGATAATCTAACGGTCCAGATTGCTCATCATGATAAGCCAACCCCTCAGATTCATCAAAAACACTCATGATCAAGATCCAATGGTTCAAATCACTCAAAATTACTCACAATGAAAATCCAACGGTTGAAATCATTCAAGATCATAATCCAATCATTCATATTCCTTTGGAAAAACCCACAATGAAGATCCAACGGTTGAAATCATTCAAGATCATAATCCAACCATTCATATTCCTTTAAAAAAATCCATAATGAAGATCCAACGTTGAAATAATTCAAGATCACTCAAAGTAAAGATCCAACGGTTGAAATCATTCAACATCACTTAAAGTAAAGATCCAACGGTTGAAATCAACCAAAATCACTCATAGTGAAGATCCAACGGTTGAAATCATTCAAGATCACTCAAAGTAAAGATCCAACGGTTGAAATCATTTGAAATGATAATCTAATGCATTAGATCATTTAAATCACTCATGATGTCGATCCAACAGTCCAAATTAACATCCAATGGCCCATATTTCATCACATCAAAATTTATAATCAATGGGCTAGTGTTTAAATTATCCAAGATTGATGGCCAATTTTAAATCACATCAAACATGAACATCATGGTATTGACACACATGCCATATAGCATTTGAAGATCATGATTATCGAAATAGGCATATTTAGACAATTTTCGATTATTTGAGCTTCATGAAAGCTATCAAAAATAAAGTTTGAGGTACCAACCTTGTCCCCAACAATGGGGTGGAGCCTTTGATGACGGTTGGTGACGTTCGATGGCAAGCTTTCCCTTCTTCTTTCCTCCTTTCCTCCTTTCCTTTCTCTCTTTTCCTCAATCTCCCCTCTTGATTCCAATATCTCTCTCTCTCTCTCTCTTCTAACTTACTTCTATTCTCCTCTCTTTTTTTCTAGCCTTTCTCCATATTTTTTCTTTTTTTTCCTCTTTTTTTTTTCTTGGCTTCTCTCGGCCAAAACCCCTCCCTTCTCCCCTTTTCTCACCTCCTTTTATAGACGTTGGAGGGGTGTGGGCTGATGAAGGAGAAGTTGGTAGGCTTGGTTGGGCTCAAGGAGAGGAGTGAGGTGGCGGCATGGTCTTGCCGCTCCACTTCTCTCTTCTCCCACTCTTTCTTCTTCTTCTTCTCTCTCTCTCTCTCTCTCCCTTTCTCTCTCTCTCCCTTCTTCGGATTTTATGGTTGGGGTTAGGTTCAAGACAAATAGGTGGCGGTCATGGGGGTGAGTAGGGGAATGGAGAGATGGAGGTGCACGGCTAGGGGCATGGGTTCATGGCGGGTGGCATGGTAGTTGGGTGTGCACGGCTGGGGGCATGGGCTCATGGCGGCTTGGAGTGGGGCTCAAGGAGAGGAGGAGGTGCACGGCTGTGACTTGATGAAGGAGAAGTGGGAGGGGGCATGGGAAAGATGGAGGTGGCAACACCTCCCTCATTCCCTCCGTCGAATTCCCCTTTTTTTTCGGCTCTTCTCTGTAAGACCCGCTCTCTGTAAACCCAGTCTAAACCTAGGTTTTGATGTCGTTACAGGTCTTCCGATCATCACCGGGCCAGACGAGACGAGCGGATGACAAACAGGTATGAAATCGGACCAAAGACGATCGAATCAACATGATTTTTATGTTGACCGATCGATGGTACCGGTCTTGGTACCGGTCGACCGGTCAGGTCTGCGCAGCTAAGTGTGGAAATCCATAAATTGACTTCTGAGGGTCCTACTCTCTTGATTTCGAATCCTGAGATTTTCCTAATCCTAATAGGTTACTAAACCCTAATTCTACCCTATAAATACACCCTTAAACCTCATCAAATCCTTTCCATTGTCTCTAGCAAATCCTAGAGAAGAGAAAGAGGTTGGAAAGGAGAAGGAGCTAGGAAGAAGAAGAAGGTGCCGCCATTACCGTTCGACGACGCTCACGCTACGCCAGTCAACGGTAAGTGTTTGAATCAATCTTCTTACCCTATGTTAGTTTTGTGGGTGGATCAATACCATGCAAAGTAGGTATTGATCTAAAACCCTAAATTGGCCAATAAACCCTAAGTTTCCGTCAAACCCTGGATTCGAGTTTTGAGATGATATTCATCGTAACGAAACTTGAATGAGTTGGGGATAACTCTAACTCCAAGTTTAGACTTAGAATGGATAGGAGAAACCTTGGAAATCCATGGAGAATGATCGATGGTAGTCGAAAAACCAAGTGTATGGTCTTCCGAAGACATACCGGTCGACCATACCGGTTGACAGTCTGGTAACAGTGCTGTGACCAGTATGTTGCGACCGGTCAGGTCTGAAAGGCTGGTTTTGGAATTTTGTTGGTTTTCGACCAACATGAAACCCTAAGAAAAATAATCTAATGAAACCTTAATAATGTTGTAGGACTTTGTGACATATCGTTTGGATCTTGCGACGTGGAGCAAGTTATCGAACGAGCGTTAGGTAAGGGAATCTGACCTAAACCTAATAATTAATGGACAGTAAGTTGTTGTTAATCACCTGAATATCTATGATGTGATGTTTGTGCATATTCACATGCCATCCTTTACTTTCAGTTATTATTATTGTTCATGCATGGATAGGAATGTGATTTTTAAGCATGTGATTGTTTTCGTTAGTGTGTGGAGTGGGGCATGGGTCTGGGATTGCTCCTCACACTAGCACCTTTTGTAGTATTCTGTCTTAACATGCTTGGTACGGGTGGGGCATCAGGGGAAGGTCGTGGTACGGTGGTCTCCGATGTTGATGCTGGCCTGGCCAAGGTTATATGGCATTGTGGTCTCGGAGGTCGACGCTGGCTCGTCCACGATGCTTTAGCTCTATCTCTATGCCGTAGGGAGTTATGTTGGGATAGGGTCTACCTGCGTATTGTTTCTATCCTAGTGGGTTAGTTACAGATAGGGCATCAGGGGAGGTGTGGGAATGCCTTAGCTCTATCTCTATGCCGTAGACGGCTGTGTTGGGATAGAGCATACATTGATGATATATAGGATTGGTTAGTTGCGAGCCCAGTTTGCGAGCCTTGGCCAGTAGGGGCTTAGGTACTGGTATGGGTAGAGCATCAGGGGAGGTACGGGGGTATCTTAGCTCTATCTCTATTCCATGATGGGTGCATGTGGGCCAATGGGGGTAGGATCCATGAGGTGCCACACACTTGTGTATAGAGGTGCGGGGGCCACCAAACCTTTCTATAGCACATTGCAAACTTAAAACCAGACCACAGCATAAAATGATTGTTACTCATGCATAATATTGTAAAACTGTCTGATTGTCTTACTGAGCTAAGTTGTGAGCTCACCCTTTGTATATATACATGTTTTTAGATGTTGATGCAGGTTACACTGTGGATGACTACATGAACCCTCCGGCTTATGGTGGTGTTGCTGCGTTGGATGTACAGGCAGGAGGGGATGAGCATGACGCTTTATGCGAGTGCCCTTTCTGCGTGTACCTTTGATCGGATTTTATTTATTTCTTTCAGTTATTTTTGGTTGGATTAAATGGATGTACGGATATTATTTTATGTGTTTGAATTTGGATAATTAGATATTTATTTAAATTATCAATAGATACTCAGTTCATTCTATTTAAAGTCTTCCGCTGTATATTTATATTCTGATTGTGGTTATGTGTAATGGTTTGTATGAGTGGACACGGCCTATTCGAGTTCCTGGTGTGAACCGTTGGTTCAATGACGGTTCACTCACACCATTCTGGTTGGATCAGAATTGGGGTGTGACAACTTGGTATCAGAGCTCTCGGGTTCTGTCCAACAAACTATATTGCACTTAACTAAGTCGATAAACTGAGTTAGGAAATATTAAAATTTTTAATACAAACACACCCTAAGCATTGTTCGATACCTGAGACTGATTAAGAAAGAGAATAATGTATTATTCTAAATATGAAACTTAACATGTGCACATACACTAGTTAAGTAAAACATAAATTTTCATTAAACAAGAAAATGAGTATCAAATGAAATAGTGCTACAGGGTACAGTCCACAAACTGGACAATTACCCTGTATTATAAACTGTCTGAAGAAAGAGAAATAAAAGTAAATCATGGGGTAGGGGGCCTAGGAGGAATAGGGTCCGCTATATCATAATCTCGCTCGTAAGAGACCCTAAGCCAATGCACCTGGTCTTGAGTCACCCGTAGGCTACGAGCCAGACGTCCCAACTCCTGACCCATCTCTCGCTGAGACTCTAGGATGACCCTCTGGGTGTCCCTGATCTCAGTGAACATACTCAATACCGGGTCTGGGGAAGGATGAGACGGTCTGGCGGTAGAGGTAGATGGTGGCACTGTAGATGTAGGCTGTGGAGCTGGCGCTGGTACACCCTCGGCCCTCTCCTCGTCATCATCACGCTCGAGCTCGGCTGCATAGGCCGCATTGGCTGCTGCTGCTGCCGCCGCGGCTGCTACCCTCCCAAGTGGGCGAGGGCGAGCCTCCAACTCATCATCGCTAACAGGCGGATCAACCATCTGCATCCTCTGAATGGCGTCCCAGTCTATGTCGGAGGTCATAGTATCCTCAACGGTTACCTCGCCTCTCATGCTCACGCCAGGCGACGTAGCAGGAAGGTAATGAGACGATCGTATGGAAGGTTACTGGCCTGATCGGCCAGGGTCTCCTGATGCATGGTCCTGATGATAAGGTAAGGGAGAGAGACCCGCTCCCCAGTGCAGATGCAATAAGTAATGTACTGAGTGAGCTTGGATAACTCACTATAATGGCCGCTCTGGGGCACCATGTTGTGTTGAATGATGCGGCTGTATACCTGAGATACAGGTCTCAAGCTAGCCGCCTTCATGGGAGCTCTAGGGTTTAGTATCTGATCTGCTATCTCTCGGCACAGATCCTCAGTCAAATAGCCCTTCGCTTTGGGAGGGAAATACACTAGGTCTCCATCATTTGGAACCCGTAGAAGGTCGGCCAGCTGGTGGGTGTTGAATGAAATGGGGACACCCTGGACATAGCTAATGATGCGCAAATCCCTATCTTGGTTGGGATCGTTAACATTTTCGTGCAGCTCCAGGTTAGGATATTACCGGTATCCACCCGAGCGCGTTGAAAGCGGCTCGCACGTCGAATCTCTCCAACTGATTCAGGTTAACCCGGCGTCCAAATTCAATGCTCTTATTGTCAAACCACGGGAATCGAGCCTGTGCTTCTATAGAACGAAACCAGTGCTCGTCAAGTTGGGGAACTGGTGGCTGGGGAGCACGTGAGCTCGAGCCGTGAGGATGTTTCCCAAGAGCACGTCGGGGAGCCATTTTAATCTGCAAAACAAAAGAAAACAAGAAGAAAATGTTAGAAAATTTTTGAAATTTCGACAACATAACGACAGTAAATTGGGAAAAAGCCTTGAACTCACCCAGAAACATGGGGAGGAGGACTTACGTAACCCCCACACTCTTCAACAAACCAATCACAAGCATTTACAACAAGAAATTTCAAGAAATTTAAGAAAAAACAGAAATTTCAAAAATTTTGGAAAACCTAGGTCAAAACATGTAAAAATTTGATTTTTATGAAAACCGTTCGGTGAAACCCCAAATTGGTTGAGGGATTTTGCTCTTGGGGGTCCCTAAACCCTTTCCAAGCCGAAGGAAAAGAGTTCCTACGGTTGAAACATCTCAATCAATGAAAAACCTAAAATTCTACATATAGACGATATGAAAAATATCTAAAAACATGAGAGAGAAGGAAGAGGCTTACCTGGAGACGATGTGCTAGGTCTTGAACGGAAGAAATCGGCTTCAAATAGCACCGGTCGGCCTGTAGCAACTCGGACTCCAAAGAAAAATCGCCATCGGAGAAGAAAGGAGTTGGAAAAGTGAGAAAAATTTCACTTTTCGCGACTTTATAAGCCTTTCTGGGCATACCGGTCGACTATAGCGGTCGACCGGTACCCCCTGTAGACATGCGACCGCTATGTCTCGGTCAGAATTTTAATTCTGACCGGCCGACTATACAGGTCGCAGCATATTCTACAGTGGTGCAACCGGTATGTTGCGACCGGTACCCACCAGAAAAGCTAGAAAATTGTTTTCAAAATTTTAAAAATTATGTAAATTGAAATTTTTACTTTTCGACTATTTCCCCTTGTATTGTTCAAGACTAACACTACTATTATTGTGGTTCTCACGTGTTATGTCTTCTTCTCAGATCCAAACAGAATAGTCTGAGATGGTGGGAGGAAATGGTCGTAGGGGTCGGAAGCGTCATCAGGCCAGGATGCGCCTAGAGGAAGAACAGGTTGAACAGGGCCATGTTAGAGAGCCAAGCCCGGAAGTTGAGGAGGAACGGGTTCCGAAGTGCCGACAAATTTACCCGGCCCACCTCACGGGAATTCAGAGACCATTGTTACAAACTTGGTCTATCAGATGCAAGCTCAGCAGAAGGAATTCCTGAGCGAGATACTGAAGATGCTCAGGCCACCGGGTTCAGTTCCCACTGGAGATACGCCTGAGTCTGGAGAGAAAATTTCTTCATAGCCGATGCAGGGTAGCCCCAGGCCGATGGGCCAAGCTCAGAATGTACCACCACCGCATCAGTTTTCGTCGCCTCGCGTGCCGGGAGCCTACCCGTATCCACCACCATGGTACGGAATGAACACTCAGGGACAGCATGATCTGAGCAGAGCGGTGGATAGATTCCTGAAGTTGAAGCCTTCATTGTTCACCGGTAAGACAGAAAGGGAGACCATTGTGGCCAGCACAGTGGGTTGCAGAGATGGAGAAAAACTTTCGACTGATGATCTGTACAGAGGAGGAAAAGGTCTTATTTGCCACTCACATGCTGAAGGAAGATGCAAATGCTTGGTGGAATTCTACACGGGCATATCTAGAGACTAAGCATACGCAAGTAGATTGGGAAGTGTTCAAGGGTGCCTTCTTCGATAAGTATTTTTTGAAGAGTTTCAGTGACCAGATGGAGAAGGAGTTCCTTAATTTGCAGCAGTCCCAGTCAACTGTGGATGCCTACCAGCAGAGGTACGAGGAATTATTTTTCTTCGCACCGGCAAGTATGCAAGAGGAAGAGACCAAGACACGTAGGTTCACCATGGGACTACGTGGAAGCATCAGAGAGCACATCTTGGGTCTGGACAAGAAGATCTATAATGAGGCTGTGCAGGTTGCGAGGGTGATAGAGTCCAGTCAGAGGGACAGCTTCTTTGCTCAGAACAGGGGAGTGAAGAGACCTGCTAGTGAGAGTTCGGGTGGCGATAACAATAGACCCTTCCGCCCATACAGGGCTCAGACTGCTATAGTGCCTGCAAGGAACAATACGGCACCACCTGTGCCACCTAATGCTTGATTCAACCCAAATATCAAGTGTTTCAACTGCCAGCAAGTGGGTCATATTGCAAGGACCTGCACTCTACCTAAGAAGCAACCTCCCCAGCAAGGAAGAGTTTATGCAGTCACCACTGAAGAGGCAGCTGCATCACCTGATGTGGTCACTGGTATGACTCTATCCCTTACTATTTGGCTTTCATTATCATTTGTGTGTATGAGCATATAGAACTAAGGGATGATAAAAAATTCCAGGAATTATAAATGTAGCTGGTATACCTGCCAGAGTACTATTTGACTCTAGGGCCACGCACTCCTTTGTTTCTATTTCTTTTGGGAAGCGAATGGAGTTACCAATCAAGCATTTGAACCCAAGCTTGATAGTTCGCTCTCCACTAGGAGTCGAAGTGGCTTTGACCGAATATTATGGATCATGTACTGTATGTATTGAGGGCCGAGACTTAGAAGCAAGCCTAGTACTACTTGAGATGGCAGACTTTGATGTCATTTTGGGAATGGATTGGCTAGGCCATCATTCGGCCGTCCTATTATGTGGTGAAAGGAAGCTTGTGCTTACTGACAAAAAGGGAATGGAATATAGCTTCACTGGGATTAGGCTATCTAGGAAGCGGAAGCTGATTCTCTCCGCCCTAAAAGCCAAGCGATGCTTAGAAAAAGGGGGAGTGGGGTATCTAGTATCTGTAGTCGACATCACTGCAGAGTCACTCAAGATGGAAGATATAGATGTGGTTCGGGAGTTCCCAGATGTATTTCCAGAGGAGCTTCCAGGTCTACCGTCGGACAGGGCTACAGAGTTTGTAATAGATCTTATGCCAGGTTCGGCGCCGGTGTCCAAAGCACCATACAGGATGGCCCCTACCGAGTTAAAGGAGTTAAAGACCCAGTTACAAGAATTGTTAGATAAGGGTTTCATACGACCTAGCATATCGCCTTGGGGAGCACCGGTATTATTCGTCAAGAAGAAGGACAGAAGTGTAAGGCTATGCATTGACTACCGTGAACTGAACAAGTTGACTATCAAGAATTGGTATCCTTTGCCTAGGATCGATGATTTGTTCGATCATCTGCAGGGTGCAAAGGTTTTCTCGAAGATTGATCTCCGATTGGGGTATCACCAACTGAAGATCAAGGTCGGAGATATTCCGAAGACTGCTTTCAGGACGAGGTATGGGCATTATGAGTTTCTAGTTATGTCCTTCGGGTTGACCAATGCCCCAGCGTCATTTATGGAACTGATGAACCGAGTGTTTCATGATATGTTGGACACTTCGGTCATCGTATTCATCGATGACATATGGATCTACTCTAAGGACATGGAGACTCATACAGCACATTTGAGGGCAGCCCTACAACGGTTGAGACAGGAGAAGCGTTATGCTAAGTTTAAGAAGTGTGTGTTTTGGTTGAAGGAAGTGGCTTTCTTGGGCCATGTTGTATCTGAAGACGGTATCAAGGTTGATCCAAGTAAGATAGCTCCTATAGTAGGATGGGAAGCACCAAAATCTATTGCGGAAATTCGTAGTTTCCTTGGGTTGGCTGGTTATTATAGAAGATTCGTGGAAGATTACTCCAGGATCGTTGTTCCACTCACCAGATTGACCAAGAAGGGAGAGAAATTTATATGGACAGATGAGTGTGAGAAGTGCTTTCAGACTTTGAAGTCAAGACTAGTCTCTGCACCTATCTTGACCATCCCAGAACTAAGCGTACTGTTTACTTTATACACGGATGCTTCAGGGTTGGGTATTGGGTGTGTATTGATGCAAGGAGAACAGGTGATTGCTTACGCATCAAGACAGTTAAAGGAGCATGAGAAGAACTATCCTACGCATGATTTGGAGCTAGCAACGGTTATACATGCAATCAAGACTTGGAGACACTACTTGTATGGTGAGAAGTTTCAGATCAAGTCAGATCACAAGAGCTTAACTTATCTTTTCACTCAGAAGGATCTGAATATGAGGTAGAGGAGATGGCTGGAGTTATTCAAAGATTATGATTGTGACATCCAGTACTATCCGGGTAAAGCAAATGTTGTGGCAGACGCCTTAAGCAGAAAGTGGGCATCGAAACCTGAAGCAGGACCAAGTACAAATGCTGCATTATGTGCCGCAGCTTCAAGTTCAATCGAAGGTGATGAGGAGTATATAATTGAAACTGCAGAAGATCCAGTCGAGCAAGGCTTAATTCATAAGTTCACCATGATGTACGCAGCTTTGAAGATCTCACCGGATCTAGTTGATGAAGTCAAGGTAGCAATCCTACAGGATCCTCATCTCAAGACTGTGCAAGAAGACTTAGAGAAGGGTACGAGCAATCCTAATTTTACCTTGGATTCAGACAAGGCACTCAGGTATTGTGGATGGTTATGTATACCTGAGAGTGAAGACTGTAATATCAGAGATCGAGTTATGACGGAAGCTCATTACACTCCATATTCGGTACATCCAGGAAGTACCAAAATGTACCATGATTTAAGAAGACTATATTGGTGGAGGGGTATGAAAGCTAATATAGCTCGTTTTGTGTTCCAATGTCTGAACTATTAACAAGTTAAAGCAGAAAGGCAGCGACCCGCAGGTTTGCTACAGCCATTACCAGAACCTGCATGGAAGTGGGATTGCATTACCATGGATTTTTTCACTGGCCTACCTTTGACACCAAGGTCAGTGGATGCAGTTTGGGTTATAGTAGATCGTCTCACCAAGACAGCTCGATTTATTGCGGTCAGACCTCAGTATACAATGGAGAAACTGGCCAAGTTATATGTTGATAATATAGTCAAACTTCATGGCGTTCCAGAGAGTATAGTATCTGACAGAGATCCCCGTTTTACATCAAAGTTCTGGGAAGGATTATAGAAAGCTATGGGGACCAAGCTGAAGTTCAGCACAGCTTTTCACCCTCAGACGGACGGACAGTCAGAGCGAACTATTCAAATTTTGGAAGATATGCTTCGAGCTTGAGCAATGGATTTCAAGGGAGCTTGGGATGAGAAACTATCACTTATCGAGTTTGCTTATAACAATAGTTATCAGGCTACAATTCAAATGGCCCCATATGAAGCACTCTATGGGAAGAAGTGTCGTACACCTCTGTTATGGAACGAGGTGGGAGAAAGAAGAATTATAGGACCGGAGTTTGTTGAAGAAACTTGCCGAGTGATTGATCAAATAAAGGAGAGAGTAAAGACAGCTCAAGTTCGACAGAAGCACTATGCGGATAATCGACGTCGAGATCTGGAGTTTACAGTGGGTGACAAAGTATTCTTGAAGGTGTCACCGGTGCAAGGTCTGAAACGGTTTGGTAAGAAGGGGAAGCTTTGCCCCAGGTATGTGGGACCGTATGAGATATTGACCCGACGTGGTAATGTAGCATATCAATTGGCTCTACCACCATCTATGTCTAGTGTTCATAATGTATTCCATCTATCATTACTGAAGAAGTATGTCAGAGATCCATCGCACATCTTGACCGCTGATCCCCCAGACTTGACTGAAGACTTAACATTCGAAGTGGTGCCTGTGATGCTCTCAAGTCGAAAAGTTCAGAAACTTCGAACCAAGGATATCCATTATGTGAAGGTGCATTGGAAAAGCCAAAATATGGAGGAAATTACTTGGGAAGAGGAGAGCGCAATAAGGAAGGAGTACCCTAACCTTTTCAACGATCAAGGTCTGTTCAAATTTTGGGGCCGAAATTTCTTCTAAGGGTGGGGGAGTTGTGAAACCTACATGCAAATTTTGGGATGAAATTTCTTTTAAGGGTGGGGGAGTTGTAAGACCCGCACTCTGTAAACCCGGTCTAAACCTTGGTTTTGATGTCGTGACAGGTCTTCCGATCATCACCGGGCCAGACGGGACGAGCGGATGACAAACAGGTATGAAATCGGACCAAAGACGATTGAATCAACATGATTTTTATGTTGAACGGTCGATGGTACCGGTCTTGGTACCGGTCGACCGGTCAGGTCTGCGCAGCTAAGTGTGGAAATCCAGAAATTGACTTCTGAGGGTCCTACTTTCCTGATTTCGAATCCTGAGATTTTCCTAATCCTAATAGGTTACTAAACCCTAATTCTAGCCTATAAATACACCCTTAAACCACCTCAAATCCTTTCCATTTTCTCTAGCAAACCCTATAGAAGAGAAAGAGGTTGGAAAGGAAAAGGAGCTAGGAAGAAGAAGAAGGTGCCGCCATTACCGTTCGACGAAGCTCACGCTACGCCAGTCAACGGTAAGTGTTTGAATCAATCTTCTTACCCTATGTTAGTTGTGCGGGTGGATCAATACCATGCAAAGTAGGTATTGATCTAAAACCCTAAATTGACCAATAAACCCTAAGTTACCGTCAAACCCTGGATTCGAGTTCCGAGATGATATTCATCGAAACGAGACTTGAATGAGTTGGGGATAACTCTAACTCCAAGTTTAGACTTAGAATGGATAGGAGAAACCTTGGAAATCAATGGAGAATGATCGATGGTAGTTGAAAAACCAAGTGTATGGTCTTCCGGAGACATACCGGTCGACCATACCGGTGTTCACAGTGCTGCGACCGGTATGTTGCGACCGGTCAGGTCTGAAAGGCTGGTTTTGGACTTTTGTTGGTTTTCAACCAACATGAAACCCTAAGAAAAATATTCTAATGAAACCCTAATAATGTTGTAGGACTTTGTGACATATCGTTTGGATCTTGCGACGTGGAGCAAGTTATCGAACGAGCGTCAGGTAAGGGAATCTGACCTAAACCTAATAATTAATGGACAGTAAGTTGTTGTTAATCACCTGAATATCTATGATGTGATGTTTGTGCATATTCACATGCCATCCTTTACTTTCAGTTATTATTATTGTTCATGCATGGATAGGAATGTGATTGTTAAGCATGTGATTGTTTTCGTTAGTGTGTGGAGTGGGGCATGGGTCTGGGATTGCTCCTCACACTAGCACCTTTTGTAGTATTCTGTCTTAACATGCTTGGTACGGGTGGGGCATCAGGGGAAGGTCGTGGTATAGTGGTCTCCGATGTTGATGCTGGCATGGCCATGGTTATGTGGCATTGTGGTCTCCGAGGTCGACGCTGGCTCGTCCACGATGCTTTAGCTCTATCTCTATGCCGTAGGGAGTTATGTTGGGATAGGGTCTACCTGCGTATTGTTTCTATCCTAGTGGGTTAGTTACAGATAGGGCATCAAGGGAGGTGTGGGAATGTCGTAGCTCTATCTCTATGCCGTAGACGGCTGTGCTGGGATAGAGCATATATTGATGACATATAGGATTGGTTAGTTGCGAGCCCAGTTTGCGAGCCCTGGCCAGTAAGGGCTTAGGTACTAGTATGGGTAGAGCATCAGGGGAGGTACGGGGGTATCTTAGCTCTATCTCTATTCAATGATGGGTGCATGTGGGCCAATGGGGGTGTGATCCATGAGGTGCCACACACTCGTGTATAGAGGTGCGGGGGCCACCAAACCTTTCTATAGCACATTGCAAACTTAAAACCAGACCACAGCATAAAATGATTGTTACTCATGCATAATATTGTGAAACTGTCTGATTGTCTTACTGAGCTAAGTTGTGAGCTCACCCTTTGTTTATATACATGTTTTTAAATGTTGATGCAGGTTACACTGTGGATGACTACATGAACGCTCCGGCTTATGGTGGTGTTGCTGCGTTGGTTGTACAGGCAGGAGAGGATGAGCATGACGCTTCATGCGAGTGCCCTTTCTGCGTGTACCTTTGATCGGATTTTATTTATTTCTTTCAGTTATTTTTGGTTGGATTAAATGGATGTACGGATATTATTTTATGTGTTTGAATTTGGATAATTGGATATATATTTAAATTATCAATAGATACTCAGTTCATTATATTTAAAGTCTTCCGCTGTATATTTATATTCTGATTGTGGTTATGTGTAATGGTTTGTATGAGTAGACACGGCCTATTCGAGATCCGGGTGTGAACCGTTGGTTCAATGATGGTTCACTCACACCATTCTAGTTGGATCAGAATTGGGGTGTGACATTCTCTCTCTCTCTCTCTTCCTCTCTTCGTCTCTCTCTCTCTCTCTCTCTCTTCCTCTCTTTGTTTCTCTCTCTCTCTCTCGTATATATAATAATATAATATATAAGAACATATATAATATAATATATAAGAGATATATATTATATAATATAATATATAGTATATATATCATATAAATATATATATGAGTATATAATGCACATGGATTGACTTGACTCGGTCCAGACCGGTTTGGGTTGGGTCAGGCTGGATTGGATGAGTTCGACGGAGTTGGACTAAATTGGGCTTAAGCTGGGTTGGGCTGACTAAGTATGACTGGATTGATTTCTCTCTTTATTATGGGTCCTCTCAGCCTGCAATTCCGCATGAAAAATTTTAACGGCTTCTGTCTCAGATCTTCCACGTCCACTTTGAAGAGGACGGACAAAGGAGCACACTGGTGCTTGAATTGCCTAATTCGGACTTCGGATGATCAAGATATGAAGAATTGGAGTTTTGACGATAATCCAATCGACAACTTTGCATGGGACCCGCTGACGGCTTCCGCCCAAAATTCTTTACGTCCACTTTGAAGAGGACAGGTAATGGAGCACAGTGGCACTTAAATCGCCTGATTCGGAGTTCGGATGATCAAAATATGAAGAATTGGAGTTTTGACGATAATCCTACTGGCAACTTTGCATGGGACCCGCGGGCGCCTTTCGCCCAAAATTCTTCACGTCCACTTTGAAGAGGACAGGTAATGGAGCACAGTGGCACTTGAATCGTCGAATTTGGATGTCGGACGATCAAGATATGGTCGAATGAAGTCCGATCAATTTAAATCACGATAATTTTCCCAATAAATCCTTAATTTATGATAATTTATAGAAAAACCCTTGGATTTAATAAGCCAATTTCAATCCGACTAAAATCGCGACATCTTCTTCTTTTGATATCGGAATTGAGTGATTCTGGTATCATTTCGAAGGTATTTCCATGACCTTGATGTATGGCCCACCAAAATCAGCTTTGAAATCACCGCTTATCGTCCAAACCTTGAATTGACCCGCAACCCTTCTAAATATGCCCACCAAGACTCTTGTACATTGGGAACACTCTAACTCAGCCCAGAAAACCATAGAGAACACAGAGGAATTGATCGACTATTGGTTTGAAAGAGTTTCACTCGCCTCCCCTATACTTTCTGAATTTTCATCTCCCTCCGCTCTCTTACACCAATAAAGTTCTGTTTGGCTGGGGATGGAAAAATGGGGTGCTTACAGATACCCCTCTTTACCCGAGAATGTATCAATTGAGGGTAAAGATAAAAGAAGCACATTTTTGTTTCTTGAATCAGAGAGATGAAATTTTTCATAACGCAATATCATTAGATCCATCAAATTCACTTTCACACAAATGTCATGGTTATCATATTAACATTAGGACTTAGCAAAATATTTTATCATTCACATCATGCAATCGAAAACAAATGACAGTTAGTATGCACACTTCGAATGAGATTGGGAGGATTGTTGAAAATTGAAATGATGCTCATAGGGGCTAAACTTTGTCTGATTACATAGTTTTCAAAACATTCAAATACATCAAGTAAGTCTAAAAAACCCTCTGAAGAGTCCGCTGATCCCACCCAGAAGCAATAGCCTTAACCATATCGAGGTCCAATTCTTTGGGAGCTTCACAACTAATTCCCCTTTTGTTGATGTCTCTCAACACCCCATATTGATGGACCAACCTTGCAGGTGAATAAAACGAAGTGTGTGTCAGTCCCATGATCTGAACATCTGCATTACCTGGAGTGCTTGTAACAACTTTCTCTGCATTCCACAAGCTACACTTCCATCGGATGCTTGAAATGGTCATCTGCTTTAGACGAGATGGCCAATCTGTATCCACTTGATAGGTAGTAGGATCCACTCTTTTCATCATTTGATAACGGTCAAGGTTCGATGTCCTGAGTTCTTCTACCAAACCCAACCTCTCGACCAACCAGATTTGAAGCAAATATAGCGATCCATTGAACTTCTCCAAACGACATCGGCCTTGGAGGTCTGCCGCAAGATCAAGTCCCCTAAAAGTCTCTGCTAATATGGTGGGTACGATATCTCTTTTGCCCTCTGCATGTCTGATGAGATCAATAATGATAGGAGACCCTGTGCCTTCTTGACTCTGCAATAATGTTCAGGCAATGATGCAATAGAGATATACTCGTCTCCTCCGTGCTTTTGCTTCGTCATCCTCAGGTTCTAACCATGCATAAGCCTCTATCATGGGTCGCAATTTCAGCCTCTGACCCTGAACGAACATACTCACTTCCTCTTCATTCCAGCCAAAGAAATTTCTTATCCCTTGTTTGTAGTCTTTCTTAGGGGATGGTCTGAACATCATACCCTTTGGTGGAAACATGAGGCATGCTCTGAATTCCTCACTAGTAGGACACAATTCTGCACTACCAAATCTGAATACATGAGTCGTTGGGTTCCAGCATTGGATTGCTGCTTTCAGCAGACTTGGACACAACTTTATTGTCATCATCTGGAGGAGGACATCCAAATGGCTCTTCATTAAAAATGAGTGATCTTCAGTGAATTCCATACGCCAACTCCAATTTCGCAGTGCTTTATCCATTTTTGCCATGTCGTCTGACGAGTATAAGCTCTAGAATGCTTACTGAAATGACCTGCAAAAAATCCCGACTTGGGACAAGATTAATATGGCAATCATTAGAACTTTCTCTTACTGCAATTGTTAGACACATTGAAACCTTAGTGAGTTGTGCATGAAATGTGTGTATATGTATGACCTTGTCTGGACTTAAGTTTCTAAGTCACAAGTCAGGTTAGAGAAAATGAAGGCCAAATTTGGCTGATATGAAGCTATCCAAATGAGATTCCCATCAGGAGGATCTTTTGGTTGTTTATGTGGAATGGTCGATCTCTCCGAGGAGATACCACTTTATGGGCTTATAAAATAAAGGGCTCTTTGGAACCTTTGGACGCCGTTGAATGTAATGAACGACAGATAAGAGTTCCAGCCAGATTATCATTACCATTTTTTCAGAATGACACACCCACTAGGGTTGATATCAAAAGATATGAAATATGGGCTTGTTATGCGACTCTTGGGAAATCCATTGGATAGATGAACGGATGAAAGAGTCCAGTCAGAAAGCAGGAAGTTCTTCCTTTAATAATGACAAAATGATGGAACCAATCCTGAGTAGTAGGGTGTAATAGCCTCTTTAGAGAATCCAGCCCAAACCTGTCGTGAAGTTCATCCAAAACGATCGACTTTCATGACCAACTGCACCCTCCTTTTTTTTTTTTTTTTTTTTTTTTTGGAGAGTGAAGAGGTCAAACATGATACCGCTTCAACTGATCGAGGTTGGTCAGATATTGTAGTTCTTCACCGTCCAGATCTATCAGTCGAATTGCCTTTCCTGGTAAAATTTCCTTCACTATGAATGGCCCGCTCCAGTTCGGACGGAACTTACCCCTAGGGTCATGGATAGGTGCTCTTTGTTCCTTTAATACAAGATCTCCTACCGTCAGGTGACGAAATCTGACTTTCTTGTTGAAAGTTACGGCCATTCTCTATTGGTATTTCTTTGCATTATCAGCTGCTTTCATCCTCCTTTCATCAATGAGACTCAACTCTTCATAATGGGATCGAAGCCATTCAGTCTCAGGGATTTGGGAATCCATTAGGATCCTCAAGGATGGTACTTTCATTTCTACCGGGAGTACTGCCTCCATACCATATACCAGAGAATATGGTGTGGCTCCAGTAGAAGTCCTTATAGAAGTTTTGTAGGCCCATAGTACATATGGTAACTTATCTGCCCAGTCAGTGTGTGACTCTGTCATTTTCTGGAGGATGACCTTGACGTTCTTGTTAGTGGCCTCTACCACTCCATTAGTTTGGGGCCGGTAAAGAGAAGAACGGTGCCTTTGGATACTGAAATTCTCACACAATTATTGTACCTTTCCTCTGAAGTGTTGACCCTGATCTGAGATTAGAGCATGAGGCATCCCATGCCGACAGATGATATGCCCTTGAAGGAACTTGGCTACCTTCTTCGCAGTGAGCTTGGCATATGATTGAACCTCTACCCATTTGGTAAAGTAGTCGATGGCTACTAAAATGAACTCAAGCCCAGTTGACGCCTTTGGGTGAATCTTTCCGATCACATCTATACCCCAAGTTAAGGTCAAGGCGAACTGAGAGTGTGTAATTCTGTAGGTGGTATATGTATCAGATTGGCAAAGATTTGGCATTTGTGACACTTCTTCACAAACTCCGCGTAGTCTGCTTCCATTGTATTCCAATAATACCCCATTCTCAGAATCTTCTTCGCAAGCATCCTGGCATTCATATGAGGTCCGCAAACTCCTTGATGTATCTGCTCAATGAGGACTTGTGCTTGTTCTTCATCGACACAGACCAATTGTACCCCATCATAGGATCTTTTATAAAGGATATCTTCACAGAGGATGAATTGTGTAGCATATCGCCTTAATGACTTCTTCTCTCCCGACGTTGCTTCCATTAGGTATTTACCTTCTCTGATGAAGTCCACTATGGGTGCGAACCAAGGTCTACCGTCAATTGTCAGTGCATCGATTTCTGCATATGCTGGTTGTCTCCTTCTTTCTATTACCAGGGGCCTTGTTTGTTCAACAGGATCATCACCGATCATTGAAGCCAAAGTGGTCAATGCATCAGCATATTTATTTGTGTCCCTTGGAGAATAGTCGAACTCGATCTCTGTGAAATTCTTCACCAAATTGCTTGCCTGTTGCTGATAAGGTATCAATTTTTCATCTTTTGTCTTCCAATCTCCTCTAACTTGGTAAATCACAATAGATGAATCTCTATAGACTTTTATTTTCTTGATACCGATGGACAATGCTGCTTTGAGTCCCAGGATGCAAGCTTCATATTCTGCCATGTTGTTCGTGCATTCAAACTCTAAACGGAGGGAGAAAGGTACAAATTCACCTTCCGGATCTATGAGAAGTGCGCCTGCTCCGTGCCCTCGATGATTGGTTGCGTCGTCAAAGAACATCATCCATGTGTCTTTCCTTAGCTCTTCTTCGGCCATGTGAACTTCCTCATTAGGAAATACATCCTCCAGGTTTCTAAAATTGTCTTCAACTGGGTGGGCAGACAGATGATCCGTGATCGTGCTCCCTTTGATGGACTTCTGTGTAACATATGTGATGTCAAATTTGGATAACAATAGGATCCATCTAGCCAATCTCCCCGTCAGTGCCGGCTTTTCAAACAGATATTTTAGAGGGTCCATTCTTGAGATAAGCACGATGGAATATGACAGCATATAATGCCTCAACCTTTTGGTTACCCAAACTAGAGATGCACGTGTCTTTTCTAGCGGTGAGTAATTGGCTTCATAGCCTGCAAACTTCTTGCTCAAGTAGTATATGGCCTTTTCTGTTCGTCCATCGTCATCATGTTGGGCTATCATTAACCCCATGGAGTCATCTAATACTTATAGGTAAAGGAGCAGTAGCTTCCCAGGGACTGGAGGGGCCAACACAGGTGGATTTAACAGATAGGTCTTGATCTTGTCGAAGGCCAACTGACATTTGGGGTTCCACTCTTTGGGTTGATTCTTCCTTAGTAGCTTGAAAATTGGATCACACGTTGCAGTAAGGTGTGCGATGAACCGATTGATGTATTGGAGTCTCCCCAAGAAACTTCTTATCTCCTTCTCTGTAGACGGGGGTGGTATTTCAGATATTGCTTTTATCTTAGCAGGATCTATCTCAATCCCTCTCTCACTGACCATGAAACCCAACATTTTGCCTGCCATCACCCCAAATGCATATTTTTGTGGGTTAAGCCTGAGCTTGAACTGCTTGATTCTCTCGAAGAATTTTCTCAATGCTGTGATGTGGTCTCTTCTGGTAAGTGATTTTACAATCATGTCATCCACATATACCTCAACCTCCTTATGAATCAGATCATGTAGCACTGTCGTGACCACTCTTTGATAGGTCGGCCCCGCATTTTTCAGTCCAAATGGCATTACGGTGTAGCATTAGGTACCTCAATCTGTAGTGAAAATGGTCTTCTCCTTGTCTTCTGGCGCCATCTTGATCTGGTTATACCCCGAGAATCCACCCATGAATGACAAGAGTGCATGGTTAGCCGTGTTATCAACTAGGATATCTATCTTTGGCAGTAAAAAGTCATCCTTGGGACTGGCTTTATTTAGATTCCTATAATCCACGCACACTCTCAATCTACCATCTTTCTTAGGCACAATCACCACATTAGCCCACCATTCTGGGTATTTTGATACCTCTAAAAACCCAGCGTCAAACTGTTTCATTATATCTTCTTTGACTTTTAGTGTCCACTCGGGTTTTAAGCGCCTCAACTTCTGCTTATGTGGCTTAGCATTATGGATCAGAGGTACCTTATGTTGCACCACTTCCGGATCTATCCTTGGCATATCTTCATAAGACCATGCGAACACCTCCTGGAATTCTACCAATAGCTCTGTCAATTGGACAGTTTCCTCATCTGTTAAGGTCATGCCAATTTTGATTTCTCGCGGTTGCTCTTCTGTGCCGAGATTGATCATCTTGAAATCTTCACCGGCAGGTTGGTCTTTCTTCTCTTCTGAGGCTTCGATGGATTGTAGAATTTCAGGAGGAAGTTCATCACTTTCATCATCATCAAAGTTAGAGTTAAAAGAAAGGGGATTGGAAGAAGTAGACGCAGTATAATTGGAAATATTTCTTTCATTAATGCTTGAAAACAGAGGTATAGAGGAAGAGGTTCCAAATGGAACGGACTCAAAGCTTTTTAAAGACTCGACCCTAACTGAAGACTCTTGGACTACGGAACCAGACATGGCTATACTATCATGATTACATGACAACTCCTTTGGGTAGACAAAAGTATCTAAACAAGTCCAATTAGGGATTATTCCATTGATCGGAAGGATGAACTATTGTGGATCGGGATTTCCATCATGATCTCCTCCATTGAGCATTAAAACTTGGTATTCGCTAAACAAGTTATCGATGCTGATTGACCCCGTCTCTGACTTTTGCTCTTCTACATGCCTTTGGATCTTGATCTGCTCTAGCTCTATCTAATCAATGGTGCAGTCAAAAAATATCTCAAAGCCAGGTACCCGTCTTTGAAAGTTTTCGTCTAGCCATGGTTCGGAGAAACCACAAAATGCAAAATCCTCTCCTTCTTTGACAAAATACCCATTGAGTGTCTTTGAGTGAGGAACGACTTGTTCATCTTCATCCAACTTGCCGAATTGTGCTTGAAAGACTGGTTCATCTGTCCTTTGTGGTTGCCATTTTCTATGACCCATGCTTGTTTCCTTTCTCGTACCCTTGCTGTTGCTCCCATACTTCCTCCTTTCGAGCCTCCAAAATGCATCATCGGCTCTCCTCTGCTTTTCTTCTATCAGACTCAAATCATGCCTGGTGGGGGTATACCCCAATCCAAATCTGTACTCAATGATTAACAGAGACAACATGTTGACATGACCCTGTTGATTTGAAGCGAGGCCCATACCTGGGAAATAAGACATGTTAAGTAATTGACGAAATGAAAACGACAAATGCATACCTGAGGAATTTGGTTCTGTGGCAGCTAAGATGTTACTGATCTGAAACCCTCTGATAGGATGGTCGTGGGGTCCATGTTGTCCTGATCCCATATTACTCTGTCCAGTGGCTAGTGCATTTATAGCTTCTGAATCTGCAAATATCGTCATTGTGGTGCCATTGTGGACAAACTTGACCTTCTGATGCAAACTAGATGTTATTGCATCAGACATGTGTATCCAAGGTCTGTCGAGAAGTATACTGAAGGAAGATGAAATATCTATGACTTTGAATTCAGTCAGAAACTCTGCAAGTCCAACTTGTATGGGCACAGTGAAAACCCCCAAGACAGCTCTCCTTGTATTATCGTATGCTCTGATGGTCATATCGGAAGGCCTGAGCTCAGATTCACTGAACCCCAAATTCTTGAAGGTGCTAATGGGAAACACATTTAGAGCTGACCCGGTGTCAATGAAAACATGAAAGATGCTTTTACCCCGGCACTTGATGGTGATGTACAAAGGATTGTTATGATTTTTGCCTTCTGGGGGAAGATCCTCATCTCCAAAGACGATGGAGTTTACTGCATACTTTCCTCCCACTATTTTTGCCAATTCATGACAATCAGTTGAAGTTGGGACTTGAATGCTCGCCAAAGACTTGAGGACTGCATCTCTATGAGTTTTGGAGGCCATCAGTAGCCCCCATATGGACACATTTGCTTGAGTCTTTTGAAGCTGCTTCAATACCGGTTCTTGAGGTTCTGGTTGACTATTCTGACCCTTCTTTTTCTCTCTCATTAAATGAGTTGGGTTCTCAACTGCAAGGTGAGCTGGTTTGAAATTCTTACCGGCCCTGGTTTCCGCTATTTCTTGTTCATCTGCTGGGAAGACCACTTCTATTTCCATAAACTGCTTGTTCAATTGAGCTATCTCTGACTCCTCTTCTGAAAAATAGATGATGAGAGGTTCCTCTGAATCTGCTTCTGCCAATGAGTACTGATGGCCTTCTGGAAAGATTACCTCCATTTCCATAGATTGATCAGCCATATAAGTGTCTTCTGCTTCATCGTCCGATTGGTAGATAATGAGCGACTCTTTTGACTCTGTCCCTGCCACCGTATGTTGAGGAATTTCTGGGAAGTATTCTTCATACTAACCCCCTACTTCTTCGATGGAAACTAAGCTCACCTCATCACCATGTGTGGCACTTCTTCCTTTCACAAATTGAACTATTTCAGTTAAATGCACCTCCCCCCATTCTATAAAATTCACAGTATGATGAGGAAGGGGGTTGTTTGCGACAGATGCTTGCCTTGATTGGAGCTTGAATTTCCCAGAATCTAGTAGATCTTGTATGGCATGCCTCAAAGCAGTGCAATACTCAGTATCGTGCCCACTTTGATTATGGTACTTGCAGAACTCATTTAAACGCCAATAGGGAGGTAACGGATTCGGAACAGGACGTGTTTCCAGAATTCTAAGCTTTCCACCTTTAACCAACTTGTCCAAGAGTGATGCTTTGGTCATGCCCAGATCGGTGAACTGTCTTCTAGGTCCAGAGCTTTGTGTAGTAGAGGGAGGAGCTGTAGTTTCTACGATCAATGGTGATGAGCTTGTGGCGGCCACTTGCTTTGATGCTGCAGGTGGGTTAGATCCTGAACCCCTGGATGGGTATGACTTCCGATTCATCCCAAATTCTGACCTTTCTGCCTTGATTGGTAGGACATCTCCGTGATTGATGGCGTCTTCCACCTGCTGTCCCGCAACCAAAAGTCCTTCAAAAGTGAGTATAGCTTGTCCAAAGATATAGGCCTTATAGGTTTTGTTCAAGCCCCTCATCATCATTTGGACCTGATCCCTCTCGGACGGTCGGTCCCAAAGTTTTACCGCCAATGACCTGAAGCGGGACAAGTATTCTGTGAATGTTTCATCTGACTTATGTATCATGGTCTCAAGCTGCCTCCTATGGGTCTCAATCTCAGTATTGTAAGAATAGAAGTTTATGAATGCTCTGGTGATATCCAACCACGAGTGGATTTGTGACGGATTCAGATTCATTAACCACCTATGGGCCCCTCCTGTCAGTGAGAATTGGAATGCTTGCGCCAACTGCTCATCAGTGAAACCTTGGCCTTGTTTCAGTAGGCTGGTGAAGGACCTTAGATGGGTTTTGGGATCACCCGACCCATCAAATTTTTCTGTGGTCCATTTGAATTTAGGAGGCAGCTTCACCTCCGGGAAGAAACATAAACCTTCAGCATCAATGATCTGACTCTCTACCCCTTTCAAACCTCTCAGAATCTTCTCTACTTGGCTCAACCTATCTTTGTATGGGCCATCCTCTTCTCTTGATTTCTCAACCGTGAGAGCCTTCTGTATGGTTGGGGCTTTTTTGTGCTCGATTTCTTCTACCTCCTCAGGTGTAAAGTTTGAAGGTAAATGCAGTGTCTCCACTCTTTCGGTCCCTGACTCTTGGGATTGTAGTTTTGCATCCATTTTCTTCATTAAGGTGGCCATCATGGCTATGGCATCTTCCATCTTTGTCATCCTAGCTTCTCCTGCCCCTTGGGTGGGATTCTGTCCTTCACTCATAGCTTCAACTGGTCTTACCGAGGCTGGCAAATAGGTTTAGGTGTGGACTCTCTTGATAGTCTCCCAGCGATGGGATCTCTTACCCACGAGGTAGAAATGATTGTTGACTAAGGTGACTCCTGATTGGTTCCAGAAGAAAGGCCAAAGTTGACAAGTATTAGGATTCTTGGAATGGAGACAGGACAGAAAGGAATTAATATGCACAAACAGAGCTGACTCGTCCATACAAATGTTAGCTCTCTTATGAAACCCCTTAAACAAACATTATATGTACCAATTTAGTTGCTTTGAATGACCATGTGATCGGATTTGAGCCTCTTGACCAAAAACGGGTCATTGGGGTGACAAGGCCCAACCACTTGGTTTATCAAAAACAAAGAAATTGAAACAAATATGCTCGTCCTTAAACTTTCATAAGGGATAAGTTAGCAAAGGCAGTTCATGACTGAATAAACTGGTAAACTCCCATTCGATCATAATATCCATGCCATGATAGAGATTTTTCGATCGTTTTTAAGACTTGATGTATCAACAATGAAAGGTTCGACACATTAAATCCTCAAGTGTGAATCCAAACATGTTGATAAATCGAGAATCAAAACGGGAAGAACTTCGACGTCATAGGCACAGATGTCGTAATTGAGTTGGAATTTACATAGTCAGTTCAGGGATGAACCAAAAATAACATGCATGTGGCTCACTCTGGGTTAGGACCGGCAAAGGCTACCTTGACGAGGAGGAGTGGACCTATTCCCGTCTACACGGTAAATCATGGGCCCCTCGATTCCTTTTGATATACCATTTTGTAAAATGTCAAACGACCTAGAGAAGTATAACGCCTCCCCGGGCGGACCCGAGAAACAAACGTCAGAGGCTCTCCACAGTAGAAACTTTTACAAGGTACGTGTCAAGGTTGTGCTTTTCACCTAGCGGGTGATCCCATATGCATGAGGACCCGGGTCGGCTAATAGCACGATGTGTGACTGAACCCAAACCCCCAAAAACAATATGTACAATCATAAATATAGTAGCCCTAGATCTAGCATCCAATGTCAGTCAATCAATGTAAGGAAAGTGAATCAGGAGTCTGAACGTGGAAATCCCCAGCGGAGTCGCCACTGTGAGGATAATGATGTCTACCCACGCTAAATGGACGGTGAATGATTTGGAGTCGCTACCTAGATTAAGGTCTAGGACCTAAAATGTAGCCTCATCCTAAGATAAGACTTCTATTGACTCATGACCCAACACATCGGTATTGGTCCAACAGAGAACGGGTAAGCGTTCAAAGTACAGTTTGGGAAGGTGTTAGGCACCCAAAACTGTCTGATCCAAAAATCGGCCTCCTATGTGATTCTATTTTCCTTAGACTCTATGGTTCTGACTGTTCATGGTCAATGGATGATGACTAGGGCTTATGGGGGATCCTATGCCAAGTTTCTAAGTTCTTCTAGCTTAAGTCAGCCAAACATGTTCTCGAAGTAAGAAAACAAACAAAATATATACAATGAACTAAACCAAAGATGGTTCAGTGATGGACTGAATCTGAGATGTCCAAAACGTCTCAAATTGCCTACGTATTCCAATCCTAGAAATCAAGTCCAAAAAAGTAGTTCGAAACAGAAAGTGATTAAGGTTTATGGATGTGGATTATGATTAAGCTTTCTTAGGTTCAATTTATTCAAGTTGAAGTTTATGCTTGATGATGATTGAGATTGAATCTAGAGATAGCCTAAATGGATCGAAGTGAACGAGGATATGGATACAGATATGGATATGGGGGACCTCAGGATACTAAGATGGGGTACCATACTTGGAGAGTCCTCCAAGTTGCCTACGTATTCCAGAGGTCCTGGAAATTAGGTACAACGTAGTTCGTTTATGGTGTTGTACTCTCAGGGACTAAGGTGTGGCTCTCAGGGAGTCAAATTTATACTCTCAAGGAGTAGGGTGTGGCTCTCAGGGAGTCAGATTTGTACTCTCAGGGAGTAGGGTTGTGGGACAATCTCACAAGACTAAGGTGTGTACTCACAAGCACGAATTCAATATAGAGACTCGCAAGGCTAAGGGGGGTGCATGCTCGCAAGCACGACTTCAAGATAGAGCCTCGCAAGGCTAAGGGTGCGTACTCGCAAGCACGGCTTCGGGATTGAGCCTCGCAAGGCTAAGGGTGCGTACTCGCAAGTACGGCTTCGGGATTGAGCATGCGTACTCTCAGGGAGTAGAATATGTATGTGTGACTCAGGGAGTCAGATTTGTACTCTCAGGGAGTAAGGTTGTAATCTCAGGGAGTTGGATTTGTACTCTCAGGGAGTAAGGTTTGTACTTTCAGGGAGTAGGGTTGTACTCTCAGGGAGTTGGATTTGTACTCTCAGGGAGTAAGGTTTGTACTCTCAGGGAGTGATGTTTGTACTCTCAGGGAGTTGGATTTGTACTCTCAGGGAGTGATGTTTGTACTCTCAGGGAGTAGGGTTGTACTCTCAGGGAGTAGGATTTGTACTCTCAGGGAGTAAGGTTTGTATTCTCAGGGAGTGAGGTATGAGGGCACATTGATTGAGGTGTGGAACCGTATCTGGGAGTTTTCCAGACTACCTACGTATCTTAGGGTTTTCCCTAAGAATCAGGATCCGCATAGTTCGGAATGGCACTGTTCATTGGGTGACCCACTTGGGTCGGAATATGGGCGGTCCAGCCGGAACGAAAGATAATCCTAGATGATCTATGGTTGGATTCACATTACACCTATCTAGATTCTGCATCCTAGGAGAAATGAACTGAGGGGTAGGGATCGTCCTAAACTACCCTTGTCACTTACAACCCTGATTTTGGAATTGTTGGGCTAGGCTTCATGATTCTTGATTAAGAATTTTATCATTTTTCATTATTACCCTTCCCATGAATGTGGGTGCCTACATGCACGTCCCCACACCTAGGAATGTCTTCTATCAGTGTACATGCACGGCAGTTTGACTAGGGTGTAGCAAAAAGTAAATTCTTGCCGACATAAACATCATTCAAGCATGACATACAATAACAGATCAACATGGTAGTGTGCACAAAGCTAGCATTGTAAGC
This sequence comes from Protea cynaroides, assembly GCA_028583415.1. Taxonomy (NCBI): domain Eukaryota; kingdom Viridiplantae; phylum Streptophyta; class Magnoliopsida; order Proteales; family Proteaceae; genus Protea; species Protea cynaroides. The sequence continues at coordinate 6,504,374 of CM053268.1, read as the reverse complement.
ATTCCAAACAAGGTAGTGCATAATATGACAGCGTAATCAAGGGAACATGATAGATGCATGGATATAACAACATAGATAATATCAGATCCTCAATTTAACGGTTATATCTCTTCAAAAAAATGATGATCATGATCAACACTTAAATTTCATCAAAACAGCCAAGATCAATGGCTCAGATCTCATCAAATAGCTATAATCATGATCAATGACTCATATCTCATCAAAATAGCTATGATCTATGGCTTAGATCTCCTATCATGATCAGACTAAGAAATCAATGGCTCAGATTCATCTAAATCAATTATGATCCAGATTCGACAATTTACATCACTCAAAATACCCACGATGACAATCCAACGGTTTAAATCATTCAAGATCATAATCCAACCATTCAGATTCATTTAAATCATTCCCAAAGATAATCTAACGGTCCAGATTGCTCATCATGATAAGCCAACCCATCAGATTCATCAAAAACACTCATGATCAAGATCCAATGGTTCAAATCACTCAAAATTACTCACAATGAAAATCCAACGGTTGAAATCATTCAAGATCATAATCCAATCATTCATATTCCTTTAAAAACACCCACAATGAAGATCCAATGGTTGAAATCATTCAAGATCATAATCCAACCATTCATATTCCTTTAAAAAAATCCATAATGAAGATCCAAAGTTGAAATAATTCAATATCACTCAATGTAAAGATCCAACGGTTGGAATCATTTAAGATCACTCAAAGTAAAGATCCACAGTTGAAATCAATAAAAATCACTCATAGTAAAGATCCAACGGTTGAAATCATTCAAGATCACTCAAAGTAAAGATCCAACGGTTGAAATCATTTGAAATGATAATCTAATGCTTTAAATCATTTAAATCACTCATGATGTCGATCCAACGGTCCAAATTAACATCCAATGGCCCATATTTCATCACATCAAAATTTATAATCAATGGGCTAGTGTTTAAATTATCCAAGATTGATGGCCAATATTAAATCACATCAAACATGAACATCATGGTATTGACACACATGTCATATAGAATTTGAAGATCATGATTATCGAAATAGGCATATTTAGACAATTTTCGATTATTTGAGCTTCATGAAAGCTATCAAAAATAAAGTTTGAGGTACCAACCTTGTCCCCAACAATGGGGTGGAGCCTTTGATGATGGTTGGTGATGATCGATGGCAAGCTTTCCCTTCTTCTTTCCTCCTTTCCTCCTTTCCTCCTTTCCTTTCTCGCTTTTCCTCAATCTCCCCTCTTGATTCCAATATCTCTTCTCTCTCTCTCTTCTAACTTACTTCTATTCTCCTCTCATTTTTTCTAGCCTTTCTCCATCTTTTTTCTTGCTTTTCCCCTTTTTTTTTTATTGGCTTCTCTCAGCCAAACCCCTCCCTTCTCCCCTTTTCTCACCTCCTTTTATTGACGTTGGTGGGGTGTGGGCTGATGAAGGAGAAGTGGGTAGGCTTGGTTGAGCTCAAGGAGAGGAGTGAGGTGGCGGCATGGCTTGATGAAGTGGGTAGGCTTGATTGGGCTCAAGGAGAGGAGTGAGGTGGCGGCATGGTCTTGCCGCTCCACTTTTCTCTTCTCCCACTCTTTTTTCCTCTCTCTCTCTTTCTCTCTCTCTCCCTTCTCTAGATTTTATGGCTGGGGTTGGGTTCAAGACAAATAGGTGGCGGTCATGGGGGTGAGTAGGGGCATGGAGAGATGGAGGTGCACAACTGGGGGCATGGGTTCACGGCGGGTGGCATGGTAGTTGGGTGTGCATGGCTGGGGGCATGGGCTCATGGCGGCTTGGAGTGGGGCTCAAGGAGAGGAGGAGGTGCACGGCTGTGACTTGATGAAGGAGAAGTGGGAGGGGGCATGGGAAAGATGGAGGTGGCAACACCTCCCTCTTTCCCTCCTCCGAATTCCCCTTTTTTTTTCGGCTCATCTCTCTCTCTCTTCCTCTCTTTGTCTCTCTCTCTCTCTCTCTCTCTTCCTCTCTTTGTCTCTCTCTCTCTCTCGTATATAAAATAATATAATATATATGAACATATATAATATAATATATATATAAGAGATATATATTATATAATATAAAAATGTATATAGTATATATATCATATAAATATATATATATGAGTATATAATGCACATGGATTGACTTGACTCGGACCAGACCGGTTTGGGTTGGGTCAGGCTGGACCGGTTGAGTTCGACGGAGTTGGACTAAATTGGGCTTGAGCTGGGTTGGGCTGAGTAAGTATGGACTGGATTCATTTCTCTCTTTATTATGTGTCCTCTCAGCTTGCAATTCCGCATGAAAAATTTTGCCAGCTTCTATCTCAGATCTTCCACGTCCACTTTGAAGAGGACGGACAAAGGAGCACACTGGTGCTTGAATTGCCTGATTCGGACTTCGGATGATCAAGATATGAAGAATTAGAGTTTTGACGATAATCCAATCGACAACTTTGCATGGGACCCGCTGACGGCTTCCGCCCAAAATTCTTCACGTCCACTTTGAAGAGGACAGGTAATGGAACACAGTGGCACTTGAATCGCCTGATTCGGACTTTGGATGATCAAAATATGAAGAATTGGAGTTTTGACGATAATCCTACTGGCAACTTTGCATGGGACCCGCGGGCGCCTTTGGCCCAAAATTCTTCACGTTTACTTTGAAGAGGACAGGCAATGGAGCACAGTGGCGCTTGAATTGTCGAATTTGGATGTCGGACGATCAAGATATGGTCGAATGAAGTCCGATCGATTTAAATCACGATAATTTTCCCAATAAATCCTTAATTTATGATAATTTATAGAAAAGCCCTTGGATTTAATAAGCCAATTTCAATCCGACTAAAATCGCGACATCTTCTTCGTTTGATATCAGAATTGAGTGATTCTGGTATCATTTCGAAGGTATTTCCATGACCTTGCTGTAGGACCCGCCAAAATCAACTTTGAAATCACCGCTTATCGTCCAAACCTTGAATTGACCCGCAACCCTTCTGAATATGCCCACCATGACTCTTGTACATTGGGAACACTCTAACTCAACCCAGAAAACCATAGAGAACACAGAGGAATTGATCGACTATTGGTTTGAGAGAGTTTCACTCACCTCCCCTATACTTTCTGAATTTTCATCTCCCTCCGCTCTCTTACACCAATAAAGTTCTGTTTGGCTAGGGATGGCAAAATGGGGTGCTTACAAGAAACTGAACCATTTCGCACCCTTAGTATAAACCTAAAGAGCGCAAGTATCTCATTGAGGACCGTCGCTAGATAATGTGGAGTCAGATCCTTCAACCTAGCCATTTGGTTATGAAGGCAGCCAACCTACGGCCCTTGCCTCGCATCTACTGTAAGATCACTTAGCATGACATACTCCCTTAGAGCGGCCACTATAACGAGGTCTCGTACCTGGCCCAATACCTGACATTCTGTGTGGACACTAGGCAAGAGGTATACCTTCCATATATCCTCATAAAGACCATGTATCAGGCGACGATGCCTGGACTAAAGGGCAACCTGCCTTATGGTCGATTGGTCACCACTCTCCTGGATTGTCTTCATGTGAGCATGGAGGGTGAGAAGATCTATGAGGAGACCATGTTGGCAGATATGTAATGGGAGGCCATCTACAGGATGGGGCTTCACGACATCATCTTCAGTGATGAGGAACTGGAGAAATGTGAGCGGCCATTGAGAAGGCCAACAATCGCAGCAGCAGCAATAGCTGAGGGTATAGGTGATGATTTATACATTGATGTTGATGACTTCCCCGCCCCTGCACCATGATATGGCACCTGCACCACCTCCCCCACCAGCCCAGTAATAGGTTCTCTTTTATTTGCACTGATTCTTATAGATTTTCTTTTCTCTTTTCCAGGGTAAGTATCCGACTTGTAGACTGTACCCCATTATATGTCTAAACCCATCCTTATTATATATATATATATATATATATATATATATATATATATATATATATATATATATATATATATATATATATATATATCATTTTTTCTTTTTATATTATGCATTATGCTTTTGTCTGGTTCCTTGTCTCATCCAACATACATGGTTTTATTAATGTGTATTTATATTAAAGCTTTTAAATTATCCTATCTTAGTTCATGAACACAGGTTATTGCATAATGGTTTTATTGGTAGAGCCCTTGTGCACTGATACCAAGTTGTCACACCTTAATTTTGGTCGAACTAGAAGTGTGATTGAACTGCTAATAAACCATGACTCAAGCTAGGATTATGAAGAACCGTATCAAGATTCAAACCAATGCATCAAACCATATATCAAATAATTAAATATAATAGTGAAAGTCTTTATTAATGCTGAGAATCTAAATGATAATTAAGTAAATAATCTAATTATCTCAATGATCAAAACATAAATAGAAATATCTGGTTACAACCCATAAAATCTGTACAATAATAATAATCCTAAAGATTAACACAATAGAGGCACTCACATGACGAGTCATGCTGGTTCTCCATCGACTGTACATCAAGAGCCACCATTCGTCCATAAGAAGGTGCATTGATGTAATCCTCAATAGTAGTACTTGCATCATCAACTGAAAAGAAAATGATACCGTGGGGTGAGCTCACAACTTAGCTCAATGAGAAACAAAACATGCAGCAAGCAATATGCATGAGGTAACATTCAATCATTGGGTCTGGTACAGTTTGCAATGTGCTATGATAAAGATAGACTACAACCACACCTCCATACACCAAAGTATGAGCACACCCAATGGTCAAGTTCCAACCAAAATCGTTGTTACTCTACAACACTTACTACAAGATAGAGATAGAGCCAGAGCCTAATGGTAGGCTATAACCAAATTGTCAGAACCCGCCTTGATACCCTACCTTGTACCAATACATACACCCATATTGGCGAGGGCTTGCAAACTCAGTTCATCACTAACCAATCCTAGATGTCATCACCAGTGTATCCATGGCCCTACCTTGGCACCCGTCAATACAAAATAAAGATAGAGCTAGAGCCTAATGGTAATGCTATGACCAACACCACCAGCACTCCCCCTGATATTTGGTCTCATACTAAGCATGCTAAGGTAGATGGCAGTACGATGATGTCAGTATGATGAATGGTTCCAGGTTCTAACCCCTCCCTATCCAACACACCAACCACATACATAAACATAAGCCTATCCTCCATCACAATAACAGTAATAAATATGCATGAATAATAATAACAATTATTGGATGACATGTTATATGCATATTACATCAATTAATAGCGTACGAGGTTCATTGATTATTAACCAGTTAGTTTGGGATCTTGTCCCTCACCTGTTAAGTGATGCTTGACTTTCTCTAAGACATAGAAACTTAGCTTTGCTTGATTATAAGTCCTAGACAAACATTAGGATTAAATTAGGTTCAATTCTGATAATTTTTCATTTATCGAATTCACTGTTCAGATTGGCAGAAGTCACTCCAGACATTGTTTGGTCATTTATCCAGTGTGGCATATTGTCCGACTGAACATCAAATTTTGTCAACCCTGAGACACTTCCTGAGAGTGTCCAGAGCTATTGTAAGACCCGCACTATGAAAACCCGGTCTAAACCTTGGTTTTGTGTCGTGACAGGTCTTCCGATCATCACCGGGCCAGACGGGGCAAGCGGATAACAAACAGGTACGAAATCAGACCGAAGTCGACCAATTATACCTGATTTTAGGTATACCGGTCGATGGTACCGATCTTGGTACCGGTCGACCGGTATGTCCTGCACAGCTATGTGCGGGAATCTGGAAATTGGTCTCTGCGGGTCCCGCTTTCCTGATTTCGAATCCTAGAAGTTTCCTAATCCTAGTAGGGTTACTAAACCCTATTTTTAGCCTATAAATACACCCTTAAGCCTCCTCAAATCCTTTCCATTGTCTCTCACAAACCCTAGAGAAGAGAAAGAGCTTGGAAAGGAGAAGGAGCTAGGAAGAAGAAGGAGGTGCCGCCATTACCGTTCAACGAAGCTCTCCTTACGCCAGTCAACGGTAAGTGCTTGGATCCATCTTCTTATTTTGTGTTAGTTGTGTGGGTGGATCAATACCATGCAAAGTAAGTATTGAACTAAAACCTTAATTTGGCCAATAAACCCTAAGTTGCTGTCAAACCCTAGATTCGAGTTTCGAGATGATATTCATCGAAACGAGACTTGAATGAGTTGGGGACAACTCTAACTCAAAGCCTAGAATTGAATGGATAGGAGAAACCCTGACAATCCATGGAGAGTGATCGTCGGCAGTCGAAAAACCATGTATGGTCTTCCGGAGACATACCGATCGACTATACCGGTTGCACATAGTGCGACCGGTATGTTGCGACCGCTACCTCTCGGGAGGTTGTCTGTGGGGGACCGGCTGACCATACCAGTTGCCAATCTTTCCCACAGAGCTGCGACCGGTATATGCCACCGGTCAGCTCTGTGAGGGTATTTGTAACCCTGTTGGTTTTCGACCAACATGAAACCCTAAATAATATATTCTAATGGAACCCTAATAATATTGTAGGACTTTGCGACTTATCGTTTGGGTCTTGCAACGTGGAGCAAGTTATCGAACGAGCGTCAGGTAAGGTAATCTGACCTAAACCTAATAATTAATGGACAGTAAATTGTTGTTAATCATTGAATATCTATGATGTGATGTTTGTGCATATTCACATGCCATCCTTTACTTTCAGCTATTATTACTGTTCATGCATTGATAGGATGTGATTGTTAGGCATGTGATTGTTTTCGTTGGTGTGTGGAGTGGGGCATGGGCCTGGGATCGCTCTTCACACTGGCACCTTTTGTAGTATTCTGTCTTAACATGCTTGGTACGGGTGGGGTATCAGGGGAAGGTCGTGGTACGGTGGTACGGTGGTCTCCGATATTGATGTTGTCCCGGCCATTGTTATGTGGTACTGAGGATTCCGAGTCGATGCTGGCTTATCCACGATGCTTTAGCTCTATCTCTATGCCGTAGGGAGTTATGTTGGGATAGGGTCTACCTGCGTATTGTTTCTATCCTAGTGGGTTAGTTGCGGATAGGGTATCAGGGGGAGGTGAGGTATTGTGGTCTCCGGCCCGACCTGCACGCTCTAGCTCTATCTCTATGCCATAGACGGCTGTGCTGGGATAGAGCATACATTGTTGACATCTAGGATTGGTTAGTTGCGAGCCCAGTTTGCGAGCCCTGGCCAGTAGGGGCTTAGGTACTGGTATGGGTAGAGTATCAGGGGAGGTGCGGGTATACATTAGCTCTATCTCTATCCCATGATGGGTGCATGTGGGTTGGTGGTAGTGTGATCTACTGTGCGATGCCACACACTCATGTATAGAGGTGCGGGGGCCACCAAACCTTTCTATAGCACATTGCAAACTTTAAACCAGACCACAGCATAAAATGATTGTTACTCATGCATAATATTGTGAAACTGTCTAATTGCCTTACTGAGCTATGTTGTGTGCTCACCCTTTGTACGTACATTGTTTTTAGATGTTGATGCAGGTTACACTGTGGATGATTATGTGAACGCTTCGACGTATGGAGGTGTAGCTGCTCTGGATATACAGGCAGGAGAGGACGAGCATGACGCTTCATGCGAGTGCCCTTTCTGCGTGTACCTGTGATGGATTTTTATTTAGTTGTTTCAGTTATTTTCGTTTGATATTAAAGGGATGTAAAAGATATTTATTTTATGTGATTGAATTTGGATAATGGGATATTTATTTAAATTATCAATAGATACTCAGTTCATTCTATTTAAAGTCTTCCGCTGTATATTTATATTCTGATTGTGGTTATGTGTAATGGTTTGTATGGGTGGACACGGCCTATTCGAGATCCTGGTGTAAACCGTTGGTTCAATGATGGTTCACTCACACCATTCTGGTTGGATCAGAATTGGGGTGTGACAACTTGGTATCAGAGCTCTCGGGCTCTGTTCCAACAAACCATGTTGCACTTAACTGAGTCGATTAACTGAGTTAGGAGAAAATTAAAATTTTTAATACAAATGCACCTTAAGCATTGTTTGATACCTGAGACTGATTAAGAAAGAGAATAATGTACGATTCTAATTATGTAACTTAACATGTGCACATACACTAGTTAGGTGAAACCATGAAACTTTCATTAACTAAGAAAACGAGTATCTGATAAATAGTGCTATAGGGTACAGTCCATAAACCGGACAGTTACCCTGTTATATATACAATAGTCATAAGAAAGAGAAAGTAAAAAGGGAAAATCATGGGGTAGGGGGCCTAGGAGGTATGGGGTCCGCTATATCATAGTCTCGCTCGTAAGCGACCCTAAGCCAATGCACCTGGTCCTGAGTCACCCGTAGGCTGCGAGCCAGACGTCCCAACTCCTGACCCATCTTTCGCTGAGACTCTAGGATGACCCTTTGGGTGTCCCTGATCTCAGTGAACATACTCAACACCGGGTCTGGGGAAGGATGAGACAGCCCAGCTGTAGAGGAAGAACAGGTTGAACAAGACCAGGTTAGAGAACCAAGTCCTGAAGTGGAGGAGGAACAGGTCTCAGAAGTGCCGATAAATTTACCTGGCCCACCTCACAGGAATTCTGAGACCATTGTTATAAACTTGGTCTATCAGATGCAGGCTCAACAGAAGGAATTTCTGAGCGAAGTACTGAAAATGCTCAGGCCAATAGGTTCAGTTCCCGCAGGAAATACGCCCGAGTCGGGAGGAATTAATACTACCCAACCGATGCAGAGTAGCCCAAGGCCGAGGGGCCAAGCACAGAACATACCACCACCGCATCGGTTTCCGTCGCCCTCTGCGTACCCGGGAGCTTATCCGTATCCACCACCATGGTACGGGGCAGACACACAGGGACAGCATGACATGAGCAGGTCAGTGGACAGATTCTTGAAGTTGAAACCTTCATCGTTCACAGGAAGGACAGGAAAACCATTGTGGCCCAGCACAAGTGGGTTCTTTGAGATGGAAAAGAACTTCCGATTGATGACTTGTACTGAGGAGGAAAAGGTTCTGTTTGCCACTCATATGTTGAAAGAAGACGCCAATGCTTGGTGGAATTCTACTCGGGCATATCTGGAGGATAAGTATACCCTGGTCGATTGGGAAGTGTTTAAAGCGGTTTTCTTTGACAAATACTTCCGAAGAGCTTCAGAGATCAAATGGAGAGAGAGTTTCTCAATCTGCAACAATCTCAGTTGACCGTAGATGCGTATCAGCAGAGGTACGAAGAGCTGTTCTTCTTTGCACCGGCTAGTATGCAGGAGGAGGAGACCAAGACACGTAGGTTCACCATGGGACTACGTGGAAGCATCAGAGAGAACCTTTAGGGTCTGGACAAGAAGACCTACAATAAGGCGGTGCAGGTTGCGAGGGTGATAGAGTCCAGTCAGAGGGACAGCTTCTTCGCTCAGAACAGGGGAGTGAAGAGATCCACTGGTGAGAGCTCGGGTGGCGGTAATACTAGACCATTCCGCCCATACAAGGCACAGACCGCTACAACACCTGCGAGAAACAACCCGGCACCACCTGTGCCAAAATTCACTAGACCCAACCCAAATATTAAATGTTATAACCGGTCGAATTGGGACATGTTGCAAGGAACTGCACTCTACCTAAGAAGCAAGCTCCCCAGCAAGGAAGAGTTTATGCGGTCACCACTGAAGAGGCAGTCGCATCACCTGATGTGGTAACTGGTACGAATTTATCCCTTACTATTTGGTTTATTCTTTCAGTTGCATGAGCATGTAGAACTAAGGGGCAATATATTCCAAGAATTGTAAATGTAGCTGGTTTACCCGCCAGAGTATTATTTGACTCTGGGGCCACGCCCTCCTTTGTTTCTGTTTCTTTTGGGAAGCAAATGGAGTTACCAATCAAGCAATTGAACCCAAGCTTGATAGTTCGCTCTCCACTAGGAGTCGAAGTGGCTTTGACCAAGTATTATGGACCCTGTACTGTAAGTATTGAGGGTCGAGACTTAGAAGCAAGCCTAGTAATACTTGAGATGGCAGACTTTGATGTCATTTTGGGGATGGATTGGCTAGGCCATCATTCGGCCGTCCTTTTATGTGGTGAAAGGAAGCTTGTGCTTACTGACAAAGAGGGAAGGGAATATAGCTTCGCTGGGATTAAGCTATCTAGGAAGCGGAAGCTGATCCTCTCCGCCCTAAAAACTAAGAGACGTTTGGAGAAAGGGGGAGTGGGTTATCTCGTTTCTGTAGTCGATCTCACGGCAGAGTCACTCAAGATGGAAGATATAGATGTGGTTCGGGAGTTTCCAGATGTATTTCTAGAAGATCTCCCAGGTTTACCACCAGACAGGGCTACAGAATTTGTGATAGACCTTATGCCAGGTTTGGCGCCGGTGTCTAAAGCACCATATAGGATGGCCCCGACCGATTTAAAGGAGTTGAAGACCCAATTACAAGAACTGCTGGATAAGGGCTTCATACGACCTAGTATATTTCCTTGGGGAGCACCTGTATTATTCGTCAAGAAGAAAGATGGAAGTGTACAACTATGTATTGACTACCGTGAGTTGAACAAGTTGACGATCAAGAATCGGTATCCTTTGCCTAGGATCGATGATCTGTTGGATCAGCTGCAGGGTGCAAAGGTTTTCTCGAAGATCGATCTCCGATTGGGGTATCACCAATTGAAGATCAAGGCCGGAGATATTCCGAAGACTGCTTTCAGGACGAGGTATGGGCATTATGAGTTTCTAGTTATGTCTTTCGGGTTGACCAATGCTCCAGCGTCGTTTATGGAACTGATGAACCGAGTGTTCCATGATATGTTGGACACTTCGGTCATCGTATTCATCGATGACATATTGATTTACTCTAAGGACATGGAGACTCATACAGCGTACTTGAGGGAAGCCCTAAAACGGCTGAGAGATGTGAGGCTTTATGCAAAATTCAAGAAGTGCGAGTTTTGGCTGAAGGAAGTGGCTTTCTTGGGCCATGTTGTATCTGAAGACGGTATCAAGGTTGATCCAAGCAAGATAGCTGCTATAGTAGGATCGGAAGCACCAAAATCTGTGGCGGAGATTCGTAGTTTCCTTGGGTTGGCTGGTTATTATAGAAGATTCGTGGAAGATTACTCCAGGATCGCAGTTCCACTCACTAGGTTGACCAAGAAGGGAGAGAAATTCATATGGACAGATGAGTGTGAGAAGTGCTTTCAAACTTTGAAGTCAAGACTTGTCTCTGCACCTATCTTGACCATCCCAGAACCAAGCGTACCGTTTACTTTATATACGGATGCTTCGGGGTTGGGTATCGGGTGTGTATTGATGCAAGGAGAACAGGTGATTGCTTACGCATCAAGACAGTTAAAAGAGCATGAGAAGAACTATCCTACGCATGACTTGGAGCTAGCAGCGGTTATTCACGCAATCAAGACTTGGAGACACTACTTTTACGGTGAGAAGTTTCAGATTAAGTCAGATCACAAGAGCTTAACTTATCTTTTCACTCAGAAGGATCTGAATATGAGACAGAGGAGATGGCTGGAAATGTTAAAAGATTATGATTGCGACATCCAGTACCATCCGGGTCAAGCAAATGTGGTGGCTGATGCCTTAAGCAGAAAGTGGGCATCGAAGCCTGAGGCAGGACCAAGTACAAATGCTGCATTGTGTGCTACAGCCTCGAGTTCAATGGAAATTGATGAAGAATATATTATCGAAACTGCAGAAGATCCAGTTGAGCAAGGCTTGATTCATAAGTTCACTATGATGTTCGCCGCATTGAAGATCTCACCGGGTTTAATTGATGAAGTCAAGGTAGCAATCCTACAGGATCCATATCTCAAGACAGTGCAGGAAGACTTAGAGAAGGGTACGTGCAATCCTGACTTTACCTTGGAATCAGACAAAGTACTCAAGTATCGCGGACGGCTATGTATACCTGAGAGTGAAGACTGCGATATCAGAGGTTGAATTATGACTGAAGCTCATTACACTCCATATTCGGTACATCCAGGAAGTACCAAGATGTACCATGATCTAAGAAGACTATATTGGTGGAGGGGTATGAAAGCAGATATAGCTCATTTCGTGTTCCAATGTCTGAATTGTCAACAAGTTAAAGCGGAAAGGCAAAGACCCGTGGGTTTACTACAGCCGTTATCGGAACCTGCGTGGAAGTGGGATTGTATCACCATGGATTTCGTCACTGGCCTACCTTTGACACCAAGGTCAGTGGATGCAATTTGGGTTGTAGTAGATCGGCTCACCAAGACAGCTCGATTTATTGCGGTCGGACCTCGGTATACAATGGAGAAACGGCCAAGTTATATGTTGATAATATAGTCGGACTTCATGGCGTTCCGCAGAGTATAGTATCCGACGGAGACCCCCCGTTTTACATCGAAGTTCGGGAAGGATTACGTAAAGCTATGGGAACCAAGTTGAAGTTCAAGACAACTTTTCACCCTCGGACGGACGGACGGTCGAGCGAACTATTCAAATTTTGGAAGATATGCTCCGAGCTTGTGCATTAGATTTCAAAGGAGCTTGGGATGAGAAGCTATCACTTATCGAGTTTCCTTACAACAATAGTTATCAGGCTACAATTCAGATGGCCCCATATGAAGCACTCTATGGGAAGAAGTGTCGTACACCTCTGTTATGGAACGAAGTGGGGGAAAGAAGAATTATAGGACCGGAGTTTGTTGAAGAAACTTGCCGAGTGATTGATCAGATCAAAGAAAGAGTAAAGACAGCTCAAGTTCGACAGAAGCACTATGCAGATAATCACCGTCGAGATCTGGAGTTCGCAGTGGGTGACAAGGTATTCTTGAAGGTATCACCGGTGCGAGGTCTGAAATGGTTCGGTAAGAAGGGGAAGCTATGCCCCAGGTATGTGGGACCATATGAGATATTGAATCGACGTGGTAATGTAGCATATCAATTGGCTCTACCACCATCTATGTCTAGCGTTCATAATGTGTTCCATGTATCATTACTAAAGAAGTATGTCAGAGATCCATCGCATATCTTGATCGCTGATCCTCCAGACTTGACTGAAGACTTAACTTTCGAAGTGGTGCCTGTAATGCTCTCAAGCCGAAAAGTTCAGCAACTTCGAACCGAGGATATCCACTATGTGAAGGTGCATTGGAGAAGCCAAAACGTGGAGTAAATTACTTGGGAAGAAGAGAGCGCGATGAGGAAGGAGTACCCTAACCTTTTCAACGATCAAGGTACGTTCAAATTTCGAAGACGAAATTTCTTTTAAGGGTGGAGGAGTTGTAGAACCTATATGTAAATTTTGGGGACGAAATTTCTTTTAAGGGTGGTGGAGTTGTAAGACCCGCACTCTGAAAACCCGGTCTAAACCTTGGTTTTGTGTCGTGACAGGTCTTCCGATCATCACCAGGCCAGACGGGGCAAGCGGATAACAAACAGGTACGAAATCGGACCGAAGTCGACCAATTATACCTGATTTTAGGTATACCGGTCGATGGTATCGGTCTTGGTACCGGTCGACCGGTATGTCCTGCACAGCTATGTGCGGGAATCTAGAAATTGGTCTCTGCGGGTCCCGCTTTCCTGATTTTCAATCCTAGAAGTTTCCTAATCCTAGTAGGGTTACTAAACCCTATTTCTAGCCTATAAATACACCCTTAAGCCTCCTCAAATCCTTTCCATTGTCTCTCACAAACCCTAGAGAAGAGAAAGAGCTTGGAAAGGAGAAGGAGCTAGGAAGAAGAAGGAGGTGCCGCCATTACCGTTCAACGAAGCTCTCCTTACGCCAGTCAACGGTAAGTGCTTGGATCCATCTTCTTATTCTGTGTTAGTTGTGTGGGTGGGTCAATACCATGCAAAGTAGGTATTGATCTAAAACCCTAATTTGGCCAATAAACCCTAAGTTGCCGGCAAACCCTAGATTCGAGTTTCGAGATGATATTCATCGAAACGAGACTTGAATGAGTTGGGGATAACTCTAACTCAAAGCCTAGACTTGAATGGATAGGAGAAACCCTGAAAATCCATGGAGAGTGATCGTCAGCAGTCGAAAAACCATGTATGGTCTTCCGGAGACATACCGGTCGACTATACCGGTTGCACATAGTGTGACCGGTATGTTGCGACCGCTACCTCTCGGGAGGTTGTCTGTGGGGGACTGGCTGACCATACCGGTCGCCAATCTTTCCCACAGAGCTGCGACCGGTATATGCCACCGGTAAGCTCTATGAGGGTATTTTAACCCTGTTGGTTTCCGACCAACATGAAACCCTAAATAATATATTCTAATGAAACCCTAATAATATTGAAGGACTTTGTGACTTATCGTTTGGATCTTGCGACGTGGAGCAAGTTATCGAACGAGCGTCAGGTAAGGGAATCTGACCTAAACCTAATAATTAATGGACAGTAAATTATTGTTAATCATTGAATATCTATGATGTGATGTTTGTGCATATTCACATGCCATCCTTTACTTTCAGCTATTATTACTGTTCATGCATTGATAGGATGTGATTGTTAGGCATGTGATTGTTTTCGTTGGTGTGTGGAGTGGGGCATGGGCCTGGGATCGCTCTTCACACTGGCACCTTTTGTAGTATTCTGTCTTAACATGCTTGGTACGGGTGGGGTATCAGGGGAAGGTCGTGGTACGGTGGTCTCCGATATTGATGTTGTCCCGGCCATTGTTATGTGGTACTGAGGATTCCGAGTCGACGTTGGCTTGTCCACGATGCTTTAGCTCTATCTCTATGCCGTAGGGAGTTATGTTGGGATAGGGTCTACCTGCGTATTGTTTCTATCCTAGTGGGTTAGTTGCGGATAGGGTATCAGGGGGAGGTGAGGTATTGTGGTCTCTGGCCTGGCCTGCACGCTCTAGCTCTATCTCTATGCCGTAGACGGCTGTGCTGGGATAGAGCATACATTGTTGACATCTAGGATTGGTTAGTTGCGAGCCCAGTTTGCTAGCCCTGGCCAGTAGGGGCTTAGGTACTGGTATGGGTAGAGTATCAGGGGAGGTGCGGGTATACCTTAGCTCTATCTCTATCCCATGATGGGTGCATGTGGGTTGGTGGTAGTGTGATCTACTGTGCGATGCCACACACTCGTGTATAGAAGTGCGGGGGCCACCAAACCTTTCTATAGCACATTGCAAACTTTAAACCAGACCACAGCATAAAATGATTGTTACTCATGCATAATATTGTGAAACTGTCTGATTGTCTTACTGAGCTATGTTGTGTGCTCACCCTTTGTACATACATTGTTTTTAGATGTTGATGCAGGTTACACTGTGGATGATTATGTGAACGCTTCGGTGTATGGAGGTGTAGCTGCTCTGGATGTACAGGCAGGAGAGGACGAGCATGACGCTTCATGCGAGTGCCCTTTCTGCGTGTACCTGTGATGGATTTTTATGTAGTTGTTTCAGTTATTTTCGTTTGATATTAAAGGGATGTAAAAGATATTTATTTTATGTGATTGAATTTGGATAATGGGATATTTATTTAAATTATCAATAGATACTCAGTTCATTCTATTTAAAGTCTTCCGCTGTATATTTATATTCTGATTGTGGTTATGTGTAATGGTTTGTGTGGGTGGACACAGCCTATTCGAGATCCTGGAGTGAACCATTGGTTCAATGATGGTTCACTCACACCATTCTGGTTGGATCAGAATTGGGGTGTGACAGCTATCACCGGTGTCTCTGAGTGCCATTGGTCAACCAAATCGAACAACCTTCAGGCTGTCTCTCTGTATGACCTTTCTCGGAGCCGATCCTTCGACTCATCCTAGGGTTCTTCCTACACCATTCTAGGATTGAAGATGCATTAGGATTTGGTCCTTCATTGTAATCCTAGTTACTATGGCATCCGATATAGGTTTCTCATCCATAATCGTGGGAAAGCCTTATGGCTAAGCCATGTTATTGGAATTGATTCTTAACCATTAGTGGCTATGATCTCCATCTTAGTACAACTGAAACCTCTATAGGGATGAGGGGACATACTGTTGGTTTCGTGATGATGAGGTAGAATCCGATGGTGAGTGCACAACCTTCTTCTCCCTTTTCCTCTCCCATAGCTTTCTTCTTCTCCACAGCTTCCTTCTCAATTCTCTCTCAAATTCTAGGGTTGTAGAATGAGAGAAAATTGGACAACAAGACTTATATGTGGAGGACAATGTCTTATTATGAGTCCTCTCCCGTTTAGGAGAGTAGTCTAAATAAACTAGGAAACTTTCCTATTCTCGAACTTTGATTTGGGATTATCCGATTGTGTGTCGGTGGCATAGCCTGTGCTATCAGACATGATCAACCAGTCAGACCAGACAAAGTTAAAGTTGACAGTTTTCCTACCTGTACCCATGGCTTGTCATCCCACCATTTCTTCTGGTCCGGTTATGATAGAAAAACCTGTTACGACATGTTAACCCATGTTAGACTGGGTTCGTGGAGTGTATGTCTTACAATGATGGTTTGGTTAACTGGATTATTAAATAAATTTATCATTTGAACTCTCTGTTCATTTATGTATAGATCTTTTTCTATTTACTATGACTCTGAATTGCTATGGTTGTTTTTCGTTAGAAAGGCTATGGCTGGTTAGATATACATGGCTTAACGTGGTTCTGGGTTGACCATGTTGGTTGAGTACCACTCCAATCACACTTTGATTTACCAAAAAATGGGGTGTGACAGACAGTGTTCACCCAAGGGTGGCATTATCAAAATTTACACATAGTGATTCTAGCAAAGAATGGAAGTATACGGTATACTCATGCACATGGATTGAAGGGTTTTGGCTTTAGAAGTTTCATTCACCTAAAGGTGGTGCAATTTCTGAGGCTCATTATTCTTTCGCAATCACTGCACAGACCCTAAGAGGACCAATCCATACCTGACTTAAATTATGAACTTGTAGTTTCGGTTGACTCTTGAAAAAAAAAATTTCTTTCATTTTGCTTGCATATGTTTAAAAATTACTAGCTAAGTTTATTTTTTACTCTATGAATCATGTTTGTCTTATTGTTTGCATTTGATTATGTTTAAACTTATATCATGATTAATACCACAAATGATGTCAGATCTAGGATCTAGCATGGAAAATTGGAAACTTATCTAGGGTTGCTTGACCTAGATGTATCCATTAGATAAGTGTATCTTGCTTTTCAGGTGTTCTGTCTTAGGGTCATGTGTAGCAGTATAAAGATGAAAAATATTGCAAAGGGCTTATCTCATTGAAATCCAAGGGAAATTTTTTATATTTTTAAAAAGGGGCGGAGAGGTAATTTATTGACCTAGCTCATTAGTACCAGTTTTGATGATAATAGTAGTGTGAGGGAGTGCTTTTTGAGCTATCAACTATTGTTAAAAAGTTCAAGGATATGGGGACCGCTATAGATGACACATTAAGCACTCACTTCTTTACCAAAATAGTATAAATCAGATCTAGGTGCCCTACATTATCCAAAGGGAGAAGTAGAGCTTGGATAAGTTCATCGCCATTTGTACACAAGAAGAGGGACCTAATTAAGTAATGTGAAATGCTTCTGCTGTGACATAAAAGGTGGATTGACCTAATATTGTAAAGCCAGATAGGCTTGGATAGAAAAGGAAAAAGATTCTAGGGACTTCAGAATAGGAGGGTGTCGAGGATTGATGACTTGAGTGCAGATCACAGTTAAAGCCATCGGAGTAGTTAGGTTTCTTTTAATCTCAATTGTTTGTCTTATTTTAGAAGGCACATTTTTGTACCCATGTTAAGTATGATCATTAGAATTAGATGCCTTGTGATTGATGAACAACCCTCCACCTTTAGCAAGCATCAAGAATATCCAAACTGATAATGGCTCCAAGTTTGTAAATAAACAAATGTGAACTTTCTTCCAATCAAAAAGAAATTTCATGTTGCATTTCCTGCCCTCATACACTTTAATAAGTTGGCCAAATGGAACGTAAACATCGACATGCAGTTGAAACAAGACTCAATTTGTTTGCCCATTCCTTTACACCAAAGACCTTATGGTTGATGCTTTCCAAACAACTGTTTACCAATGAAACCGCCTATCCTCAAGAACAATACTGTCACACCCCAAATTTATGATACAAAAAATTTTAGAGCTGACAAAACCGATAAACATTTAATGTTTGGTTCAACCCAAAATCACGTAAGCGGTGCATGCCCACATTAACCACACCATGACCAATGTCACGAATAATTAATTAGACTAATTTAAATAGCAAAAATAAATAAATTGATTGAGCTTCTAATGATACTTAATTTAAATTAAATAGCCATTGTATCAAAAGTTATTCTGGTCCAAGCATTCACAACCATAAATTAAAATTGTTCATAATCCAGCCCTACATCATATAATAATCGAGAAATTGCAATAGAAAAGAAAAAGGGGAGGTTTGTGATGCCATTAAATAATACTGTAAAAGTAAATAAAACTAAAATAAATAAACTAGAACATAAGTCCTCTTTGGCTATGACATAATGTCTTTCACTTTCCCCTACTCGAGCACGCATGCATCACACTCGTAGTCAGCATCATGTTTATCTTCCTCCAGTGCTTGAGCGTCTATGTGCACCATAGAAGAGACAACTAAGGAATTCACCAAATTAGCTATTATGGTACCTGCAACACCAACTGAAAAGTTTACGTACGTGAGGGTGAGCTTTCCAACTTGAGCTCATGAGAAAATAGACAAGCAAGCAAGCAAGATGCATGATAAATTCATTACAAACAACAATGAAAATAGTCCAGTATAATGTATGCTAGTGCTATGGTAAGGCCTAATTACACTCACCAAAGCTAACCATAACCTCCATGCACCGAAAAGAATGGATACTCACCAGCTTGCACCGACAGCCCTAGTGCTCCCATGCATCTCCTATATAGACAGTGATAGTGCAAAGGTCTAGCCAATGACACTCCAATGAACATTGCCAATACCTTCCCCTCCTCCCCTATCGATACCAACACCTAACCCTCTATTGGCCAGGGTCTCATTCATGGGTCTTTCCACTAACCATTTCCTACATGTCATCATATGTATTTTCTCCATACACCAGTAGGAATCCCAATTCGTCCATCACCCCCCTAGAGGATGTCATC
Source organism: Protea cynaroides (assembly GCA_028583415.1). Lineage (NCBI taxonomy): Eukaryota > Viridiplantae > Streptophyta > Magnoliopsida > Proteales > Proteaceae > Protea > Protea cynaroides. The sequence continues at coordinate 6,485,215 of CM053268.1, read as the reverse complement.
CCACTAAGGTATGAGAACCTTACATGTCAAGGTTTACTAAGTAGGTCATGTAAGACCCACTTGGAAATCCTTACAATTCAGATCTCTTCGTGTTAGGTCTTACTGTGCCAATCCTTGGCACATTGTATTGTGACCCTAAATATAATGCAGGTCAGCCCCTTAAATCAACTAGGGATACTAGATCATGTGGGAGTAGATACTTGAAGTCTAAGAAGCATCACCATCAAACTGGACCCATGAAACTAGGCCCAGATAAGCTTTAAGTTCAACCGAAGGTAGGTACCGAAGGAACATGCTGCCGCTTGACTTTTACAGGTTGAGAAAGAGTAGGACACTCTCTTTCCATGAGTCCTATAAAAAGGAGGGCACACTTTCCTTTTCCTCCTCTTCCTGAACCGTGGGAGAGTGAGAGTGTGTGGGTTGAGAAGTAAAGCTTGGAGTTCAAGCTTGGGATTCAAGCTCAAGAATCGATCTTCCTTGAGGTAAGGTTCTCATCCCTTCTTCTCCTTCATTCTTGTAGGGATGTGAGTTAGAGAACATGGTGGGACTCCACCATTGTGGCCTCCATTAATAGAGACTGAAACTCGACATAGAGACCTAGGTTACCACCCTCTCCATGAGTGGGGATGTTAAATGAGCCTAAATGGCTCCCATTGTCCACAATGATGGTTGATAGTAGTTTCCCACCATTTTAGAGTAGAGGAGTCCATGGTAGGAAATCTTCTCCAAAGGAGAGGAATCCTGGTAGGAAACCTTCTCCAAAGGAGAAACCTTCTCCAAAGGAGAAACCCTCTTTGGTTTGTGTTTGGCTTCTGGTCCGGAACCGATAGACTAGTAGTGCCCTAATATCGGTTGACTCATGACCAGTCTACCGCCAGGAGAAATATTTAATTATATCAGACTAAGTAATAATCAGTGCCACCCTAATCGGTATCACATACAGGAAGAACTAGCCACCGGATACATCACATAGGTTATGTGCATGGTACCTTTTGATCGTGCCTCCGCGTAGGCTTATTTCTAAGCGGAGCCACTGCCGAATGACCCATCACCCGACTGAGCTTCCGCTTGACCTACTGGAACCAATCGGATGACCAATCATCCAATCAGTCTTCTGGTTCATTATAGGGATGAATCGGCTAGGTGTTAACCGGCACCAAGTACTAGTGGAACACACAACCGGTTCCATTTGTCGGTTCAGTCTGTGTTGCCATATAAGCCTAGAATTAGGAAAACTAGCCTTTCGGTTCCCAACCTGTCTTAGGACCCATGCATGGACTCTAGGACTTGTCTATGCTGGTTTCAAAGATATTCACCAACTTAACGAATCTTATTTAATTAAATTAGGTAAACACTGCAGGTAGTGGATGAAGCCTTCTGCCGGCTTCAAGGTTCAACAACACCTCTGGTGTCTACAGGTGAGGGGTTGGGTCACGTAGAGTTTGAGCATGTGTTTGTTGTTTGTTATGGATGCTTTTCTTTTTTAATATAGCATCCAATTGAATGTATATAACTGTTCATGCATTTGCATATAACTAATAATTATGTATGTTGATTTAGTTGTGGTTACCTTGGTAGAGACATGGGAGTAGGGATCCGAGGTTCTCTGCAAGGTGTGGTTGTGATGTTGTTGTTGTGTGTATAAACATGTATGATGGTGTGTGTGACGTATGGGAGTACTGGCATGCAAACCATGTTGGTGTGCCGGTATCCTAGTAGAGACACGGTGATCCATGGGATGGGGATCCAAGGCTCTCCTTTAGGATACCACCCATGTATGGTGATTCATGTAACGAGTGACCTCATGATTCAAGTTGGGAGTGGCTATTCCTTAGTGGAGGCACAATGAACCATGGGAGTGGGGAGTTGGGGTCCACTGCTGGGTGCAATTTAGATAAAACCATGTATGATGGGTGTGTAGAGTATGGGAGTACGGTACACGTGCCATGTTGGAAATCTATACTCTAGTGGGGACACGATCAGTCCATGGGAGTGGAACAGGGATTTTTGCTAGAGTATAATTTTACTTACTGTGCGCACACGCCATGATGATTAATTGATTGTTTGAATATGATTGTGTGGGGCATATGATCATGTAACGTATAGGGGCACGATACATGGCCATATGTCCCGTTTCACCTTAGTGGGGACACAGTCAGTCCATGGAAGTAGAACCGGGATCTCTGCTGGGGTGTAACCCATTAATATCATGTTCATATATCATGCATCAACTTGGTCAAGTGATTTATGCTTTAGCAAGGTGAATATAATCCAGATAGTGGGGTACGGATTACTCAGGTGGTGGGGTATAGGTATATATAATCAAGGCAGTAGGGTATGGAGCACTCAAGCTGTAGGGTAAGGGTGTACATGCTCAGGTGGTGGGGTACAAGGCATAGCTCGGCGGTGGGGTAAGGGGCAAGATCTTCGTTAGGGTTCAGATCGACCATGATTTGCATACACACTTGTATGACTGTCACACCCCAATTCTGCACCAACCAGAATGGTGTGATGAACCGTCAATAAACCAACGGTTCAACCAGGATCTCAAAATAGGCTATCCCACATATGATAAACCAAAACACATCCCACATTAATCAGAGGTAATAAAATAAATAGCGGAAGTCTTACAGATAATGAACTGAGGTCTAATCATGATAAATAATTAATATTCCATTTATTTTCAAGTAACCAAAACATAACTTAATACATATTACAATATCCAAATACGAAAACTAAATACTAAACGTATCCACCATTGAAACACTCGCTTAACGAAGCATGTTCGTCCTCCACAGCTTGCTCATCATAGTCACCACATGTTCATATGTTGGGGTGTCAACATAATCTTCAATCGTAATACCTGCAACATCAGAAACTAAAAGATTTGTGCGCACGAGGGTCAGCTCTCCAACTTGAGCTCAGTGAGAAAACAAAACAATGCAACAATACATATGCATGCATTCCATTCATATCTTTGGTCTGGTATATAAGTTTGCAATGTGCTATAGAAAGGATAGGTGGCCGCCGCACCTCTATACACGAGTGTGTGAAAACGCCCAATGAAAACGGCACTGTCGCCCCACATGCACCCACCATGGATAATATACACCCCATGAAAACGGCATGGCTGTACCGGTTGCCCATACCAACACGTAAGCCCCTGTTGGCGAGGGCTTGCAAACTGGGCTCGCAACTAACCAACCCTAATGTCAAACAATGTATCCAAGGCCTCACCCCAGCATCCCTCAATACATCCATAGAGATAGAGCTAGGGTCTGGTGACCAGGCTGAACCACAATGCCACGTCCCCCCCTGATACCCTATGACATATTAGTTCCGCTAAGGTAATGGCGATACGACAATGTTAGTGGACAAGACTTGAGTAGAGATAGAGCTAGAGTCTGGTGACCAGGCTGAACCATAATGCCACGTCCTCCCCCTGATGCTCCCCTCGCATCAAGCACACTAACACTTGCTTAGTGGACATGACTTGAATAGACCATGGCACAATATACACCCCATGAAGAACGGTCATGGCTGTACCGGTTGATACCATCCCTACCCGCATCATATACACTAACCAAACACAAACATTCACATGCCTATTGCTATCATCATCATCATCATCATGTTATAAACAATAAAGTAAATATGCATGAACAAATAATAGAAATATTGGATGACATGTTAAATGCACATACAAGCATACACGCATGGAATCAATATGGCATTGGACTCAAGAAATAAAACAGTTTATTATTAACCAGTTAGTTTGGGTCTTGTTCCCTCACCTTAGCTTGTTAATAGATCATCTTCCAAGCTTTAGAATCACCTTTATAACGTTATTATATTGCTAGAAGACCTAACAAAGCCGATAAAATTTAATTAGAATTTATTCAGAATTTAAAAACCATTCTGTTAACCGAGGGTCGGAGGTAGGGTCGGAGTCATGATCGACCCTGGGTGCGACCCTCCCCCTAATCTGAACTTCCCGAACACTGAGGGTCGATGCTAGGGTCGGATCTGCCATCGACCCTAGGTGCGACCCTCCATGGTTTGAGTCGAAAATATCATATTTCATTCTCTCTTTCATGGTTGGGTCCTATGGCTTACTTCCACAATCCATTCTATGCATGTTCTATAGTTTAGAACTATACTTTATTAACCTACATGGTTTTAATGATCTCCTCCATGGTTTTCCATTGAAACGAAACCATGGATGGATGATTTGGGTTTCTTCTAAGTCATACCCTCTTCATAAACCATTCTAAAATCTTAAACAAATCATGGGGAATGTATTCATACCTTAGTTTTGCTGAGATTCAGAGTTTCCTCTGAATTTCCTCTCCTTCCTTAGCCTTTTCTTCAAGTTTTCCTTCTCTTTTCTTTTTCTCAATCCAATTAGGGTTGTAAAAAGAGTGAAAGAGGCTTAGGGACGTCCTATTTATAGGGAAAAACCTCCCAAAATAAGTCCCATTGAGTTTAGGAAAGGTTCCAACTAAATTTAGGAAGGTTTCTCAATTTTCGATTCGTGCTGTTTTTCCCGAATACTGAGGGTTGATGGTGAGGGTCGATGGGAGGGTCGGACAACTCATAGACCCTGCGACCCATGGTTGAGGGTCGATGGGAGGGTTGGACCTGCCTGTTAAAACCTATGACCCTACCCTCATTTTGACTGTTTTTGGGTAAATTTTCATATTGGGTCTTGGGTTTCTTCACACACTTGGTCTACTTGGCTCGACCATGATATGTAGACGGGTCCCGACACAAAATGTAAGGTTAGGCCGGGTTCGTGGCGTGCGGGTCTTACAATGACACTCACAATTGCTTGTTTATTTGCTTCTGTACTGCATTCATAAATTATTGCCTAGGATTGCATTAGATACCTGATTCCTCGCTGAGCTGGGATGTGAGCTCACCCCTCGAAATCGAATCTTTTTAGCTTTAGGTACCTCTACTATCAATGCAGCTATGGATCCCGCTGACGCTGAGGATACTTCTCTTGGTGGGGTTCCTCTTTGTGATCATGTCAAGGACTGTACCTGTAGGGACTGTATCTATGGGACCTGAGTTAGCTCCTTGATTCTATTGTTTTTGCTATCTGTGAATAGATGACGGTTTGGTCCATCCACAGGAAGCTATTTGGATATACTCTGGTTATGTAATATGGGATGTATGTCATATTATGGATATTGTGGAACGAATGTAATGGTTAACAAACTTATGATATCAAAGTATTATTAGTTGGCATCTGATTCTTTATTATGATTCTACTGCAACTCTGATATTTCACTGCAAGTATTATTATTATTTGCTACTGATTATGGTGGATATTGTGTGTGTAAACTGTGGGGTTTGCTGGTAGATCATTTTGATTGTCGATCTCCGTAATATTTGGATTGTCTCTTGGATGACTCAGATATCACGTCTGATTCCCCAGAATGGGCTCTTACAGGTCGGATCCCTCGGTCCTCGACCATTTCACCACACATCACAAGGCACATTCAGCACACATTTATAACAATCATAATACATATGCAAATGCATGCAAAAGCAATTATTGGATGATATGTTATCACAATCGAATCAATGCAACGGAAGCATAAACATAATTAGAAACACTCCATAAATTAAGTAAGCGGTTCCATTTCCTCACCTAAGATATAAAGATTATTGCTATTCCCATTCAATGGGTTACTCCTAGTTACGCACAAGTCACCTAGCGTATGGGTAATTAATACAATGTATAATAAAGTTAGCCTGATACAGGGCTTTCTGGGACCAATCGGTTGCAACATTCGGTTGCAATAAGTCAAGAGTGGTGTCATGGCCGGTTGCTCTCGGGAACCATTTTGTTTCCAATCGGTCGCACATCCAGTTGCTGAAGGTGGTGCAACTGGTGTCACATCCGATTATATTATAGAGACTTCCCTAATGCATCCGGTTGCAAATATGGTTGCGTATATTGCGACCAGTAGTCGTGATCAGACCTTCCCTGAAGGGTTGGTCTGGGGATATAGCCCATCCGGATGCACAGATTTTGCCTCCAGAAGTCCCCTCTGGATTCCAACAATAGACTTCTGCATGGAAATCCATCAATGGACCTTTGGTCTGATGATACATGGTCCCTTCTAATCTTATTCTAGGCTTTCTGAGGTCAATATTAGATACACCACCTAGACTAGGGTTTATTATATTGATTCTTATAATGTAGGGACTCGAGGTATACTTGGAGTCGAGTTCGATGGGGTCTCCATTGAGACTCAACCATTAATGGATGGTAGCTCCACTAAGGCTATTGTTTGAAAATTTCATTGATGAAACTAAATCATTCCTAGATTTAAATCAATGACAGGGTAGTATAGAGTTCACCTATCGTGTTTTCAAATTGACTTATGGTGGTGTCAAATAACGTCGGTGATTTTCCAAGGTTGTTCCTCCTTCTAGCCTCCTCCTTCCTCCTTCAACTCTCCTCTCTCTAAGAACGCATTAGAGTTTTAGGTAGTGAATATCTACTCTGAGAAAGAGAGGGTTTGAGGAGACTTAAGTGAATTTGGAGTCTCCCTTTTGAGGTAGAAGTCCTTAGAGAGTTCGAGACTACCAGGGATTGCCAAGTGGCAAGTTGGGAAGTCCCAAGGTTTCTCTACTCCCTCCATCAACTTCAAAGTTGTTAAGAGTGAGCTAGGACCCACTAGGGTCCTGAGAATATTCCCACTTAGGGTTTTCAATGGAGTTTTGAAACTCACATTCCTGGGCAAGCTTTTCCAGCCTTACCGATCACAAGATCATGCAAGAACAGTTCTAGGTTCTACCAACCGTTAGCAACAACTAGTGCCCTGTCTGAGAGCACTCAAAGCTTAATTTGTTTAACATGTTATTAAGGTGGTTCGTACCTGATTCGAGTTGGCCTTCAAGTCGCCATTGGACCAGATTCATCAACGGTGGAAAACCCTGGCATATTAAGAAAATCTGAGTTAGGCTGGGTTTTTTGGGTGCAAGTTTTACAAATACATATAAATATGAATATCTCTTCAAAAGATAGCTAGATTATAGAGTCATGAAAGTGTTTGACTTTGCCTAATACCCTTTCTTAAAGCCCAATTAATCCAATAAAGTATAGTACTATAGTACTCAATGTGTCTTTCTTTGGTACAACACAATTTATCACAGATACTGCTGTTACAACCCCGTCAATGGTAGGGTATTCATATCTCGCCATGTGATTTTTTTATGAAAACGTGTATCCATTTCGTGACTCTGCACCACCCCCAAAAGGGCATCAAATACGACCCCCTCTACAAGTTCATCTTGGCTACCTACTTATTATCCTAGCAAAGTCTGGCCCTAAGATACCTAGCCAAGAGACTATTGCAAACCATTTTCCTAACCCACCTATGCACCCTATGCATTCACTCACAACGACACCCATCAACCTACCTACAACCACATCCACACACTCCACCAACATACAACCAATACCTGACCACCAACCATTTCTATATTGCACCAATTTATTCCTATGGATCCAACCAATACCCATCTCGTGGTCACTGTTAGGGAATTATGCCATGCTGGGTTCATTCCCTCGACACGTAGGACTCAATATCAGCGCCACGTGGAGATTCGCCATTCGACGAAGGCTAAAATCGGTATTACCCCTCAAGCATAGGAAGAAAGGGTAAAATCGGTATTTCGGGATTTCGCACTATTCACTATAAATAGGGCGAATCCCGAAGTTTTTAACACACAACATTTACTGCTCATTTATTACCCCTTGAGATTCACGCTCTGACACATCGGTCGGAAAATTTCACCTCACCCCACACTTTATAATATCTTAGTGGGCTCGGCACCGAGCCCATTGACTGTTCACAGAGCCTGACTTTGGCATCGGAGTGGACCCGGGGCATCCATCCCTCCTCCCTTCTTTGCCTTTTCTTGTCTTGTAGGTCCAGTCAGCGAGGAGGACCCACAGGACGGATCTGGGCCGAAATAGTTTGGCGCCCATCGTGGGGCCCGTGAGTTCCGATATCTTAAGATAAAACCAGGGAGGAATCTCCAATCATGAGTCCACGATGGACTAGAAGTCACAGGGTCAGTCCCAACCCCCCATTACTCGATCAACGTATGAATCCGGAAGAAGGAGACAGGTCGGAGGCCCGACCCAATCAAGATCGCGGAAAGCAGGTAGCAGCCCAAGCGCCCACACCAGAGGCATTCGTCACCTACGAATAGTTCAAAACTGTTGCGCAGCAGCTCGCGGTATTGACGAGATTCGTGCAAGGATTGCAAACTCCAGCGGCGGAGGCCTCATCTCGACCTCCCATTGGCATCGTCCCCCGGGCGGCACCGCACCAAGAAGACGACCTCCATCAGGACCCCCCGAGATCGGCCATGGCAGAGCGGAGGTCGAGCTGCACAGCCGGGAGCCAACACTCGCCCTGCCCCCGAGCTAAGCGGCACAGGCTCGACCTCGCACCATGGGAGAATTCCGGCTCGGGACAGACTTGGTCCCCAGCCGAGGCCAGTACCCAGGGTCGATGAAGAGGACCTAGAAGAGCTCTTGGTCCCTCGGCGCATAGTACTACCGGAAGGAGCCGTTGGGACAGACAAGCTCAATGCCCCCATGGACCCTACAGTTGCGGCACAAATAGCGGACCAGTTGGCAGTCCTCCACCGAAAGGTCAAAACAATGGAGAAGGCGGGAGTGTCCCAAGATGAAGACAGGGATTACTCCATGGAAAACCCCCTGACCAACATCATCATGAGGGTCCCTCTACCCAAGCGGTTTAGCATGCCCCCCGTCGACTCTTACGATGGTTCTACCAACCCCATTGAACACTTGAACAACTTTGTTGGGGCAATGGTCCTGCACGCAAACCCCGATGCAATCATGTGTAGAGCTTTCCCGCTCACACTCAAGGGGGCGGCACGGATGTGGTTCAATAACCTCCCACCACGGTCAATCGACTCATTCAAAACCATGGGTAAACTATTCCGGATGCACTTCCAGGGCAGCAGGGTGCAGCGGAAGACAAGTGCCCATCTGATGAATATGCGGCAAAGATCCGGAGAAACCCTATGGGCCTTCTTAGCCAGGTTTAACTTGGAGGTGCTCCAAGTCAAAGACATTGACGAGGCGGTTCACTTCGCTACGTTGAGAGCCGCAGTCACCGACACAAAGCTCAGATTTTCCATCGCTAAGAAGGAACCTGCCGATCTACAAGAACTCCTAGCGAGATGCGAGAAATTTGCCAGCGCCAACGAAATCTATGAAGCCAGCAAGAGTCTATAAGACACTCCGCACAAGCGAACTGACGAGAGGCCAGACCTCGCAAGGCCTGGAGAGAGCAAAAAGGTCCCGGAGAGAAGAGGCGCGAGTCAGGGGCTTGCTGCAAAATAAATTCAGTGACTATACCCCACTTAACAGGTCCCTCGGTGATGTGTACACTCTCATCGCGGATGATGAGTACCTTCAGAAGCCTCAGAAGATAGTCACTAAAGCTAGAAAGCGCAATCCCAATAAGTACTGTCAGTATCACCGCGACATCGGCCACACGACCGATGAATGTCGCAATCTGCAAACAGAAATTGAAGACCTCATCCAGCGAGGTTATTACAAGCAATACGTAGATCAAAATGCTCCGAGAGTACCGACCCCCATGGCCGAGGATCGGAGAAGATTACCTCCCCCACCAAGGGCGAGAACGCCAGAGCGGGAACTGCGGCGTCAGGAGGACAGAGAGCTAAGGAGGCAAGAGAGAAGGGACATACGGGAAGAGCCCACCCGGGGAGAAAAGAGGAGGGATAGGACAGCCGAACCTCGCTACCCGGAGAGGCCTCGCGAGCATGAGCTTATCCAGCATGCAGAAAGGAGGGAAAGGAGGCCGATGCCAGCGCATCGGGACATCGGTGTCATTCTGTGTCAGCTCGACCATACTCCCCAACAGACACACGAGAAAAGCTGAGTGCCCAACTCTTTGGCAGCTAGGGGGAGGACCAGGCAGAGGACCGATCCAAGGGTGTCCAGGCAGTGCGAATACTAGACTCCACCTCCCCCACCGCTGCATGTCATTGACCCACCGATAGAGGAGGGCATACCCTATGAACGCGTCTATATGGTCAGACGCGCCAGACCACGGTATAGCCCAGCAGTTAGTTCAGGCATTCCCAGCACCTCAATGGTCGGGACAGGGGGCGGAAAGAGTCCACCCGCTAGCCGACCCTCGTTGGCTGCAGCGGCCACCTCGGCCGCAGAATGCCGTAAAGATTCTTGCCGACCTCCATTGGCCGCAATGGCCACTTCGGCCTCGGTGGACGACGACAGTTATCCCGCCACCCAAGGGCCGAAGGCTTTGACTATAATAGGCAGACCAGCGGCCGGTAACACCTCAGCTATAGCAAGAAAGGCTTACGCCTGAAGCGTCAAGTCAACTGAGTGGCCCGGGAAGAGGGGTCGAACGGGGGACTTCCTCACATTCAGTGATGAGGACTTGTGCGGATTAGAACTACCCCATGAAAACGCCATTGTCATCACCCTTCGGATTGAAGATAGCGACGTGCATAAGATCATGGTGGACACGGGAAGCTCCGCTGACATCATCTACTGGCAAGCTTTTCGACGCATGGAAATCCCCCTTGAGCGATTATTACCAGTCGACTACCCCATAGTCAGTTTCTCAGGGGACCTCGTAAGTGTCAAAGGGTCTATTCGGTTGCCGGTAAGAGCTGGCACTTACCCGCGGGAGTTAAGAGTCACGATGAACTTTTTGGTGGTTGACGTCCCCTCATCTTACAACGGTCTCCAAGAGAGACCAGGTATGATCGCACTACGATCAGTACCATCCCCATATCATCTAGTGCTCAAGTTCCCAACTGCCCGCGGGGCGGGGGAGTGCAGGTCGAATCAGCTAGTATCCTGAAAATGTTACTCGGCGGAGCTTACCGACCACAAGAAACCTGCAAGGGCCCTGCAAGTGCAAATTGAAGATCTGCGAGACGATCCCAAGCAGCAAAGGGGTGCACCAGCAGAGGACCTAATCCAAGTCCCCCTTGCTGAGGGTAACCCTGACAGAACGGTACAGATAGGATCCTCCCTCAGGGAACCACAGCGGGGGGCACTTGTGACGTTTTTATAAGCCAATGTCGATGTCTTCGCCTGGTCAGGGGCCGACATGCCAGGAATCCCAGGGAGGTGGCCCAGCACCGCCTCTATGTGGACCCCAACCGTCGACCAGTGCGACAAAAAAGGAGGTCCTTTGCTGTATCCCGCCAGCAAATCATCGACGCCGAAGTAGGGAAATTACTGGATGCCCGATTCATCCGAGAGATGCACTACCCGGAGTGGCTAGCCAACGTGGTCATGGTCCCCAAGGCTGGTGACAAGTGGCGCATCTGCATAGACTTTACCGATCTTAATAAAGCTTGCCCCAAGGATAGCTTCCCCCTTCCCAGGATCGACCAGCTCATCGATGCTACTGCCGGACACGCCCAGTTGAGATTTATGGATGCCTATTCCGGGTATAACCAAATCAGGATGCACACGGCCGACGTGGAGAAGACCGCCTTTGTGACCAGCCAAGGCCTTTTCTGTTATGATGTAATGCCATTCGGCCTCAAAAATGCCAGAGCCACCTACCAGAGGTTGGTCAACAAGATCTTTGCCGAACAAATTGGGCGCAACATGGAGGTGTACGTTGACGACATGCTGGTGAAAAGTTTAACCGAGAATGACCATGTTCGTGACCTAGAGGAGGCATTTAGTGTACTCCGAAGGCACAGAATGCGCCTCAATCCCGCAAAATGGGCATTCGGGTCACTTCAGAAAAATTCCTGGGTTTCATGGTTTCAAGCCGCGGGATCGAGGAAAATCCAGAAAAAATTATGGCCATTCTGGAAATGACAGCACCCACCAGGGTAAAACAGGTGCAAGAGCTCACCGGGCGAGTTGTCGCGCTCAGCCGGTTCATGTCGCGTTCTGCGGACAAATGTCTACCATTTTTCCAAACCCTGAAAGGCAACAAGACGTTCGCATGGACGGCCGAGTGCCAACAGGCATTCGAAGAACTAAAGAATTACCTGACATCTCCACCATTGCTGGTGAAGCCCGAATTAGGAGACACTTTGGAGTTATACTTGGCCGTTTCTTCGAGAGCGGTCAGCGCAGTACTGATCAAGAAAGTAGAGGGCATCCAACGCCCCATTTATTATGTCAGCAAGGTCCTGTTGGAAGCCGAGACCAGGTATAAGTTCATTGAGAAAGTCGCGCTGGCGTTACTCACATCCGCGCGTAAACTACGCCCATACTTCCAGGCGCAATCCATCACCGTTCTGACTGACCAACCTCTAAAGAAGATTTTATTTAAGCCAGACATTTCTGGCCGAGTCATCAACTGGGCCATCGAATTAGGAGAGTTCGACCTTCACTTCAAGCCACGTACAACCATCAAAGCCCAGGCACTAGCCGACTTCCTAATTGAGGCCCCCTGCCGAAGACCCAGCTATAGGCGACTCACCCCCAGAAGAGCAATCGCAAGCATGGACCCTGTTTGTTGGCGGGGCATCAAGCAAAACTCAATGCGGTGCAGGATTCATCCTCACCAGCCCAGAGGGTTTTCAAATTTGCTGCGCTATTCGATTCACGTTCCAAGTCTCCAACAATGCAGCCGAGTATGAGGCCCTTATCGCTGGACTTCGCCTGGCCAAGGCAGTTATGGCTCGGAGGGTAGAAGCGTCCAGCGACTCCCAGTTGGTAGTACATCAGGTCAATGGAGACTACGAGGCAAAGAAACCGAGTATGTCTGCCTACCTCACGAAGGTCCAAGAGGCCGCGTCTGCATTCGAACACTTCATTCTGCGTCACGTACTTCGGGACCAGAACACCTTGGCAGACTCTTTATCCAAACTTGCCACGTCAGACTTAAGAGATCTGGATCATTTGGTATACACCGAAGTTCTGACCCACTCATCCGTGGATGCCACAACCAAGGCCATACTACCAGCAGTGTCCGAACCGTCGTGGATGGATCCAATCTTTTCCTTTCTCCAAAATGGTCAACTACCAGAAGATAAGAAAGAGGCCAGGCGCATCCAATCTAAAGCTAGCCATTACGTCGTGGAGGAGGCAGTCCTGTACAAGAAGGCTTTCACGTTCCCACTGCTCCGGTGTTTACGTCCTTTCGAAGCGGCGCGAGCTGTCAAGGAAATCCATGAGGGCATATGTGGTGCGTGCCAGGGGGGTAGAGTCCTCGCACACAAGATATTACGCCAAGGATATTATTGGTCGAAAATGCGGCAAGATTGTATCAACTACGTCAAGCGGTGCTCCAAGTGTCAAATGTACGCACCAGTATCTCACCTCCCGGCCGCACCCCTCCGCCCCATCGAAGCAACCCCCATCCCCTTTGCCACATGGGGAATGGATATCATGGGCCCTTTCCCACCGGCGCGCTATCAGCGAAAATTCGTGGTCGTCGTCGTAGAATATTTCACTAAATGGGCGGAGGCGGAGGCGTTATCCAGTATTCCAGAAAATGCCATCCGGGCCTTTTTGATCAAATCGGTTGTATATCGGTACAGAGTCCCAAGAGTTCTCATCACGGATAATGGCAAGCAGTTCGATAACATGGCCTCCGCGACGTTCTGTGCGGAGCATCGTATTGAGCACCGGCGCGGCGCAGTGAAGCATCCGCAAACTAGCGGTTAGACAGAGGCCACCAACAAGATCTTGTTGAAAGGAATCCAATCCAGACTCGATGGGGAAAAAGGTAGGTGGTTGGACGAATTACCGCACATACTATGGGCCGATCGGACCACTCCGAAAACAGCCACGGGCGAATCTCCCTTCCGACTTTCCTTCGGCACAGATGCCGTGATCCCCTTAGAGGTTAGAATTGCATCCCACCGGATCGCCAATTACAACCCAATCACCAATGAGCCAGGGTTACGGGCCAACTTGGACCTCGTAGAAGAAATGAGAGACCAAGCCCAAATACGGATTGCGGCCAACTAGCACCAGGTAGCCAAACACTACAACAAGAAGGTGTGCCCGCGATCGTTCAAGGAAGGGGACCTCATTCTCAGAAGGACCATTGCATCCGACCCTGCTAATCAGGGGAAGCTAGCCCCAAACTGGGAAGGCCCCTATAAAGTCACCCAAGCGCTGCACACAGGATCCTACCGCCTAATGTATATGGAAGGTCAAGCCTTGCCAAGAGCATGGAATGCAGAGCACCTTCGACCGTTCTATCAATGGCATTCCCCCTAGTGTACACGAGCCATTTTCGGCTCTGCTTCGGTGACATTAATGAATTTTTGACTAAGGAATTCCCCTGCATTCTCCAGCACATTCGGCCACAAGATTGTGCACAAATCAGCTAGACACGGCTCCGCGTCGATACGAATATCATCCCGGCCCCGTGCCGATGTGAGACCCATTCGACCCAAGGCTTTCACCAAGTGTGGAAACCCCTTGGGCCGAGGAGGGTAGACACGGCTCCGCACCGATATGAATATCATCCCGGCCCCATGCCGATGTGAGACCCATTCGACCCAAGGCTTTCACCAAGTGTGGAAACCCCTTGGGCCGAGGAGGGCAGACACGGCTCCACGCCGATACAAATATCATCCCGGCCCCGTGCCGATGTGCGACCCATTCGACCCAAGGCTTTCACCAAGTGTGAGAACCCCCTTGGGGGGGAGGGCGGCCCACGCCGATATGAATATCGTCCCGGCCCCGTGCCGATGTGCGACCATTCAACCCAAGGCTTTCACCAAGTGTGAAAACCCCTTGGGCCAAGGAGGGTAGACACCGCCCCACGCCGATATGAATATCATCCCGGTTCCGTGTCGATATGCGACCCATTCGACCCAAGGCTTTCACCAAGGGTGAGAACCCCTTGGGCCGAGGAGGGTAGACACAGCTCCGCGCCGATACGGAAGGTAGACAGGGACAGGCATATGAACATTCCAAGAGAGAAGAGAGGGAGTGGAAGCCAGTACACAAGATAGTTCAACTCAAGGCTTTTAATTCATTCTAAGCGGGGAGAGATTACATCGGTACAAAAGATTACATCGGTACAGATTACATCGGTACAAAAAAAAATTCTAAGTATTTACATCTGGGGGTTTTGTGTCTCCGCGGGTAAGGACACCAGAGCTACCCTCAGCGACCACGTCTATCTCAGGAGGAAGAGAACCACCGGGAGTGGGGGGAGGACACATGACAGAAGCAGCGCCGTCCTGAGGGGTGGTCGGAATCCCATCTACATCCGGAGAGGCTGGAGGCTCCTCACCCTTGAAAACCTCGTCCAGCCGCCGGAGCATCTCATCATCGTCCACCTCAGGGATCTCCACTTCATCCTCGTCAGAAACAAGGCATGCGGCGCCGATATAGTCTATACCCGGCACCTTCTCGTCCACAAACTCCTTCAGAGCAAGCGCCTACTGGGTAAAGCTCTACAGGGAGAGGCGCCCCACCAACTCTTTAAAATCCTCGGACTTCTGATACAACCGCACCACGCCAGCCGCAAGAGAGCGCGCCTTCATGTAACCATCCAGCCACCGAGATCTCTGGTTCCTTGTTCGATCGAGGGCCAACTTCAGCTGACCGACCCGCTCCTCCCGCGCCATTGCCTCGTCCTCAAGACGCTGTTTGTCTTCAAGAATCTTGGCATTGTCTCGCACCGAGTGGGTGACTTCGGCGGTCACGGAAGTCACTTCTCGCTCCTTGTACCGAAGCTGTCTCCTGGCATCATCCCGCGCCTCCTCGGCAGAGTGTAGCTTGTTGTCCATCTCGGCAAAGTTGCACGCCGTCTCCTCAGCACATTCCTTCAAGGTTTCAAGATACACTCCGAGCTGCATCGAAAGCACGACCAACAGTTAGCTAACAGGTCCAACCAAAGAATATACAAGACGGGATCGGACGAAGAAGGCAACTTACCGATGCACCCAACGTATCTGCCCCAGAGATAAGCGAGAGCGTGGGGAGCTCCCGCACCAACGACCGGTCCCAAGGTAGAATGGCTCCTTTTAACAGTTCCCTCACGGCGCGGATGTCCCCCATGGCCGTGTCCTCCTCAGTAAGCGCCCAATCAGGGCGGAATGCGCGCTCATCCCAGTGCGTTCGTGGGGAGAAGGTTCCATCAGGGGGATGCGTCTGACTTCACCACGGACGCCACCCATCCCCTGAAGCACCCTCGGCCTCTTGGCTGGGGCAGTTGGCGATGTCTGGACGCGCACAGGGGTCGGCTGTCGAGCTACCCTGACCTCCGACGTCTCCCCCAATGCCAGAACAGCATCCGGCGCGGTAGCGGTGGTCCCTTTTCCTGAAAAATCAAGTATACGGTACCGAGGCGTCAGAGGCATTGTATTGGCCTCAGTACTCCACCTCGGGACCGCCTTCGGATATCCGCCCCCCGGAACCACTTGGCAGAGATGAGCCCGATGACGACTCACTGCCGGATGAGGCCGAGCTACCACTGCTACTGTACTACTGGAGGATGTCCCCACCCCCTCTATATCTACTTGGAATTCGGCCTCCGTAGCCTCGTCAGCCATACCACAGGAGTACTTAGATAAAAATATACTTACTGGTTGTAAATCCTCACCGAGGTCACCCGACCGAGCCGATGTGAGATATTTGTGCCAATGTGCAAGAGACGAACCGGTTTGAAGACAAAGAACCAATGTGAACGGATAAAATAGTATTTTGAGAGTGGGGGACCTCCATACCCCACCACCCCTTTTTATAAGGCATCACCCTCTCTTCTGTCCATGTGGCGGCCCCCATTGATCAAAGCCGTCGGTGCATTTATTATCGACGAAGCACTCGGGTTCGTCGATCGGGTCCCGCCTTGCGATATCCAGTTCCAGCCCGCACCCGGTATCCGGATCCGAGTGTCCCCCACACAGCGCGTCTCAAGTCGACCTCGGCACCATCCTCAGTATGACCGATGTGTATTGGCCGCAGTGCCCACATCGGTCGGTTTGGCTCGGATCACGTGATAATCCCGTGACAGCCTCGGCACCATCCTCAGAATGACCAATGTGTATTGGTCGCAGTGTCCACATCGGTCGATTTGGCTTGGATCACGTGATAATCCCGTGACAGACTCGGTGCCATCCTCAGAATGACCGATGTGTATTTGCCGCAGTTCCCACATCGGTCGATTTGGCTCGGATCACGTGATAATCCCATGACAGCCTCGGCGCCATCCTCAGAATGACCGATGTGTATTGGCTGCAGTGCCCACATCGGTCGGTTTGGCTCGGATCACGTGATAATCTCGTGACGGCCTCGGCACCATCCTCAGAATGATCGATGTGTATTGGCCGCAGTGCCCACATCGGTCGGTTTGGCTCGGATCACGTGACCCGCACGTGACGGCCTCGGCACCATCCTCAGAATGACCGATGTGTATTGGCCGTAGTGCCCACATCGGTCGGTTTGGCTCGGATCACGTGATAACCCCGTGACAGCCTCGGCACCATTCTCAGAATGACCGATGTGTATTGGCCGCAGTGCCCACATCGGCCGGATTGGCTCGGATCACGTGATAATCCCATGACAGCCTCGGCACCATCCTCAGAATGACCGATGTGTATTGGCCGCAGTGCCCACATCGATCTGTTTGGCTCGGATCACGTGACCCGCACGTGACGGCCTCTGCACCATCCTCGGAATGACCGATGTGTATTGGCCGCAGTGCCCACATCGGTCGGTTTGGCTCGGATCACGTGATACTCCCGTGACAGCCTCGGCACCATCCTCAGTATGACCGATGTGTATTGGCCGCAGTGCCCACATTGGTCAGTTTGGCTACGATCACGTGACCCGCACGTGACGGCCTCAAAATTCTTCAGAGAAGGCCCGATGTGTATTGGCCGCAGTACCCACATCGGCCCCTGACCCGCGCTCCAGCAGGGACCGATGTGTATTGGCCGCAGTGCCCACATCGGCCCCGGACCCGCGCTCCAGCAGGGACCGAGGTGTATTGGCCAAAGTGCCCACATCGGCCCCAGACCCGGAACCCACCATAGCGACCGAAGTGGCCCAACCGCAGTGGGATCTACTACATACATAGTCCGAATCTGCAATTTCAGCAGAGCAACGAGGCAAGTTGTTAGGGGGAGGAACCGTCTCTCTATTTTTTTGCTCAACCAGACCCTACAGATTCGGCAGGGCAACGAGGCAAGTGTTAGGGAAATATGCCATGCTGGGTTCATTCCCTCGACAAGTAGGACTCAATATCAGCGCCACGTGGAGATTCGTCATTCGACAAAGGCTAAAATCGGTATTACCCCTCAAGCACAGGAAGAAAGGGTAAACTCGGTATTTCGGGATTTCACACTATTCACTATAAATAGGGCGAATCCCGAGGTTTTTAACACACAACATTTACTACTCATTTATTACCCCTTGAGATTCACGCTCTGACACATCGGTCGGAAAATCTCACCTCACCCCACACTTTATAATATCTTAGTGGGCTCGGCACCGAGCCCATTGACTGTTCACAGAGTCTGACTTTGGCATCGGAGTGGACCCGGGGCATCCAGCCCTCCTCCCTTCTTTGCCTTTTCTTGTCTTGCAGGTCCAGTCAGCGAGGAGGACCCACAGGACGGATCTGGGCCGAAACAGTCACCAAAACAAAAGACACGAAAACCATGCATCCTATGCTCCACAAAGCATCCCCCATTTGTTTCAAAGAGGCAAACAAGTCACAAAATCGGTGCCCTGCAATGTCAAACAAAGTTGATGCTCCTTAAAGTAATGGCACATGGTCCCTCGTTTACCTACAGCTATAGCTCAATATCGTCGGCTGTAAATGGGTCTACAAAGTAAAACAAAAATAGGATGGCTCCATCAAATTATTTAAATCCCGATTGATTGTAAAGGGTTTTCATCAACAAGCTAGCATTGATTATGAGGACACATTCAGCCCTATCGTCAAGCCAATCAATGTGCATACCATTTTAACAATCGCCATCAACTGTAATTAGCCAGTTTGGCAACTAGATGTATATAATGCATTTTCACACGGTGTCCTTGAGGAAGAGGTTTACATGTCTCAACCTCCAGGTTTATGGATGTCCAGTACCCCAATCATGTATGCCACTTACAAAAAGCCCTATACAGCCTCAAGGAAGCACCACGTGCCTCATTCCAATGCTTCACCAACTATCCGTTGAAACTTGGACTCTTCGGTTCTACTACTGACTCATTTTTATTCATCTATAGTCACGAAGTTGTATTAACTTACGTCCTTCTTTATGTAGATGACATTGCCATCACAGACTATTCAATAGGCGTTCTACCAACATTTCTAAAAAGTTTAGGCAGAAAATTTACAACAAAAGATCTCGATGACCCCCAATATTTCCTCGGAATTCATGCTACTAGAAATTCAGACGACAAAGTACATAACAAATGTGATACGAATAACCAATATGGACGGTGCCAAGCCGTCATCTTCCCCGGTTTCCTCTGGTTCCAAGTTATCACATAATGATGGTGATCCTATTGAGGCTGCAACACTATTTCGTAGATGGTGTTAACCCTCTTAGTGCCAAAAGTTGCTGGTCTGTCCCTCAGACGAGCTTGGCACCCATCCCTCTGACTATCCTCCACCACCTTGGCTGTTTGCATGACGCTAGCATATGCAGTGTGACCCTAAGCCTTCACAATGGCTCATATGCTTCCTCTTAAACCATTGGCAAACCTCTTAGCCTTTAATGCGCCAGTGTGCATGCTGGGGTTGGCAAAGTAATATAGCTATTCAAAGTCTTTCTGGTATTTTGTAACAGATCTCTTAACTTGACTGAATGTCAGGTTTTTGGCTTCTTTTTTATCTCGGTAGCTTTGAGGGAAGTAATTGCCAAAACAGGCTTCCTTGAAATTCTCCCAAGAGATGGCACCATACCTAGCCTCGAGTAGAGGCTGGGTGGATTCCCACCTGTTATTTAGCTCATCCAAGAACATGAACATGGCACAGAGGATTTTCTGTTCGTCAGAGCAGGACATCATTCTCAAAGTCTTCTCAATGGTATTCATCCAGATAGCAGGACACAGAGGATCATTTCATATGCTAGTGAATTTAGGAGGTTTCATCTTCTAAAATGATTCCACTATCCTCGCCATAGGCATTAGAGTGGGTTGTTGTACCTCTCGTGCAACTATAGCAGCTACTGGTAGTGTAGGCGGAGGTACATGAAAAGTAACAGCTAGCATTGGGGTAGGTATATGCACTGTTGCAAGTGGTACTAGCACTTTATTGGGTGTTGGTGCCGGAATGTGCACGGCTGCAGGTACTGGGGTAGCTGGAGGGATTGCTTCCCTTCGAAGCACTGGTATAAGCTCCATCATTAACCGTTCTTGCTGGTTGCTAAGGTCAGGCTCAAAGTTTTCCATAATTGTAGTGACATCCAAGGCTGTCAACACCTGTGGTGGTGGCGGTGCTATGGGAACTAGCTCAACGATTACCTCGGGCGGAGGTACCAGCTCTACTTGAGGATCTTGCATTACCACTTATGGTGGGGCAATGCTCTCTGCAGTGTGAGGTATATACAGCTATCTATGGGTACTAGGAGCCATGGGTAGGAAACTTCTCGGGGCCTGAAAATTTAACCATTAGTCGTCTCATGAATATGAATGTTTCGAAAGTACATCATGCAATGCGAATGACATGAGCACAGCCATAATTGAATTTACATGTGCATTGCCGATGAAATAAATGAACAAACATTCATAACGGAGTGAAAAACAAGTAAAAAGGATGTGCGACAAGTGGTCGCGACCGCACCTCACCAACTGCAGGGTGTGCGGCTGCGATGCCCGACTGCACGTCGTTCTCTCTATTTAATTAGAGGCACGACTTTTCTTTTCCCTTTTTCCCATTTGGCATAATGTTCTCTCTGTTTTACACACTGCTTTCGGGAGACTAATATAGTAACTAATAAGCTTTCTAGGAAGGCATCAAAAGATAGGCAAACTTGTACTTGGAATTCTTGTCCGAATTTTGTGGCAAGAGAGGTAGTGTGTGATGCCTCCCACATGCCTAGATATCAATTCCATTAATGTTCAACCTGGGATGCCCTTGCTGATGGCAATGCCGAAGGTGGGCGTTTAACATCCTATTAGGGTTTGTGTCTCTTTTTTCTTTCTTATTAATACAATTATTTGATTCCTAGCAGAAAAAAAAAGAGAAAAGGTGCACACCAATCGAAACACTCTCTTGAAGGTTTTCTTGGTGGTTTCAAGGCTCAATCCTTCTCGTCATTGCCTCTACACATCGGCACGGCGAGTTTCGGTATCGATTTTCATTTTTCTCACTAACCCTTGCTAGGTTTTGAAATCTCTTGTTGATTTCCCCATGAATGGCTCGAAACAATGGGGCTTTGCTATTTTAACATACTAAAGAGTATTTTCTATGATTTCCCTGTGTTTAATCTCCGTTTTACCATTTTACATTGGGTCCCTATCCCAAAATTGGGATTTTTCATCTTTTTCTCCAAAACTGAATTGGTTTGTGATTGATACTCGATTTCCTCCAATTCATTGATGTTTTTGTTTGTAAAACTCCTTATGCAACATGTAATTGATTGTTTTGCATACCTTGGAACTCAAAAAAAAAACCATACATATGTTTTTTCTCCATTTCACCTATTTCCCATATCGTGTTTTGTAATCGATAATGTGTTCCAATGCAATGGGTTATCTGTTTCATTTCCTTGATACACTTGAAGTGTCTCTTTTGTCTATTATCCACCAATTGATATTAAATTTGTTTCTTTGGGCAGGTTTCCACTACTTTGCTCTCTGCCCATACACTATCGCTTCTCAAAACGTACCAACACCCACTAAGGAGGAGTCTTCAGCTGTAGGGCCAGCGAGACAGGCATCACCCCCTCCACTGGCATGTGATCAGTCTCTTTTTAGATCATTTGAAGTAGCAGAGGCTTGGCCCTTATTTGAGCACAGACCAGTAGAGTCGGGTTGCTACATCTTATGCGACGAGTTAGAGAGGTTAGATGTTCGCATGGCTTTCTCAAACAAGGGCTGGTTACCTGCACTACAGCTTCCATTACATACAGTTAGACCTCATTCAACTGTTCTACTGCATCTTGCGGGTTGACCATGGTATGGAGGAAACAGTAGACGATTCCAATCTATAGGTTTTCAATTGGATTAGGGGTCAAGAGATTATTTTAAATATTCCTCGTATGGCTCAGCTCTTGGGGACTTCTGTAGAGTGTGAGTTGGTTTATGTGGAGCCCGAAACACCAATTGTGGACACATGGAAGCTCGCCTTGATACAAGAGTAGACGATGTTGGGTCCTAGGTTGCAAGAGAGCAACTGTCATCTAGTCCCTCGAGTTTATAATCACATCATTCAACACAGCATTGTGTCCAGGAGTGGACATAGGGATGCCATTGTATATTTTTGTAAGTTTGTGACCTATTGCTTTATTGTACGGCAACAGTTATGCTTTCCTTACCTGATGTTGAGGATGATGATCACCATTGCACTTTACTCTTGGACTGGTAGTCTCCCCTATGATAAGTTACTTATGAAGTTATTCTTTAACTTGGGAGTTAACCTATCATTTCATGATGACATGGAGAGATCAATCCATGCTAACTTTGGCTAGAATTCATTGTACAAGCTCGGTCTCCAGGATGTTGTTCTTAGTGATAATGAGTTAGAGTGGCATCCTAGGCCAGATCCATGGCCAGAAGCATGATAGAGACTACATCCAGTTAGGAGGGTTTGACATAGAGTGGTTGAGCTTTCTTCTTCTGAGAGTGAGCCAGTATCACCTAGTGGCAGTAGGGGTGCAGTACTAATTCAGGCATATTTTAAAGAGAACACTCCACCCGCTTCGAGTCGAGAGGATGTGCCAGACTCAGCAAATGAGTAACGGAGTCTATCACCTATGAGAGATGATGATGATGTGCCAACAGGGGCGGTTCTTCAGACTGGGGTTCCTGAGATTATAGAGCTGTGGGGCTTACTGGGAGATGCTCGCTCTTTGGTGACTACGTTGGAGGATCACCAGTGGGCTACTCAGACTAGTTTGACTTCACACAAGAGTCGTATGCTACAGAACATCTCGGGTGTGGAGCAACGGATGATAGCTCTTGAGCACTCTTTATTTCAATTACGTGATTCTCAAGAGGCTACTAAATAGGAGGTCGCCTTCCTACAGATTGTGCTGACTACTGAGGGTTTGATTGCACCCATTCCTAACAAGGTAGTGACCGAGGTTGTAGCTAGACATGAGAGAGATTGTCGATAGAAAATCAGATCAATGGTGAAAGCTCAGGCCACTTATTTTGTAGATAGTCTGAGTCCCCAGGAGGATCATGGTTCTCAATAGGTAGATTCTTAGACTTATAAACTTATTCTCCTGATATGAACTTTTTTGTTTCTTGTTGATGGGTAAGGATTTGACTTGTAAATACCTACCCATCCTTAGTATGTTTATTTCTCATTTGTGTACTTATGTGTATTTCAGTTTGTTTTTCTTAGTACATTATGCTCTCGGTTGATTATCATATTCCGTTATCTTATTTCTTGAAGATTGTTCATGGTTTCTTATCCCCCCTTATGTTTGTATTGTATTCTTCCTAAATCAGCTACTGTATTGTTGGTGAATGTGTGTAAATGGGATTTATAGTAGACATAGCACGTTCGTGCTCTGATACAAAATTCTGTGACACCCCACTCCTGACATATCGGTACTATGGAATGTAACTGGATTTTCTCATCTAGTTAGGGCAATATAAATCCCCTCCCAGGATCATGAATCGTAGTATGTCAACCATTCATCCATATATTCACACACAAGCATATATAAATAACCACCACAATTAGGTAACTCAATAGGCAGAGTATAGCAGAAGACAAATAGAATTAATCCAGCAACTGACTACCAATGATAAAATAAAGTAATATCATCCATCCAATTGTACTTAAATAAGTAAAAGAAATAAAGTAAAATATTTCTCCAAAGCTTGAATTGTATCATGGACAACATGTCCCCATTAAATAAAATAAACTTAAAAGAAATTGTTTATAATCGTTCCATTTGTACAATCATCGCATTCGCATTTCGGGCTATTGTTCTCATCACTAACGTCCACTTACTCAATTTCAACAGTGATCATTCTTGTATCATCTAAAATAGTTTGTGTACATAAGGGTAAGCTCACCCACCGAGGTCAGTAAAGGAATTAAACATGCAACCTACAAAATGCATGGAATTATAGACTACGATCAGGTATGAAAAATGAATGAAGCCTTCCTTGGAGCAAATCACCATCCCCCATTTATAGGTCCGGTGTTTTGGTCCTTAACCTTAACTCATCCCAAGTTCACCCATGTGACACTTGAAGAGGTGATAATCTTACTAGTCGACTCGCCCGTCCATTCACACTACGTCAGATATAGGTATCATTACAGCTATGTTCATACCACCCTTTATTAAACCTATTCCATTCATAACCCCCTAATGGTTAGGGGTACAGTTATACGGGTAATTACTGTGCAACCAACCAAGTCCACCTAATTAATCATATTACTGGACCGTAATGTCACTAAGGTTTCGAACCCGTCCGAGCCCCCACATAAAACATTATGACTTGGCTAAATTACATATGGTCAATGCAAATCAGTACCAGTAAAAAGTGGTGCAAGTGTCCCATACCACCCACGTTCCTCCTTACCAGCTTAACCAAACATCATGAATCACCAAGACCAGCTCTACCTTTCATGGAGAGGTCATGAAGTATCACATACCTCTTCGCTTCCCAACCACTACCGATGTCACTAATCGCACGCAAGAAAATGCATATGCATGGACAAACAAGGAGTTTATTAGATGGCATGTTATTACACAAGAGCGTGTTATCAATCTCAAAACAATCATCATAGAGTAAGGTTCATACGCAAAAAAAGGCTTTAATCCCCTTACCTAAGTGGTAATAAGAAATACTATTGAAACACAACTCGAACAGCCTTTTTAAGCTTCCCGTACCTCTAACAGCATCGTAATAAATAAATATTAATTCCTTGTCTGCTATTTATATACACTGTTTGCTCATCATAGCATCTCGTTAAGTTGGTTATTTTATACGGTCTATCAGTCAAGTCCAAGTAGATTACAGGTTGCCGTCCAAGTATAACAAGTGGCATGAAAAATGGACATTTAATTTACAGTCTGATTTCACCATACTATACTCATGACATTAAGGAAAAACATTTCTTAGACATGGTCACAAAGCCCTAAGCTTTCAAAAGTAGTCAAATAGGTGTTATAGCAAGTCACTGGCTGAGCACGGGCAACCACAACAGCCAATTGGTGTGTAGCTGGTGGTCACGGCCACACACTTTTGTGTGGCCAAATGGTGCCACCAGCTTCTTTGGGGTGCTTTCCAGTCCCAACCAATGGTGCTTGTAACTTTTGGGTTCATGGATCCTTGTCTATACTACTATTTGGATATTGTTTCCTTCCAAATGATGTCCGAACTACTGGATCCAAATTAAAATCCTTTGAATCCAAATTTCAACCATGGATCCGAGTTCCAACCATAGAATCAATGGGGTTTCTTAGCTCTAGTCCATCTAGAGTCTTCCTTAATCATCCATGAATGACATAGGATGCTTTGATTCATTTATCATTGGTTTTATCCATTTTCTCATCATTCCTACGGTTTTGGATTTCCAAATCGAAATAAATCTAACACCCAAATCAACACATGGGTGCTCACCATCAATGGTGAGTGGGGATTCTTTCTAGGTCATGGGATAATGATCCATCAAGGTTTTATCTCATTTTATTAACTCAAAGGAATCGACAGAGTTAGGAAATAGTTACCAGCAATCATTTCCTGTCGGTGGTTCTATCGAATGCTCGATCCGATAGTGACCGAGACTCCTTCCCTTTTCTTCTTCTTCCTCTTATCCCTTCTTGGATCTCTCTTCTTCTTCTTTCTCAAAAACGCATCAGACTTTCTCTCCTCTCTTTTTCTTTCTCGATTAGTCTTAGGAGATGAAATGGTAGAGTGGAGAGACTTTACCCACATTAGAGTTTGGTAGGAGATCTCTCTAGGATCTCAAAACGGTATGTTGGAGAATTTCCCTCCCCTCCTTCCATATTTCAAATCATGCTTAGTCACTTTACCAAGATTGGATAATATCCAATCCAATCCATAGACCAACCATGTTCATTCATGAACGTGCGACTGGGGATACGTGCAGCTAGTTGTCCCAACCGGACTTCTTTTCCCAGCCGGACCTTCTTCTTGAAGTGGCCCGACTCAATTTAAACTAGGGAGGTTCATAGTTAAGTGTTTTGTTACCTCCATTGGGCTTTGGTGGTCTGGTTCATGTTGGTCCTACCCGTTTGTCATGGTAAGACCTATTAGAAAGCCAAAATTTTAGATTACGATTGAAATTGTAAATCTAAACTTTTGGGTGCAAGTCTTACAAAAATTATTTTAATGATTTCCTTGGTTTTCCCTTTACTTTGACCCTAACTCTCTTCCTCTCCCTCCCAGCAATGAAGCTGTATAAAAACCAAAAAATCGAAACCGATTAATAATCGATTTTGGCAAGCATTTTGAAACCTTTTAATAAATGATTCGGTTTTGGTTTTACTCATTACACAAGGAACCAAAACCGAACCACACCATTTAACACCCTCACTTAGAGCCCCTAAGAGCATACTAATAAGCTGACTGGGTGGGCGACGTTGATGATCGTCAGTCTATCATTGTATTCTATATATACTTGGGACCTAATCTCATTTCATAGGTTGCCAAGAAGCAAGCCGTTGTTTCTAGAATAAGCACTAAATCTGAATATCGAGCTCTAACAGTCATAGTGGCGAAATTATTATGGATTTGCAGGCTCCTTAAGGATATTCAAATCTTCATTACCGACATTCCAACACTATGGTGTGATAACATCAATGCAACAAGTCTTGCCGTCAATCCAGTGTTCCGTGCTTGAACAAAACACATAGAAGTGGACAACCACTTCATTCATGAAAGAGTCACTTGCAAGGATATGAAGGTTTAATACATATCCACCCACGACCAGATTACAGACTTGTTCACCAAAAGATTGACAAGACCATGATTCACCAATTAAGAGGCAAACTTAATGTGACTGGAAATCCCATCAGTTTGAGTGGGAATGTTAGCCACTTCAATCTAACCTGATAATGAGCTAATCATCCTGTCCTACACTTATCTAAGCTTTTCTTGTACAAAATATTCTACCCTAATCTATTACATACTATTTCCTTATGCAGGAAAACATATTGCTTGTATCGAGGAGATCTATTCTCCATATCATGCATCAAGGAGATTATATCTCCAAATTTGTGTATATAACACCAATGATAGGAGATTGACAAATAAGCTTGAGAATCAAATCTTAATCTTATAGTGAGATGCAAAGGTCTTGTTAATTTTGCTTCCATTGATGTGATTAGATAGCAGCTGATAGGTAAACTTCACCTTGAATAAGCCATTTCTTGTCCGTCCCAAACTTTAGAATCCTCCCTTGCAACGAAGGTTAGTTTAACTTTTAGAATAACTTATGTCATACCCTGATTTTTGGGTCAACCAGACGTGCAATCAAACCTTCATTTAACCGGCTCGACCTCTCCCAGAATCACTAAAAACTGTGCTCATTACGACCAACCACCAAATCCCAATCACATAATCCACAAATCAAAGTATAAATAAAATAGTTGAAGTCTTATATTAAATGAAATTGAGTATCTAATGATAATATAAATAAAATATCCAGGTTTCGATCATTATACCAAAACATACCAATAATAATAAACCCAATATTCACAATCCATAATATCATAATCTCGGCCCCCTACACTAAAATAAAACTACTCTATCATGACTAGTGAGAATGGCAACACTTCATCTAGCCGAAGACGTAATTGTTACGCTAGCATAGTTTGCCATAACCTTCTTTTTCAACAACCTAAGTCTCCAAGTGGGCAAGGTTAGATATCACTGGTGCATTGATGAAGTCCTCAATAATATTACCTGCCACATCAACTAAAAAGAGATACAATCATGGGGTGAGCTCGACAACTTGAGATCAGTGAGAAATAGTACATGGAAGCAAACAAATATGCATGAGATGGCATTTAATATTTGGTCGGGTACAATGTTTGCCATACGCTACGAAAGAAGTCAACTACACTCACAGAGCTCAACCAACTTTCCATGCGCAAGAGTTAATGGGCACCCAATAATCCTCCCCAACAGACCCCATCGTACCCACCTAACTCCCATCGTAGGCTTCGTACAGAATAGCCGTAATCGGCGATGCTACAACGAACACCACTAGGTTACAACCCCATCCCCAAGCCCAGACCAGTACCTAACCCCCTATTGGCTAGGGTCACAAATGTCACACCCCAATTCTGGACTACCAGAGTAGTGTAATGAACCATCAATAAACCAACAGTTCAATTAGGATCTCGTATAGGTCGTATCCACCATATCGAATCACACACACATTTCACAGTAATAATCAGAGAAAATAAATAAATAAGTCGAAGTCTTTATAAATAATGAATTGAGTATCTAACAGTGATAAATAAATATTTAATCTAGTTATCTTCAAATAACTCAAGACATAAAAAAAAAAAATTACATGTCCTGTAATCAAAATAGCTAAACTAATCAAAGATACATTGATTGCACTCGCATGAATGATCATGTGCATTTTCTACAGCTTCTACATTTATAGCCGCCATGTGTCGATACGATGGTGCATTTACGTAATCTTCTATAGTAGTACCTGCATCATCAACTAAAAAATATTCGACGTCAAAAGTGTAAGCACACATCATGGCTCAGTGAGAAAACAAAACAATGCGTAAACATATGCATGCATTCAATTCAATATCTTTGGTTTGATTTTTAAGTTTGCAATATGCTATAGAAAGGTTTAACGGCCACCGCACCTCAATACATGAGTGTGTGAATCTGTCCAATGGATCAAACACCATTGCCATCCCACATGTACTCACCATGGAATAGAGATAGAGCTAAAGTGTCTGGATCACACACCTCCAACACTTCCCTTAATGCCCTACCTATACCAACACGTAAGCCCCTATTGGCGAGGGCATACAAACTGAGCTCACAACTACCCAATCTTAATGCCATTCAGTGTATCCAAGGCCTCACTCCAGTATCCCTCAATACGTCCATAGAGATAAAGCTAAGGCCCCTCGATAGAGTCAAAGACCATACGGTCCGAGACCACCTCCCTTGATGCTCTACGATGTAATAGTTCTGCTAAGGTAATGGTGATAAGATGATGTCAGATAAGACTTGAGTAAAGATAGAGCTAGAGTCTGGTGACGAGGATGAACCACATTGTCTCGTCCTCCCCCTGATGCTCCGCTCGCATCTAACACACTAACCACAGACATAATCACATGCCTATTCCTAGCATCATCATCATCATCACGTTATAAATAGATAGAAGTAAATATGCATGAGCAGTAATAACAATAATATTGGATGACATATGAGATACACATTACAAGCATACAATCATAGAATCAATCATGGCATTGAACTCAACAAAATAAGCAGTTTGTTATTAACCAATTAACTTAGGTCTTGTTCCCTCACCTTTTAATAAAATTCGATCTCCTTCCAAGCCTTGTAATTCTCTTT
The DNA here is from genome assembly GCA_028583415.1 of Protea cynaroides. NCBI lineage: Eukaryota > Viridiplantae > Streptophyta > Magnoliopsida > Proteales > Proteaceae > Protea > Protea cynaroides. Next base: position 6,455,481 of record CM053268.1, on the reverse strand, counting down.
GAATCAATTTAGTAACCTAAAAATTATATAGATTTAAGTTAGGATTCTTGTGTAACATGTTACAATAGTCAAAAATTAAAAATAGATCACTAATAGGTGTCTAATTGGTCCTATGGTCTCATACTGTGTTAACCTTACCTCGTACAGTCGATACCCTACAGTTGCACTATATGCAACCATACCTGCGTCCATATGATTTCTGACTTCTTCCCCAACGGCTATGGTCGATACTTTGGTCATGCTATGGTCGACCGTAGCTACTACCATACGGGTTTAATGTGCTTTCTTACTTCCATTATGGATTCCTCCTCTTTGGTTATCAACGAGGTCTTCCCTAATGATCGTTCTAAGGCCATAATTCTTAGTTTTACTAAATAAATTACTCTAACCCATTCTCCATGATCTCTTTGAGATTTGCTCAGAAAATCCCATAATTAAATCCTTATATTGGGTCTGGTATTACAATTTATATTGGAAACTCCTACTCTTGGTATTCTAAGGCTACATAGACAAGGTTCATACCTTTCTTGTTGCAAAGAGTCTGTGGAATTCTTTCTCTTAGCCTTCTTCTTAGTCTTGCTAGTCTTCTCTCCTTCTCCTTCTCATCCTCCTCTTCCTCTAAGGTTTGATAATGTTCCAAAAGAGTGAAAAAGGGTTGAGGAACATCCTTTATATAGAGAGAAACTCTCCATATAAAATTTTCCAACAATAAAAAAGAGATCCCACTTCTATTAGGAAAGTTTCCAAACTCGGAGTTTGATTTGAGGTTGTACGGTCAGACATACGGTCGTAGAATCCATCAACCATACACTTGAAAACATTGACCGTATGGTTACTTACCAGTGGTCTTTGTTTCTCATCGTATGGTCGACCATACCTCTCCAAGTAGTCTACCATACACTTGATTTTAAGTGTATTTGAGTTGATTTACTTACCTGGTCTCGTGCTCCTTCTTCACATGGTCGGTCTACTTGATCTTGCAATGATGGGAAGACCTAGCACGACACGGTTAGACCAAGTTAGTGGAGTGCGGGTCTTACAACAAACATGAGTTCTATGTCTCTAACCAATCCTAAATGACAAAGAAGTGCACCTATGGCCATACCCCAGCAGAGAGCACAGTCTGTGATACCCCCCTAAATGCTATTGAACTCTGTTTGGATACTTGGCGATGAAATGCAGTGCCCATATGGTCAACCAGTCAAGCAGTCCTAAACCTCATTCTAAATCCCACACAAGCTAAACAGACATCATGCTTTCACAATAGTCATAAATAAAACATAATGTATATGCATAAGTAGTTATCACAAGTATTAGATGGCATGTTATTAACACAATATGCAACACCGACATGCAAGGACGATAAAAACACTCTGTAAAATAATGTCAAACTATCCCTCACCTGGTGAATGAGATCTACGCGCCCTCTGAAACATAAAGGTTTTCTCTAACTCGCTCATGCTTAAATCTGCAATAATGTCATGTTTTATTAGATATTACATGATTAGTATTAGTAGTTGGTTAGTAATTACCGATGCTTCCCAGCATCAAGTGATGGCGTTGTAACATTATGTGCCATTACAAAACATTATAGATTACATTGCATACGATACTAAATCTGTCCGATTGGAGATCTTTTGACCGGACTTCCCTCATAACCAAACTTAGACCTCTCAGGAAGTGTCTAGAGGCATGTTCAGTCACAACTCTGTGTAATCAGACACTCCCAGTAGCCTACTAAGAGGCCTCTGGTCATCTCCGATTGCATAGGATGTGCAGCCAGTCCTCCTTCCGAACTTGTCTATAGACAATTACCGATGCAAATTCACGAAGGGTCTTTGGTCCGATCATTGGGGTCACCATTCAACCCCTTCCATTGTTGGGTTCCTTCCTAGTTAGGATTGTACTCTCTTTACCAGGTTTAAGTTGTTTGTCAGTTTTGGGAGAACTTCTAAGGTTTAGTCGAAAGCTCGATAGTAGGTCTCCCAAAGGTTTTCATTGTCTCTTTGCACAAGACAACTGTAAACACTATCTATGGAGAATGGGAAAATGAAGCTTCCCTTCACCTACATGGGGAGACGATCTTACTATGGTCATCTATTACATTAGAAACCAAGAGAAAGGTAGAAGATCTTACCAATAACCATGGTGGACAGTGGGATGACAGAGTTCAACATTCGATTGATTCTCTCTCGCTTCGGTTCCTCCTTCTTCTCTTCTTTTTCCCACTCTCTCTAAGGACGAGCTAGAACTCTCCCTTAGGGTTGGTGAAAGTGCACGTACGAGAGAGGCTCATTAGGGATTATTCTAATTAATTTAGAGTTCCCCTCTTAGAGTGGAAATCTAATTCTATAGTTCCCTGAAAATATTTTCGCTATGTGTCCTCTTGTGAGGAGTTTGGGAAACAAACTCCATCGTGGTATGAGGTTTAGTAAGTTAGAGGGTTATCCCATGTGGGTTTAAGTTGGAAGAGAGGAATATTCTTTTCTCCCTCCTTTGGGTCGGTTTCGGAGCACCCAACCCATTAGGGTCGAATCCGTTCTCAGCCCGGTTATAGGATCCAGTTGCAGACCACAACCTTGCTTCTGTGACCGAACATGATCATTATTCCCGCTGTGGTCTAGTTTGGTCTCCACTTTGGTTAGTGTTGGAAATCTACCTATTTTATTGTTGTTCGTGCCCGTACGACTTATTCCGTCATTGGTTTGGCTTGGTTCAAGTTAAGAAGACCTGCTATGAGCCAAAAAATTTAAATTAGACTATGTTTTCGGCATGCGGGTTTTATAACTCCTCTTTTAAAAGAATTTCATCCCCAAAATTAATCCTTACCTATTTTGAATAAGTGAGGGTATTAGAATTATCAGATACCCTATAGGAAAACTGAAAAATGGGTTCCTTATGGATATTATTTCATCGAAACATGTTCCCCTTAGTGCCAACAAATGTTGAATTATGTACCAAAATGAAGATCTCGACAAGACTCATTAGAAGAAACTAAAGGCCATTTGACCTCCCACGTGGATCCACTCGTGGATGGATCTGCCAGACAGTTTGGGTTTGGTTCGGTCCAATTCAGTTCAAAACTATGAACCAAGTCTAGGATCAGTTCAAAACCAAATCAAATAACCGGCCAAAATCTGAGTTAATGGGTCAACCCATCGGGTCAAAAATCTGAGATCAACTCATCGTGACAAAATCCAGGTCGAAATTTCAAGTTATCGATGTTGCTACTAAAACTAGATTTGCTAGTGTGTCCGTGTCCTGCAATACAAGTACAGGAGCTCAATAGAGCCGGAACAAGATGCCTAGAGCCCGCTCCGATGGTAAAGTCAGTAATAGAGCAAATAGTCCAAAGCCTAACCAAGATGGCAAGCTTGGAAGGTGTGGGGAGAGACAGAATTCAAGAAAGATGTAAGAGCTGTGTGATCGTCAATAGAGAACTCAGACAATGATAGCATGTCATACCTCTTAGTCATCTATGAGTTTATATAGAGTGAGAGAGTTCTGGATAGACTTCTAACTTAACCGCTTAACCACCAAGAGTGTCATGCGATGTTCTCACATGACCATTGGATGAAGATCCAAAGGCTAATCTCAATGTCGTGCACTTGTAATCAACAGTCCCTGTATCCGCTGATGTGGCCATTTCAAGAATGATAAAAGAACTACACACGCGCACCTTACCATACCCGCAGACAGGGAAGTCACAATAAACATACGTGATGGGGGACCTACTGGCTAACGATGAGATCCTACCATTTCAACAGGATGATCCAGTGAGATGCAACTCTCCAACGATGATAAGCACCATCTCGCATAGAATGGTAAATCAAAATATCTAAGACACGTGTCACCCTCCCGTATGTCGATGCCAGGGGACACGCATCCTCTAGTTAGTGGAGGATGAAATATGGTATTAATAATTGCCCCTTGTTATAATACACTCGCTGAGTGTGATGGAACAATCCCATCGAGACTCGTATTTTGTCCCGCCAATAGTAGTAGATCTGGTAAACCAATTGAATTTTCAAGTTATCCTAGTGCTTGTTAGGCCATCTCGATCATATTAATCCTTGGTGTTAATGATAAATATGAGTAATAAACGCCATACAAATGTTGTGCCACGCAATCCACGTTGTAACGACAATCCTGAAGAATATCCTGTAGCTTTGTTCATACGTGGCCCACATTTGCATGAAATTTTAAAGCGCCAAACTTAAATTCAAAAGGGCAAAAGCACACCACGCATCAATATTGTGGCAGATTCTGATGGAACCGCAAACAGTATTGTCGTGGAGCAATTATGCCTCCATCTTTTCACGCCAGGCATTTAATGCGGGAAAGCGTTTTGAGACGCATGTCTTCTAAACTGAGATCGTGATCCGCTGGGTGATGATGATGCATAGTAGCCTTAAAACCCATCACATAAGTAAGTTTACTAAGTGAAATATCTTCCTCGCTGCTTCAACATTCTAGCTCCGCAAAAAAAAACTCGAAGACTTCCAACTCCTATTTTCTAGTTATCTTCTTCGTCTTCATCAGTTGCAGAGAACTTCTTTCTCAAACTGATTTTGACCAGTAAGTTCTGCCCCCTTTCCTTTGTGATTTGCTTTTTCTAGGATTTTTTTTTTTTTGAAAGTTTGAGCGTCCGATCTCCTAGGATAGCTGGTTCCCCTTTACCATTCTACCCGTAGGAACAAGATGCATTCCCGAAAGAAAACCACAGAGCCAAGCCTAGGATCCCCATCATCTTCAAGAGAAGCCGCACCTATCCCTCGGTCCTTGAATATCATAGCCAAGATGTTCAAAAACAAAACTTAGCCTGTTCAATCTTGATTTGGAATGAATCCTCGACGACCTTCCAGAAGTTTATGATTGCCGAATACCCTAAGATGATGAGAGAGTTTGCTTTAGTAACACTGTTGAAACATGCGTGTATCTGGAGTATTTCAATTTTGGGTTCAAAATTCCCATACCCAGAGAGGTGAGAGACATCCTGATTTATTAGGACTTAGCTCCCGCGCAACTCCATGCCAAGTCCTAGACGTTAGTTATAGGTTTCATAGCCATGCTCTGGGATCTCAAGATGCCTGCACCGGTGTTGTTGTTACGAAGCCTATTTGTTTTAAATAAAGACGACCCTAAAAGCCAGCCTCTTACAAGCTAAAATTTCTTTCAAAGTGAGGCCAAGGGTGCCCAAAGTAGCGGTCATGCAAAACAAAGTTCACAATTGGCAGACGAAATTCTTCTTCCTCAATAGGCGAAATGGAAAACCCATGTGGCCTACCAATATATGGTGACTTCCAAAAGTTGGCGAAAAAAATCAACCACCAAATTTAACCATAGAAGAAAAGGAGAGTTGAATTATGATGGGGATGTGCGACCCCATCCCCTATTCGGATCTCACACAAATGGACCTAGACGATCCTGATGAAAGTGACGAAGAATAAGTCATGCATGAATCCCCGGTACCCGTGACGACCCCTCGACGGCTCCTGATAGATCAACTAATGAAGCTAGGGATGGAGGCTCTGATAGGTTTTTCCCCTGCCACGGGGTTATGCTTTTTAGTTCGATCACAACTAATTTGATGTATTCATTGTTCTGCAGTGGTAAGAAAAGAGTTGGATGCGGATGAGATCGCGAACATGCTTGCAGCTCGAGCCAGGGCTTAAGATAGAGGAAACGGCCCGCAATCGGCTCCAGTAAGGGCACAAAAAAGGTACGGGTGACGAAGATGACTGCGAGCAAGTCTCCATCGGTGAAATAGACCTCTGAAACATGGCCTGAGGGGAATTTGCAGGCGCAGCCCCCTCGTGAGGTTCCCCTTATAGATGAGAGGGCTCCGGAAGGGCAAGAAAACTTTGTGGAGGTCCCACCACCAACGTTGCGCCAGCCTTCCAGAGTTTCGGGGGAGAAAGGGGATGAAGGAAGGTGATCCCAAAGTGGGCCACCGTCGAATCTGCCTCCGCACAGTGGGGACTTAACAAGGAGGGAAGAGATTTATATGCCAAGGAGTAAGCGGATCAAAGAATCACCAGTGCAGTCCCTCTTGGCAGGGCCATCAGAGACTCACCGTCTGAGAGGGAAGGCCCAACGAGTTTCCCCTAGCCCAGGCGGGGCGTATTGGCCACATTGGTCAATAGGGAAAAAGTCAAACCAGCTTGACCCCGAGGTAGAGAGGCAATTGGTGGCTGGGATCTGTCTCCCTTCGACTGAAGAGTTTTACCTATGATCTGAGCGAGACGACCTCTATCGCATTCTGGAACCAACATCGTTCGAGTAAGTTGCAATTCTTCTTGCCCTTAGTGTCCTTGATTTCACTCACTGTATTAGAGGCTCTAATTTTTTATATGTCATGGCTTTACAGAGCACCTAAACTCTCAATGCACTGAGGCAAGGTGAGGATAAAATTAGCGGCGAAGTCCGTCGCTTGGTCCTGGAGAGGGACAGTACACTGGACCATGCTCTCTCAGTCGATAAGACCCGGGACAGCACCATCGAGGTGAGACGTGTCTTCTCTAAGGCGAATGAAAGTCTAATGATGGAGCGTGACAATTTGAAGCAGGAAATGGATACCCTGCGAGTTTTCCACCGTGCTAAGAAAGAGTGCTTGGAAGGAAGTCTTCAAGCGAAGAAGGACAAGGCTGTTGGTGAGAAGGGGCATCTAGAAGAGGCCCTCAAAGTAGAGAAGGCAAGGTCTAAGGGGCTGGCCTTGCAAGTGGAGGACCTGAATAGGAAATCCAGCAACCTAGTCGCACAAGTTCACAATCTTTTGAGAGACAAGGACGAAATGGAGGCAGGGACCTTTGACCACATTGAGAAGGCACTGAGCATCTTCAAGAGTCGTGAGACCTTGAGGTAAACATTGCTGAAGATCCCATGATGAAGGGATTCTGACTTTAATGGGGAGCCGAGCATTTTGTTAACAAGGAGCGGAACCTGGCTAGGTTTGTCTGCAAGAAGCTTCACCTGGAGGCCGACTTCTCTACCTATCCCCTCCCCATTGATGGGTCGATCTCCCAAAAGCAGATAGGGGTAGATGCTGAAGATGAAGGTAACGAGGAAGAAGAGGGTGATGACGGAGAAGAAGGAGACATCCTAAAGGAAGTCGCCGAGGCAAGCAGGGTGAAGTCACTGAAGATCAACAGAGTGGTCCATGACTTGGTTCTCCAGCCAGAGATGTGTCTCCTATTCTTGTGATTCTTCCTGAAGCACCATCTTCTTCCTCCACGCCACTCAACTTGGATGCACCAGCAGCAGATCAGTCAATCAAGATGGTAATCCTTGAAGTCATTTTCCCCTTCTTTTTTTTAAGGGTGTAATATAATGTGTTAGTGTTTCTTTCTCTTCTGTAATAGATTTTTTATTTTCATGAATGTACTCACATTTTTAACCTTGGGTGTCCTCTGTCATTTAATATTTTTCTTTCATTCTCCTTGCGGCTTGATCGAAATCTTCAGCTTATTTGAATTTGGTGTACAGCGGAAAGGGGCTTTCTTTTCTTGAGTTGTTATGGGAGTGGGCTCCCCCAACTCCTACATGTGTGCTTGAGACTCGGATTCACAATCTTTTGGCTGAGCAAGATTCCCTTGTCGCACAGGTATAAAAAATGGAAGAGGATCTCAACTCGCTTCTCGTTGACAGTCTCAACTTTGCTTCTGCTTATGGTCAACTCACCGATGCTTTGAACGAGCATTGGAGACGGAAAGAGGGGAGTTAGAGGAGGTTCTTGTGCAAGGGGCAAGAGAGAAAGGCCAGAGCCTTATAGCTCGTAATCTGCATTCAATGGATTATCGTGAACTTGTTCAATTAAGGAAAGAAGTGTCCTGGTGGCAAGGGAGAAGCAAAGAAGACCTTCATCTGTGAGTTACTTCTGAGGCGATAATGGATCTTCTAGTCGAGAAGCTCACCAAGGATGAGGAGACAATCATTGAATTGTAGGGCTTCACGAGGGATAACGGTTTGTATTACCAGAATCCCAACCCATCTTTTGACACGATTTATGAAACCATGTCGCAACAGAGTGCGAGTGCCAGATATGAGACGGTGGTTGCTACGAGGAATTTACTCAACAGTGTTGAGAAGGTGAGAGAGCGTCCAACTAAGTTGATGCGGAGCCATTCTAGGTAGCTGTTTTTTTTTTTTTTGTATTAAACCTTGGGTAGTTGCATAGTGTGGTACCTTCCAGTTCTTGGTTGTGTGGGTTTGTGCACTGTCATGATTTTTTCTGCTGTAAATAAGGATGGTGTTCTTAGACTATTTATGTAAGAACTTTTTGATTTCCTTTCTGCCTAATGTATGAACTTGAGGGTGTGACCCTCTGTAGCGAGTCCATAAATAGTTGCAGCGAAGTGTGCAATGGGATCTATGTAATAGTGCCCCTGGGTGGTGACATGAGAGTTGATCACCTGGGGCATATTGGCGACTTGACGACTTGCATGGTCTCAAAAATTACGAGAAGGTCCGGAGACGCGTCAAGTCACAATGTATGTGCCATGGGATTTGTTGACTTGGTTTTGTTTTAGTCTGAGGATTCCTATAAGGCAACATAAGTTTGAAGTAAATTGAAGTGTTACAATAGATCATGTTAGGCGAGAGGATGTGTAATGTAAAGACAGTTCATTAGAATGAGTAGAGTCTTTACATTATTGATAAAACTTTCATAAGTTCTTAGAATGTCAGGGCTTCTCGATGTATTTGTCTTTTATTGTTTCAAGATAGTACGTGCCTAGCCTTGTTACGTGGATTACTCTGTACGGTCCTTCCCAAGTCGGCATCAGTTTGCCCTGCTGTTTGAGCTTCGATACTACCGTGCGGTGTAGTACTAGGTCACCGACTTTGAAGTTCTAGACCCATACCTGTGAGTTGTAATATCTGGCCACCCTTTGCTGGTAGGCCAATATCTTTAAGCATGCTTTATCGCAAGTTTCTTCAATTAGGTTCAAATTGGTCCTGAGGCCTTCTACATTGAGCATTTCATTGTAATTGGTAATCCTGATGGTGGGGTGAGTTGCCTCAATAGGGATGACTGCTTCTGCCTCATAGACCAGCATGAATGGGGTTTCCCCAGTGGGAGTCTGCTTGTAGTTCTGTAGGACCAGAGTATGCTTGGCAACTCATCGGCCCATCTTCCCTTGGTTGGGCTAAGTCGCCACACTATACCTCGAGAAATTCTCTTGTTGGTGGCTTTGACTTATCCTGCGGCTTCGGGGTGGTACACCGAAGTGAAACGCTATTGGATGTTGAATCCCTTAAGGAAGTTTTGATATTGTTGGCTATCAAATTGTTTTTCGTTGTCGGTAACGATGACCTGTGGGATGCCGTAACGATAGATTATGTTCTATCTTGTGAAGGTTTCAATTTTTTCTACATGGATCGTTGTTACAGCTTCTACTTCTACCCATTTTGAAAAATAGTCGACTGCTACGATGAGGAATTTCTTTGTCCCCTTCTTTCCAGGCATGGGGCTGACTATGTTGATTCCCCACATGGCGAAAGGTAACAGACTCATGGCTGGTCGTAACTTATTCGCTATTCGCAGGCAGGTGGCTATCCGTAGCATGTTTCTGGCATGTCTCGCACTTAGTAGTAAAGTCCGTGCAATCTGCTAACATGGTTGGCCAATAATACCCTTGTCATAGAAGTCGCAGGCAGAGAGCGCAGCCTGCGAGATGACTACCACATATCCCAATGTGTACCTCCCACACGACTTCTTCAGCTATGGCTGGGGTGAGGCATAGCAACAAAGGTCATGTGAAAGACTTTATGTATAGCTTTCCATCAAGGATAGTGTATCTTTGGAATTTTGCCTGAACCCATCGGTGTTCTAGCTGATCTTCTGGTACCCCACCAGTCTCGATGTAGGTTTTGATTGGGTCGATCCAAGTTGCCTTGCAACTAACCTGTTGGATCTCCATTGTATCACTGACACTTTTCTTAGCACATCGATATATATTGACGAGTTCCACCAGACAGATCTTCAGCCATCAGTCACAAGAGGGCATTGGCTTCTGTGTTGTCTTCTCGGTCCACGTTGCTGATTTGGTATGCTTTGAATCGGGCAAGCTCTGATTTTGCCTTGGTTAAGTACTCCAGCATGCATGGTTTTTTTTGCCTCATATTCTCCATTTATTTGCTTTACTACAACTTGTGAGTCACTGTAGATATCTAGTTATCAAACCATAAGGAATCTCGCTAACCTAAGTCAGGCTAATAATGCTTCATATTCAGCCAAGTTGTTAGTCGCGTGGAATTTGAATTAGAGAGCGACTTACACTCTAAAGTTCTCTGGACTGGTCAGAATGATCCCGGCCCTCGAGTGCTGCTCACTCGAAGATCAGTCCACGTACAGGGTCCATGTTGCTGATGGTTCTAGCTTTAGCTTCTTACGTTTGTGCTCGTTGCCGTCCTATTCCAGTGTTTTGTCTATGTCGACACTGTCGTCAGTCGACGTTTCTAATAGAAAGTCAGCTAGGACTTATGCTTTGATTGCCGTCTAGGGTTGAAACTGGATGTCATACTCGCCTAACTCGATAGTTTAGTTCATCAATCATCCTGATATGTCAGGTCGCGCTATTATTTTTTTTAAAGGTTTATCTATCAATACTGATATGGTGTATGCCTGGAAGTAGGGCCTCAATTTGCGAATAGAAGTAACGAGTGCCCATGCTAGTTTTTCCACTGGCCTGTATCTTGTTTCTGCATCTAATAGTACCTTGCTAACATAGTACACAGGTCACTAGATTTTATCAATTTCTTTAACGAGGATTGAACTAACAGTCTCAAGCGAGATGGCAAGGTATAGTTGTAGTTGATCCCCGACTTCTGGATAGGCGAGCAGAGGAGGCAATGTTAGGAATGCTATTAGGTCGTCAAAAGAATTTTGGCATTTGGAGGTCACTTAAACTGTTTGGTTCCCTTTAGGGTTTTAAAGAATGGAAAACAACAGTCTGTCGACCTGGATATAAATCGGCCCAAGGCGGCTACCTTCCTATCAATTTTTGGACCTGTTTGGGTAATGTTGGAGAGGACATCCCCATGATAGCTTCTATCTTTGTGGGATTTGCTTCGATGCCTCTGTTTAATAGCATGAACCCTAGAAACTTCTCTGACGCAACCTCGAAGACACATTTGGTTGGGTTAAGCTTCATTTGGTGCTTCCTCAATACTACGAATGCTTCTTCCAAGTAATAATGAGAGGTTCTCTTGCTTTTCACCAGGAAATCATCAACATAAACTTCCGTGTTCCTATCGATTTGTTGTGTGAATACCTTGTTGACTAATTGTTGATATGTGGCACCAGCGTTTTTAAGGTCAAAAGGCATTGCATTGTAGTAATATAAACCGTTGCTTGTTATGAAGGCAGTATTGATCTCATTGGGTTGATGCATTTTAATTTGATTGTAACCCGAGTATGCATCCAAGAATGTTAACATGTCATGACCAACAGTAGCGTCAATTAACCTATCAATTCTAGGGAGAGGATAGTAGTCCTTAGGGCATGCTTCATTGAGGTCTGAGTAATCTATACAAATGCATCATTTACCATTGGTTTCTTCACCATTACAACGTTGGATACCCATTGAGGATACTTGACCTATTTTATAAACCCTACCGTAAGGAGCTTGTCGACTTCGATCTTAATTATAGCTTCTCTTTCTGGTGCGAAGTTGTGCTTCTTTTGCTGAACCGGCTTGAATTGTGGATCAATGACCAGGCGGTGCTCCATGACATCTCGCGAGATGCTGACATCTCAGATGCTGACTAGGCAAAGACATCAAGATTGTTTTTAAGAATTGTAACGATCTCATCTCGCTGGTCCTTAGGTAGCAACAAGCCTACTTGGAAGCACCTTTCGGGATACTCCTCGAAAACTGGAATATGTATCAAATCCTCCATAAGTGATCCTCACTCCTGCTCCAAGTGGTCTCGCAGGTCTTCAATCTGGATGGAGCCTGTGAGTTTATCGCATTTGCTTCTAGGTCCATGATGTAGCAGTGACAAGATAGTCCCTAGTCTACCTTGCAATATCCTTCCCCATGTTCAGTGAAAAACTTCATTATTAGGTAGTAGGTGGAGATGAATGCTCAAAGAAGATTAAAACCTGGTCTGCCTAGGATTGCATTGTGACTGGAGGGGACATCTGCGACATGTAGGAGAGAGACAATGTAGTTCTTCTGGGTTTTGTTCCGACCCTCGTCTCCAAGATTATGGCACTTTTCACCTTGATGACATCGCCAGAGAAGCTGACAAGGGAAAACTTTATCGGACAAAGTCGCCTCACATCCAAACTCATTGCTTTGAAGGCGTAGTAGAATAGTATGTCTGCAAAGCTGCCTATGTCTACTAGTACCCTCTCTACTTCGTTCACTTTATCAATTATCATTGAGATCACAATGGCTTCTTCATGAGGTAGTTCAACTCCAGTGAGGTCTTTGTCAGAAAAAGTGATAGTGTCATCATTCTTGTATGGGGTAGAAGAACTTGCCGACTGACATTCTAGTTTCACTTATGACTTCCTGCTATTTTTAGATGTGCTTCCAACTGCAAGGCCGCTCATTATCACCCCTGAATAGCGCATTGGTACAATCCATAGTATCTCCAACCTGCATACTCACGTCCCTCCAGAGAGTGGTGAGTGTTCTTCTGTGGAGTCCCAATCCTATTCTTTGATGGACTTGGGGATTCGATTGACATGTTTTGAATTTCAAAGTTTTCTTCTCGCATTTCGAGCCCATGCTGTAGGTTGAGGCAATCAAGTCGCTTTATCATATCTGTCATAGATTTTTCAAATTGATAGTCTGCTTGCGACTTGGTCCTGTGACATGGATGAGATACACAGCCGGTTCTCTGATGCTGACTCTTGGAATGTCCCCCAATCTGACTAGTAGGCTGCGCTCTCTTTAAGATGACGTCGATACGACCACGTAGGTTACCGATCTTATTTAGAGGCGGGGAATCCGAGTTGTATTTATCTAAATCTTCCCTGCTTCAGCGAGGACGCCGTGGCTTAGTATCACCTTCCTGCTCGACAGGTTGCTTCCCTTTATGCTTGTTGTCGACTACTGGCTTTTCCACATACTCATGAATGTGACCGCGCTTGATTAGATCTTCAAATGCGTACCTCAAGGCGCGACACTTATCAGTATCATGGACATTCTCACGGTGATAGCGACACTATTTCATGAACCTTTCCCTCCGTGGATCCGGCTTCATTGGGGGTCGATGAAATAATTCATATTGCATCCCCTTGAGATTGTGCAGGAGCTCTGACATGGGTACGGTCAATCTGGTGAATTGATCCCAGTTGAAGTCAACTCTGGCGACCTATTTTTTGGGAAATCCATTCTTACCAGTTTTTTATTTCTTGGATGTCTCACTAGGAGATTTGTTGACAACTTTCATCTCACTTCTCCTTTTTTGTCCTGGCTTGGGGTATGTAAGGAGAAGAGCCTCGTTCATCACCACATACTTCTCGGCTCTTGTTATTAGTTCAGCATAGGTCTGTGGTGGCCTTTTATAAATGGATTTTAGGAGATCTTTGTCTTTGAAGCCGCCATGTAACGTTGTTATTTTGACCTCTGGATTGATATTCTTGATTTCTAGGGCTTCACGATTAAATCTGGAAAGATAAGCCCGCAAGGTTTCCTCTGGCTTTTTCTTGATGTTGATGAGACTCGTTGAGGTCTTCTTCGGTGCTATTTGGGTCTGAAAGTGTTCGAAGAAGCGATCACTCAATTGGTCAAAGGATTCGATGGAGTTAGTTGGTAAGCTGTTAAACCAGAGTCGCCCTGCTCCCCTTAATGTCGATATGAAAGCTCGATAAAGAATTGTCTTGTCATAACAGTGCAGTACCATTAAAGCTGAAAAGTTGCCAAGATGCAACTAAGGATCCGTCATTCCATCGTACAGGTCAACCTTTGGCATAAAGAAGTATTCTAGCCTTGGGAAGTCCATTATCTCCTTTGTGAAGACCATATCGACGCAATATTCTTTCTTTCTCAAAGCTGTTGCAGAGGCCGACTGCTTCTTTTCCATTTCTACCCTACGAGTCTACATGGCGAGGAACTGTTGCTCCAAAGAACTTTGTGGGGTGCCCGTCTGTGTTTATTTCTCGACGGCGCGTCTCTGTTCCGCCATGCGACTTCTAATAGCCATTCTTCTTATTTGGCTAGAATTCACTCTGTTTTGTGCTTCATTTCCTGGTCACCGATCATCGTTCTGGCCATGATCCCTTTCTTTATCTTGAGGCACTGCGAGTTCTTCCACATCTGAATCTCGTCCCAAGAAATAGTCTTGTTCTTGCAATTCATCTTCTTTTCCTTTCGTATCAAGGAGATCTTTCTCAATAGGCGGATCTTGACCTGGAATTAGAGTTTTGGATCTTTCCGGGTCCCTTGTTGATCATCAATGAGTTGGTGGTAGAGGTGGTTTGAGCAGCCTTGTTAATTTTGTGAGTTTTTCGTTCAGGGTGTTGAACTGATCTACATTAACATATTGTGGTGCCATTCTGTAGCTCTCTGGGATAGGAGGTGGTGAATCGCTGCCAGTAGAGGAATTTCTTCCGTTGTTTCCTAGAGGAGGAGGATTGTCCTATGACAATCCTTCTTTTGTTACCTCATTGCTCCCATCTGTCATGTTCCCAGGGGGTTGGTATTGAGTTCTCACCATTGTTCAAGAAGTGTAGACACAAAATTATTGAATTCACGTTCAAAGAAGACGAGCCCCACAGTGCGCGCCAAACTGTTGCTGCTGAAATTGGATCTGCTAGTGTACCCGTGTCCTGCAAGACCAGTACAGAAGGTCAACGGAGCCGGGACAATATGCCCGGAGCCCGCTCCGATGGTAAAGTCAGTAACAGATCAAACAGTCCAAAGCTTAACCAATATGGCATGCTTGGAACATGTGGGGAGAGACAGAATTCAAGAAAGATGTAAGAGCTGTGTGATCGTCAATAAAGAACTCAAACAATGATAGCATGTCATACCTCTTGGTCATCTATGAGTTTATATAGAGTGAGAGAGTTCTGGATAGACTTCTAACTTAACCGTTAACTGCCAAGAACGTCATGTGATGTTCTTGCATGACCATCGGATGAAGATCCAAAGGCTAATCTTAATGTCGTACGCTTGTGATCAACAGTTCTTGTATCCACTGATGTGGCCATTCCAAGAATGATAAAAGAACTACACACGCGCGCCTTACCATACTCATAAATAGGAAAGTCACAACAAATGTGCTCAATGGGGGACCCACTGGCTAATGGCGAGATCCTACCATTTCAACGAGATGCAATTCGCCAACCACGATAAGCGCCATCCCGCATAGAAGGGTGAATCAAAATATCCAAGACACGTGTCACCCTCTCGTATGTCGACGCCAGGGGACATGCGTCCTCTAGTTAGTAGAGGACGAAATATGGTATTAATAGTCGGATCTTGCATTAGGTCGGCAAGTCGAGTTCCGATTGATCTATCGGGTCAGGTCAACGAATCTTGGGTCACATTGGACGGGCCGGTTGGGTTACGTGTGTTTATCCGCATGCAAGGCCTGGCGAATTAGCCCTTGGATCAATTGGGACCAAGTTCACGACTCGTCTTAGCGAACCCATTAAGGCTTAACATAGGTTATGTTTGGTGGTAAAGAAAAGGAACAAAAAAAAAAAAAAAAAAAGGGTAGATTGATAAATTCATCATTGGTCATAATTTTTGTCTTCCAAATATCACAGTAGGAAATTCTAGGGAGAGATTTTTTGCTATCACCTTACGAAAAGTTGCTAAGGTGATGCGGTCAAATCTACTCCTTAGTTAGTGCCCGGTGGCTGATGCTTCATTCGTCCTCCATCGTGTCCCCATATGTTTGTTTTGCCAGAGCACCGAACGAAAGCACAAACCTAACATCTTATCACCGGTCAACGTTCACTGTCCAGCGATATGATATAATGGGTCCCACTAACAAAGTGTTATCCACTCAAACTCTCCTCGCTCGAATATTCTCGCCATATTTTTTACCTAATTTTCAAATTTTAATACCTTAGCCTTTTTGGAAACAAAGAAAATATTTTGTCTCTATCCATTGGATCAACTGCGTGTTCGAATATCCATCATCACGTTTCTTTGAAGAATCCAACTAGTGGACGGTGAAGCTGTTCCTTTTTATGCAATGTGCTTATTTATTTTAAATAATCTAATATCTCATCACCATGCCCCTTATCCTCCGAATCAGGATCTAATGCTAGAAAGGTCCCACCATACATCCAAAGTATGGTGAAAGAATATATACAACAGCCATTGATGTGAACCTTTCGTGAAAGATCTTGATTCCAACACAATCACACACATGCGAACAGAGATAGTTTGTATTACAAAAAAAAAAAAAAAAAAAAAAAAAAGAGATAGTTTGTGTTATTTTGTGCTATCAGATTTTTTTTCTCTTGTTATCTTTCTCCCTATATTTTTGGAAAAACAATTATCTTGATCTCAAATGTTTTAAAAGGTTAATAGAGTTTATGTATTTTAAAAATGATTTAAAATTATATTTTTTTGGGATCATCTCCATTCTAGTATGAGGCAGCAATTGTCTTTAATTCTTATCAATTGATTTACTTTAATCTCTCCATTAGCTTATTAATAACTAATAATTGAAAAAAAATAAATACAAAGGGAGCATTAGAAAATCATTACTTGAAAAGGATAAATTTTATTTTTATACATAGACCATGTATGTATACAGTTATGTATTGGGTCATTCATTGATTAGGAAAAAGGCAAATTATGTTCTATACATTGTTTATCTATTCTCATCTAACGGTGGAAGAAACAGTTATAGGTGTATTGCCGTGTACAAAACCTTTTGTCTAAATATATCCAAAATTAGAGATTTCGTTATGATCATATATGAAATTTTTAAGGGCAGCAGATAGATGATTATTTTTTCCATATTGCTTGTTGTTGTTAATTATTTCTAAAAGTGGAGATTCAGTTACCTACTTACTAAGTATAAAGGAGATAAAAGGGAATTTTCCCTTGTTTCTCTATCCTTTTATTCAAATATAATTCATTTTTAAAATAACTTTGCCTTATCATGAAATTGACCAGGACTGACTACGCCTAACAAAAACTGACCTAGACCGATTGATCGATACCCTTGAATGAATGGATAAAATACAAATATAATTTTTCAATATGTTAAAGGTATATGATTGAATTTGAGTGTGAAACTTTATACATGATCATTCCAAATCATTTCCAACATATCGAATGGTTACATTTGCCATAGCAACCTTGCACGTGATAAAACTAGCTAGCGCACAATCAAGATGTTCCATCTTAAATTCAGAATGCTGAAGAAACTCTTTTCTTAGGCTCCATTTGTTTTGACGTAAAATTTTACTATGTGTAACATTCTATATAATTTTGTTTCCAATGTTTCTTTCCAAGAAGGAAAATATAGTGATCTCTAAGGGGAAGGAAAAGGAAATTCATCTTTTTTAATCTATTTGAAACAAACATTTGAAATTTTTTGACATATAAAATGTTACACATAAAATTTTACTTTAAAACAAACAGAGTAGGAGTGTCAGCTGAATGCTCAGAGATAAACAATGTTGGAGAACTATAACATCTTCTATAAGTAAAACTAGTAGGTTTTACGTTGCCATATAATGAAATTATGTTAGGCTCTTAAGAAAAAAAAAAAACATGTAAAGGGTACAGATCACATAAGTTTTTTTGCACTACCTCTCAACAAAAGGTGTATGGTCTAGACTCATCTAGTCTTAAAATGACACAAACTCCATATTAAGGTTATAGATGACCACATAACAGAAGGCAAAAATCAAGGAGGAATCCACAAGCTCAGAGACTCCAAGTCTAACCAAGATCGTCCACATATGTGATATAGAGAATCTCACACTAACTTAAAGACATGTGTATGTAGGACTCCAAGGAGTCCAGCCAAACAAAATCTCTTATTGTAACAAATGTAATCATGTACTAATTATATATAAATTATATATAAATGATTACTCACATGCAATTGGTACGTGAGTTTTATTTGGAAAACCTTGCACTTTCATGGTATCAGAGCATGCTTAAAGCTCTAACTATTTTTTTCATCTCCTTCTCCTTCTCTCCATTATTCCATTATTTCTCATTACTAATGGTGGCTAACTCAACTTCTAGTACGTCTCCAGCCACTCTAAGCTCCATTATAGCTACAACACCAAATTAGACATAGTTTGGGTTTGGTGGAAATATTTCTCACCTCTTGCAAATCAAGCTTGACAAGAACAACTATTTTCTCTAGAAGGCTTAGTTCCTTCTGCTATTCCGTCTTCATGGTTACCTAAATTATGTTGATGGTTCATGCAAGTGCCCCTTTGCTAAAATACCTGGTGCTGATGCCTCCTCTACTGAGATCAATCTTGACTACACTACATGGTAGCAACAAGGTCAAATGCTATTCTTTTCCAATCTGTCTACCCTTACTGAATCTGTCTTTTCTCTTATGGTCGGCCTTAACACTTCATTCGAGGTATGGACTGCTTTAGAAAAACATTATTCTTCATCTTCTCAAGCAAGAATAATGCAGTTAGAATTCCAATTAAGATTTCTCAAACGCGGCAATACTCCTCTACCTGAATATATTTAGAAAGCAAAGACCATTGGTAAGCATTTGGCAAACGTTGCCAGACCCGTTCCAGACTATCAACTAGTTTTAAGTATCCTTCATGGTCTTGGCCCTGAAAATTATGCCTTTATTTTGTCTGTTACATCTCGACTTGAGCCTCTAGGCTTGAATGATTTTTTGGGGATCTTATACACTCATTAAGTAATGCTTCAAAGGAGAAATTCTGAGACTATGACAGTCGCTCCTTCTGCCCAACTTGCTACTAAAATCCTTTTCTTTGTACAATCTCATTTAAGTTCCCCGTATTCAGAAAAACTTATTGTCAATTTCTCAATTTACTAAGGATAATTATCGTTTTTGGTCTTGTTTTTTTGAATTTCATCTTTTTTTTGCTATGTAAATGATCAATCCTCTGGGAACCTCCTGTTGCAAGGCCGGAAAAAAGATGGCCTCTACCTCATGAATGGTGCCTCCTCTACCACAGCCTCCTCTTCTGTCTCCTCTTCCACAGAACCAAACTCATGCTCAGCTTCCATTGGTGAATGCATTCCATTTATGCTATGGCATGACCGTTTTGGTCACCCAGCACAAAGGATTGTCTTAAAAATTATTTCTAAGCACCGTTTTAAGACCCGTATCGAACTAACCGGTCTTACCACCTTGTACCAGGTCTACCTATCATGGTCGAGCAAAATGGACCAAGTGCGTGAAGGAAATAGCGAAACCAGGTATTAAACTGACCCAAAAATAGTAAAATAGAGGGCAGGGTCGACCCAGATAGCCAGGGTCGGACCCCCCTCATTGGGAAGTCAGACCCCTGAAAAATTGACCGAGGGTCGAACAATTTAGACTTGAGGGTCGACGGGATCTCCAACCCCCTCATCGACCCCCTCTTTGCTGATAGAAACCGTAAATAGGAAACTTTCCAAATTTCAAGGGGATTCTTTTCTAATCTCAATGGGACTTATTTTGGGAGGTTCTCCTCTATAAATAGGATGTCCCTTAGCCTCTTTCACTCCTTTTAAAACCCTAATTGAAAGTGAGAGAAAGAGAAGAGAAGGAGAAGAGAAGGAAAGTTGGAGAAGAAGACTAAAGAGAAGAATTCAGAGAAATCTCTTAATCTCAGTAAACCTAAGGTATGGGTATGTTTCCATTAATGATTTAAGACCTTAGAATAGTTCATGAAGAGGGTATGGTCTAGGAGAAACCCAAATCATCCATCCATGGGAAGATTTCAATGAAATCCATGGAGGGAATCATAGTAGGCAAAGTAAGGAAGAAACCTAGAGTTTTAAGCCATAGAACAAGCATAGAATGGATTGTGGAAGTAAACCATAGGACCCAAACATGAAAGAATGGACTGTAGGATGAAATTCTTGACTCAAACCATGGGGGTCGCACGTGGGGTCGATTGGGAATCGACCCTACCAGACCACAGGATCGACCCCCAGCATTCGGGAAGCCCAGGGATGCGGTGGTCGCACCCAGGGTCGATGGAACATCCGACCCTGGCATCGACCCTACCCCTGGGGGTCGCAGTAAACTGCTACCCTACCTGTGACCCACCCTGCGACCCTCGCTTAACAGTAGGCCTAAAATTGTCGGAATAACTTTTAATTAAAAATCTATCGACTTGTTAGGTTTTCCTATTGATATAAAAGTGATTCTTAAAGCTTGAAAGAAGATCTACAGTCAAGCAAAGGTGAGGGAACAAAACCTAAACTAATTGGCTAATAATAAACTGTTTTAATTCTTGAGTCCAATGCCATGACTGATTCTATGCGTGTATACTTGTAATGTGCATTCAAGATATCATCCAATATTTCTATTATTACTGTTCATGCATATTTAATTTCATTGTTTATAACATGATGATGATGATGATGATGATGATGATAGGAATAGGCATGTGAATGTTTGTGTTTGTTGGTGTACTTAATGCGGAGAGGGGATGGTATCAACCGGCACTTCAATGTCGTTTTCATTGGGTATATTGTGCCATGGCTCTATACAAGTCTTGTCCACTAATATCGTCGTATCGCCATTACCTTAGCGGAACTATTACGTCGTAGGGTATCAGGGGAGGTGGTCTCGGACCGTGTAGTCTTCGACTCTGCCGGGGGGCCTTACCTCTATCTCTATGGGCGTATTGAGGGATACTGGGGTGAGGCCTTGGATACATTGTTTGACATTAGGATTGGTTAGTTGCGAGCCCAGTTTGTAAGCCCTCTCCAATAGGGGCTTACGTGTTGGTATGATGCAACCGGTACTGCCATGCCTTTTTCATGGAGGTATATTGTGTCACAGTGGGTGGATGTGGGGTCGACAATGCCGTTTTCATTGGGCGGTTTCACACACTCGTGGATAGAGGTGAGGCGACCACTGAACCTTTCTATAGCACATTGCAAACTTATATACCCGACCACATATATGAATTGAACACATGCATATATTTGTTGCATTGTTTTGTTTGCTCACTGAGCCGTGATGTGTGCTCATCCTTGCGACGTCAAATATTTTTAGTTGATGTTGTAGGTACCACTGTGGAAGATTATAGGAATGCTTCTGTGTACGGACACGTGGCTGCGATGGAGGCTGAAGACATAGTGGAGATGCATGACTCCACATGCGAGTGCAACTCATGCGTTTTCGATTAGGTTTTTATTTGAACTATTAAGGAAATGTAATTTGATATTTTATTACTTATGTCTCGGTTGATACAACATAATTTGATATTTTATTTATGATTATCACAGTTAGATTCCTTAGTTCATTTAATATTTAGACTCCGCTATTGTGTATTTATTCTGATTATGGTTGTGGATGTGTATGGTTTAATTTAAAAGGACACAGCCTATTAGAGATCCTAGTTGAACCATTGGTTTATTAGCGGTTCATTACACCATTCTGAATAGTACGGAATTGGGGTGTGATAACTTGGTATCAGAGCTCTCAGGCCCTGTCTTGTAAACCAGTATACTACCACAAAAGTTTGTGAACTGAGATAGGATAAAAATTTAAAAGCTGTAATAATAACACACTATAAGCATCTGTGTTGTTTGAGACAAAAATTGAAAGAGAATAATGCATCTATTAAATGAGAAACAAATTTAAATACACTCGAAGGAAGAGCAAACGTATATATATACAAGTCTAAAGCAGAGTACAGTCCACAACCCGGACAGTTACTCTGAACTACAAAAAAAAATAAAAAAAAATACATCCGGAAGCTGGAGGTTATGGGAGAGGTGGTGCCTCACGGTCTCTGTCATAATCCTCAGCATAGACTCTAGTCAACCAAGCTATCTGAGTCTAGGTCGTCTGAAGACTAGCTGTGAGATCAGCCACCCGTTAATCAGTCATGCGTTGAGCATCTAGAATCTCTCCTACCCTCAGATTTGACATGCGCTGAGCATCTAGAAGCTCTTCCATCCTCAGATCAGACATGCGCTGAGCCTCTCTAATCTCATGTAGTATCCCCATCATGTCATCAGAAGGTGGGTGTGAAGGACCAGCTGCATGTGAAGGACCATCTCTCGTAGTATGCGTAGGTGATGGAGGAGGTATGGAATCCACATCCATGTATAAACGATCATCATCACCCCCATGAACCCCTACTCCAGCGGCTGCTGCTGCTACCTCAGCGTCAGCCATCTCCACTCGAGTACGTGGACGCACCAGAGCGTTCCTCTCATCGTCGCTGACTTGAGCATCCCGCATGCCCATCTTACAGATGGCCTCCCAATCCAGAGGTGATGAGAAGGATTTCTCCTGAATCCTCTCATCCACCAAGTCAACACCCAGGTGGGTAAGCAATGTAGTGATCATGCGTCCATAAAAAAGGTTGCCAACATGACCGGGCAATGTGGCACTGATCAACGTCGGCATAATGATATAAGGGAGGCAAACAGGCTGCCTACTGCAGATACAATACAACAAGAACTGGGTCAACTGGGAGATCCTCTCGTAGTACCCACTCTGAGGTATCAGGTTGTGCTGAATGATCTTACAGTACACCCGAGGCTCTGGACGTAGGTAGATCGCTTTCATCTCCCAGCGATCCTCTCTGATGATCTGACGGTCAATCTCAGCCCTCATCTCCAATGAAAAGAACTGGGGCTCTCCGGGAGCACAGAACACCAAGGGGCCATCGTATGAAATGCCCAACAGATCCACTAGCTACCGATAATCAAAGGAAATCTTGGCTCCCTTGACGTAGCTAGTGATCCTGAGCTCTCTACCCCTCTCAGTATCATTGTAATCCCCCACCACTTGGAGATTACAATAAAACTGTCGCACCAAATCTGGACGAGTACAGGCATCGTAGGTGATCATAGGAAGCCAGCCCATGTCACCAAAAGCCCTCTCCACATCAAACAAGGCCAGGCTAGCCAAGTCCACCCAACGACCTCCCTCTACCTTCTTACGAGAGTAGCGGGCATACTGTGCCTCAGCCTCCTTAGAACGGAAGCGGACTAGGTCATGAACCATGGGTACTTTAGTACGAGCCATACTATCTGCAAAAAACAAAAAAAAAACAGATACTGGCTTAGTAAAGATGAAAAACCCAAAAATTTCGACATTATAACGACATAAATTGGTCAAAATCCTCATTTTTCACCCATACATGTGGGCAGGAGGACTTATATAGATTCTAAACAATCTTGTAAGACTCATACGGTTGGAAATTTTATCTAAAGAGATTGAATTTGAAGAAATTTCAAAAAATTCAAAAATCTAGACAAATTAGGACAAAAATGGGAAATTTCAAGTTTCTCGATAATCAACCGATGAAACTCAAATATTTTTGAGGGCTTTCATCCATTGAGTCACCAACAACAAAATCCCTCAATTAAAATCGAATTTTTATAGTTGAAAAAATTTTAATTTGAAGAAAACGATATAAACGAGCAAAAACCTAGTTAAGAAACCCTAAAAACATGAAACCGTAGAGAACATACCTGTAGAAGAGGAGTAGACGTCGAAAAGAGAAGCAAAAGTCACCAATGGGTCGGAGTTGTCACTGTAGCAACTTAGAGGGACGAGCCGAGTCGGAAAGGAGGAGAAAGAATAAGAAATGGATTCAAAATCGGGATTAAAAACCTGATTTTTAGTCCGAGGGTCGGAGAATTCGACCAAAACATCCGACCCCCCGACCCCCTCATCAACCCATGGCTCTCGGTGTTTTGACAGAGAACCAGGGGTCGAACCCAGGGTCGGACATCCATCGACCCTCAGCTCTCAGTAAGTATTAGTAATTCTCAGGGTCGCATACCCTAGGATCGGACATCCATCGACCCCCACCATCGACCCTGCGATGGAAAATACAGTATTTTTGACAGAATGATCTGAAAATTTTGAAAATATCATTGATTAGTGGATTTAAATATGAGAATGAAATATATAATGATTGCCTCACGTATTCTATGATTTTCAGGCATTACCACTACCAGAACAGATAATGGCTGGACGCAGAGTGACCAGACAAAGCCGTAACTCTATTCCACCACCACCACCTATGGAGGAAGACAGCCATATACACCTTGAAACACAGGAGAATCTGAACACGACACTATCTGTAGTTAATGGGCAGACAAATCCTACAAATCTGCCATCTCCACCTACAGACCTGGCTATAGCCGTAATGAATTTGGCCCAACAACTACAGCAAATACAACATGTACAAGCTACTATGCAAGCTGCCATAGGCATGACTTTTCCAGCTGCACAGATGACACCGATGCCAGCAGGACAGGCAAGCACAGTACCAGGGAGAAGTAACACAGTACTCCATGCACCTCAGACTCCCATCATGCAGGCTCAAGTACAAAACCCTAAAGTAGCTCCAGGAGGATATCAATACCAACCACCTATGTATGGGGCTTATGTTCCTCATCAACTAGACCACTCCAGACTGGTTAAGAGTTTTCTCAAGATGAAGCCCAAGGAGTATAGTGGTAAGCCAGCTGATCCGTTGTGGCCAGCACATTGGATCGATGAGATGGAGAGAAACTTTACAATGATGACAGTGAATGAATAAGAGAAAGTATTGTGTGGAACGTTCATGCTGAAAGGCGATGCACACCACTGGTGGAAGTCCACACGTGTCACACCCCAATTCTGATCCAACTAGAATGGTGTGAGTGAACCGTCATTGAACCAACAGTCCACACCAGGATCTCGAATAGGTCGTGTCCACTCATACAAACCATCACAGATAACCACAATCAGAATATAAATAGTACAGCGAAAGTCTTTAAAATAGAATGAACTGAGTATCTATTGATAATTTAAGTAAGTATCCAATTATTCAAATTCAATCATAAAATATAATATTCTTACAACCACTTAATCCAACTGAAAATAACTGAAAATAAATAAATAAAATCAATCACAGGTACACGCAGAAAGGGCACTCGCATGAAGCGCCATGCTCGTCCTCTTCTGCCTGTACATCCAACGCAGAAACACCACCATAAGCCGGAGCATTCATGTAGTCATCCACAGTGTAACCTGCATCAACATCTCAAAATAATGTGTACACAAAGGATGAGCTCACAACTCAGCTCAGTAAGACAATCAGACAGTTTCACAATATTATGCATGAGTAACAATCAATTTTATGCTGTGGTCTGGTTTAAGTTTGCAATGTGCTATAGAAAGGTTTGGTGGCCCCCGCACCTCTATACATGAGTGTGTGGCACCTCATGGATCACAGCCCCATTGGCCCACATGCACCCATCATGGAATAGAGATAGAGCTAAGATACCCCCGTACCTCCCCTGATGCTCTACCCATACCAGTACCTAAGCCCCTACTGGCCAGGGCTCACAAACTGGGCTCGCAACTAACCAATCCTATATGTCATCAATGTATGCTCTATCCCAGCACAGCCGTCTACGGCATAGAGATAGAGCTAAGGCATTCCCACACCTCCCCTGATGCCCTATCCGCAACTAACCCACTAGGATAGATACATAATGCAGGTAGACCCTATCCCAACATAACTCCCTATGGCATAGAGATAGAGCTAAAGCATCGTGGACAAGCCAGCGTCGACCTCGGAGACCACAATGCCACATAACCATGGTCAGGCCAGCATCAACATCGGAGACCACCGTACCACGACCTTCCCCTGATGCCCCACCCGTACCAAGCATGTTAAGACAGAATACTACAAAAGGTGCTAGCATGAGGAGCGATCCTAGGCCCATGCCCCACTCCACACACTAATGAAAACAATCACATGCATAACAATCACATCCTAACAATGCATGAACAGTAATAATAACTAAAAATAAAAGATGGCATGTGAATATGCACAAACATCACATCATATATATTCAGGTGATTAACAAAGATTTACTGTCCATTAATTATTAGGTTTAGGTCAGATTCCCTTACCTGACGCTCGTTTGATAGCTTGCTCCACGTCGCAAGATCCAAACGGGAAGTCACAAAGTCCTACAATATTATTAGGGTTTCATTAGAATATTTTTCTTAGGGTTTCATGTTGGTCAGAAACCAACAAAGTTACAAACTACCCTCACAGAGCTAACCGGTGGCATGTACCGGTCGCAGCTCTATGGGGAAGACTGGCGACCAGTATGGTCAGTCGGTCCCCACAGACCAGCCCCCGAAAGATACCGGTGGCAATATACCGGCCGCACTGTGTGCAACCGGTATAGTCGACCGGTATGTCTCCGGAAGACCATACATGGGATTTTCGACTGCCGTCGATCATCCTTCATGGATTTCCAAGGTTTCTCTTATCCATTCTAAGTCTAAGCTTTGAGTTAGAGTTATCCCCAACTGATTCGAGTCTAGTTTCGATGAATATCATCTCGGAACTCGAATCAAGGGTTTGACGACAACTTAGGGTTTATTGGCCAATTTAGGGTTTTAGATCAATACCTACTTTGCATGGTATTGATCCACCCACACAACTATCCTAGAGTCAAAGGGTAAGAAGAATGATTAAAACACTTACCGTCGACTGGCGTAAAGTGAGCGTCGTCGAACGGCAATGGCGGCACCTTCTTTTTTTTCCTAGCTCCTTCTCCTTTCCAACCTCCTTCTCTTCTCTAGGGTTTGTGAGAGATAATGGAAAGGATTTGAGGAGGTTAAGGGTGTATTTATAGGCTAACATTAGGGTTTAGTAACCCTATTAAGATTAGGAAGGTTCAGGCATTAGGGTTTAGGAAAATGGGACCCACAGAGATCCAATTCCGGATCTCCGCACTCAGCTGCGCAGAGCTGACCGGTCGAACGGTACCAAGACTGGTACCATCGATCGGTCAACATAAAATCATGTTGATTTGATCATCTTTGGTCCGATTTTGTACCTGTTTGTCATCCGCTCGTCCCGTCTGCCCGGTGATGATCGGAAGACCTGCTACGACACAAAACCAAGGTTTAGACCGGGTTTACGGAGTGCGGGTCTTACAACTCCCCCACCCTTAAAAGAAATTTCATCTCGAAATTTGCATGTAGGTTTCACAACTCCCCCACCCTTAAAAGAAATTTCGGCCCCGAAATTTGAACGTACCTTGATCCTCGAAAAGGTTAGGGTACGCCTTCCTCATCGTGCTCTCCTCTTCCCAAGTAATTTCCTCCACATTTTGACTTCTCCAATGCACCTTCACCTAATGGATATCCTTGGTTCGAAGTTGTTGTACCTTTCGGCTTGAGAGCATCACAGGCACCACTTCGAATGTTAAGTCTTCAGTCAAGTCTAGGGGATCAGCGGTCAAGATGTGTGATGGATCTCTGACATACTTCTTCAGTAATGATACATGGAACACGTTATTAACGCTTGACATAGATGGTGGTAGAGCCAATTTATATGCTACATTATCACGTCGGGTCAATATCTCATATGGTCCCACATACCTGGGGCATAGCTTCCCCTTCTTACCAAACCGTTTCAGTCCTCGCACCGGTGATACCTTCAAGAATACTTTGTCACCCACTGCAAACTCCAGATCTCGACGTCGATTATCCGCATAGTGCTTCTGCCGAACTTGAGCTGTCTTTACCCTCTCCTTGATTTGATCAATCACTCGGCAAGTTTCTTCAACAAACTCCGGACCTACAATTCTTCTTTCTCCCACCTCGTTCCATAACAGAGGTGT
Source organism: Protea cynaroides (assembly GCA_028583415.1). Classification (NCBI taxonomy): domain Eukaryota; kingdom Viridiplantae; phylum Streptophyta; class Magnoliopsida; order Proteales; family Proteaceae; genus Protea; species Protea cynaroides. The sequence continues at coordinate 6,427,714 of CM053268.1, read as the reverse complement.
ACGACACTTCTTCCGATAGAGTGCTTCATATGGGACCATCTGAATTGTAGCCTGATAACTGTTGTTATAAGCAAACTCAATAAGTGATAGCTTCTCATCCCAAGCTCCCTTGAAATCTATTGCACAAGCTCGGAGCATATCTTCTAAAATTTGAATAGTTCGCTCTGACTGTCCGTCCGTCTGAGGGTGAAAAGCTGTACTGAACTTTAACTTCGTTCCCATAGCTTTCTGTAACCCTTCCCAGAACTTTGATGTAAAATGAGGATCTCTGTCAGATACTATACTCTCTGGGGCGCCATGAAGTCTGACTATATTATCAACATATAACTTGGCCAGTTTCTCCATGGTATACTGAGGTCTGACCACAATAAATCGAGCTGTCTTGGTGAGTCGGTCGACTATAACCCAAACAGCATCCACTGACCTTGGTGTCAAAGGTAGGCAAGTGAAGAAATCCATGGTAATGCAATCCCACTTCCATGCAGGTTTTGGTAATGGCTGTAGTAAACCTGCGGGTCTCTGCCTTTCCGCTTTAACTTGTTGGCAATTCAAACATTGGAACATGAAATGAGCTATATCTGCTTTCATACCCCTCTACCAATATAGTCTTCTTAAATCATGGTACATTTTGGTACTTCCTGGATGTACCGAATATGGAGTGTAATGAGCTTCAGTCATAACTCGGTCTCTGATATTGCAGTCTTCACTCTCAGGTATACATAACCGTCTACGATACCTGAGTACCTTGTCTGAATCCAAGGTAAAGTCAGGATTGCCCGTACCCTTCTCTAAGTCTTCTTGTACTGTCTTGAGATGTGGATCCTGTAGGATTGCTACCTTGACTTCACCAACTAGATCCGGTGAGATCTTCAAAGCTGCGAACATCATGGTGAACTTATGAATTAAGCCTTGCTCGACTGGATCTTCTGTAGTCTCAATAATATACTCTTCACCACCTTCAATTGAACTTGAGGCTGCGGCACATAATACAACATTTGTACTTGGTCCTGCCTCAGGTTTCGATGTCCACTTTCTGCTTAAGGCGTCAGCCACAACATTTGCTTTACCCGAATGGTACTGGATGTCACAATCATAATCTTTCAACAATTCTAGCCATCTCCTCTGTCTCATATTCAGATCCTTCTGAGTGAAAAGATAAGTTAAGCTCTTGTGATCTGACTTGATCTGAAACTTCTCACCATACAAGTAGTGTCTCCAAGTCTTGTTTGCATGTATAACCGTTGCTAGCTCCAAATCATGCGTAAGATAGTTCTTCTCATGCTCCTTTAACTATCTTGATGGGTAAGCAATAACCTGTTCTCCTTGCATCAATACACACCCAATACGCAACCCTGAAGCATCCGTATATAAAGTAACGGTACGCTTGGTTCTGGGATGGTCAAGATAGGTGCAGAGACTAGTCTTGACTTCAGAGTCTGAAAGCACTTTTCGCACTCATCTGTCCATATGAATTTCTCTCCCTTCTTGGTCAATCTGGTGAGTGGAACAGCGATCCTGAAGTAATCTTCCACGAATCTTCTATAATAACCAGCCAACCCAAGGAAACTACGAATCTCCGCAACAGATTTTGGTGCTTCCCATCCTACTATAGCAGCTATCTTACTTGGATCAACCTTGATACCGTCTTCGGTTACTACATGGCCCAAAAAAGTCACTTCCTTCAGCCAAAACTCGCACTTCTTGAACTTAGCATAAAGCTTTTCTTGTTTCAGCCGTTGTAGGGCTGCCCTCAAATGTGCTGTATGAGTCTCCATGTCCTTAGAGTAGATCAATACGTCATCGATGAATACGATGACCGAAGTGTCCAACATATCATCAAAACACTCGGTTCATCAATTCCATAAACGACGCTGGAGCATTGGTCAACCCGAAAGACATAACTAGAAACTCATAATGCCCATACCTCGTCCTAAAAGCAGTCTTCGGAATATCTCCGGCCTTGATCTTCAGTTGGTGATACCCCGATCGGAGATCAATCTTAGAGAAAACCTTTGCACCCTGCAATTGATCGAACAAATCCTCGATTCTAGGCAAGGGATACCGATTCTTGATCGTCAACTTGTTCAGTTCACGATAGTCAATGCATAGTCTAACATTTCCGTCTTTCTTCTTGACAAATAATACAGGTGCTCCCCAAGGCGATATGCTAGGTCGTATGAAACCCTTATCTAACAATTCTTGCAATTGGGTCTTCAACTCCTTTAACTCGGTAGGGGCCATCCTATATGGTGCTTTGGACACCGGCGCCGAACCTGGCATAAGGTCTATCACAAACTCTGTAGTTCTGTCCGATGGTAGACCTGGAAGCTCCTCTGGAAATACATCTGGGAACTCTCGAACCACATCTATATCTTCCATCTTGTGTGACTCCGCCATGATGTCGACTACAGATACTAGATACCCCACTCCCCCTTTCTCTAAGCATCGCTTGGCTTTTAGGGTGGAGAGGATCAGCTTCCGCTTCCTAGATAGCCTAATCCCAGTGAACCTATACTCCCTTCCCTTTTTGTCTGTACGCATAAGCTTTTTTTCGCCACATAATAGGATGGCTGAATGATGGCCTAGCCAATCCATTCCCAAGATGACATCAAAGTCTGCCATCTCGAGTAGTACCAGACTTGCTTCTAAGTCTCGGCCCTCAATACATACAGTACATGGTCCATAATATTCAGTCAAAGCCACTTCGACTCCTAGAGGAGAGCGAACTATCAAGCTTGGGTTCAAGTGCTTAATTGGTAACTCCATCCGCTTCCCAAAGGAAATAGAAACAAAGGAGTGCGTGGCCCCAGAGTCAAATAGTACTCTGGCAGGTATACCAGCTACATTTATAATTCCTGAAATTTTTATTATCCCTTAGTTCTACATGCGCATACACACAATGAAAATAGAAGGCCAAATAGTAAGGGATAGAGTCGTACCAGTGACCACATCAGGTGATGCAGCTGCCTCTTCAGTGGTGACCGCATATACTTTTCCTTGCTGGGGAGGTTGCTTCCTAAGCAGAGTGCAGGTCCTTGCAATATGACCCACTTGCTGACAGTTGAAACATTTGATATTCGGGTTGAATCCGGCATTCTGTGGCACAAGTGGTGCCGTATTGTTTCTAGCAGGTACTGTAGCGGTCTGAGCCCTATATGGGCGGAAGGGTCTATTGTTACCACCACCCGAACTCTCAATAGCGGGTCTCTTCACTCCCCAGTTCTGAGCAAAGAAGCTGTCCCTCTGACTGGACTCTATCACCCTCGCAACCTGCACAGCCTCATTATAGATTTTCTTGTCCAGACCCAATATGTGCTCTCTAATGCTTCCACATAGTCCCATGGTGAACCTACGTGTCTTGGTCTCTTCCTCTTGCATACTTGCCGATGCGAAGAAAAATAACTCTTCGTACCTCTGCTGGTAAGCATCCACAGTCGATTGAGACTGTTGCAAATTAAGGAACTCCTTCTCATTCTGATCTCTAAAGCTCTTTGGAAAATATTTATCGAAGAAGGCAACCTTGAACACTTCCCAATCCACCTGTGTATGCTTTGTCTCCAGATATGCCCGTGTAGAATTCCACCAAGCATTTGCGTCTTCTTTCAGCATATGAGTGGCAAATAAGACCTTTTCCTCCTCTGTACAGGTCATCAGTCAGAAGTTTTTCTCCATCTCTGTAACCCACTGTGCTGGCCACAATGGTTTCCCTGTCTTACCGGTGAATGATGAAGGCTTCAACTTCAGGAATCTATCCACCGCTCTGCTCAGATCATGCTATCCCTGAGTGTTCATTCCGTACAATGGTGGTGGATACGGATAGGCTCCCGGGTACGCAGAAGGTGATGGAAACTGGTGCAGTGGTGGTACATTCTGTGCTTGGCCCATCAGCCTTAGGCTACCCTGCATTGACTGTAAAGTATTTTTTCTCTCCAGACTCAGGCGTACCTCCAGTGGGAACAAAACCTGGTGGCCTGAACATCTTCAGTATCTCGCTCAGGAATTCTTTCTGCTGAGCTTGCATCTGATAGACCAGGTTTGTAACAATGGTCTTCGAATTCCTGTGAGGTGGGCCAGGTAAATTTGTCGGTACCTCTGGAACCTGTTCTTCCTCAACTTCCGGGCTTGGCTCTCTAACATAGCCTGTTTCCACCTGTTCTTCTTCCTCGAGGCGCATCCTGGCCTGGTGACGCTTTCGACCCCTACGACCGTTTCCGCCCACCATCTCAGACTATTCTGTTTGAATCTAAAAAGAAGACATAACACATGAGAATGAAGCAATAGTGGTGTTAGTCTTGAACAATATAAGGCGAAACAGCCGCAAAAAGGAATACTTAAATTTACAGAATTTTAAAAAAAAATTTGAGATTTTTTTCTGGCTAATCAGGTGCTGACCGGTCGACACTCTATAGATAGAGCTGCGACCGGTATAGTCGACCGGTCAGAATGAAAATTCTGACCGAGACATAGCGGTCGCAGCCCCTTTGGGGTACCGGTCGACCGGTATGCCCAGAAAGGGCTTTAAAATCACGAAAAGTGAGAAATTTCTCACTTTTCTTTCTTTCCTCTCCTCCGGTGGCGATTCTACTCTAGAATCCGAGTTGCTACAGTTCGACCGGTGACCTTAGAAGCTGATTCCTTCCGTTCAAAGCTTAGAACATCGTCTCCAGGTAGGTCTCTTCCTTCTCTTTCAAGTTTTTAGATATTTTCTATATCGTCTTTAGTTAAAATTCTAGGTTTTTCTTTGATTAAGAGATTCCAACCATAGGAACTCTTTTCCTTCAGCTTAGAAAGGGTTTAGGGACCCCCAAGAGCAAAAGCCCTCAACCAATTTGGGGTTTCACCGTACGGTTTTGATAAAAATCAAAATTTTTCACTTTTTGACCTAGGTTTTCCAAAATTTTTGAATTTTCTTGATTTTTCTTAAATTTCTGAAATTTCTTGTTGTAATTGCTTGTGATTGAATTGTTGAAGAGTGTGGGGATTACGTAAGTCCTCCTCCCCATGTTTGTGGGTGAGTTTGAGGCTTTTTCCCAATTTACTGTCATTATGCTGCCGAAATTTCGAAATTTTTTTAACATTTTCTTCTTGTTCCCCTTTGTTTAGCAGTTAAAAATGGCTCCCCGATGTGCTCTTGGGAAATGTCCTCATGGCTCGAGCTCACGTGCTCCCCAGCCACCAGTTCCCCAATTTGAAGAGCCCTGGTTTCGTTCTATGGAAGCACAGGCTCGATTCCCGTGGTTTGATAACAAGAACAAAGAATCTGGGCACCGGGTTAACCTGGATCAGCTGGAGAGGTTCGATGTGAGAGCCGCTTCCGACGCGCTTGGGTGGGTACCGGTAATATCCTACACTGATACCACCCGTCCCAACCTGGTTAACCATTTCTATGCTAAGCTGGAGCTGCATGGGGATGTTAATGATCCCAACCAGGGTAGGGACTTGCACATCACCAGCTATGTCAGGGGTGTACCTATCTCATTCAACACCCACCAGCTGGCCGACCTTCTAGGGGTTCCTAATGATGGAAATCTACTGTATTTCCCTCCCAAAGCGAAGGGCTATCTGACTGAGGATCTACATCGAGAGATAGCAGATCGGATGCTAAACCCTGGAGCTCCTATGAAGGCGGCTAGCTTGAGACCTGCACCTCGGGTATATAGTCACATCATTCAGCACAACATCGTGCCCCAGAGCGGCCATTACAGTGAGTTATCCCAGCTCACTCAGTACATCACTTACTGCGTCTGCACCGGGGAGCGGGTCTCTCTCCCTTACCTCATCATTAGGACCATGCATCAGGCGACCCTGGCCGATCAGGCCAGTAACCTTCTCTACGGTCGTCTCATTACCTTCTTGCTACGTCGCCTGGGTGTGAGCATGAGAGGCGAGGTGACAGTTGAGGATACTATGACCTCTGACATTGACTGGGAGGCTATTCAGAGGATGCAGATGGTCGATCTGCCCGTTAGCGATGATGAGTTGGAGGCTCGCCCTCGCCCACTCAGGAGGGTAGCAGCCACGGCAGCAGTAGCAGCAGCAGCCAATGTGGCCTATGCGGCAGAGGCTGGGGGTGATGATGACGATATGGCTGGGGAAGCACCAGTGTCTATCCCACAGCCTACACCTGCACCACCACCGTCTACCTCTACAGCTGGACCATCTTAGCCTTCACCCAACACTATGATGGGTATGATTATGGAGATCAGGGACACTCAGCGTGAGATGAGCCGTGACTTGGCGCAGTTGGCTCGCAGTCTCAGAGTTACATAAGATCAGGTGCACTGGCTCAGGGTCGCTTACGAGCGAGACTATGATATAGCATACCCTATTCCTCCCAGGCCCCCTACCCCATGATTGACCCTCTTATTTCTCTCACTTATGACTATTTATATAACAGGGTAACTGTCCGATTTGTGGACTGTACCCTGTAGCACTATTTCATTTGATACTCTTTTCTTTTAAAAGAAAATCTTTATGGTTTACCCTAACTAGTGCATATGTATTATTAGATTTCATATTTAATACAGTACATTTTGCTCTTTCTTAGTCCGTCTCAGCTATCAAACAATGCTTAGGGTGTGTTTGTATTAAGATTTTTTAATTTTTCCTAACTCAGTTCATCGACTTAGTTAAGTGCAATATGGTTTGTTGGACAGAGCCCGAGGGCTCTGATACCAAGTTGTCACATCCCAATTCTGATCCAACCAGAATGGTGTGAGTGAACCGTCATTGAAGCAACAGTTCACACCAGGATCTCGAATAGGCCATGTCCACTCATACAAACCATCACACATAACCACAATCAGAATATAAATAGTACAACGAAAATCTTTAAAAAAGAATGAACTGAGTATCTATTGATAATTTAATTAAGTATCCAATTATTCAAATTCAATCATAAAATATAATATTCTTACAACCACTTAATCCAACTGAAAATAACTGAAAACAAATAAATAAAATCAATCACAGGTACACGCAGAAAGGGCACTCGCATGAAGCGTCATGCTCGTCCTCTCCTGCCTGTACATCCAACACAGCAACACCACCATAAGCCGGAGCATTCATGTAGTCATCCACAGTGTAACCTGCATCAACATCTAAAAGCAATGTGCACACAAAGGGTGAGCTCACAACTCAGCTCAGTAAGACAATCAGACAGTTTCACAATATTATGCATGAGTAACAATCAATTTTATTATGTGGTCTGGTTTAAGTCAGCAATGTGCTATAGAAAGGTTTGGTGGCCCCCGCACCTCTATACATGAGTGTGTGGCACCTCATGGACCACACCTCCATTGGCCCACATGCACCCATCATGGAATAGAGATAGAGCTAAGATACCCCTGTACCTCCCTTGATGCTCTACCCATACCGTACCTAAGCCCCTACTGGTCAGGGCTCACAAACTGGGCTCGCAACTAACCAATCCTATATGTCATCAATGTATGCTCTATCCCAGCACAGCCGTCTATGGCATAGAGATAGAGCTAAGGCATTCCCACACCTCCCCTGATGCCCTATCCGTAACTAACCCACTAGGATAGATACATAACACAGGTAGACCCTATCCCAACATAACTCCCTATGGCATAGAGATAGAGCTAAAGAATTGTGGACAAGCCAGCGTCGACCTCGGAGACCACAATGCCACATAACCATGGCCAGGCCTGCATCAACATCGGAGACCATCGTACCACGACCTTCCCCTGATGCCCCACCCGTACCAAGCATGTTAAGACAGAATACTACAAAAGGTGCTAGCGTGAGGAGCGATCCCAAGCCCATGCCCCACTCCACACACTAACAAAAACAATCACATGCATAACAATCACATCCTAACAATGCATGGACAGTAATAATAACTAAAAATAAAAGATGGCATGTGAATATGCACAAACATCACATCATATATATTCAGGTGATTAACAAAGATTTACTGTCCATTAATTATTAGGTTTAGGTCAGATTCCCTTACCTGACGCTCGTTTGATACCTTGTTCCACGTCGCAAGATCTAAACGGGAAGTCAGAAAGTCCTACAATATTATTAGGGTTTCATTAGAATATTTTTCTTAGGGTTTCATGTTGGTCGGAAACCAACAATGTTACAAACTACCCTCACAGAGCTGACCGGTGGCATGTACCGGTCGCATCTCTGTGGGGAAGACTAGCGACCGGTATGGTCAGCCGGTCCCTACAGGCCAGCCCCCCGAAAGATACCGGTGGCAATATACCGGCTGCACTGTGTGCAATCGGTATAGTCGACCGGTATGTCTCCGGAAGACCATACATGGGTTTTTCGACTGCCGTCGATCATCCTTCATGGATTTCCAAGGTTTCTCCTATCCATTCTAAGTCTAAGCTTTGAGTTAGAGTTATCCCCAACTCATTTGAGTCTAGTTTCGATGAATATAATCTCGGAACTTGAATCAAGGGTTTGACGGCAACTTAGGGTTTATTGGCCAATTTAGGGTTTTAGACCAATATCTACTTTGCATGGTATTGATCCACCCACACAACTATCCTAGAGTCAATGGGTAAGAAGAATGATCAAAACACGTACCGTCGACTGGCGTAAAGTGAGCGTCGTTGAATGGCAATGGCGGCACCTTCTTCTTCTTCCTAGCTCCTTCTCCTTTCCAACCTCCTTCTCTTCTCTAGGGTTTGTGAGAGATAATGGAAAGGATTTGAGGAGGTTAAGGGTGTATTTATAGGCTAACATTAGGGTTTAGTAACCCTATTAAGATTAGGAAGGTTCAGGCATTAGGGTTTAGGAAAATGGGACCCACAGAGATCCAATTCTGGATCTCCGCACTCAGCTGCGTAGAGCTGACCAGTCAACCGGTACCAAGACCGGTACCATCGACTGGTCAACATAAAATCATGTTGATTTGATCATCTTTGGTCCAATTTTGTACCTGTTTGTCATCTGCTCGTCCCATCTGGCCCGGTGATGATCGGAAGACCTGCTACGACACAAAACCAAGGTTTAGACCGGGTTTACGGAGTGCGGGTCTTACAACTCCCCCACCCTTAAAAGAAATTTCGTCCCAAAATTTGCATGTAGGTTTCACAACATGGACGTATCTGATGACAAAGCACACCCAATTGACTTGGGATATATATAAGGAGGCATTCTTTGAGAAGTATTTTCCTACGAGTTTCAGAGATTCCATGGAGAAGGAGTTCCTGAGTTTATATCAGGGACAGATGACTGTCGATGCTTATCAACAGCATTATGAGGAGCTGTTTTTCTTTGCACCAGTCAGTATGCAAGTGGAAGATACAAAGACCCGAAGGTTCGTCATGGGACTTAGGGGAAGCATACGTGAACATGTTCTGGGACTTGAAAAGAAAATATACAATGAAGCTATTCAAATTTCTCGAGTGATAGAGTCGAGCCAGAAAGAGAGCTACTTTGCTCAAAATAGAGGAATCAAAAGGCCAAATGGAAATTCTTACAACGGAGGGAACACCAAGGTACTCAAACCCTTCCGTACTCAAGGCTTCAATGCTGCAGCCAAGACCACTTCAACAGCCCCACCGCAACCAAAGCAAAATGGTGAAGGAATAAGATGTTTTAACTGCAACCAAGTAGGGCATGTCGCAAGAGAGTGTACTAAGCCCAAAAAGCAACTACAACAAGGCAGAGTTTACGCGGTTACATCTGAGGATGCTGTCGCATCGCCTGATGTGGTCATAGGTATGACTTAAATCTTATCATTTTGTGTTACATTATGTGAGCATGTAGACTAAATCAAAACAAATCACAGGTATCATACCTATTAATGGCATTCCCGTCAGAGTACTCTTTGATTCAGGAGCTACTCATTCTTTTATATCTGTGTCATTTGGAAAGAAGCTAAATCTATCCCTCAAATCCTTAGACTACAAACTGCTTGTACAATCGCCTATGGGATTAGAAGTGGAATTAGAAAAAGGTTACGTACCATGTCCAGTTCTGAGTGACGAGAGGACTTTGGATGCAACCTTGATCCAACTTGAGATGGCAGACTTTGACGTCATCTTGGGAATGGACTGGTTAGCTCGGCATTCTGTAAACCTATTATGTGCCGAAAAGAAGCTGACATTTAAAGACAAGGAAGGAGCAGAATTTAGTTTTGCGAGAACCAAACTTCCCCGTAAACGAAAGCTCATACTCTCTGCATTAAAGGCTAGAAAGTGCCTTGAGAAAGGAGCAGTTGGGTATCTGGTATCTGTGGTCGATCTTACCAAAGAAACACCACGAATGGAGGATATTGATGCCGTGCGTGACTATCCAGATGTATTTCCTGAGGAACTACCAGGACTACCACCCGATCGAACTACAAAGTTTGTTATAGATCTGATACCCAGAGACGCACCAGTATCTAAAGCACCTTATCGAATGGCTCCTACTGAACTGAAGGAATTAAAAGTACAAATACAAGAACTGCTGGACAAGGGCTACATCCGACCTAGCATATCACCATGGGGAGTGCCAGTATTATTCGTAAAGAAGAAGGACGGTAGCGTTCGACTATGTATAGACTACCGAGAACTGAATAAACTGACAATCAAGAATCGGTACCCATTGCCTCGGATCGATGACCTGTTCGATCAGTTGCAAGGTGCCAAAGTTTTCTCCAAGATCGATCTTTGGTCAGGCTACCATCAGTGGAAGATTAAGGACGGTGATATTCCCAAGACGCATTCAGGACCAGATATGGACATTACAAATTTTTTGTCATGTCTTTTGGATTGACGAAAACTCCAGCAACCTTTATGGAACTTATGAATCAGGTATTCCACGATATGTTGGATACGTCGGTTATTGTATTCATCGATGATATATTGGTCTACTCCAAGGACAAGGAAATTCATATTAAGAATCTAAATGCCGTTCTGTAGCGATTACGAAAAGAGAAGCTCTATGCCAAATCTACAAAGTGTGAGTTTTGGCTAAAGGAAGTCACTTTTCTAAGCCATGTTGTATCCGTTGAAGGAATCAAAGTGGATCCTAGCAAGATCGAAGTTATTGTGAAGTGGGAAGCACCGAAGAGCAATGTAGAAATTAGAAGTTTCTTAGGTCTAGCTGGGTATTATCGACGATTTATGGAAGACTATTCCTGAATTGCCGTACCTCTTACCAGTTTGACTAAGAAGGGTGAAAAGTTTGTTTGGACTGATAAATGCGAGAAGAGTTTCCAAACATTGAAGGCTAGATTGATATCTGCTCCAATCTTGACCATTCCGATTCCAGGACAGCCATTTATTTTGTACACTGATGCATCAGGGTTGGGATTAGGATGTGTACTTATGCAAGGAGAACAAGTAATTGCTTATGCCTCAAGACAATTGAAGACACATGAGAAGAACTATCCCACTCATGATTTGGAATTAGCGGCAGTAGTACATGTTGTCAAAATATGGAGACATTACTTGTATGCAGAGAAATTTCAGATTAAATCAGATCATAAGTCTTACTTACCTCTTTAATCAGAAGGAGTTGAATATGAGACAAAGAAGATGGCTGGAACTATTGAAAGACTATGATTGTGATATCCAGTATCATCCAGGGAAAGCTAATGTGGTTGCTGACGCGCTGAGTAGAAAGGCAATGATGAAATCTCAAGGGGAGGTTAGCACCACTACTGCACTGTGTGCTACCGGAAAAGTATTCAATTACAGTAACAAACAGTTTGTGATAGATGCACCGGGTGAATCAATCAACCAAGGGTTTATCCATTGGTTTGCAAATATGTTCGCCACATTGAAGATTGTACCCGATATACTTGATGAAGTGAAAACAGCGATTAAATCAAACCCTTATCTAAGAACGGTACAAGAAGATATCGAAAAAGGTAGGACTATTCCTGAGTTCACCTTAGATGATGAAAGGGTACTGAAGTACAAAGGAAGGATATGTGTACCTGAAATATAAAGTTTGGACAATAGACACTGACTAATGAAGGAAGCCCATACCACCACCTATTCGATACACCCTGGAAGTACAAAAATGTATCATGACCTAATAAAATTATATTGGTGGAGAGGAATGAAAGTAGATATTGCCAAGTTCGTGTCTTAATGCCTAAATTGTCAGAAGGTGAAAGCTGAACGACAAAGACCAGCAGGACTACACAAGTGCTCTCTGAATCGTGCAATAAGCTCACCCATAACACGGCTCTCCCACTTGAGTTACCGCTCCGTGGTCCCCAGGCCATGCTATTTAATTAGATTGGAAAAATGGTCGTTACCGGAACCAGCATGGAAATGGGACTGCATCACTATGGTCTTCGTCACAGGGTTACCATTGACTCCTCGAGTAGTTGACGCAGTTTGGGTGATTGTAGACCGACTGACTAAAATGGCTCAATTTATAGCTATACGACTTCAGTATACATTGGAGAGGTTAGCTAAGTTGTATGTGGATAACATTGTCAGATTACACGGTGTACCTGAAAGCATTGTATCCGACAGAGATCCACGATTTACTTCAAAGTTTTGGGAAGGATTGCAGAAGGCTATGGGTACAACATTGAAGTTCAGTACTGCATTCCATCCTCAGACAGATGGATAATCGGAGCGCACCATTCAGATTCTAGGAGACATGCTCCGAGCCTGTGTAATTGATTTTAAAGGATCATGGGATGAAAGTTACCACCGATTGAGTTCGCTTATAACAATAGCTATCAGGCTACTCTACAGATGTCACCCTATGAAGCACTATATGGTAGGAAGTGTCGAACTCCTTTGTTTTGGAATGAAGTTGGAGAACGTAGTTTTGTTGGACCAGAATTTGTTGAAGAGACTTGTCGAGTAGTCGACATTATCAAGGAAAGAGTAAGAACGGCTCAGAATCGTTAGAAGCAATATGCAGATACTAGACGCCGAGACCTTGAATTTACCGTAGGTGATAAGGTATTCCTCAGAGTGTCACCTATGCGAGGTTTGAAACGATTCAGACAAAAAGGGAAACTAAGTCTGAGATATGTCGAACCATATGAGATTCTAGCTAAACGTGGAAAAGTGGCTTACCAGTTAGCACTACCACCATCTATGTCAAGTGTGCATGACATATTTCATATCTCCTTATTGAAAAAGTATGTCAGAGATCCAACGCACATTTTGACAGTAGATCTCCTGATTTGACTGATGATTTGACATTTGAAGTAGCACCAACAGAAATCACTAGTCGAAAGGTGCAACGACTACACAACCGTGATATTTATTATGATAAAATCACCTGGAGAAGCAGAGATATAGAAGAAATCACATGGAAAGAAGAGAATGCTATGCTGAAGCAATACCCTCATCTATTCGTCTCGGAAGGTATGTACAATTTCGGGGACAAAATTTTTATAAGCAGGGGGGAGTTATAAGACCCGTATCGAACTAACCGGTCTTACCACCTTGTACCAGGTCTACCTATCATGGTCGAGCCAAAGGGACCAAGTGCTTGAAGGAAATAGCAAAACCAGGTATTAAACTGACCCAAAAATAGTAAAATAGAGGGCAGGGTCGCATACCCTGATAGGCAGGGTCGAACCCCCCTCATTGGGAAGTCAGACCCCTGAAAAATTGATCGAAGGTTGGACAATTTAGACCTGAGGGTCAACGGGATCTCCGACCTCTTCATCAATCCCCTTTTTGCCGACAGAAACCGTAAATAGGAAACTTTCCAAATTTCAACGGGATTCTTTCCTAATCTCAATGGTACTTATTTTGGGAGGTTCTCCTCTATAAATTAGATGTCCCTTAGCCTCTTTCACTCCTTTTGAAACCCTAATTGAAAGTAAGAGAAAGAGAAGAGAAGGAGAAGAGAAGGAATGTTGGAGAAGAAGACTAAAGAGAAGAATTCAGAGAAATCTCTGAATCTCAGCAAACCTAAGGTATGGGTACGTTTTCATTAATGATTTAATACCCTAGAATAGTTCATGAAGAGGGTATGGTCTAGGAGAAACCCAAATCATCCATCCATGGGAAGATTTCAATGAAATCCATGGAGGGAATCATGGTAGGCAAAGTAAGGAAGAAACCTAGAGTTTTAAGCCATAGAACAAGCATAGAATGGATTGTGGAAGTAAGCCATAGGACCCAAACATGAAAGAATGGACTGTAGGATGAAATTCTCGACTCAAACCATGGGGAGTCGCACATGGGGTCGATTGGGAATCGACCCTACCAGACCACAGGATCGACCCCCAGCATTTGGGAAGTCCAGGGATGCGGTGGTCGCACCCAGGGTCGATGGAACATCTGACCCTGGCATCGACCCTACCCCTGGGGGTCGCAGTAAACTGCTATCCTACCTGCGACCCACCCTGTGACCCTCGCTTAACAGTAGGCCTAAAATTGTCGGAATAAATTTTAATTAAAATCTATCGACTTGTTAGGTTTTCCTATTGATATAAAAGTTATTCTTAAAGCTAGAAAGACCTCTACACTCAAGCAAATGTGAGGGAACAAGACCTAAACTAATTGGCTAATAATAAACTGTTTTAATTATTGAGTCCAATGCCATGACTGATTCTATGCGTGTATGCTTGTAATGTGCATTCAACATGTCATCCAATATTTCTATTATTACTGTTCATGCATATTTATTTTCATTATTTATAACATGATGATGATGATGATGATGATGATGATGATGATGATGATGATGATAGGAATAGACATGTGAATGTTTGTGTTTGTTGGTATACTTGATGCGGATAGGGGATGGTATCAACCGGTACTTCAATGCCGTTTTCATTGGGTATATTATGCCATTGCTCTATATAAGTCTTGTCCACTAATATCGTCGTATCGCCATTACCTTAGCGGAACTATTACGTCGTAGGGTATCAGGGGAGGTGGTCTCGGACCATGTAGTCTTCGACTCTACTAGGGGGCCTTTGCTCTATCTCTATGGGCGTATTGAGGGATGCTGGGGTGAGGCCTTTGATACACTGTTTGACATTAGGATTGGTTAGTTGCGAGCCCAGTTTGCAAGCCCTTGCCAATAGGGGCTTACGTGTTGGTATGATGCAACCGGTAC
Source organism: Protea cynaroides (assembly GCA_028583415.1). Classification (NCBI taxonomy): domain Eukaryota; kingdom Viridiplantae; phylum Streptophyta; class Magnoliopsida; order Proteales; family Proteaceae; genus Protea; species Protea cynaroides. Next base: position 6,412,687 of record CM053268.1, on the reverse strand, counting down.
TGCCATGCCATTTTCATGGAGGTATATTATGTCACAGTGGGTGCATGTGGGGTCGATAGTGCCGTTTTCATTGGGAGATTTCACACACTCATGTATAGAGGTGAGGCAGCCACCGAACCTTTCCATAGCCCATTGCAAACTTATATACCAGACCACAGATATGAACTGAACGCATGCATATATTTGTTGCATTGTTTTGTTTGCGCATTGAGCCGTGATGTGTGCTCACCCTTTCGACGTCGAATATTTTTAGTTGATGATGCAGGTACCACTGTGGAAGATTATATGAATACTTCTGCGCACGGACACGTGGCTGCGATGGAGGCTGAAGACATAGTGGAGACGCATGACTCCTCATGCGAGTGCAACTCATGCATTTTTTATTAGATTTTTATTTGAACTATTAAGGAAATGTAATTTAATATTTTATTACTTATGTCTCGGTTGATACAACATAATTTGATATTTTATTTATGATTATCACAGTTAGATTCCTCAGTTCATTTAATATTAAGACTTTCGCTATTGTGTATTTATTCTGATTATGGTTGTGGATGTGTATGGTTTAATTTAAATGGACACAGCCTATGAGAGATCCTAGTTGAACCATTGGTTTATTAGCGGTTCATCACACCGTTCTGAATAGTACAGAATTGGGGTGTGACAACTTGGTATCAGAGCTCTCAAGCCCTGTCTTGTAAACCAGTATACTACCACAAAAGTTTATGAACTGAGATAGGATAAAAATTTAAAAGCTGTAATAATAACACACTATAAGCATCTGTGTTGTTTGAGACAAAAATTGAAAGAGAATAATGCATCTATTAAATGAGAAACAAATTTAAATACACTCGAAGGAAGAACAAACGTATATATATACAAGTCTAAAGCAGAGTACAGTCCACAACCTAGACCGTTACTCTGAAGTACAAAAAAAAATTAAAAAAATACATCAGGAAGCTGGAGGTGATGGGGGAGGTAGTGCCTCGCGGTCTTTGTCATAATCCTCAGCATATACTCTTGTCAACGAAGATTTCAGAGTCTGGGTTGTCTGAAGAATAGCTGTGAGATCAGCCACCCGCTAATCAGTCATGCGTTGAGCACCTAGAAGCTCTCTCACCCTCAGATCCAACATGCGCTGAGCATCTAGAAGCTCTCCCATCCTCAGATCAGACATGCGCTGAGCCTCTCTAATCTCATGCAGTATCCCCATCATGTCATCAGAAGGTGGGTGTGAAGGACCAGCTGCATGTGAAGGACCAGCTGCATAAGAAGGACCAGCTCCCGTAGTATGCGTAGGTGATGGAGGTGGTATGGAATCCACATCTATGTACAGACGATCATCATCACCCCCATGAACCCCTGCTCCAGTGGCTGCTGCTGCTGCCTCAGCGTCAGCCATCTCCACTCGAGTATGCGGACGCATCAGTGCGTTCTTCCCTTCGTCGCTGACCTGAGCATCCCGCATGCCCATCTTATAGATGGCCTCCCAATCCAGAGGTGATGAAAAGGATTTCTCCTGAATCCTCTCACCCACCAAGTCAACACCCAGGCGGGTAAGCAATGTAGTGATCATGCGTCCATAAGGCAGGTTGCCAACATGACCGAGCAATGTGGCACTGATCATCGTCCGCGTAATGATATAAGGGAGATTGACAGGCAGCATAGTGCAGATACAGTACAACAAGAACTGGGTCAACTGGGAGATCCTATCGTAGTGCCCACTCTGAGGTATCAGGTTGTGTTGATTGATCTTATAGTACACCCGAGACTCTGGACGTAGGTAGATCGCTTTCATCTCCCAGCGATCCTCTCTGATGATCTGACGGTCAATCTCAGCCCTCATCTCCAATGAAAAGTACTGGGGCTCTGTTACACCCCAAATTCTGATCCAACCAGAATGGTGTGAGTGAACCGTCATTGAACCAACGGTTCACACCAGGATCTCAAATAGGCCGTGTCCATTCATACAAACCATTACACATAACCAACAATCAGAATATAAATATTACAACGAAAGACTTTAAATAGAGTGAACTGAGTATCTATTGATAATTTAAATAAATATCCAATTATCCAAATTCAAACACATAAACTATAATATCTTTTACACTTAACATCCACCAAAAATAACTGAAACAACTAAATAAAAATCCATCACAAGTACACACAGAAGGGCACTTGCATAAAGCATCATGCTCGTCCTCTCCTGCTTGCACATCCAGAGCAGCAACACCTCCATACGCCGGAGCGTTCATGTAATCATCAACAGTATAACCTGCATCAACATCTAAAAACAATGTGTACACAAAGGGTTAGCTACCAACACAGCTCAGTAAGATAATCAGACAGTTTCACAAGATTATGCATGAGTAACAATCAATTTTTTGTTGTGGTCTGGTTTTATGTTTGCAATGTGCTATAGAAAGGTTTGGTGGCCCCTGCACCTCTATACACGAGTGTGTGGCACCTCATGGATCACACCCCCATCGGCCCACATGCACCCACCATGGAATAGAGATAGAGCCAAGATACCCACGTATCCCCCCTGATACTCTACCCATACCAGTACCTAAGCCCCTACTGGCCAGGGCTCGCAAACTGGGCTCGCAACTAACCAATCCTATATGTCATCAATGTATGCTCTATCCCAGCATAGCCGTCTACGGCATAGAGATAGAGCTAAGGCATTCCCACACCTCCCCTGATGCCCTATCCGCAACTAACCCACTAGGATAGAAACATAACGCAGGTAGACCCTATCCCAACATAACTCCCTACGACATAGAGATAGAGCTAAAGCATCGTGGACGAACCAACGTCGACTCGATATCCACAGTACCACATAACAATGGCCGGGACAACATCAATATCGGGGACCATCGTACCACGACCTTCCCCTGATACCCCACCCATACCAAGCATGTTAAGACAGAATACTACAAAAGGTGCTAGTGTGAAGAGCGATCCCAGGCCCATGCCCCACTCCACACACTAACAAAAACAATCACATGCCTAACAATCACATCCTATCAATGCATGAATAGTAATAATAACTGAAAGTAAAGGATGGCATGTGAATATGCACAAACATCACATCATAGATATTCAATGATTAACAACGATTTACTGTCCATTAATTATTAGGTTTAGGTCAGATTCCCTTACCTGACGCTCGTTCGATAACTTGCTCCACGTCGCAAGATCCAAACGGCAAGTCACAAAGTCCTACAATATTATTAGGGTTTCATTAAAATAACATTCTTAGAGTCTCATGTTGATCGGAAACCAACAGGGTTACAAAATACCCTCACAGAGGCGACCCGGTGGCATGTACCGGTCGCAGCTCGTGGGGAAAGACCGGCGACCGGTATGGTCAGCCGGTCCCCCACAAACAACCTCCCGAGAGATAGCGGTCGCAACATACCGGTCGCACTATGTGCAACCGGTATAGTCGACTCGTATGTCTCCGGAAGACCATACATGGGTTTTTCGACTGCCGTCGATCATCCTCCATGGATTTTCAGGGTTTCTCCTATCCATTCTAAGTCTAGGCTTTGAGTTAGAGTTATCCCCAACTCATTCAAGTCTCGTTTCGATGAATATCATCTCGAAACTCGAATCTAGGGTTTGACGGCAACTTAGGGTTTATTGGCCAATTTAGGGTTTTAGATCAATACCTACTTTGCATGGTATTGATCCACCCACACAACTAACATAGGATAAGAATATGGATTCGAGCACTTACCATTGACGGGCGTAGCGTGAGCTTCGTCAAACGGTAATGGCGGCTCCTTCTTCTTCCTCCTAGCTCCTTCTCCTTTTCCACCTCTTTCTCTTCTCTAGGGTTTGTGAGAGACAATGGAAAGGATTTGAGGAGGCTTAAGGGTGTATTTATAGGCTAGAAATAGGGTTTAGTAACCCTACTAGGATTAGGAAACTTCTAGGATTCGAAATCAAGAAAGCGGGACCCGTAGAGACCAATTTCAGATTCCCGCACATAGCTGCGCAGGCCATACCGGTCGACCGGTACCAAGACCGGTACCATCGACCGGTATACCTAAAATCAGGTATAATTGGTCGACTTCGGTCCGATTTTGTACCTGTTTGTTATCCGCTTGCCCCGTCTGGCCCGGTGATGATCGGAAGACCTGTCATGACACAAAACCAAGGTTTAGACCGGGTTTTTCAGAGTGCGGGTCTTACAACTCCACCACCCTTAAAAGAAATTTTGTCCCAAAATTTGCTTGTAGGTTCTACAACTCCCCCACCCTTAAAAGAAATTTTGGCCTCGAAATTTGAACGTACCTTGATCGTCAAAAAGGTTAGGGTACTCCTTCCTCATCGCGCTCTCTTCTTCCCAAGTAATTTCCTCCACTGGGGCATAGCTTCCCCTTCTTACCAAACCGTTTCAGACCTCGCACCGGTGATACCTTCAAGAACACCTTGTCACCCACTGCAAACTCCAGATCCCGACGTCGATTATCCGCATATTGCTTCTGTCGAACTTGAGCCGTCTTTACTCTCTCCTTGATCTGATCAATCACTCGGCAAGTTTCTTCAACAAACTCCGGTCCTACAATTCTTCTTTCCCCCACCTCGTTCCATAACAGAGGTGTGCGACACTTCTTCCCATAGAGTGCTTCATACGGGGCCATCTGAATTGTAGCCTGATAACTGTTGTTGTAAGCGAACTCGATAAGTGATAGCTTCTCATCCCAAGCTCCCTTGAAATCTATTGCACAAGCTCGGAGCATATCTTCCAAAATTTGAATAGTTCGCTCTGACTGTCCGTCCGTCTGAGGGTGAAAAGCTATACTGAACTTCAACTTGGTTCCCATAGCTCTTTGTAATCCTTCCCAGAACTTCGATGTAAAATGGGGTTCTCCTGTCGGATACTATACTCTCTGGAACGCCATGAAGTCGACTATATTATCAACATATAACTTGGCCAGTTTCTCCATGGTATACCGAGGTCCGACCGCAATAAATCGAGCTGTCTTGGTGAGTCGATCCACTATAACCCGAGGTCGCATCCACCGACCTTGGTGTCAAAGGTAAGCCGGTGACGAAATCCATAGTAATACAATCCCACTTCCACGCGAGGTTCCGGTAATGGCTGTAGTAAACCCTGCGGGTCTCCGCCTTTTCGCTTTAACTTGTTAACAATTCGGACTCTGGAACACAAAACGAGCTATATCTGCTTTCATACCCCTCCACCAATATAGTCTTCTTAGATCATGGTACATCTTGGTACTTCCTGGATGTACCGAATATGGAGTATAATGAGCTTCAATCATAACTCGGTCTCTGATATCGCAGTCTTCGCTCTCAGGTATACATAACCGTCCACGATACTTGAGTACCTTGTCTGAGTCCAAGGTAAAGTCAGGATTGCACGTACCCTTCTCTAAGTCTTCCTGCACTGTCTTGAGATATGGATCCTGTAGGATTGCTACCTTGACTTCATCAACTAGATCCGGTGAGATCTTCAATGCGGCGAACATCATAGTGAACTTATGAATCAAGCCTTGCTCAACTGGATCTTCTGCAGTTTCAATTATATGCTCTTCGTCACCTTCGATTGAACTAGAGGCTGCGGCACACAATGCAGCATTTGTACTTGGTCCTGCCTCAGGTTTCGATGCCCACTTTCTGCTTAAGGCGTCAGCCACAACATTTGCTTTGCCCGGATGGTACTGGATGTCGCAATCATAATCTTTTAACAATTCCAGCCATCTCCTCTGTCTCATATTCAGATCCTTCTGAGTGAAAAGATAAGTTAAGCTCTTGTGATCTGACTTGATCTGAAACTTCTCACCGTACAAGTAGTGTCTCCAAGTCTTGATTGCGTGAATAACCGCTGCCAGCTCCAAGTCATGCGTAGGATAGTTCTTCTCATGCTCTTTTAACTGTCTTGATGCGTAAGCAATCACCTGCTCTCCTTGCATCAATACACACCCAATACCCAACCCTGAAGCATCCGTATATAAGGTAAATGGAACGCTTGGTTCTGGGATGGTCAAGATAGGTGCAGAGACAAGTCTTGACTTCAAAGTCTGAAAGCACTTCTCACACTCATCTGTCCATATGAATTTCTCTCCCTTCTTGGTCAATCTGGTGAGTGGAACAGCGATCCTGGAGTAATCTTCCACGAACCTTCTATAATAACCAGCCAACCCAAGGAAACTACGAATCTCCGCAACAGATTTTGGTGCTTCCCATCCTACTATAGCAGCTATCTTACTTGGATCAACCTTGATACCGTCTTCAGATACAACATGGCCCAAGAAAGCCACCTCCTTCAGCCAAAACTCGCACTTCTTGAATTTTGCATAAAGCTTCACCTCTCTCAGCCGTTGTAGGGCTGCCCTCAAATGCGCTGTATGAGTCTCCATGTCCTTAGAGTAAATCAATATGTCATCGATGAATACGATGACCGAAGTGTCCAACATATCATGAAACACTCGGTTCATCAGTTCCATAAACGACGCTGGAGCATTGGTCAACCCGAAAGACATAACTAGAAACTCATAATGCCCGTACCTCGTTCTGAAAGCAGTCTTCGGAATATCTCCGGCCTTGATCTTCAGTTGGTGATACCCTGATCGGAGATCGATCTTTGAGAAAACCTTTGCACCCTGTAACTGGTCAAACAAGTCATCGATCCTAGGCAAAGGATACCGATTCTTGATCGTCAACTTGTTCAGCTCCCGGTAGTCAATGCATAGCCGTACACTTCCATCCTTCTTCTTGACGAACAATACAGGTGCTCCCCAAGGCGATATACTAGGTCGTATGAAGCCCCTATCCAACAATTCTTGTAATTGGGTCTTCAACTCCTTTAACTCGGTCGGGGCCATCCTGTATGGTGCTTTAGACACCGGTGCCGAACCTGGCATAAGGTCTATCACAAATTCTGTAGCCCTGTCTGGTGGTAAACCTGGAAGCTCCTCTGGAAACACATCTGGGAACTCCCGAACCACATCTATATCTTCCATCTTGAGTGACTCTGCCGTGAGATCGACTACAGATACTAGATAACCCACTCCCCCTTTCTCCAAGCATCTCTTAGTTTTTAGGGCGGAGAGGATCAGCTTCCGCTTCCTAGATAGCTTGATCCCAGCGAAACTATATTCCCTTCCCTCTTTGTCAGTAAGCACAAGCTTCCTTTCACCACATAAAAGGACGGCCGAATGATGGCCTAGCCAATCCATTCCCAAAATGACATCAAAGTCTGCCATCTCAAGTATTACTAGGCTTGCTTCTAAGTCTCGGCCCTCAATACATACAGTACATGGTCCATAATACTCGGTCAAAGCCACTTCGACTCCTAGTGGAGAGCGAACTATCAAGCTTGGGTTCAAATGCTTGATTGGTAACTCCATTTGCTTCCCAAAAGAAATAGAAACAAAGGAGTGCGTGGCCCCAGAGTCAAATAATACTCTGGTGGGTATACCAGCTACATTTACAATTCTTGGAATTTATTGCCCCTTAGTTCTACATGCTCATGCAAACTGAAAGAATAAACCAAATAGTAAGGGATAGAGTCGTACCAGTTACCACATCAGGTGATGCGGCTGCCTCTTCAGTGGTGACCGCATACACTTTTCCTTGCTGGGGAGCTTGCTTCTTAGGTAGAGTGCAGTTCCTTGCAACATGACCCAGCTGCTGACAGTTATAACATTTGATATTTGGGTTGTATGCAGCGAACTGTGGCACGGTGGTGCCGGGTTGTTTCTCGCAGGTGCTGTAGCGGTCTGTGCCCTGTATGGGCGGAATGGTCTAGTATTACCGCCACCTGAGCTCTCACTAGCAGATCGCTTCACTCCCCACGTTCCGAGCGAAGAAGCTGTCCCTCCGCCCGGACTCTATCACCCTCACAACCTGCACAACCTCGTTGTAGATCTTCTTGTCCAGACCCAAGAGGTGCTCTCTGATGCTTCCACGTAGTCCCATAGTGAACCTACGTATCTTGGTCTCCTCCTCTTGCATACTAGCCGGTGCGAAGAAAAATATCTCTTCATACCTCTGCTGATAAGCATCTACGGTCGACTGAGACTGCTGCAGATTGAGAAACTCTCTCTCCATTTGATCCTTGAAACTCTTTGGAAAATACTTGTCGAAGAAAGCAGCTTTAAACACTTCCCAATCAACCAGTGTATACTTATTCTCCAGATATGCCCGAGTAGAATTCCACCAAGCATTTGCGTCTTCTTTCAACATATGAGCGGCAAACAGAACCTTTTCCTCCTCAGTACACGTCATCAATCGGAAGTTCTTTTCCATCTCAGCAACCCACTGTGCTGGCCACAATGGTTTCCCTGTCCTGCCCGTGAACGATGAAGGTTTCAACTTCAAGAATCTATCCACTGACCTACCTCGCTCGAAATTCCTTCGTTGAGCTCGCATCTGATAGACCAAGTTTGTAACAATGGTCTCAGAATTCCTGTGAGGTGGGCCAGGTAAATTTGTCGGCACTTCTGGGACCTGTTCCTCCTCTACTTCAGGACTTGGTTCTCTAACCTGGTCTTGTTCAACTTGCTCTTCTTCTAGGCGCATCCTGGCCTGATGACGCTTTCGCCCCCCTTCGACCGTTTCCGCCTGCCATCTCAGACTATTTTATTTGGATCTGAGAAGAAGACATAACACGTGAAAACATCAATAATAGTAGTGTTAGTCTTTAATAATGCAAGGGGAAATAGTCGAGAAGTAACATTTCAATTTACATAATTTTTGAAATTTTAAATTCAATTTTTCTGGCTCTTTGGTGCGTACCGGTCGCAACATACCGGTCGCACCCCTGTGGAATATGCTGCGGCCAGTATAGTCGACCGGTCAGAATTAAAATTCTGACCGAGACATAGCTGTCGCATGTCTGGGAGATACCGGTCGACACTCTGTATACAGTGTTGCGACCGGTATAGTCGACCATTTAGAATAAAATTTTTGACCGAGACATAGCGGTCGCATATAGCTGGGTGATACCGGTCGACCGGTATAGGCAAAACCGTCGACCGGTATGCCCAAAACTGGCTTTAAATCGCGAAAAGTGAGAAAATTTCTCACTTTTCTTCTTCTTTTCTCTCCGGTGGCGATTTCCTTCTGGGTTCTGAGTTGCTACAGTCCGACCGGTGCCATTTGAAGGCGATTTCTTCCACTCAAGAGCTAGTACATCGTCTCTAGGTATGATCCCTCCCTCCCCAACATCTCTTTATCATTTTCCCATATCGTCTATATGTAGAAATTTAGGTTTTTCTTTGTTCGAGATGTTTCAACCGTAGGAACTCTTTTCCTTCGGCTTGGAAAGGGTTTAGGGACCCCCAAGAGCAAAATCCCTCAACTAATTTGGGGTTCCACCGAATGGTTCACATAAAAATCGAATTTTTACAACTTTTGACCTAGGTTTTCAAAAAAAATTTCGAAATTTCTAATTTTTCTTAAATTCTTGAAATTTCTCATTTGAATTGCTTGTGATTGGTTTGTTGAAGAGTGTGGGGGTTACGTAAGTCCTCCTCCCCATGTTTTTGGGTGAGTTCGAGGCTTTTTCCCAAAATGCTGTCGTTATGCTGCCGAAATTTCGATAATTTTTGACAATTTCTAACTTTTATCTTATTTTTCTTTTGTTTTGCAGATTTTAATGGCTCCTAGATGCGCTCTCGGGAAACGCTCACATGGCTCTAGTTCTCGGGTTCCCTCACCACCAGTTCCACAGCTAGATGAGCTATGGTTTCGCTCCTTGGAAGCTCAAGCTCGGTTTCCATGGTTTGATAATAAAAGTATTGAATCAGGGCGCCGGGTCAACGTGGAACAACTGCACCGGTTCAATGTGGAGACGGCTTTTGGCGCTCTAGGTTGGTTGCCGGTTATTTCATACACAGGGACGACACGCCCTAACTTGGTCAAGCACTTCTATGCGAACTTGGAGCTTGAAGGGGATGTCGAAGATATGAACCAGTGTAGGGATCTACGTATCACCAGCTACGTCCGGGGTGTGCATATTTCATTTAACACCCATCAGTTGGCTGATCTTCTTGGGATTCCCAACGATGGAGATTTGGTGTATTGCGCCCCCAAGGCGAAAGGTTATTTGACTGATGATTTGCGCCGAGAGATAGCGCATCAGATCTTAAACCCTGGAGCCCCTATGAAGGCGGCTAGCCTGAGGCCTATACCTCGGGTATATAGTCGCATTATTCAGCACAACATAGTACCACAGAGCGGCCACTACAGTGAGTTGTCCCAGCTCACCCAGTACGTCACTTATTGCGTCTGCACAGGGGAGCGGATCTCACTTCCTTACCTCATCATCCGGACTATGCATCGCGCGGCCGTGGCCGATCGGGCCAGCAACCTTCCATATGGCCGTCTCGTCACTTTCCTTCTTCGCCGTCTGGGCGTGAGCTTGAGAGGAGAGGTAGCCGTTGAGGACACCATGACATCCGACATTGACTGGGATGCTATACAGAGGATGCAGATGGTCGATCTGCCGGTTAGTGACGACGAGTTGGAGGCTCGCCCTCGTCCACTTGGGAGAGTAGCAGCGGCAAAGAGCAGCGGCAGCCGCGGCCAATGCGGCCTATGCGGCAAGAGATGGGTGATGACGATGATGACGATATGGCTGGGAAGCACCGGTGCTGCCCCACACCGCACCCGCACCACCACCATCCGTCCCCCACACTGGACCATCTCAGCCTCCTCCCGACTCGGTGATGGGTATGTTTATGGAGCTCGGGGGACGCTCGGCGGGAGATGAGCCGTGACTTTAGCACGGTTGACTCGCAGCCTCCGAGTCACACGGGATCAGGTGCACCGGCTCGGGGGTCGCTTACGAGAGAGACTATGATATAGCGGACCCCATACCTCCTAGGCCCCCTACCCCATGATTTTTCTTTCACTTACTCATGACTGTTTTACATATAACAGGGTAACTGTCCGGTTTATGGACCGTACCCTGTAGCACAATCTCATTTGATACTCATTTTCTTGTTTAATGAAAATTTCAAGGTTTTTTCCTAACTAGTGTATGTGCACATGTTAAGTTTCATATTTAACATAGTATATTATTCTCTTTCTTAGTCCGTCTCAGGTATCAAACAATGCTTAGGGTGCGTTTGTATTAAGATTTTTAATTTTTCCTAACTCAGTTCATCGACTCAGTAAGTGCAACATGGTTTGTAGACAGAGCCCGAGAGCTCTGATACCAAGTTGTCACACCCCAAGCTCTGATACCAAGTTGTCACACCCCAAATTCTGATCCAACCAGAATGGTGTGAGTGAACTGTCATTGAACCAACGGTTCACACCAGGATCTCGAATAGGCCGTGTCCATTCATACAAACCATTACACATAACCAACAATCAGAATATAAATATTATAGCGGAAGACTTTAAATAGAATGAACTGAGTATCTATTGATAATTTAAATAAATATCCAATTATCCAAATTCAAACACATAAACTATAATATCTTTTACATCTCTTAACATCCACCAAAAAGAACTGAAACAACTAAATAAAAATCCATCACAAGTACACATAGAAAGGGCACTCGCATAAAGCATCATGCTCGTCCTCTACTGCTTGCACATCCAGAGCAGCAACACCTCCATACGTCGGAGCGTTCATGTAATCATCAACAGTATAACCTGCATCAACATCTAAAATCAATGTGTACACAAAGGGTGAGCTACCAACACAGCTCAGTAAGACAATCAGACAGTTTCACAAGATTATGCATAAGTAACAATCAATTTTATGCTGTGGTCAGGTTTTAAGTTTTCAATGTGCTATAGAAAGGTTTGGTGGCCCCCGCACCTCTATACACGAGTGTGTGGCACCTCATGGATCACACCCCATCGGCCCACATGCACCCACCATGGAATAGAGATAGAGCTAAGATACCCACGTATCTCCCTTGATACTCTACCCATACTAGTACCTAAGCCCCTACTGGCCAGGGCTCGCAAACTGGGCTCGCAACTAACCAATCCTATATGTCATCAATGTATGCTCTATCCCAGCACAGCCGTCTACGGCATAGAGATAGAGCTAAGGCATTCCCACACCTCCCCTGATGCCCTATCCGCAACTAACCCACTACGATAGAAACATAACGCAGGTAGACCCTATCCCAACATAACTCCCTACGGCATAGAGATAGGGCTAAAGCATCGTGGACAAGCCAGCGTCGACTCAAAATCCATAGTACCACATAACAATGGTCGGGACAACATCAATATCGGAGACCATCGTACCACGACCTTCCCCTGATACCCCACCCGTACCAAGCATGTTAAGACAGAATACTACAAAAGGTGCTAGTGTGAAGAGCGATCCCAGGCCCATGCCCCACTCCACACACTAAGGAAAATAATCACATGCCTAACAATCACATCCTATCAATGCATGAATAGTAATAATAACTGAAAGTAAAGGATGGCATGTGAATATGCACAAACATCACATCATAGATATTCAATGATTAACAACGATTTACTGTCCATTAATTATTAGGTTTAGGTCAGATTCTTACCTGATGCTTGTTCGATAACTTGCTCCACGTCGCAAGATCCAAATGGCAAGTCACAAAGTCCTACAATATTATTAGGGTTTCATTAAAATAACATTCTTAGAGTCTCATGTTGATCGGAAACCAACAGGGTTAAAAAATACCCTCACAAAGTTGACCGGTGGCATGTACCGGTCGCAGCTCTGTGGGAAAGACTGGCGACCGGTATGGTCAGCCAGTCCCCCACAGACAACCTCCCGAGAGTTAGCGGTCGCAACATACCGGTCGCACTATGTGCAACCGGTATAGTCGACCGGTATGTCTCTGAAAGACCATACATGGGTTTTTCGACTGCCGTCGATCATCCTCCATGGATTTTTAGGGTTTTTCCTATCCATTATAAGTCTAGGATTTGAGTTAGAGTTATCTCCAAATCATTCAAGTCTCGTTTCGATGAATATCATCTCGAAACTTGAATCTAGGGTTTGACGGCAACTTAGGGTTTATTGGTCAATTTAGGGTTTTAGATCAATACCTACTTTGCATGGTATTGATCCACCCACACAACTAACATAGGATAAGAAGATGGATTCAAGCACTTACCGTTGACAGGCGTAGCGTGAGCTTCGTCGAACGGTAATGGTGGCTCCTTCTTCTTCCTCCTAGCTCCTTCTCCTTTTCCACCTCTTTCTCTTCTCTAGGGTTTGTGAGAGACAATGGAAAGGATTTGAGGAGGCTTAAGGGTGTATTTATAGGCTAGAAATAGGGTTTAGTAACCCTACTAGGATTAGGAAACTTCTAGGATTCAAAATCAGGAAAGCGGGACCTGTAGAGACCAATTTCCAGATTCTCGCACATAGCTGCGCAGGCCATACCGGTCGACCGGTACCAAGACCGGTACCATCGACCGGTATACCTAAAATCAGGTATAATTGGTCGACTTCGGTCCGATTTTGTACCTGTTTGTTATCCGCTTGCCCCGTCTAGCCCGATGATGATTGGAAGACCTGTCACGACACAAAACCAAGGTTTAGACCGGGTTTTCAGAGTGCGGGTCTTACAGGATCTCCGGGAGCACCGAACACCAAGGGGCTGTCGTATGAAATGCCCAACAGATTCGTTAGCTGCCAATAATCAAAGGAAACCTCGACTCCCTTGACGTAGCTAGTGATCCTGAGCTCTCTACCCCTCTCAGTATCATTGTAATCCCCCACCACTTGGAGATTACAATAAAATTGTCGCACCAAATCTGGACGAGTACAGGCGTCGTAGGTGATCATAAGAAGCCAGCCCATGTCACCAAAAGCCCTCTCTACATCAAACAAGGCCAGGCTAGCCAAGTCCACCCGACGACCTCCCTCTACCTTCTTACGAGTGTAGCGGGCATACTGTGCCTCAGCCTCGTTAGAACGGAAGCGGACTGGATCATGAACCCTGGGTACTTTAGTACGAGCCATACTATCTGCAAAAAATAAATAAAAATAGATACTGGCATAGTAAAGATGAAAAACCCAAAAATTATGACATTATAACGACATAAATTGGTCAAAAGCCTTACTTTTCACCCATACACGTGGGCAGGAGGACTTATATAGATTCTAAACGATCCTGTAAGACTCATACGGTAGGAAATTTTATCTAAAGAGATTGAATTTGAAGAAATTTCAGGAAATTCAAAAATCTCGACAAATTAGGGCAAAATGGGATATTTCAAGTTTCTCGATAACCAACCCGATGAAACTCAAATATTTTTGGGGGCTTTCGTCCATTGAGTCAACAACAACAAAACCCCCCAATAAAAATCAAATTTTTACGGTTGGAAAAAGTTTAATTTTGAAAAAATGATATAAACGAGCAAAAACCTAGTTAAGAAACCCTAAAAACATGAAACCGTAGGGAACATACCTGTAGAAGAGGAGTAGATGTCGAAAAGAGAAGCAAAAATCACCAATAGGTCGGAGTTGTCATTGTAGCAACTCAAAGGGACGAGCCGATTCGGAAAGGAGGAGAAAGAATAAGGAATGGATTCAAAATCGGGATTAAAAACCTGATTTTTAGTCCGAGGGTCGAAGAATTCGACCAAAACATCTGACCCCCTCCGACCCCCTCATCGACCCACGGCTTTCGGTGATCTGACAGAGAACCAGGGGTCAAACCCAGGGTTGGACATCCATCGACCCTCAACTCTTGGTAAGTATCAGTGATTCTCAAGGTCGCATACCCTAGGATCGGACAACCATCGAACCCCACCATCGACCCTGCGATGGAAAATACAGTATTTTTGACAGAATGATCTAAAAAATTTGAAAATATCATTGATTAGTGGATTTAAATATGAGAATGAAGTATATAATGATTGTCTCACGTATTCTATGATTTTCAGGCATCACCACTACCAGAACAAATAATGGCTGGACGCAGAGTGACCAGACAAAGCCGTAACTCTATTCCACCACCACCACCTGTGGAGGAAGACAGCCATATACACCTTGAAACACAAGAGAATCTGAACATGACACCGTCTGTAGTTAATGGACAGACAAATCCTACAAATCTGCCAGCTCCACCTACAGATTTGGCTACAGCCGTAATGAATTTGGCCCAACAGCTGCAACAAATTCAACATGTACAAGCTACTATGCAAGCTGCCATAGGCATGACTTTTGCAGCTGCTCAGACGACACTAATGCAACAGGACAGGCAAGCACAGTACCAGGGGGAAGTAACACAGTTCCCCATGCACCTCAGACTTCCATCATGCAGGCTCTAGTATAAAACCCTGAAGTAGCTCCAGGTGGATATCAATACCAACCACCTATGTATGGGGCTTATGTTCCTCATCAACTAGACCACTCCAGACTAGTTGAGCATTTTCTGAAATTGAAGCCCAAGGAGTATAGTGGTAAGCTAGTTGATCCGTTGTGGCCAGCACACTGGATTGATGAGATGGAGAGAAACTTTACAATGATGACAGCGAATGAAGAAGAGAAATTATTGTGTGCAACGTTTATGCTGAAAGGCGATGCACACCACTGGTGGAAGTCCACACGGACGTATCTGATGACAAAGCACACCCAATTGACTTGGGATTTATATAAGGAGGCATTCTTTGAGAAGTATTTTCCTAGGAGTTTCAGAGATTCCATGGAGAAGGAGTTCCTGAGTTTATATCAGGGATAGATGACTGTCGATGCTTATCAACAGCGTTATGAGGAGCTATTTTTCTTTGCACCAGTCAGTATGCAAGTGGAAGATACAAAGACCCGAAGGTTCATCATGGGACTTAGAGGAAGCATACGTGAACATGTTCTGGGACTTGAAAAGAAAATCTACAATGAAACTGTACAAATTGCTTGAGTGATAGAGTCGAGCCAGAATGAGAGCTACTTTGCTCAAAAAAGAGGAATCAAAAGGCCAAATGGAAATTCTTACAATGGGGGAACACCAAGGTATTCAAACCCTTCCGTACTCAAGGCTTCAATGCTGCAGCCAAGACCACTTCAGCAGCCCCACCACAACCAAAGCAAAATGGTGAAGGAATAAGATGTTTTAACTGCAATCAAGTAGGGCATGTCGCAAGAGAGTGTACTAAGCCCAGAAAGCAACTACAACAAGGCAGAGTTTACGCGGTTACATCTGAGGATGCTGCCGCATCTGTTACACCCCAATTTTGTACTATTCAGAATGATGTGATGAATCGCTAATAAACCAATGGTTCAACCAGGATCTCAAATAGGCTATCCCCGCGTTATCCAAACTCACGCACATCCATAATCATAATCAGAGTAAATACACAATAGCGGAAGTCTTATAATAACATGAACTGAGAAACTAAAATGATATTAATAATTTAATAGCAAATTATTCTGTTTTCAACCAAGACATAATTAATTATCAATTACATGTCTTAATAAATCCAAAAAAGAAACCTATAAAATATCTAATCAAATACACACGAGTTGCACTCGCAAGAGGAGTCGTGTGTATCCACTTCAGCTTCAACTTCCATCGCTGCCACGTTCCCGTACGCAGACGCATTCACATAGTCTTCAACGGTATAACCTGCATCATCAACTAAAAATATTCGACGTCGAGGGGTGAGCACACATCACGGCTCAATGAGTAGCCAAAACAATGCAACAATACATATGCATGCAAAAAGTCAATTTATATCTTTGGTCTGGTATATAAGTTTGCAGTATGCAATCGAAAGGTTTAGGTAGCCAAAGGTCGTGTTTATTGACTCCGCCTCTATACACGAGTGTGTGACGTTACCCGAAGATCACGTTTATCGTCAACTCACATGCACCCAATCATGAACATTATATAACAAAGGTTACGTTTATTGCTATATAGTGCCATACCAAAACGTAAGCCCCTGTTAGCGAGGGCTGCAAACTGGGCTCGCAACTAACCAATCCTAATGCCAAAAAGTGTATCCAAGGCCTCACCCCAGCATCCCTCGGAATGTCCATAGAGATAGAGCTAAGGCCCCCCGGTAGAGTCCAAGACTACAAGGACCGAGACCACCTCCCCTGATACCCTACAACATAATAGTTCTGCTAAAGTAATGGCGATACGACGATGCCAATGCACAAGACTTGAGTTAGAGATAGAGCTAAAGTGCTGAGACCCACCAAAGGTTAACGTTTATTGACGTTCTCATCACACTTCCCCTGATACTCGCTCGCATCAAGTACATCAACCACTCACATACAAGCACATGCCTATTCCTATCATCATCATCATCATCATGTTATAAACAATAAAGTAAATATGCATGAACAAGTAATAGAAATATTGGATGCCATGCTGTATGCATATTACAAACATATTCGCATAGAATCAAGCATGGCATAGGACTCAAGAAATAAAAAACAGTTTGTTATTAACCAATTTAGTTTGGGGTTCTGGTTCCTCACCTTAGCTTGCTAATAGATACTTTTCCAAGCTTTAGAATCACCTTTACAGTGTTATTGTATTGCTAGAAGCCCTAACAAAGTCGATAGAATTTAATTAGAATTTATTTGGAATTTAAAAACTAATCTGTAGCGAGGGTCGGAGGTAGGGTCGGAGTCAGGATCGACCCTGGGTGCGACCCTCCCTTAACTCTGAACTTCCCGAACACTGAGGGTCGACGGTCAGGAACACCTAGGATCGGATGGTCATCGACCCTCGGTGCGACCCTCTGTGCATTTTGGTCCAATTCCCTCGTTTAATCCATTCTTCGTGTTTAGAATCCTATGGCTTGCTCCTACATTCCATTCTACATTCATTCCATGGTCTAAAACCATGTATAACCCACCTAGATAGCTTTCATGCGCTTTCCTATGATTTTCCATGAAAACCTAACCATAAATTGATGGTTTGGGTTTCTCCGAGATCACACTCTCAACAATAACTAACCTAAGGTCTGTAGAAACTCATGGAATTAGTATCCATACCTGAGAAGATTACTTTTTCTCTAAAATTCTTCTCCTTTTTGCTAAGTTCTCTTCCTTGCCTTTCTTCTTCCTCTTTTCCTTCTCCTCTCTTTCTCTCAATTCAATTAGGGTTGTGAAAGGAGTGAAAGTGGCTTAGGAACGTCCTTTAAATAGTGTAGGAACATCCTAAATAAGTCCCTCTGAGATTAGGAAAGAATCCCAATCGAAAAATATTGAAATTTCTTAATTTCTATATTCGGCAGAATCCGAGGGTCGATGGGAGGGTCGATGATCCCGTCGACCCTAGGGTCTTAAGCTGTCCTACCCTCCCTTCAAAACTGAGGGTCTGACTTTCTGTTTTGGGAGGTCCAACCTTGCTTAGCTGGGTATGCGACCCTTCCCTTATTTTAAGTGTTTTTGGGTCGATTTGATACCTGGGATCTCGATCTCCTTTACGCCCTTGGTCCATTTGACTCGACCATGATGGGTAAACCTGGTTCAAGGTGGTAAGACCGGGTTAGATTGACAAGGGTCTTACAACTCCCCCCAACTTATAAAAATTTTATCCTCGAAATTGTACGTACCTTCTGAATCAAATAAGTGAGGGTATTGCTTTCGCATAGCATTCTCTTCTTCCCATGTTACCTCTTCCATGTCTCTACTTTTCCATGTGACCTTAACATAGTAGATATCTCTGTTGCATAGACGTTGAACTTTTCGACTAGTGATTTCTGTTGGTGTTACTTCAAATGTCAAATCATCAGTTAATTCCGACAAATCTACTGTCAAAACATGCGTTGGGTCTTTGACATACTTCTTCAATAGGAAAATATGAAATACGTTGTGCACACTTGACATAGATGGTGGTAGTGCTAACTGATAAGCTATCTTTCCACGCTTAGCTAGAATTTCATACGGCCCGACATATCTTGGACTTAGTTTCCCTTTTTGTCCGAACCTCTTCAATCCTCGCATAGGCGATACCTTCAAAAATACTTTATCACCTACGGCGAACTCTAGATCTCTTCGTCGAGTATCGGCATACTGCTTCTGATGGTTCTGAGCTGTTCTCACTCTTTCCTTGATAATATCGACCACTCGACAAGTCTCTTCAACAAATTCCGGTCCAACAATACTACGTTCTCCAACTTCATTCCAAAACAAGGGAGTTCGACACTTCCTGCCATACAGTGCTTCATAAGGTGACATTTGTATGGTAGCCTGATAGCTGTTGTTATAAGCAAACTCGATCAGTGGTAACCTTTCATCCCATGATCCCTTGCAATCAATCACACATGCTCGTAGCATATCTTCTAGAATCTGGATTGTACGCTCCGACTGTCCATCTGTCTGTGGGTGGGATGCAGTACTAAACTTTAGCGTTGTACCCATAGCCTTTTGCAATCCTTCCCAAAACTTGAAAGTAAATCGTGGATCTCTATCGGACACAATGCTTTCTGGAACACCATGTAATTGAACAATGTTATCCACATACAGCTTCGCTAACCATTCCAGTGTATACTGAGGTCGTATAGGTATGAAGCGAGCTGTTTTAGTCAGACGGTCCACAATCACCCAAACTGCGTCAACTACTCGAGGAGTCAATGGTAGTCCCGTGACAAAGTCCTTAGTGATGCAGTCCCATTTCCATGCTGGTTCCGATAATGGCTGTAACAGTCCTGCGGGTCTTTGTCGTTCGGCCTTTACTTTCTGACAATTTAGGCATTGAGAGACGAACTTGGCTACATCTGCCTTCATTCCCCTCCACCAATATAGTTTCTTCAGATCATGATACATTTTTGTACTTCCAGGGTGTATCGAATAGATGGTGGTATGAGCTTCTTTCATCAATCGGTGTCTAATGTCCATACTTTCTGTTTCAGGTATACATATTCTTCCTTTGTATTTCAGTACTTTCTCATCATCCAAGGTGAACTCAGGGTTAGTCCTACCTTTCTCAATATCTTCTTGTACTGTTCTCAGATAAGGATCTGCTTTGATAGCTGTCTTCACTTTGTCTACTAAATCCGGTATAATCTTCAATGCCGCGAACATATTCGAAAACCGATGAATAAACCCTTGGTTGGCTGATTCATCCGTTGTATCTATCACATATTGCTCGTTGTCGTGATTGAATACCATTCTGGTGGTACACATTGCTGCGATCGTGCTAACTTCTCCTTGAGATTTTATCATTGCTTTTTTGCTTAATGCATCCGCTACTACGTTCACTTTTCCCGGATGATACTGGATATCACAATCATAGTCTTTCAATAGTTCCAGCCATCTTCTTTGTCTCATATTCAACTCCTTCTGATTAAATAGATAAGTAAGACTTTTATGGTCCGACTTAATCTGAAATTTCTCTCCGTATAAGTAATGTCTCCATATCTTGACAGCATGTACTACTGCCGCTAACTCCAAATCATGAGTGGGGTAATTTTTCTCATGTACCTTTAACTGTCTTGAAGCATAAGCAATTACTTGCTCTCCTTGCATAAGCACACATCCTAATCCCAATCCCGACGCATCCGTGTATAAAGTAAATGTCTGTCCTGGAACAGGAATACTCAAAATCGGGGTAGATATCAATATGGTTTTCAGTGTTTGGAAACTCTTTTCACATTTATCGGTCCATACAAACTTTTCACCTTTCTTAGTCAAACTGGTGAGAGGTACGGCAATCCGAGAATAGTCTTCTACGAATCTCCGATAATAACCACCTAGACCCAGAAAACTTTTGATTTTCGAAACGCTCTTTGGTGCTTCCAACTTCACAATAGCCTCGATCTTGCTGGGATCCACTTTGATTCCTTCAGCGGATACTACATGGCCTAGAAAGGCGACTTCACTTAGCCAAAACTCACACTTTGAAAATTTAGCATATAGCTTCTCTTTCCTTAAACGCTGTAGGGCGGCGTTTAGGTTCTTGATATGGGTTTCCTTGTCCTTGGAATATACCAATATGTCATCAATAAATACTATAACCGACGTATCCAACATATCGTGGAAAACTCGGTTCATAAGTTCCATGAACATTGCCGGTGCATTAGTTAATCCGAAAGACATAACCAAAAATTCATAATGTCCGTATCTGGTCCTGAATATTGTCTTTGGAATATCACCTTCTTTAATCTTCAGCTGATGATAACCTGATCGAAGATCAATCTTAGAAAATACTCTTGCTCCTTGTAACTGGTCGAACAAGTCATCGATTTGAGGTAGTGGATATCGATTCTTGATTGTCAGTTTATTCAACTCCCGATAGTCGATACATAATCGAACGCTACCATCCTTCTTCTTTACGAACAACACCGGTGCACCCCATAGAGATATACTGGGTCGAATATAACCCTTGTCCAGTAGTTCTTGTAGTTGCACCTTCAGTTCCTTCAGTTCCGTAGGAGCCATCCTATAAGGTGCTTTTGTTATGGGTGCGGCTCCAGGTATAAGGTCTATCACAAACTCCGTGGCTCAGTCGGGTGGTAATCCGGGTAGTTCCTCTGAAAATACATCAGGATAGACCCGCACGACATCAATATCTTCCATTCGTGGCGCTTCCTTGGTTAGGTCGACCACAGATACTAGACACCCGATTGCCCCTTTCTCAAGGCACTTCTTAGCCTTTAGTGCTGAAAGTATGAGCTTGCGTCTCCGGGGAAGTTTGATTCCCGAGAAACTTAATTCTGCTCCTTCTTTGTCTTTGAACGTTAGCTTCTTTTCGGCGCATAATAGATTTGCAGAATGCCGAGCTAACCAGTCCATTCCCAAGATGACATCAAAGTCTGCCATCTCAAGTTGTATCAAGGTTGCATCTAAAGTTTTCTCTCCAATGAAAACTGGACATGGTCCATAACCTTTCTCTAGTTCCACTCTAACCCCATCGGTGATCGTACTAGTAATTTGTAGTCTAATGTTTTGATGGGTAATTTTGTCTTCTTTCCAAATGACACAGATATAAATGAATGAGTAGCTCCGAAATCAAAGAGTACTCTGGCGGGTACGCCATTTATAGGTACAATACATGTGATTTATCTTTACTTAGTCTACATGCTCATTCAATGTAATTACAACTTTAAAATTTTCAGTCATACCTGTGACCACATCGGGTGATGCGGCCGCATCCTCGAACGTAACAACATATACACGTCCCTGATGGAATTGCTTCTTGGGCTTAGGGCACTCCCTTGCCATATGTCCCGGTTGGTTGCAGTTAAAACACTTCGGGGCTTCAGAATTTGGCTTTGGCTAAGGTTGAGCTGCTGGAGTAGTCTTGGTTGCAGCATTAAAATTCTGAGGATGGAAATGCTTATATGTCTTGTTATTGCCTCCGTTGTAAGAATTTCTGGCTGGCCTTTTAATGCCTCTGTTCTGAGTAAAGTAACTCTCCTTCTGGCTCGATTCTATAACTCGAGCGATCTGGACAGCTTCATTATAAATTCTCTTTTCTAAGGCCATAACATGTTCTCTAATGTTTCCTCTTAGTCCCGTGACAAACCTACGGGTTTTTGTTTCTTCTTCTTGCATACTCAGTGGTGCGAAGAAAAACAGCTCTTCATAACACTGTTGGTACGCATCCACCGACATCCGTCCTGATAAAGACTCGGGAACTCCTTCTCCATCGAATCTCTGAAGCTCCGTGGAAAATATTTCTCAAAGAAGGCTTCTTTATATATAGCCCAGGTCAGTAGGGCGTGCTTGGTCAGTAGATATGCCTTCGTTGATTTCCACCAATGATGTGCGTTGCCCTTGAGCATGAAGGTGGCGCATAGTACTTTCTCTTCCTCTGTGATAGTCATCATGAGGAAATTTCTCTCCATCTCGTCTATCCAGTGTGCTGGCCACAATGGATCAGATGGTTTGCCGTTGAATTCCTTAGGTTTCATCTTCAAAAATCTCTCCACTAGTCGGGAGTGGTCCAGCTGATTTTGGGGGTTTGCCCCAAACATATGGTGTGGATACTGGTAATCACCCTAAGCTGCTTCTGGAACCTCGTCTTGGAATTTGTGCAGCCGGTTCCCGAGGTGTCCGATGAGCTGGGTGGTTACCCACCGGTGCTGCACCGGCTTGTCTGTGTGCATGGGTGCAGCCTGAGTGGCTTGAAACATAATTCCCATGGCAACCTGCATCTGAGCCTGTGCGTGTTGCATCTGCTGCAGCTGCTGTGTCAGATTCATCACCACGGTTGTTAGCTATGGTGGTGGAGGTGGCAAATTTGTAGGGTTTGCTGGTTCTGTAATACCCGGTGCATAATTGTTCTCTTGACTAGTCTCCTCCACGGGTGGTGGTGGTGGGACTACATTTCGGGTCTGTCGGGTCACTCTACGTCCAGACATAATTATTTTTTGTGATTGGTGGTGCCTGAACATCATCAAAATAGGTGAGAAGTCATTTATTTTTCATGTAGGCACGCTAACCAATAATAAATTCCAATCTAGGTCATTTTATAAAAAAATACTGTCTTTTCTATGCAGGGTCGATGGTGAGGGTCGATGGTATGTCCGACCCTTAGTATCTGACCCTGGGAATAACCTGTTCTTCCCGAGAGTTGACCCTTATTTTTCTGTCAGATTCCCGAGAGCCGAGGGTCGATGGGAGTGTCGATTCGAGGGTCGATTGTGCTAGTCGAATTGTCCGACCCTCGGACCAAAAATCAGATTTTTAAGATCCGATTCTGGGTCATTTCTCACTATTCCTCCTCCGTTTTGACTCGTCTCTCTTCTCTGAGTTGCTACAGTGCTACTCTACTATTTTGGATCGGTTTGACTCCGGGTTTCGACGTCCACGTCATCACTACAGGTATGTCTTCCCATTTTTACCTGTTTTTAGGTTTTCTTTTCTAGGTTTTTGTCCATTTAACTTGTATTTTTCAAATTAAACTTTTTCCAACCGTAAAAATTCGATTTTTATTGGGGGCTTTTGTTATTGGTGTCTCGAGGAACGAAAGCCCTCAAAAGATTTTTGAGTTTCATCGGTTGGTTATCGAGAAACTTGAAATTTTCTCTTTTTACCCTAATTTGTCGACATTTTCGATTTTTCTTGAATTTCTTCAAATTGGACATCGTCAGTTAAAATTTCCTACTGCATGTGGGTTATAGGATATGTTCAAACCTACGTAAGTCCTTATGCCCACTTGTATGGTGAGGAATGGGCTTATGGTCAACTTACGTCGTTATTAAATCAAGTTTCGGATTTTTTTTATCCTATTAACTCCTTGTTTTCCTTCTCTTTCTTATTTTGCAGATACCATGGCTCGTACTAAGGTACCCCGAGTTCGTGATCCCCTTCGCTTCCGTTCCAATGAAGCCGAGGCACGGTATGCTGACTATGCCCGTAAGACGGTCGAGGGTGGTCGTATGGTGAACTTGGCTGAGTTAGCCGTGTTCAACATAGAGGGAGCCTTTGGTGACATGGGGTGGCTTCCTGTCATTACATACGACGCGTGCACCTGCCCGGATTTGGTGCGTCAGTTCTATTGTAATCTCCAGGTGGTGGGGAATTACAATGACGTTGAGCATGGTCAGGAGTTGCGCATCACCAGCTACGTCAAGGGGGTAGATATCTCCTTCGACTATCAGCAGCTGGCCGACTTGTTGGGCATTCTTTATGATGGCCCCATGGTATATTGTACGCCTGGAGAGCCACAGTTTGTTGAGATGGAGATGAGGGCAGAGATCGATAACCAGTTGCTCCGTCCTGATCGTTGGCAGATGAGAGCTTGTTATCTGCGTCCAGCTCCACGGGTCTTCTGCAAGATTATCCAGCATAATCTGATCCCACAGAGTGGGCACTATGAGAGGGTTTCACAGCTGACCCAGTTCCTGATTTATAGCATCTGCACTCGCCAGCCCGTCTGCCTTCCATACATCATCATGCGGACTATGATTAGTGCTACATTGGCCGGGCATAGGGGTAATCTACCCTATGGACGCATGATTAAAGTCCTTCTGACCCGTCTGGGGGTTGACCTATTAGATGAGAAGATCCAGGAGAAGACCTTCTCGTCGCCTCTAGATTGGGAGGCAATTTGCAAGATGGGTATGCGGGATGCCCAGGTTAGTGATGAAGAGAGGAACGCGATGGTGCGCCCTCACACTCGTATCGAGATGGCTGATGCTGAGGCTGCTGCTAGAGCTCGCGTGGATCCTGTCGACGATGATGATCGTATGTATATGGATGTCGACTCGATACCACCGCCTTCACCTACACATGCGGCTGGTGTTGGCACTTCTTTTGCGGCGGACCCTGTACCTGAGGCTGGTCCTTCGCATGCGGCTGGTCCTTCACTTCCTCCTTCTGACATGATGGAGATGCCGGGGAGATCGGGAGGCTCAGCGCTGATATGATCCGAGGATGGAGGAGTTGCTAGACGCCCAGCGTATGAGGGTGGATGAGCTGTTATCGGTCCAAATGGGCGACTGATAGGAGAGTAGCCGATCTGGCAGCTAGTCTCCAGACGACCCAGACCCAGGTGGCTTGGTTGACTAGGGTCTATGCTGAGGACTATGACCGAGATCGTGAGGCACCGCCTCCTCCTTCACCTCCAGCTTCATGATTGTATTTATTTTTCTTGTACTACAGAGTAACTGTCCGGGTTGTGGACTGTACTCTGCTTTAGTTATGTATATAGGTTTTGTTTTTCTCACTCATTGTATGTAACTTGTTTTCCCTTTAATAGATGCATTATTCTCTTTTTAAATTTGGTCTCAATCATCACTTGTGCTTACCATGTGTTTATATTAAAGCTTTTACTTTTATCCTATCTCAGTTCACAATGGTCTTGAATGTGTGTTAGTTCGGCGGGCAAGGCCTGAGTGCTCTAATACCAAGTTGTCACACCCCAATTCTGCACTATTCAGAATGATGTGATGAACCGCTAATAAACCAACGGTTCAACCAGGATCTCAAATAAGCTATCCCCGCGTTATCCAAACTCATGCACATCCACAATCATAATCAGAGTAAATACACAATAGCGGAAGTCTTATAATAACATGAACTGAGAAACTAAAATGATATTAATAATTTAATAGCAAATTATTTTGTTTTCAAGTAAGACATAATTAATTATCAATTACATGTCTTAATAAATCAAATAAAGAAACCTATAAAATATCTAATCAAATACACACGAGTTGCACTCGCAAGAGGAGTCGTGTGTATCTACTTCAGCTTCAACTTCCATCGCTGCCACGTTGCCGTACGCAGACGCATTCACATAGTCTTCAACGGTATAACCTGCATCATCAACTAAAAATATTCGACGTCGAGGGGTGAGCACGCATCACGGCTCAGTGAGTAGCCAAAACAATGCAACAATACATATGCATGCAAAAAGTCAATTTATATCTTTGGTCTGGTATATAAGTTTGCAGTATGCAATAGAAAGGTTTAGGTAGCCAAAGGTCACGTTTATTGACTCCATCTCTATACACGAGTGTGTGACGTTACCCGAAGATCACGTTTATCGTCAACTCACATGCACCCAATCATGAACATTATATAACAAAGGTTACGTTTATTGCTATATAGTGCCATACCGACACATAAGCCCCTGTTAGCGAGGGCTGCAAACTGGGCTCGCAACTAACCAATCCTAATGCCAAAAAGTGTATCCAAGGCCTCACCCCAGCATCCCTCAGAATGTCCATAGAGATAGAGCTAAGGCCCCCCGGTAGAGTCAGAAACTACAAGGACCGAGACCACCTCCCCTGATACTCTACAACATAATAGTTCTGCTAAAGTAATGGCGATACGACGATGCCAATGCACAAGACTTGAGTTAGAGATAGAGCTAAAATGCTGAGACCCGCCAAAGGTTAACGTTTATTGACATTCTCATCACACCTCCCCTGATACTCGCTCACATCAAGTACATCAACCACACACATACAAGCACATGCCTATTCCTATCATCATCATCATCATTATGTTATAAACAATAAAGTAAATATGCGTGAACAAGTAATAGAAATATTGGATGGCATGCTGTATGCATATTAAAAACATATTCGCATAGAATCAAGCATGGCATAGGACTCAAGAAATAGAAAACAGTTTGTTATTAACCAATTATGTTTGGGGTTCTGGTTCCTCACCTTAGCTTGCTAATAGATACTTTTCCAAGCTTTAGAATCACCTTTACAGTGTTATTGTATTGCTAGAAGCCCTAACAAAGTCGATAGAATTTAATTAGAATTTATTTGGAATTTAAAAACTACTCTGTTAACTGAGGGTCGGAGGTAGGGTCAGAGTCAGGATCGACCCTGGGTGCGACCCTCCCTTAACTCTGAACTTCCCGAACACCGAGGGTCGATGGTCGGGGATCACCTAGGGTCGGATGGTCATCGACCCTCGGTGCGACCCTCTGTGCACTTTGGTCCAATTCCCTCTTTTAATTCATTCTTCGTGTTTAGAATCCTATGGCTTGCTCCTACATTCCATTCTACATTCATTCCATGGTCTGAAACCATGTATAACCCACCTAGATAGCTTTCATGCACTTTCCTATGGTTTTCCATGAAAACCTAACCATAGATTGATGGTTTGGGTTTCTCCGAGATCACACTCTCAATAATAACTAACTTAAGGTCTGTAGAAACTCATGGAATTAGTATCCATACCTGAGAAGATTACTTTTTCTCTAAAATTCTTCTCCTTTTTGCTAAGTTCTCTTCCTTGCCTTTCTTCTTCCTCTTTTCCTTCTCCTCTCTTTCTCTCAATTCAATTAGGGCTGTGAAAGGAGTGAAAGTGGCTTAGGAACGTCCTTTAAATAGAGTAGGAACATCCTAAATTAGTCCCTTTGAGATTAGGAAAGAATCCCAATCGAAAAATTTAGAAATTTCCTAATTTTTATATTCGGCAGAATCCGAGGGTCGATGAGAGGGTCGATGATCCCGTCGACCCTAGGGTCGATGATCCCGCCGACCCTAGGGTCTTAAGCTGTCCGACCCTCCCTTCAAAACTGAGGGTCTGACTTTCTGTTTTGGGAGGTCCGACCCTGCTTAGCTGGGTATGCGACCCTTCCCTTATTTTAAGTGTTTTTGGGTCGATTTGATACCTGGGATCTCGATCTCCTTCACGCCCTTGGTCCATTTGACTCGACCATGATGGGTAAACCTGGTTCAAGGTGGTAAGACCGGGTTAGATTGACACGGGTCTTACAGCATCGCCTGATGTGGTCACAGGTATGACCTGAATCTTATCATTTTGTGTTATATTATGTGAGCATGTAGACTAAATCAAAACAAATCACATGTATCGTACCTATTAATGGCATTCTCGCCAGAGTACTCTTTAATTCAGGAGATACTCATTCTTTTATATCTGTGTCATTTGGAAAGAAGCTAAATCTACTCCTCAAATCCTTAGACTATAAACTGCTTGTACAATCGCCTATGGGATTAGAAGTGGAATTAGAAAAAGGTTATGGACCATGTCCAGTTCTGATTGACCAGAAGTCCTTGGATGCAACCTTGATCCAACTTGAGATGGCAGACTTTGACGTCATCTTGGGAATGGACTGGTTAGCTCGGTATTCTGCAAACCTATTATGTGTCGAAAAGAAGCTGACAGTTAAAGACAAGGAAAGAGCAGAGTTCAGTTTTGCGGGAACCAAACTTCCCCGTAAACGAAAGCTCATACTCTCTGCATTAAAGGCTAGGAAGTGCCTTGAGAAAGGAGCAGTTGGGTATCTGGTATCTGTGGTCAATCTTACCAAAGAAGCACCACGAATGGAGGATATTGATGTCATCCGTAACTATCCAGATGTATTTCCTGAAGAACTACCAGGACTACCACCCGACCGAACTACAGAGTTTGTTATAGATCTGATTCCCAGAGCCGCACCAGTATCTAAAGCACCTTATCGAATGGCTCCTACTGAACTGAAGGAATTAAAAGTACAACTACAAGAACTGCTGGACAAGGGCTACATCCGACCTAGCATATCACCATGGGGAGCACGAGTATTATTCGTAAAGAAGAAGGACGGTAGCGTTCGACTGTGTATAGACTACCGAGAACTGAATAAACTGACAATCAAGAATCGGTACCCATTGCCTTGGATCGATGACCTGTTCGATCAGTTGCAAGGTGCCAAAGTCTTCACCAAGATCGATCTTTGGTCAGGCTACCATCAGTTGAAGATTAAGGACGGTGATATTCCCAAGACAGTATTTAGGACCCGATATGAACATTACGAATTTTTGGTCATGTCTTTTGAATTGACGAACGCACCAGCAACCTTTATGGAAATTATGAATCGGGTATTCCACGATATGTTGGATACGTCGATTATTGTATTCATCGATGATATATTGGTCTACTCCAAGGACAAGGAAACTCATATTAAGAATCTAAATGCCGCTCTGCAGTGATTACGAAAAGAGAAGCTCCATGCCAAATTTACAAAGTGTGAGTTTTGGCTAAAAGAAGTCGCTTTTCTTGGCCATGTTCTATCCGTTGAAGGAATCAAAGTGGATCCTAGCAAGATCGAAGCTATTGTGAAGTGGGAAGCACCGAAGAGCATTGCAAAAATTAGAATTTTCTTAGGTCTAGCTGGGTATTATCGACCATTTGTGGAAGACTATTCCTGAATTGCCGTACCTCTTACCAGTTTGACTAAGAAGGGTGAAAAGTTTGTTTGGACTGATAAATGCAAGAAGAGTTTCCAAACATTGAAGGCTAGATTGATATCTACTCCAATCTTGACCATTCGGATTCCAGGACAGCCATTTATTTTGTACACTGATGCGTCAGGGTTGGGATTAGAATGTGTACTTATGCAAGGAGAACAAGTATTTGCTTGTGCCTCAATACAATTGAAGACACATGAGAAGAACTATCCCACTCATGATTTGGAATTAGCGGCAGTAGTACATGCTATCAAAATATGGAGACATTACTTGTACGCAGAGAAATTTCAGATTAAATCAGATCATAAGAGTCTTACTTACCTCTTTAATCAGAATGAGTTGAATATGAGACAAAGAAGATGGCTGGAACTATTGAAAGACTATGATTGTGATATCCAGTATCATCCGGGGAAAACTAATGTGGTTGCTGACGCGCTGAGTAGAAAGGCAATGATGAAATCTCAAGGGGAGGTTAGCACCACTGCTGCACTGTGTACTACCAAAAAAGTATTCAATTACGATAACAAACAGTTTGTGATAGATGCACCAGGTGAATCAACCAACCAAGGATTTATCCATCGGTTTGCAAATATGTTCGCCACATTGAAGATTGTACCCGATATACTTGATGAAGTGAAAACAGCGATTAAATCAGACCCTTATCTAAGAACGGTACAGGAAGACATCGAAAAAGGTAGGACTATTCCTGAGTTCACCTTAGATGATGAAAGGGTACTGATGTACAAAAGAAGAATATGTGTACCTGAAACAGAAAGTTTGGACATTAGACACCGACTAATGAAGGAAGCCCATACCACCGCCTATTCGATACACCCTTGAAGTACAAAAATGTATCATGACCTAATGAAATTATATTGGTGGAGAGGAATGAAAGCAGATATAGCCAAGTTCATGTCTTAATGCATAAATTGTCAGAAGGTGAAAGCTGAACGACAAAGACCAGCAGGACTGTTACAGCCATAACCGGAACCAGCATGGAAATGGGACTGCATCACTATGGGCTTCGTCACAAGGTTACCATTGACTCCCCGAGTAGTTGACGCAGTTTGGGTGATTGTAGACCGACTGACTAAAACGGCTCGATTTATTGCTATACGACCCCAGTATACACTGGAGAGGTTAGCTAAGTTGTATGCGGATAACATTGTCAGATTACACGGTGTACCTGAAAGCATTGTGTCCGACAGAGATCTAGGATTTACTTCAAAGTTTTGCGAAGGATTATAGACTATGGGTACAACATTGAAGTTTAGTACTGCATTCCATCCTCAGATAGACGGACAATCGGAGTGCACCATTCAGATTCTAGAGGACATGCTCCGAGCCAGTGTAATTGATTTTAAAGGATCATGGGATGAAAGTTACCACCGATTGAGTTTGCTTATAACAATAGCTATCAGGCTACTCTACAGATGTCACCCTATGAAACACTGTATGGCAGGAAGTGTTGAACTCCTTTGTTTTGGAATGAAATTGGAGAACGTAGTATTGTTGGACAAGAATTTGTTGAAGAGACTTATCGAGTAGTCGACATCATCAAGGAAAGAGTAAGAATGGCTCAGAATCGTCAGAAGCAATATGTAGATACTAGACGCCGAGACCTTGAATTTACCGTAGGTGATAAGGTATTCCTCAAAGTGTCACCTATGCGTGGTTTGAAACGATTCGGACAGAAAGGGAAACTAAGTCCGAGATATTTCGGACCATATGAGATTCTAACTAAACGTGGAAAATTGACTTACCAGTTAGCACTACCACCATCTATGTCAAGTATGCATGACGTATTTCATATCTCCTTATTGAAGAAGTATGTCAGAGATCCAACGCATGTTTTGACAGTAGATCTACCTGATTTGACTGATGATTTGACATTTGAAGTAGCACCAATGGAAATCACCAGCCGAAAGGTGCAACGACTACGCAACCGTGACATTTATTATGATAAAATCACCTGGAGAAGCAGAGATATAGAAGAAATCACATGGGAAGAAGAGAATGCTATGCGAAAGCAATACCCTCATCTATTCGACTCGGAAGGTATGTACAATTTTGAGGAAAAAATTTTATAAGCAGGGGGGAGTTGTAAGACCCGTATTGAACTAATCGGTCTTACCATCTTGTACGAGGTCTACCTATCATGGTCGAGCCAAATGGACCAAGTGCGTGAAGGAAATAGTGAAACCAGGTATTAAACTATCCCAAAAATAATAAAATAGAGGGCAGGGTCGCATACCCAGATAGGCAAGGTCGGACCCCCCTCATTGGGAAGTCAGACCCCTAAAAAATTGACCGAGGTTCAGACAATTTAGACCTGAGGGTCGCTGGAGATCTCCGACCCCCTCTTTGCGGACAAAAATCGTAAATAGGAAACTTTCCAAATTTCAAGGGGATTCTTTCCTAATCTCAATGAGACTTATTTTGGGAGGTTCTCCTCTATAAATAGGACATCCCTTAGCCTCTTTCACTCATTTTGAAATCCTAATTGAATGTGAGAGAAAGATAAGAGAAGGAGAAGAGAAGGAAAATTGGAGAAGAAGACTAAAGAGAAGAATTCAAAGAAATCTCTAAATCTTAGCAAACCTAAGGTATGGGTACGTTTCCATTAATGATTTAAGAC
Organism: Protea cynaroides; assembly: GCA_028583415.1. Taxonomy (NCBI): domain Eukaryota; kingdom Viridiplantae; phylum Streptophyta; class Magnoliopsida; order Proteales; family Proteaceae; genus Protea; species Protea cynaroides. The sequence goes on along the minus strand of CM053268.1, from coordinate 6,380,478 downwards.
CTTGGAATAGTTCATGAAGAGGGTATGGTCTAGGAGAAACCCAAATCATCCATCCATTGGAAGATTTCAATGAAATCCATGGAGGGAATCATGGTAGGAAAAGTAAGGAAGAAACCTAGAGTTTTAAGCCATAGAACAAGCATAGAATGGATTGTGGTAGTAAGCCATAGGACCCAAACATGAAAGAATGGACTATAGGATGAAATTCTCGACTCAAACCATAGGGGGTCGCACGTGGGGTCGATTGGGAATCGACCCTACCAGACCACATGATCGACCCCCAGCATTCGGGAAGTCCAGGGATGCGGTGGTCACACCCAGGGTTGATGGAACATCCGACCCTGGCATCGACTCTACCCCTGGGGGTCGCAGTAAACTGCTACCCTACCTGCGACCCACCCTACGACCCTCGCTTAATAGTAGGCCTAAAATTATCGGAATAACTTCTAATTAAATGCTATCGACTTGTTAGGTTTTTCTATTGATATAAAAGTGATTCTTAAAGCTTGAAAGAGGATCTACACTCAAGCAAAGGTGAGGGAACAAGACCTAAACTAATTGGCTAATAATAAACTGTTTTAATTCTTGAGTCCAATGCCATGACTAATTCTATGCGTGTATGCTTGTAATGTGCATTCAATCATCCAATATTTCTATTAATACTGTTCATTCATATTTAATTTCATTGTTTAAAACATGATGATGATGATGATGATGATAGGAATAGGCATGTGAATGTTTGTGTTTGTTGGTGTACTTGATGCGGATAGGGGATGGTATCAACCGATACTTCAATGCCGTTTTCATTGGGTATATTGTCCCATGGCTCTATATAAGTCTTGTCCACTAATATCGTCGTATCGTCATTACCTTAGCGGAACTATTACGTCGTAGGGTATCAGGGGAAGTGGTCTCGGACCGTATAGTCTTCGACTCTGCCGGGGGGCCTTAGCTTTATCTCTATGGGCATATTGAGGGATGCTGGGGTGAGGCCTTGGATACACTGTTTGAAATTAGGATTGGTTAGTTGCGAGCCCAGTTTGCAAGCCCTCGCCAATAGGGGCTTACGTGTTGGTATGATGCAACCGGTACTGCCATGCCATTTTCATGGGGGTATATTGTGTCATTGTGGGTGCATGTGGAGTCGACAGTGTCGTTTTCATTGGGCAGTTTCACACACTCGTGTATAGAGGTGAGGCGGCCACCGAACCTTTCTATAGCACATTGGAAACTTATATACTAGACCACAGATATGAATTGAATGCATGCATATGTTCGTTGCATTGTTTTGTTTGCTCACTGAGCCATGAAGTGTGCTCACTCTTTCGACGTCAAATATTTTTAGTTGATGATGCAGGTACCACTGTGGAAGATTATATGAATGCTTTTGTGTACGGACACATGGCTGCGATGGAGGCTGAAGACATAGTGGAGACGCATGACTCCTCATGCGAGTGCAACTCATGCGTTTTCGATTAGATTTTTATTTGAACTATTAAGAAAATGTAATTTGATATTTTATTTACTTATGTCTCGGTTGATACAACATAATTTGATATTTTATTTATGATTATCACAGTTAGATTCCTCAGTTCATTTAATATTAAGACTTCCGCTATTGTGTATTTATTCTGATTATGGTTGTGGATGTGTATGGTTTAATTTAAAAGGACACAGCCTATTAGAGATTCTGGTTGAACCGTTGGTTTATTAACGGTTCATCACACCGTTCTGAATAGTGTGGAATTGGGGTGTGACAACCGTCTTCCTGTTTCACATTCTTCCTCAATTAATTTTTGTGAACTGTGTTAGTTAGGCAAATCTCATCGATTGCCATTTTTTTAATTCTATTTCTCGTAGTCATTCCCCATTAGATTTAATTTACTTTAATCTGTAGTAACCATCCCCTCACTTTTACTTTTGGTTTTAAGTATTATATACCATTCGTTAATGACTTTAGTAGGTATACATGGATATTTCCCATGACAGTTAAATGCGAAGTGTAAGCCCCCCATTTTGGCCATCCCTAATTGAACAAAGTCTTATTGGAGAGTAGACATCAAAGTGGGAGAAGTAAGAGAAAGTTTAGAAAATATAGGGGAGGCGAGTGAAACTCTCTCAAAAATGATAGTTGATCAGTCCCGACATGCTCAATAATATTTTGAGAATAACTGAGATGATCCCCAATGTCCAAGAACTTAAGTGAAACTGTATTGGTAAGTTGGTGGATCCCAATGCATTTGAATTTTGGATGTGACTTGGACACGATTTTTGGTGCACCCCACATTAAGGAAATGGGTTGCAACCTACATGGATGCGTAGGTCTTAGAAATACCTTCGAAATGCGACCAGAATCGTTCAATTCTGATATGAAATGAAGAAGATATGGCGATTTTAGTCGGAGAATAAGAATAAGAGATTTTCTGAAGATTAATAATATCCAAGGGTTTGCATGCAAATTATCGTAAGTTTAATTATTTAAACGTCAAATCCTCATAATTTTATTATCCAACATCCAAATGAGTTGATTTCAGTGCCATTATTCCTCATTTTCGGTGCTCTACAAAGTGGAAGTGGAAAATCTGGGATAGAGGTCTCCGAAGGATACTATGCGGAGCCGCAAGCCGATATGCCCGTTTAAACTTCAATTCCTCATAATTTTATTATCCGACGTCCAAATGAGGTGATTCAAACTCTAGTATTTCTCATTTTTATTGCTCTACAAAGTGGATTGAAGGATTTGAGGCAGAAATCTCCGAGGCATCCCATGCAGAGTTGCTAGCCGAATTATCATGAATTGGCCTATTTAAACTTCAGAAATTCATAAGTTGGTCATTTTACATCCAAATGAGGTGATTCAAGCTCCAGTATTTCTCATTTTTCGTGTTCTACCAAGTGAACATAAAAATTTTGGGATAGAGACTGTCAAAAAATTCCATACGGAATGACGGCAGAAATGGTCTATGAAATGATAGAGAGAGAAAAACAATCTTGGTCCAACCCAGTTGAACTCATATCAATTTAACTCAATCAACCCAAGCCATTCTCAATCCGGTTCAAATCGGTTCATCCATGTGCATAGTATTTATATATATATATTGTATACTATATATATGTATGTTAAAATATATGTGTATATATGTATATAATATATATTATTATATATAGAAGATAGAATCCGAGAAGGGGAAGACTAAAAGAAAAAAGGAAAGAAGAGAGAGAAAGGAAAGACAGTGGAGAGAGGGAGAAATATGGAAAGAAAAACTAAAGGAAAAATGGAAAGAAAAAAAAAGGAGAAAAACAAAGAAAAGGAAACTAAAAAATAGAGAAAGGACACGGTAGAGAGTGGGACTCTAAAAGAAAAAGGGAAAAAAAGAATAGAAATGGAAAGAAACACTAAAGGAAAAATGGAAAGAAAAAAAAAGGAAAAAAACAAAGAAAAAGAAACTAAAAAGAAAGAAAGGAGGAAAGAGTTGGAACGTGGACTCAGAAAAGAAAAAGAAAAAAAAAAAAAGTGAGGAAGAAAGAAAGAAAGGAAAAAGGAGAGAAGGGAGACGGGAGAGAAAAGAAGAGAAGGGGGACTCTAGAAAGAAAAAAAGGGAGAGACCAAAGAGGATGGTGGAGATTTGAGGAAAGAGAGAGCTGAGAGAAGAGGAGAAGGAGGGAGAAAACTGAGATCGAGGAGAAGAAGAAGAAAAAAAGAGAGGAGTAGGCAACTTAGGTAAGTCGCCCCTCCACCTATGCTTTCTTTGTTTTGCTTGTTTCATCACCTCCTGTTGCTACCTAAGATCCAAACAGCAACCTACCTCCACTGGCCCAATAGTCTGTAGCAACCCAATCCAGGAGTCATTCTGCCACCGACACCACTTGTACAGTTGAGAAACCAGGCCACTTCTCATCAACCCATCCTTTGAAATACCTATAGGTCATTCTTCATGCAATAAACCGCAACATTGATGCCTGAATTTCATGAAAAATTAGATCCCGTATGCCAAATTTCATGTGATAAAATTGATCCCACATGTTGGAATTTTGATGAAATTGAATTGATCCCACATGTTAGAATTTTAATGAAATTGAACTGATCCCATCGGATGCATGGAATTTTGATGAAATTGAGATCGATCCCATATGCTTGGAAGTTTAGTGAGATCGATCCCATATGCTAGTTAAATTTTCATGAATTGATCCATCGTATCCTTAGAATATTAAATTGAGATCGATCTCATATATGGAATTTTAAATTGAGATCGATCCCATATATGAAATTTTGATGAAATTAAAATTTGAACCGATCATATGAATTTCAATCAAATTTATCCAATTGTATGAATTTTGATGAAATTGATCCGACTATGGCATATTGTGATGAAACTGAAATTGATCCGAATATAAATGGAATTTTTTAATTAAATTGATCTGATCATATGAATTTTTGATGAAACTGAAAATTGATCCGATTGAAAATATGATGAAAGTGATCCAATTGTGGAAATTGATGAGATTGATCCAATTATAGAATTTTGATGAAATTGGTCCAACCACATCCATGGAATTTTGATAAAATTGATCCGACCATATCCTTGGATTTTGTAAGAAATTGATCGATCCCATATCCTTGTAATTTTGATATAAATAAATCATGGCCTTTGATTTTAGATTTTCAATGAAATCTAGATAATTGATGATTAAATTCAATATGATTAAAAATATGCCAATGTGATGTTGAATTTTTACATGATTAAATCTTGGCCATTGATCTTGAAATTTGATGTGATTAAAATCTAACCATTGATCTAGAGTTTCTTATATGATTAATTTTGAGCCATTGGAAGATTGATTTTTATTTGGATCATGAGAGAATATTAATTGTGAGCCATTGAACGTTTAATTTTGATTTGGATCTTATAATGAAATGAATCTAGTCATTGATCGTGAGTGATATAAATGAATCTGGACTATTAGATTGTCTTGATGATCAATCTGAATGGTTAGATCATGATTTTGAGTGATATAAACCGTTGGATTTTGATCATAACTGATTTAGAAGAATCTGAACCATTGGATTTTAGTCTGATCATGATTATATCTTGATATGAGATTTGAGCCATTTCATCTTGGCTATTTTGATGAAATTTAAGCCCTTGATCATGATTATCATATTTTGAAGAGATCAAACCGTTAGATTGAGGATTTGATCAAGATACATTATTGAAGAGATAAATTGGATCCAAACCATAGATCGAGGATCTGATCTTGAGATATTGAGAGATTCACATTAGACCCCAACCATTGATCTAGAGAATCTCATCTCACACACATTCATACATACTTTGATTGAGAATGATACATGAGTGTTATCTTGATGCTCATATGCTTGTTCAAAGGCTTTTTGTTGTTATATTGATTCACATGCTTTATTGTAATATTTGAGGTGATATATGCTATTTGTTGTCATATTTGAATGATATATATTGTTGAAAATAACTTTATTTCCGCAACACCCTAGTCAAACTGTCATATCTGTACACCTAGAAGACATATTAGATGTGGGGACGTGTATGTAGGCATCCATATTCACGGAAAGGGTAAGAATGAAAGTTGTAAGACCTGCACTCCACAAACCCGGTCTAACCGTGTCGTGCTAGGTCTTTCCATCATTCTAGACCAAATGGACCGAGCGTGAGAAGATGGATCACAAACCAGGTAGAAAAATCAACTCAACACCCAAAACTATATATATATGGTCGCATACCTAGGTAGGTACAGTCGATCATATGGTAAGAATGAAGATCACAAATCTAGAACCCCACGGTCGATGATTTTGACCCTACGGTCGATGGGTTCTACAACCGTGAAACCCCAGATCAGACTCCGAGTTTTGGAAACTTTCCAAAACTAAGAGATTTCTTTCCTAATTGAAAGAGGACTCTATATGGAGAGTTTTTCTCTATATAAAGGACGTCATTCAGCCCTTTTTCACTCCTTTAGAACATTAGTAAACCCTAGAAAAAGAGAAGGGAAGAGAAGAAAGAGAAGAAAAAGAGAAGGAGAAGAAAAAAAAGCTAAGGAGAGGATTTTGCTGAGAAGAGATTGGCTCTCTATCATAGGCAAAGGTATGTATCTAATCTCTGGATATGTAAACTCTAAGGAATAAGACTTCTATGGAAGATAGGCAATATCAACCTATTATGATCTATATGATTTCCCTGAGAAAATCCCAAGGAGAACCATGAAGAGAGAGTTTGATGATTAGGATTGATAAGAAACTACTAATAATGGCCATAGGATGATCTTAGAATAAATCCAATTGAAGATCAGAGGATTTGACCTAGGAAGAACTCGAATTGCATGTAGTCTGTGACCAAAAATCTCAAGGTCGCAGCTACGGTCGACCATAGCATGACCAGAGGATCGACCATAGGCATTCGGGAAGATCCAAAAACCATATGGTCGTAGCTACGATCGCACCATATGCGACCATAGGGTATCGATCGTAGGCAATAAGGTCGATACAGTATGAGACCATAGGACCAATCAGACACCTATCAGTGCTTTGTTTTGATTTTCGACTACTGTAACATGTTACATATGAACCCTAACTTAAATTCATATAATTTTTAGGTTGTTAAATTAATTGAAAGAGAATTTCAAGACTTGGAAGGAGATCGAGTATTGCTAACAGGTGAGGGAACAAGACCTAAACTAATTGGATAATAACAAACTGTTTATTTTTATTGAGTCCAAAGCCATGATTGATTCTAGGGTACCCTTGATTCTATGTTTGTATTCTTGTAATGTGCATCTCACATGTCATCCAATATTCTTGCTATTACTGTTCATACATATTTAATTCTGTTTATTTATAACATGATGATGATGATGATGCTAGGAATAGGAATGTGAATGAATATGTGTGGTTGGTGTGTTGGTTGCTAGTGGAGCATCAGGGGGAGGACGTGGCATGGTGGTCTTTGACTTCGTCACCAGACTCTTGCTCTATCTGTACTCAGGTTTTGCCCACTAACATCGTCGTATCGCCATTACCTTAGCAGAACTATTATGTTGTAGGGCATCAGGGGAGGTGGTCTCAGACCGTGTGGTCTCTGACTCTATCGGGGGGCCTTAGCTCTATCTCTATGGACGTATTGAGTGATGCTGGGGTGAAGCCTTGGATACACTATTTGGCATTAGGATTGGTTAGTTGCGAGTCCTAGTTTGCAAGCCCTTACCAATAGGGGCTTACATGTGGGTATGGGTAGGGCATCAGGGGAAGTGTTGGCGGTGTTTGATCCGAACACTTTAGCTCTATCTTGATTCCATGGTGGGTGCATGTGGGACAGCGATGGTATTTGATCCATTGGGCGGATTCACACACTCGTGTATAGAGGTGCAGGGGCCACCAAACCTTTCTATAGCACATTTCAAACTTAAAAACCAAACCAAAGATATGAATTGAATGCATGCATATGTTTGTTCCATTATTTTGTTTGCTCACTGAGCCATGATGTGTGCTCACCCTTTTCACGTCGAATATTTTTAGTTGATGATGCAGGTCCTATTGTTGAAGAATATATGAATGCGTCCACATATGGACACATTGTTGCGATGGACATCATGCGAGTGCAACCAATGTATTTTTGCTTAAGTTTAGTTATAATTTGAACATCAGAAATGTAATTGATTATTTATTTTTATGTCTTTGGTTTGGAGACAATTGAATTAAATACTTATTTATCACTGTTAGATTCTCAATTCATTATCTGTAAGACTTTTACTTATTTGTTTATTACCTCTGATTATTAATGTGGAATGTGTGTGTGGTTTGATATGGTGGATACGACCTATAAGAGATCCTGGTTGAACCGTTGGTTTATTGGCGATTCATCACACCATTCCGGTTAGACCAAAATTGGGGTGTGACAACTTGATATCAGAGCATCTCAGGTTCTACCCATTGACCTAACTACTTCTACGTGAGTCATGAACTGAGTTAGGATAAAAATTAAAAACTGTAATAAGAGCACACCATAAATATCTGTGTTGTTTGAAACATAAACTAAAAAGAGAATAATGCACATATGTAAATGGAAAACCAATTATATATATATATATATATATCCAAATGAGAGTAAGACAAGATACATTTGAATCAGAGTACGGTCCATAAATCCTGACAGTTACTCTGTAAAATAAATGAGAAAAATAAATAAATGATATCATGGAGCTGGAGGTGCCGGAGGAGGAGGTGCCTCACGGTCTCTATCATAGTCCTCAGCATACACTCTTGCGAGCCAGGCCACCTGAGTCTGAGTCACTTGGAGACTAGCTATCAGATTTACTACCCGCTGGTCTGAAGAGTGCTAGGCATCTAGAAGCTCTCCTACTCTCTAATCAGTTACGCGTTGAGCCTCCCGAATCTCACGCAACAGCCCCATCATGTCATCTGGTGGTGGGCGTTAAGGGCCAGCTGAATGAGAAGCCCAGGAAGGGCCAACTCTAGTAGAATGTTTTGGTGATGGGGGAGGGATGGCATCTACATCCATGTACATTCGATCATCATCCTCCTCATCATCACTCACGTGTGCCTCTACTGCTGCCTTTGCTACTGCTGCTGCTGCCGCTACTCAAGTGAGAGGACGTCTCATAGCATTCTTCTCATCATCACTGACCTGTATCTCTCTCATGCCCATCCTGCTGATGGCCTCCCAATCAAGGTCAGTTGAGAAGGTGTCCTCAAAGATCCTCTCATCCACTAGGTCCACCTATAGACGAGCGAGTAGGGTGGAGATCAGCCACCCATAGGGCAAGTTACCTCTCGAGTCAGGCAACGTAGCTCTGTGCATAGTCTGAAGAATAATATATGGAAGGCAGACTGACTACCTAGTATAGATACAATATAGCAAGTACTGGGTCAGCTGTGAGACCATCTCATAGTGTCCACCCTAGAGAATAAGATTATGCTAGATAATCTTGCAGTAGACCCGTGGCTCTGGACGCAGGTTAACTGCTTTCATCTCCTAGTGATCATCCCAAAGAATTTGGTTATCTATTTTTGCACGCACCTGGGTAGACAGAAACTATGGCTCCCTAGGTGCACAGTAAACCAACTTAGCATCATTTGAGATGTCTAGGAGATCAACCAACTCCTGACAGTTGAAAGAGATCGGAACCCCTTTCACCCAACTGGTGATCCGAAGCTCTCTGCCCCTGTCAACATCTTCTAGGTCACCCTCCACCTGTAGGTGATAGTAGAACTGCTTAACCAAGTCCGGGTGAGTGCAAGCCTCGTACAGAATCACTAGAAGCCAACGCATATCACCAAATGCCCTCTCCACATCAAATAGGGCTAAGTGGGCTAATTTCACACACCGACCCCCTTCCACCTTTTTTCGATTAAACCAAGGGTATTATGTTTCTGCTTCAATGGACCTGAAGTGTCATGGGTCATGAACTCAAGGAACCTTAGTGCGAACCATGATAACTGCAAGAGAAGAAAATAAGAAAAATAAGTTAGATAAATTTGAAAATTTGACAGCATAACGACGCAAAATGGGAAAAAGCCTCACTTTTCACCCAAACATTTGGGTAGGAGGACTTACATAGGTCCCAAACTATCCTGCAAGGCTCATAACTAGGTAGGTAAAATTTGAAAAAAAATTGACAATTGGGAAAAACCCTAAAATTTAGGTCAAAAATGAAAATTTTCAAGTTTCTACTAAACTAACCGATGAAACTTAAATTTTCTTGAGGGCTTTCATCCATTGGGTAGCCAATAGCAATAACCCCCAATAAAAATCAAATTTTTACGATCAAAAAAATATTAATTTGAAGAAAACCCTATAAATGGAATAAAACCTAGGTATACCAGGTTAAAAAGGAGAAAGAGTAGAGAACATACCTTGAGGAATGGAAGGAAGATCGTGGATGGAAAAATCACCAAGTTCGTACAGTAGATACTATAGCTGTCACACCCCAATTCTGCACATTTCAGAATGGTGTGATGAACCGCTAAATAACCAATGGTTCAACCAGGATCTCAAATAGGCTATCCCCGCGTTACCTGAACCTTCATACACTCACCATCATAATCAGAGTAAATACACAATAGCGGAAGTCTTATAAATAAATGAACTGAGAACTAAAATGATATCCATAAATAATAGCAAATTATTCTGTGTTTAAGTGAGACATAAATATTTAAGAACCAAATACATGTCTTATAAATCCAATAAAGAAATCTATAAAAATATCTAGTCAAATACACACGAGTTGCACTCGCAAGAGGGGTCGTGTGTATCATCTTCAGCTCCAGCTTCCATTGCTTCTACCGTCCCGTATGTAGAAGCATTCATATAGTCTTCAACTGTATAACCTGCATCATCAACTAAAAATATTCGACGTCGAGGGGTGAGCACACAACACGGCTCAGTGAGTAGCCAAAACAATGCAACATTACATATGCATGCACATTCATTTATCTCTTTGGTCTGGTTTATAGTTTGCAATGCCCAATAGAAAGGTTGGGTGGTCAAAGGTTAACGTTTATTGACACCGCCTCTATACACAGGGTGTGGAAGTCCGCCCGAAGGTTAACGTTTATCGTCGTCCCCATCCACCCTACCATAACATTATACAACAAAGGTTAACGTTTATTGCTATATAATGCTATACCAACACGTAAGCCCTCGTTAGCGAGGGCTCAGGGCCTACAACAATCCTAATGCCAAACAGGTATCCAAGGCCTCACCCCAGATCCCGGTAGAGTCCATAGAGTCAGAGACTACAAGGACCGAGACCACCTCCCCTGATACCCTACGACACAATAGTTCGGCTAAGGTAATGGCGATACGACGATGTCAATGCACAAGACTTGAGTTAGAGATAGAGCTAAAGTGCTGAGACCCACCAAAGGTTAACGTTTATTGACGTTCTCATCACACCTCCCCTGATACTCGCTCGCATCATGTACATCAACCACACACATACAAGCACATGCCTATTCCTATCATCATCATCATCATCATGTTATAAACAATAAAGTAAATATGCATGAACAAGTAATAGAAATATTGGATGGTTGTATGCACATTACAAACATATTTGCATAGAATCAAACATGGCATAGGACTCAAGAATTAGAAAACAGTTTATTATTAATCGATTTAGTTTGGAGTTAAGGTTCCTCACCTTAGTTTGCTATAAGATACTTTTTCAAGCTTTAAAATCACCTCTACAGTGTTATTATAATGCTAGCAAACCTAACAAAGTCGATAGAATTTAATTAGAATTAATTCGAATTTAAAAACCATGCTTTGTTAGCGAGGGTCGATCGGAGGGTCGATGCTCGGGATACATAGGGTCGATGGGTCTATCGACCTTACCCTCCGTCTCGAACTTCCCGAATGCCGAGGGTCGATGGTCGTGGTGCCTAGGGTCGATGGGTCTATCGACTCCGTGTCCGACCCTCGGTGCACTCCGGTTCCAATTTCCACTTTTTAATTCATTCTTCGTGTTTGGGGTCCTATGGCTTGCTTCCACATTCCATTAAACATTCATTCCATGGTCTGAAACCATGATTCACCCTCTTAAATAGCTTTCATGCATTCTCCTAGGTTTTTCCATGAAAACCTAACCATGGATGGATGGTTTGGGTTTCTCCGAAATCCTACACTCAACCATATCTAACCTAAGGTCTGTAGAAACTCATGGAATTAGTACCCATACCTGAGAAGATTACTTTTCTCTGGAAATTCTTCTCCTTTTTGCTAAGTCTTCTTCCTTGCCTCTTTTCTTCCTCTTTTCCTTCTTCTCTCTTTCTCTCAATTCAATTAGGGTTGTGAAAGGAGTGAAAGTGGCTTAGGGACGTCCTTTAAATAGAGTAGGAATGTCCTATAATAGTCCCATTGAGATTTGGAAAGAATCCCAATCGAAAATTAGGAAATTTCCTAATTTCAGTTTCGGCGACAAGTGAGGGTCGATGAGAGGGTCGATGATCCCGTCGACCCTGTGGTCTGACACTCTCCGACCCTCTCCCAAATTTTAACGGTCTGAGTTTTTGTTTTGGGAGGATCGACCCTGTTTAGCTGGGTATGCGACCCTTCCTCTATTTTAAGTGTTTTTGGGTCGATTTGATACCTGGGATCCCGCTCTCCTTCACGCCCTTGGTCTATTTGCCTCGACCATGATGGGTGAACCTGGTTCAAGGTGGTAAGACCGGGTTAGTTTGACACGGGTCTTACAACTCCCCCCAACTTATAAAAATTTCATCCTCGAAATTGGACACACCTTCTGAATCAAATAAGTGAGGGTGTTGCTTCCACATAGCATTTTCTTCTTCCCATGTAACTTCTTCCATGTCTCTACTTTTCCATGTGACCTTAACATAGTAGATATCTCTATTGCGTAGACGTTGAACCTTTCGACTAGTGATTTCCGTTGGTGTTACTTCAAATGTCAAATCATCAGTCAATTCTGGCAAATCCACTGTCAAAACATGTGTTGGTCTTTGACATACTTCTTCAATAAGGATATGTGAAATACGTCATGCACACTTGACATAGATGGTGGTAGTGCTAACTGATAAGCTACTTTTCCACGCTTAGCCAGAATTTCATATGGCCCGACATATCTTGGACTTAGTTTCCCTTTTTGTCCGAACCTTTTCAATCCTCACATAGGCGATACCTTCAAAAATACTTTATCACCTACGGCGAACTCTAGATCTCTTCGTCGAGTATCCGCATATTGCTTCTGACGGTTCTGAGCTGTTCTTACTCTTTCCTTGATAATGTCGACCACTCGACAAGTCTCTTCAACAAATTCTGGTCCAACAATACTACGTTCTCCAACTTCATTCCAAAACAAAGGAGTTCGACACTTTCTGCCATAGAGTGCTTCATAAGGTGACATCTGTATAGTAGCCTGATAGCTATTGTTATAAGCGAACTCGATCAATGGTAACCTTTCATCCCATGATCCCTTGAAATCAATTACACATGCTCGTAGCATATCTTCTAGAATCTGAATTGTGCGCTTTGACTGTCCATCTGTCTGTGGGTGGAATGCAATCCCGAACTTCATACGTTGTACCCATAGCCTTATGCAATCCTTCCCAAAATTTAGAAGTAAATCGTGGATCTCTATCCGACACAATGCTTTCTCGTACACCGTAGACGGTCTACAATCACCCAAACTGCGTCTACTACTTGAGGAGTCAATGGTAGTCCCGTGACGAAGTCCATAGTGATGCAGTCCCATTTCCATGCTGGTTCCGATAACGGCTGCAATAGTCCTGCGGGTCTTTGTCGTTCAGCCTTTACTTTCTGACAATTTAGGCATTGAGACACGAACTTAGCTACATCTGCTTTCATTCCCCTCCACCAGTATAATTTCTTTAGGTCATGTTATATCTTTGTACTTCCGGGATGTACCGAGTAGATGGTGGTGTGGGCTTCTTTCATGAGTCGGTGTCTAATGTCTACACTTTACGTTTCGGTACACATATTCTTCCTTTGTATTTCAGTACCTTTTCGTCATCCAAGGTGAACTCAGGGTTAGTCCTACCTTTCTCAATATCTTTGTGTACTGTTCTCAGATAAGGATCTGCTTTGATAGCTGTCTTTACTTCATCCACTATATCCAATATAATCTTCAATGCCGCGAACATATTCGAAAACCGATGAATAAACCCTTGGTTGGCTGATCCATCCATTGTGTCTATCACATACTGCTCGTTCGCGTGATTGAATACCATTCCGGTAGTGCACATTGCCGCAATCGTGCTAACTTCTCCTTGAGATTTTATCATTGCTTTTCGCTCAATGCATCTACTACTACGTTCGCTTTTCCGGTTGATCCCGGATATCACAATCATAGTCTTTCAATAGTTCCAGCCATCTTCTTTGTCTCATATTCAACTCCTTCTGATTAAATAAATTAGTAAGACTTTTATGGTCCGACTTAATTTGGAATTTCTCTCCGTATAGGTAATGTCTCCATATCTTGACAGCATGTACTACTGAGTGGGGTAATTTTTCTCATGTACCTTCAATTGTCTCGAGGCATAGGCAATCACTTGCTCTCCTTGCATAAGCACACATCCTAATCCCAATCCCGACGCATCGGTATATAAGGTAAACGTCTGTCCTGGGATAGGAATAGTCAAAATCGGAGCGGATATCAATCTGGTCTTCAGTGTTTGAAAACTCTTTTCATACTTATCCGTCCATACAAATTTTTCACCTTTCTTGGTCAAACTGGTGAGAGGTACGGCAATCCGAGAATAGTCTTCTACGAATCTTTGATAATAACCAACTAGACCCAGAAAACTTCTAATTTCTGAAACGCTCTTTGGTGCTTCCCATTTTACGATAGCCTCGATCTTGCTGGGGTCCACTTTGATTCCTTCAGCGGATACTACATGGCCTAGGAAGGCGACTTCACTTAGCCAAAACTCACACTTTGAAAATTTGGCATATAGCTTCTCTTTCCTTAACTGCTGTAGGGCTGCGTTTAGGTTCTTGATATGGGTTTCCTTGTCCTTGGAGTATACTAATATGACATCAATAAATACTATAACCGACGTATCCAGCATATCGTGGAAAACTCGGTTCATAAGTTCCATAAACGTTCCGGTGCATTAGTTAATCCGAATGACATCACTAGGAATTCATAATGTCTGTATCTTGTCCTGAAAGCTGTCTTCGGAATGTCACCTTATTTAATCTTCAGCTGATGATAGCCTGATCGAAGATCAATCTTTGAAAATAATTTTGCTCCCTGTAACTGATCGAACAAGTCATCGATCCGAGGTAGCGGATATCGATTCTTAATTGTCAGCTTATTCAACTCCCGATAGTCGATACATAATCGAACGCTACCATCCTTCTTCTTTACGAACAACACCGGTGCTCCCCATGGAGATATACTGGGTCTAATATAACCCTTATCCAGCAGTTCTTGTAATTGCACTTTTAATTCCTTCAGTTCAGTAGGAGCCATTCTATAAGGTGCTTTTGATACTGGTGCGGCTCCGGGTAGAAGGTCTATTACAAACTCCGTGGCTCGGTCGGGTGGTAATCCGGGTAGTTCCTCCAGAAATACATCTGGGTAATCCCACACGACATCAATATCTTCCATTCGTGGCGCGTCCTTGGTTAGGTCAACCACTGATACTAGATATCCGACGGCTCCCTTTTCAAGGCACTTCTTAGCCTTTAATGCTGAGAGTATGAGCTTGTGTCTCCTGGGAAGTTTGGTTCCCGAGAAACTGAATTCTGCTCCTTCTTTGTCTTTGAATGTTAGCTTCTTTTCGGCGCATAATAGGTTTGTGCTTAATGTCGAGCTAACCAGTCCATTCCCAAGATGACGTCAAAGTCTGCCATCACAAGTTGTATTAAAGTTGCATCTAAGGTTTTCTCGCCAATGAAAACTGGACATGGCCCATAACCTTTCTCTAATTCCACTTCTAATCCCATCGGTGACCGTACAAGTAATTTGTAGTTTAATGTTTTGATGGGTAAATTGGTCTTCTTTCCAAACGACACAGATATAAATGAATGAGTAGCTCCTGAATCAAAGAGTACTCTGGCGGGTATGCCATTGATAAGACGATACCTGTGATTCATTTTTACTTAGTCTACATGCTCAATCAATGGAATTATAATCTTAAAAGTTTCGGTCATACCTGTGACCACATCGGGCGATGCGGCAGCATCCTCTCGATGTAACAAAGATGTACCCGTCCTTGATGTAACTGTTTCTTGGGTTTTGGGCATTCTCTTACCATATGCCCTGGTTGGTTGCAGTTATAGCACTTCGGGGCTTCAGAATTTGGCTTTGGATGTGATTGAGCTGCGGAAGTAGACTTTGGTGCCGTAGCAAAATTCTAAGGACGAAAAGGTTTATACGTCCTATTATTGTCTCCGTTGTAGGAGTTTCCAGCTGGTCTCTTAATGCCTCTGTTCTGGGAGAAATAACTCTCCTTCTGGCTCGATTCGATCACTCGAGCAATCTGGACAGCTTCGTTGTAGATTTTCTTCTCTAAGCCTAGAACATTTTCTCTTATGCTTCCTCTTAGTCCCGTGACAAACCTACGGGTTTTGGTATCTTCTTCCTACATACTAGCCGGTGCGAAGAAAAACAGCTCTTCATAGCGCTGTTAATACGAGTCTACGGACATCTCCCCCGGTACAGACTCAAGAACTCTTTCTCCATTGAATCTCGAAGCTTCTTGGGAAATACTTCTCGAAGAACGCTTCTTTATATATAGCCCATGTCAGTAGGGCGTGCTTGGTCAATAAGTACGTCTTTGTAGATTTCCACCAATGGTGTGCGTCGCCTTTGAGCATGAAGGTGGCGCATAGTACTTTCTCTTCCTCGGTGATAGTCATCATAAGGAAGTTCCTTCCCATCTCGTCTATCCAGTGTGCTAGCCACAGTGGATCAGACGGCTTGCCGTTGAATTCTCTCGGTTTCATTTTCAAAAATCTCTCCACTAGCCGGGAGTGATCCAGTTGATTTTGGTATGCCCCAAACATAGGGGGTGGATAGTTGTACATCCCTTGTGCTTTGCTTCGGGACCTGCCCGGAATTGGTGCAGCCGGTTATTGAGGTGTCCGAGGGGCTGGGTGGTTACCCATCGGGTGCCGCACCGGCTTGCCCGGTGTGTATGGGTGCAGCCCGAGTGGCTTGATAGATAATCCCCATGGCAACCTGCATTTGAGCTTGTGCGTGTTGCATCTGCTGTAGCTGTTGAGCTAGGTTCATAACCACGGTTGCTAGCTCCGGTGGTGGAGGTGGCAAATTTGTAGGGTTTGCCGGGTTCCGGATTACCCCGTGCATGGTTATTCTCTTGACTAGTCTCCTCCACTGGTGGTGGTGGTGGGACTGTATTTCGGGTCTGTCGGGTAACTCTACGTCAAGACATATTTCTTTTCGATGATTAGTAGTGCCTGAAAATCATCAAAATAGGTGAGAAATCATGTATATGTCATGTAGGCACGTTAACCAATAATCAATTCCAATTCGAGCTCCATTTATAAACAAAATACTGTCTTTTCTATACGAAGGTCGATGGTGAGGGTCGATGGTATGTCGGACCCTTAATGTCCGACCCCGTGTTTTTTTTCGCCGATTCCCAAGAGCTAAGGGTCGATTAGAGGGTCGATCAGAGGGTCGATGGCTCTGGTCGAGTTGTCCGACCCTCTGACCAAAAATCAGATTTTTAAAGTCTGATTTTGGGTCATTTTCTATTATTTCCCTCCCGTTTCGACTTGCCTCTTCTCTCCGAGTTGCTACAGTGCTACTTCACTATTGTGGATCGATTTTAGTCCGAGTTTCGACATCCACTTCATCCCTACAGGTATGCTTTCCCATTTTTACCTGTTTTTAGGTTTCCATTCCTAGGTTTTTGCCCATTTAACTTGTATTTTTCAAATTAAACTTTTTCCAATCGTAAAAATTCGATTTTTGTTGGGGGCTTTTGTTGTTGGTGTCTTGAGGAACGAAAGCCCTCAAAAATTTTTGAGTTTCATCGGTTGGTTATCGAGAAACTTAGATTTTTTCTCTTTTTGCCCTAATTTGTCGAAATTTTTCGATTTCTTGCAATTCCTTCAAATTGGACCTTGTCAGTTAAAATTTCCTTCTGTTTAACTGTTGTATGATGTGTTGAAACTTATGTAGGTCCTCCTGCCCACTTGTATGGGTAAAAAGTGAGGCTTTTGACCAACTTACATCGTTATAATGCCCAATTTTTAAATTTTTATCCTATTAACTCCTTGTTTTCCTTTTTCTTTCTTATCTGCAGATACTATGGTTCGTACCAAAGTACCCAGGGTTCGTGATCCTCTTCGCTTCCGCTCCAATGAAGCCGAGGCACAGTATGCCTACTATATAGGCAAGAAAGTGGAAGGGGGTCGTATGGTGAACCTGGCTGAGCTAGCCTTGTTCAATGTAGAGAGAGCTTTTGGTGATATGGGGTGGCTCCCTGTCATCACACGATGCGTGCACACGTCCAGAGTTAATGCGTCAGTTCTACTGTAACCTTCAGATTGTGGGAAACCACAACGATGTGGAGTTTAGTCAGGAGTTGCGCATCACTAGCTATGTCAAGGGGGTGCAGATTTCCTTTGATTATCGGCAGCTAACCGACCTGTTGGGCATTCCTTATGATGGTCCTATGGTGTACTGTGCACCTGGTGAGCACGACTTTATTGAGATGTGGTTGCGGGCCGAGATTGATAGTCAGTTACTACAGCCCGATCGCTGGCAGATGAGGGCGTGCTACTTGCGTCCGGCTCCACGGGTGTTCTGTAAGATCATTGAGCACAACCTGATCCCGCAGAGTGGGCATTATGAGAGGGTGTCTCAGCTGACCCAGTTTTTTATCTACAGTATATGCACTCATCAGCCCGTCTGACTTCCTTACATCATCATGCGGACGATGATCAGTGCTACATTGTCCGTTTCTAGGGGTAATCTACCCTATGGACGTATGATCACCACACTGTTGATTCGTCTGGGGGTTGACCTAGTTGATGAGAAGATTCAGGAGAAGACCTTCTCGTCGCCTCTAGATTGGGAGGCTATATGCAAGATGGGACTTCGAGACGCTCAGGTTAGCGATGATGAGAGGAACGCGATGGTGCGCCCTCACACTCGGGTTGAGGTGGCTGATGTTGAGGCTGCTGCTGCTGCTGCTAGGGCTTAGGTGGATCCCGTCGACGATGATGATCGTATGTACATGGACGTCGACACGATACCCCCGCCTTCACCTACACATGCGGTTGGAGTTGGTACTTCGCATGCGGTGGATTTCGTACTGAGACTGGTCCTTCTCATGAGGCTGGTCCTTCGCATCCGTCTTCGATATGATGGAGATGTTGCGCGAGATCGGAGAGACTCGGCGTAGATCGGACTTGAGGATGGAGGAGTTGCTAGATGCTCGGCGCATGAGAGTGGATGAGCTGTTGGCTGCTCAGCACACATCCGACGCAGCGGATAGGTGAGCTCATGGAGATCCAGCGTGCGACTGACAGGAGAGTAGCCAATCTCACAGCTAGTCTACAGATGACCCAGACTCAGATAGCCTGGTTGACTAGAGTCTATGCCGAGGACTACGACAGAGATCGTGAGGCTCCACCTCCTCCTTCACCTCCCGCTTCCTGATTGTACTTTTTGTTTTTCCTGTACTTCAGAGTAACTGTCCGGGTTGTGGACTGTACTCAGCTTTAGATATATATTTACATTTTATTTCGCTCTCATTATATGTCAACTTGTTTCTCCTTTTAATAGATGTATTATTCTCTTTTTAAATTTGGTCTCAACATCACTTGTGCTTATAATGTGTTAATATTACTGTTTTTATTTTATCCTATCTCGGTTCACTATTCTTTGTGAATGTATGATAGTTCGGTGGGCAAGGCCCGAGATGCTCGATACCAAGTTGTCACACCCCAATTCCACACATTTCGGAATGGTGTGATGAACCGCTAAATAACCAACGGTTCAACCGGGATCTCAAATAGGCTATCCCCGCGTTACTGAACCTTCATACACTCACCATCATAATCAGAGTAAATACACAATAGCGAAAGTCTTATAAATAAATGAACTGAGAACTAAAATGATATCCATAAATAATAGCAAATTATTTTGTGTTTAACTGAGACATAAATATTTAAGTACCAAATACATGTCTTATAAATCCAATAAAGAAACCTATAAAAATATCTAGTCAAATACACACGAGTTGCACTCGCAAGAGGGGTCGTGTGTATCATCTTCAGCTACAGCTTCCATTGCTGCTACCGTCCCATACGTAGAAGCATTCATATAGTCTTCAACTGTGTAACCTGCATCATCAACTAAAAATATTTGACGTCGAGGGGTGAGCACACAACACAGCTCAGTGAGTAGCCAAAACAATGCAACATTACATATGCATGCACATTCATTTATCTCTTTGGTCTGGTTTATAGTTTGCAATGCGCAATAGAAAGGTTGGGTGGTCAAAGGTTAACGTTTATTGACACCGCCTCTATACATAGGGTGTGGAAGTCTGCCCGAAGGTTAACGTTTATCATCGTCCCCATCCACCCTACCATAACATTATACAACAAAGGTTAACTTTTATTGCAATATAATGCTATACCAACACGTAAGCCCCTGTTAGCGAGGGCTGCAAATGGGGCTCGCTACTAACCAACCTAATGCCACAAGGTATCCAAGGCCCCCCGCCGAATGTCCATAGAGATAGAGCTAAGGCCCCCCGGTAGAGTCAGAGACTACAAGGACCGAGACCACCTCCCCTGATACCCTACGACACAATAGTTCTGCTAAGGTAATGGCGATACGACGATGCCAATGCACAAGACTTGAGTTAGAGATAGAGCTAAAGTGCTGAGACCCGCCAAAGGTTAACGTTTATTGACGTTCTCATCACACCTCCCCTGATACTCGCTCGCATCAAGTACATCAACCACACACATACAAGCACATGCCTATTCCTATCATCATCATCATCATCATGTTATAAACAATAAAGTAAATATGCATGAACAAGTAATAGAAATATTGGATGGCATGTTGTATGCACATTACAAACATATTTGCATAGAATCAAACATGGCATAGGACTCAAGAATTAGAAAACAGTTTATTATTAACCGATTTAGTTTGGAGTTAAGGTTCCTCACCTTAGTTTGCTATAAGATACTTTTCCAAGCTTTAAAATCACCTCTACAATGTTATTATAATGCTAGCAAACCTAACAAAGTCGATAGAATTTAATTAGATTAATTCCGAATTTAAAAACCATGCTGTTAACCAAGGGTCGATCAGAGGGTCGATGCTCAGGATACATAGGGTCGATGGGTCTATCGACCCTACCCTCTGTCTGAACTTCCCGAATGCTGAGGGTCGATGGTCAGGGTGCCTAGGGTCGATGGGTCTATCGACCCTGTATGCGACCCTCGGTGCACTCTGGTCCAATTTCCACTTTTTAATTCATTCTTCGTGTTTGGGGTCCTATGGCTTGCTTCCACATTCCATTAAACATTCATTCCATGGTCTGAAACCATGATTCATCCTCTTAAATAGCTTTCATGCATTCTCCTAGGTTTTTCCATGAAAACCTAATCATGGATGGATGGTTTGGGTTTCTCTGAAATCCTACACTCAACCATATCTAACCTAAGGTCTGTAGAAACTCATGGAATTAGTATCCATACCTGAGAAGAGTACTTTTCTCTTGAAATTCTTCTCCTTTTTGCTAAGTCTTCTTCCTTGCCTCTTTTCTTCCTCTTTTTCTTCTTCTCTCTTTCTCTCAATTCAATTAGGGTTGTGAAAGGAGTGAAAGTGGCTTAGGGACGTCCTTTAAATAGAGTAGGAATGTCCTATAATAGTCCCATTGAGATTTGGAAAGAATCCCAATCGAAAATTAGGAAATTTCCTAATTTTAGTTTCGGCGGCAAGTGAGGGTCGATGAGAGGGTCGATGATCCCGTCGACCCTGTGGTCTGACACTGTCCGACCCTCTCCCAAATTTTAACGGTCTGAGTTTCTGTTTTGGGAGGGTCGACCCTGTTTAGCTGGGTATGCGACCCTTCCTCTATTTTAAGTGTTTTTGGGTCGATTTGATACTTGGGATCCCGCTCTCCTTCACGCCCTTGGTCCATTTGCCTCGACCATGATGGGTGAACCTGGTTCAAGGTGGTAAGACCGGGTTAGTTTGACATGGGTCTTACAATAGAAACTCAGTGGTGGCGAGTTGAGTTGTGATCGTAGAAAAAGAAAGGAGAATGAGAGGAAAAAAATCTCAAAAATAGGTTTACAAACTTGATTTTGAACCATACGGTCGCACAATTCGACCAAAACTATCGACCGTATGATCGATCGTATGATAGACCATAGGGTCTCGGTAAGTTGTCAGGATTTTGAAAGTCACACCTTTGGTCACACAACATGCAACCGTAGGCTATCTACCGTATGACTGACTGTTGTCTGCATTTTGTTTCTATCCGAACTTTTGCCTATTAATTTTTTTCTTCTCTCGCTTTCCATTTTGAGACTAACCCAATACTATCATTCTATTTTGTCTCACATGTGTAGCTTTGCCAATAACATACCACCCAAGAGTTTAAATGGTTGGGCGCAGAGTAAGCAAAAGGAGACAGAATGCAAACCCATCTCCACCACCTATGGAGACTAATGACAATGAAGGTCAGCAAGGATAGAAAGAAAATATTGGAGCTCAAAATGCTGTACCTCAGAATGTTTACACCCAAGCCAACCCAACCAACTTACCTGCACCACCTACGGATTTGACTACTGTGGTGATGAATTTGGCACAGCAAATGCAGCATATACAACAAATGCAAGCCAACATGCAAGCTGCTATGAAAATTGTATTTCCAGTTGCAAATACAACATCTCTACCTGCACCTGCAGAACAAGCTAGTACTGCACTTGGTGGTAGCAACACTATACCCCAAGCACCACAAACACCAATAGTACAAGGCCAAGTGCAAAACCCTGAAGCACCGCAAGGCGGGTATAACCAAGGAAATTATCAGTACTAACTGCCTATGTATGGGGCATATGCACAGTATCATCTTGATCACTCTAGACTGATCAAGCGTTTCTTGAAGATGAAGCTGAAGGAATTCATTGGTAAGCTGTCGGATCCTTTGTGGCCAGCTCACTGGATCGACGAAAAGGAAAGAAACTTTATGATGATGACTGTAAATGAAGAAGAGAAGGTATTATGTGCCACATTTATGTTGAAAGGTGACGCATACCACTGGTGGAAATCAATTAGAAGTTATTTGTTAACAAAGCACGCCCAACTGACATGGGTTATCTATAAAGAAGCTTTCTTCGAGAAGTATTTTTCAAGGAGTTTTCAGAGATCAAATGGAAAAGGAGTTTTTGAGTCTGTATCAGGGACAGATGATTATAGACGCATATCAACAGCATTATGAAGAACTATTTTTCTTTGCTCCCTCTAGCATGCAAGAGGAAAATACCAGAACCCGAAGGTTCATAATGGGACTTAGGGGAAGCATCCGTGAGCATGTATTGGGATTAGAAAAGAAAATATATAATGAAGCAGTACAGATTGCTCGAGTACTGGAATCGAGCCAGAGGAAAAATTATTTTGCTCAAAACAGAGGTATGAAGAGGCCCAATGGAAACTCATATGACGGAGGGAACCCAACGACATTTAAACCCTTCCGTACTCAAGGCTTCAATGCTGCAGCCAAGACTACTCCAACAGCCCAACCTCAAAAAAAGCAAAGTAATGCTGGAGTCAAATGCTTCAATTGCGATCAAGTAGGACATTTTTTAAGAGAGTGTCCTAAGCCAAGGAAGCAGCTATAGCAAGGAAAGGTTTATGCAGTTACTTCTGAGGATGTTGTAGCATCACCTGATGTGGTCATAGGTATAACCTGAATCTTTTATTTTGTACTACCTTGTGTGAGCATGTAGACTAAATTAAATCAAATCAAAGGTATCGTACTTATTAATGGCTTGTTGAATTAAAAGATTGGATTAGTCTTTCTCTACCCACCCACCCGTCTTACCCGCCAGAGTACTCTTTGACTCTGGAGCTATTCATTCTTTTATAACTATGTCGTTTGGAAAGAAGTTAAATCTACCCCTCAGACCTTAAGACTGCGAACTGCTTGTACGATCACCTATGGGATTAGAAGTGGAACTAGACAAATGTTATGGACCATGTCCAGTTCTTTCGACAAAAAGATTTTGGATGCAATCTTAATCCAACTCGGGATGGCAGACTTTGACGTTATCTTGGGAATAGATTGGTTAGCTTGGCACTTCGTAAACCTATTATGTGCAGAAAAGAAACTGACATTTAAAGATAAGGAATGACCAGAGTTTAGTTTTGTAGGAACCAAACTTCCCCGTAAACAAAAACTCATTCTCTTTGCATTAAAGGCTGGAAAATACCTCAAGAAAGGAGGAATTTGGTATCTAGTATCCGTGGTCGACCTCACCAAGGAAGCACCACGAATGGAGGATATTGAAGTTGTGCGTGAATTTTTAGATGTATTTCCTGAGGAACTACCAGGACTACCACCTGAACGAGCCACAGAGTTCATTATAGATCTTATACCTGAAGCCACACCAGTATCGAAAGCACCCTATTGAATGGCTACAATTACAGGAATTACTGGACAAGGGCTATATTAGACCCAGCATATCACTATGGGTGCACCAGTATTGTTTGTGAAAAAGAAGGACGGTAGCATTCGATTGTGCATAGATTATCTAGAATTGAATAAGCTTACAATCAAGAATCGATACCCGTTACCTCGGATCGATGACTTGTTCGATCAGTTGTAAGGTGCCAAAGTATTTTCCAAAATTGATCTTCGATTAGGATACCATCAGTTGAAGATTAAGGAAGGTGACATTCCAACGGCAGCATTCAGAACCAGATATGGACATTATGAATTTTTAGTTATGTCTTTTGGATTGACTAATGCACCCGTAATTTTTATGAAACTCATGAATCAGGTATTCCATGACATGTTGGATACATCAGTTATTGTATTTATTGAAGACATACTAGTCTACTCCAAGGACAAAGAAACTTATATCACAAATCTAAAAGCCACTTTGCAGCGACTAAGAAAATAGAAGCTTTATGCTAAATTTACTAAGTATAAGTTCTGGCTAAATGAAGTCACTTTCTTAGGCCATGTTGTATCCACTGAAGGAGTTAAAGTGGATCCTAGCAAGATAGAAGACATTGTGAAATGGGAAGCACCTAAGAATGTTGCCGAATCATAAGTTTCTTAGTTTTAGCTGGCTATTATCGACGATTCGTGGAAGATTACTCTAGAATCACCGTACCTCTCACCAGTCTAACGAAGAAAGGAGAAAAGTTAGTTTGGACCGATAAATTTGTGAGGACAATGGGAAATGATGATCCTCCTTGGGATGAATTGTAAGACCCGTATCGAACTAACCAGTCTTACCACCTTGTACCAGGTCTACCTATCATGGTCGAGCCAAATGGACCAAGTGCATGAAGGAAATAGCGAAACCAGGTATTAAACTGACCCAAAAATAGTAAAATAGAGGGCAAGGTCGGACCCCCCTCATTAGGAAGTCAGACCCCTGAAATTTTAACTGGGGGTCGGACAATTTAAACCTGAGGGTCGACGGGATCATCGACCCCCTCTTTGTCGACAGAAATTGTAAATAGGAAACTTTTCAAATTTCAAGAGGATTATTTCCTAATCTCAATGAGACTTATTTTGGGAGGTTCTCCTCTATAAATAGGACATCCCTAAGCCTCTTTCACTCCTTTTGAAACCTAACTGTAAGTGAGAGAAAGAGAAGAGAAGAAAAAGAAAAGGAAAGTTGGAGAAGAAGAATAAAGTGAAGAATTCAGAGAAACCTCTGAATCTCAACGAACCTAAATGTATGGGTATGTTTCCATTAATGATTTAAGACCTTAGAATAGTTCATGAAGAGGGTACGATCTAGTAGAAACCCAAATCATACATCCATGGGAGGATTTTAATGAAATCCATGGAGAAAATCATGGTAGGCAATGTAAGGAAGAAACCTAAAGTTTTAAGCCATAGAACAAGCATAGAATGGATTGTGGAAGTAAGCCATAGGACCCAAACATGAAAGAATGGAGTGTAGGATGAAATTCTCGACTCAATCCACGGGGGGTCGCACATGGGGTCGATTGGGAATCGACCCTACCAAACCATAGGATCGACCCCCAACATTCGGGAAGTCCAGGGATGGGGTGGTCGCACCCAGGGTCGATGGAACATCCGACCCTGGCATCGACCCTACCCCTGGGGGTCGCAGTAAACTGCTACCCTACCTGCGACCCACCCTGCGACCCTCGCTTAACACCAAGCCTAAAATTATCGAAATGACTTCTAACTAAAATCTATCGATTTGTTAGGTTTTCCTATTGATATAAAAGTGATTCTTAAAGCTTGAAAGAGGATCTACACTCAAGAAAAGGTGAGGAAACAAGACCTAAACTAATTGGCTAATAATAAACTATTTTTATTTTCTTGAGTCCAATGCCATGACTGATTCTATACGTGTATGCTTGTAATGTACATTCAACATGTCATCCAATATTCCTGCTATTAATGTTCATGCATATTTAATTCTATTTTGTTTATAACATGATGATGATGATGATGCTAGGAATAGACATGTGAATGTTTGTGTGTGGTTAGTGTACTTGATGCGAGTGGGGCATCAGGGGAGGTGGTATGTGGTGTTTGATCTGGGCACTTTAGCTCTATCTCCACTCAAGTCTTATCCACTGACATCGTCGTATCGCCATTACTTTAGTAGAACTATTACGTCATTGGGCGTTAGGGGAGGTGGTCTCAGACCGTTTAGTCTTCGACTCTATCAGGGGGCCTTAGCTCTATCTATATGGACGTATTGAGGGATGCTGGGGTGAGGCCTTGGATACACTGTTTGACATTAGGATTGGTTAGTTGTGAGCCTAGTTTGCAAGCCCTCGCCAGCAGGGACTTACGTGTTGGTATGGGTAGAGCATCAGGGGAGGTGTTATGCGGTGTTTGATCCGGACACTTTAGCTCTATCTCTATTCCATGTTGGGGTGGATGTGGACGACAATGGTATTTGATCTATTGGGTGGGCTTACACACCCTGTGTATAGAGGTGAGGTGGCCACCGAACCTTTTTATAGCACATTGCAAACTTATATAGCAGACCACAGCTATGAATTCAATGCATGCATATGTTTGTTGCATTGTTTTATTTGCTCACTGAGCCGTGATGTATGCTCACCCTTTCAACGTCGAATATTTTTAGTTGATGATGCAGGTACCACTGTGGAAGATTATATGAATGCTTCTGTATACAGGCACGTGGCTGCAATGGAGGCTGAAGACATAGTAGAGTCGCATGACTCCTCATGCAAGTGCAACTCATGCGTTTTCGATTAGATTTTATTTGAACTATTAAGAAAATATAATTTGATATTTTATTTACTTATGTCTCGATTGTTACAACATAATTTGATATTTTATTTTTGATTATCACAGTTAGATTTCTCAGTTCATTTAATATTGAGACTTCCGCTATTGTGTATTTATTCTGATTATGATTATGGATGTGTATGGTTTAATTTAAAAGGACACAGCCTATTAGAGATCCTGGTTGAACCATTGGTTTATTAGCGGTTCATCACACCATTCTGAATAGTGCAGAATTGGGGTGTGACATAAATGTGTATCCATATCGATGAAGATCAATTATTTAGTTGGAGTCGCCAGCTAGATTAAGGTCTAGGACCTTTAAAATGTAGCCTTACCCTAAGGTAAGACTTCTATTGACTCGTGACCCAATGTATCAGTTCTTTGGTCTGCAAGAGATCAGGTAAGTATTCAAGGTACGGTTATGGAAAGATGTTAGGCACCCAAACTATCCGATCAAATATCGGCCTCCTAAACTTTCTTTAAACTCTAATTTTGATTGTGCTTAGTCAATTGGATGACTAGAGTTCAATAAGGGATATCCTAAACCAATTTGCTAATTATTCTAACCTAGGGTTCAGCCAATCATGTTTTAAAGCAATAAACAAGCAATGAGTACAGTACTATACAGTGAATCGGACCAAAGATGGTTCGGTCTTGGACTGAATCTGAGACGTTTAAGACATCTCAAATTGCCTACGTATTTCAATCCTGAAAATCAAGTTCAAAATGTAGTTCGAAATGGATTGTGTGATTAAAGATTATGAAAGTAATTTATGCATGTGCTTCAATTAGATTCTTTGTTCAAGTTGAAGTTTATGCTGAATGGATGGTTGATGGGTGGCTTTGTATCATATTTGGGACTCCCAAATTGCCTACATATTCTAGGGTGTGCCCTAGAAATCAGGTACGACGTAGTTCGAAATGATTGTGAGAGTCGGATTTGGAATGTGTACCAAATTCCTTTCATTTTTGTCGATAGGATCTAGGGATGAGACCTAAATTCTTATCATTTTTATTTGGGATGTGTACCAAATTCTTTCTATTTTTATCAATAGGATCTAGGGATGATACCTAAATTCCTATCATTTTTATTTGGGATGTGTACCAAATTCTTTCTATTTTTGTCAATAGGATCTAGAGATGAGACCTAAATTTCTACCATTTTTATTGTTTCCATTCTAAGGTTTTTAGGGTTTCCTATCCCTTTTCATTGTGATTTTCATTTTTTAGATGATGATCAGAGGATATGGGTGATGATTGGATGGTGTAATGGGAAAATCAAATGGCAATGATGTATGGGGGGTGAACAAATGTAGGGGATGATATATGGATCAAATTGGTCATCACATGATCACGATAATTTAACATCAATGGATGATATCTATTATCATATGATCAAAAATAAATTTTAAAACCAATGGATAAGATCGCATGATCGAGAAATCTACATTGACATACCAATGGACCAAAATTAATTAAAATCACATGATCAAGAAATTAACATACCAATGGACCAGATTTAATTAGAATCACATGATCAAGAAATTAATATTCAATGGATCAGATTTAATTAGAATCACACGATCAAAAAATTAACATTCAATGGACCAGATTTAATTAGAATCACACGATCAAGAAATTAACATTCAATGGATCAGATTTAATTAGAATCACACGATCAAGAAATTAACATTCAATGGACCAGATTTAATTAGAATCACACGATCAAAAATTAACATTCAATGGACCAGATTTAATTAGAATCACACGATCAAGAAATTAACATTCAATGGATCAGATTTAATTAGAATCACACGATCAAAAAATTAACATTCAATGGATCAGATTTAATTAGAATCACATGATCGAGAAAATCAGCATCAATATACCAATAGACCAATTTCATAGGAATGATCGAATTAAAATCAATGGACCAATTTTAATCTCATAAAAATTTTAAATCAATGGTCGGACCAATTCAATGAGAATTCCAAGCATATGATGGGAACCAACTTCATAAAAAATTCCAAGTCATGGGGTCGGACCAATTTCATAAAAAAAAATTAAAAAATCCAACTCATGTTTGGAACAATTTCATCCCATTCAATTCAAAGCATATCGGATCAATCACATGGTAGAATTTAATCTCATTAAAATTCATGCACTAGCTCTCATTGGATCAAGTGTCATACATATATGGGTATGGATCAGATTAGATGATGTATACATGAGATCAAATTAATGGCTGTAGATGCATGGGGATCAGATTGATGGTTGTGAATGCATGGGATCAAATTGATGGTCAGATCATGATTGTAATGTAGATGGCCAATGGATATGATGGACTTGGTAGCTAAGATGTTAATCAGATGGTGTTATGGGTAAGGGTTTAGATCTGATCCATCTTCACATTCATAAAGAGTCACAAATTTCGAGAAGAAAAAACTCAAAGACTCAATCATAAAACAATTTTAGATTTCACATTATCAATCACTATTCACGTACAAACATCGATTTCAAAATTTTAACCACATGCAAACCTCAAATGATTAAACAGATCACATGTTCAAATTATCAATCTTAATGTTAACTGGTTAGATTTCATACCTATTGATCAACTTTTTCAGAGAAGATATTATGATGTATGTGCTTGATTGGGCAGCCTTGAATGCAAGTGACTAATGATCGAGGGTTTTCTTCTTCTTCTATGCAAATTCTTTGGCTTCTTCTTCAACTTCTCTCTCTCTTCTTCTTCTTGTCTCTCAATATCCATCTCTCTCTCTCCCCCTTTCACGTCTCTTCTTCTCTCTCAATCTCCTCTTCTCAATCTCTCTCGAATCCTCCTTTTAGATCTCCCCCTCCTTCTCTCTTTTCTTTCTTTCCTTTTCTTCTCTCTTTTTCTTTTTTTCCTTTTCTTCTCTTTCTTTCCTTTTCTTCTCTTTTTCTCTTTCTTTCCTTTTCTTCTCTTTTCTTTCTTTCCTTTTCTTCTCTTTTTCTCTTTCTTTCCTTTTCTTCTCTTTTCTTTCTTTCCTTTTCTTCTCTTCTTCTCTTTCTTTCCTTTTCTTCTCTTCTTTCCTTTTCTTCTCTTCTTCTCTTTTTTCCTTTTCTTCTCTTCTTCTCTTTCTTTCCTTTTCTTCTCTTCTTTTCTTCTTCTCTTTCTTTTTCTTCTTTTCTTCTCTTTCTTTCCTTTTCTTCTCTTCTTCTCTTTCTTTCCTTTTCTTCTCTTCTTCTCTCTCTTTCACGTCCCCTCCTCTCTTTCCTTTCTTTTCTTTCTTTCCTTTTCTTCTCTTCTTCTCTTTCTTTCCTTTTCTTCTCTTCTTCTCTTTCTTTCCTTTTCTTCTCTTTTTCTCTCTCTTTCTCTTATTCTCTCGGATTCTCTCTTTTCTTTCTTTCCTTTTCTTCTCTTCTTCTCTCTCTTTCTCTTATTCTCACGTCCCTTCCTCTCTTTTCTTTTTATTATTATTATTTTTTTATTTTTTGTTTCCTTGCTGATTCCCTCCCTTTATCGGATTCTATCTTCTATATATAATAATATATATTATATAGATATATACACATATATTTAATAACATACATATAGTATACAATATATAATATATATAAATACTATGCACATGGATGAAATGATTTGAACCGGATTGAGATTGGCTTGGGTTGACTGAGTTAAACTGATATGGGTTGAGCTGGATTGGGCCAAAATTGTTTTTTCTCTCTATCATTTTATAGGCCATTTTCGCCGTCATTCCGCATGGAATTTTTCAACAACCTCTACCCCAGATTTTCCACGTTCATTTTATAGAATGCTAAAAATGAGAAATACTGGAGTTTGAATCACCTCATTTGGAAATAAAATGGCCAACTTATGAATTTTTGAAGTTTAAGCAGGCCAATTATCGATAATTTGGGTAACCATTCTGCATGGGATCCTTCGGGGACTTCTATCAAAAATCCTTTATGTTCACTTTGTAGAGTACTCAAAATGGAACATAATGAAACTGAAATCACCTGATTTTGATATGGTTTGACCAAAATATGAATTTCTAATGATTAAATAATCATTTTCATGTGTAATTTTGCATGGGACCCTTCGGAGACTTCTACCCGAGATTTTCCATGTTCACTTTGTAGAACATCACAAATGAAGAATAATGGCCTTAGAATCATCTAAATCGAAAGTAGAACGGCCAAGATATGAAGAAATGAAGTTCTATCGATAATTCTGCATGAAAGCTTGCATGGGGCCCACCGGTGACTTCTACCTAGGATTTTTCATGTCCACTTTGAAGAGGACTGAAAATAAGGAATATTGGTACTTAAACCATATGATTCAAATGTCAAATGATCAAGATATGATGATTTGAAATTCAAACAATCCAACTTACGATAATTTGCATGAAAGCCCCTGGATTTATTTATGATAATTTCAGAAACCTCCCTTGTACGTATCATCCGACTAAAATGACCATATCTTCTTCATTTGATATCAAAATTAAGCAATTCTGGTCTCATTTCGAAGATAATTCCATGACCTATGCATCCATGCAGATTACAGCCTGTAACCTTGTTGTGAGACCCACAAAAAACTATCTCGAGGTCATAAAAAAAACCAAATTTTTACTCATCTCTCTTCCTTTATTGTCCACACACCAATAGGACATTGTTCAGTTGGAAATGGAAAAAATGGGGTGCTTAAAAAATGTAAATGGTGTTTCCAAACATTGAAGGCTAGATAGATATCAGCTCCCATCTTGATTATTCTGATCCCAGGACAACCATTTACCTTGTACACCGATGTGTCTGGGTTAGGTTTGGGATGTGTGCTTATGCAAAGAGAACAAGTAATTATATATACCTCAAGACAACTGAAGACACATGAGAAGAATTATCCCACTCATGACTTGGAATTAGCAACGGCGGTACATGCTGTCAAGATATGGAGACATTATTTGTATGGAGAGAAATTTCACATTAAATCAGATCGTAAGAGTCTCACTCATCTTTTTAATCAGAAGGAGTTGAACATGAGACAGAGAAGATGGCTGAAATTACTGAAGGATTATGATTGCGATATCCAATATCATCCAGAAAAAGCTAATGTAGTTGCTGACGCATTAAACAGCAAAGCTATGACAAAATCCCAAGAAGAAGCTAGTGCAAATGTTGTAGCGTATGTTACAAGAAGAGTATTTAATTATGATAACGAGCAGTTCGTGATTGATAGTCCGAATGAATCAACTGACCAAGGGTTTATTCATCTATTCTTAAACATGTTTGCAACATTAAAGATTGTACTTGATCTATTAGACAAAGTGAAAGCCGCTATTAAATCAGATCCTCATCTGAGAACGGTACAAGAAGACCTTGAAAAAGGTAGGTCTAACCCTGACTTCACTTTGGATTCTGAAGAAGTAATAAGATACAAAGGGAGAGTAAGTGTACCTGAAAATAAAGACTTAGACATTCGATACAGACTAATGAAGGAAGCCCACACCACTGCTTATTCAGTATATCCTGGAAGTATAAAGATGTATCATGATCTGGAGAAACTATATTGGTGGAGAAGAATGAAAGCGGATGTAGCTAAATTTGTGTCTCAATGCTTGAATTGTCAGCAGGTAAAGGCTGAAAGGCAAAAACCTCTAGGATTATTGCAGCCACTGCCAGAACCAGCATGGAAATGGGACTGCAACACTATGGACTTCGTCACTGGGTTACCATTGACTCCCCGAGTAGTTGACGCGGTCTGGGTGATTGTAGATCGTTTGACTAAGATAGCTCGTTTTATAGCTATACCACCTCAGTATACCCTAGAGAGGTTAGCTAAGCTATATGTGGATAATATTGTCAGATTGCATGGTGTGCCTGAAAGCATCATGTCCGACAAAGACCCACGCTTTACCTCAATGTTTTGGAAAGGATTACCGAAGGTTATGGGTACAACATTGAAGTTTAGTACTGCATTCCATCTTCAGACCGATGGACAGTTAGAACGTACCATTCAGATTTTAAAAGATATGCTCCGAGCTTGCGTAATTGATTTCAAATGATCATGGGATGAGAAATTACCATTGATTGAGTTCGCTTATAACAACAGCTATCAAGCTACAATACAGATGTCGCCCTATGAAGCACTGTATGGTATGAAATGTCAAACTCCTTTATTTTGGAACAAAGTTGGAGAATGGAATATTGTTGGACCAGAGTTTGTTGAAGAGACTTGTCGAGTGGTCGACATTATCAAGGAAAGAGTCTGAACAGCTCAGAACCATTAGAAGTAATATGCAAATAATCAATGCAAAGATCTCGAATTCACCATAGGTGATAAGGTATTTCTGAAAATATCTCCTATGCGTTGTTTGAAAAACTTCGGACAGAAGGGAAAGCTATGTCCCAGATATATTGGACCTTATGAAGTTCTAGCTAGACGTGGAAAGGTAGCATATCAGTTAGCACTACCACCATCAATGTCTAGTGTACATGATGTATTCCATGTCTCACAATTGAAGAAGTACATCAGAGATCCAACACACGTATTAATAATGGATTCACCAGATTTGACTGAAGATTTGACATTCGTAGTACCTTTTGAGATCACTAGCGGAAGGTGCAATGTCTTCACAACCGCAACATTTATTACGTTAAGGTTACTTGGAGAAGCCAAAATGTGGAAGAAATTACATGGGAAGAAGAGAATGCTATGCAGAAGCAATATCCTCACCTATTTGACTGGCAAGGTATGAGCAAATTTCGAGGACAAAATTTATATAAGAGGGGGAGAGTT
This sequence comes from Protea cynaroides, assembly GCA_028583415.1. Taxonomy (NCBI): domain Eukaryota; kingdom Viridiplantae; phylum Streptophyta; class Magnoliopsida; order Proteales; family Proteaceae; genus Protea; species Protea cynaroides. Next base: position 6,346,672 of record CM053268.1, on the reverse strand, counting down.
GTAAGACCTGCACTCCACTAACCCGGTTTAACCATGTCGTGCCAGGTCTTCCCATCATTCCTGGACCAAGTGGACCGAGCGTGTAAAGATGGATCACAAACCAGGTATAAAAATTTATTCAACACCCAAAACTGTATACATATGGTTGCATACCTGGATAGGTACGGTCAACCATATGGTAAGAATGAAGATCACAAATACAAGACCCCACGGTTGATGATTTTGACCCTATGGTCGACGGGTTTTGCTACCGTAGCCATCAACTGTAAGACCCCAGATCAAATTTTGGGTTTCGAAAACTTTCCTAAACTAAGGGATTTCTTTCCTAATTGAAAGAGGACTTTATATGGAGAGTTTTTCTCTATATAAAGGACGTCCCTCAACCCTTTTTTACTCCTTTCAAACATTAGTAAACCCTAGAGAAAGAGAAGGGAAGAAAAGGAAGAGAAGGAAAAGAAGAAAAGGCTAAGGAGAGGATTTTATTGAGAAGAGATTGGCTCTCTATCACAGGAAAAGGTATGAATCTAATTTCTGGAGATGTAAACTCTATGGAATAAGACTTCTATCGAAGATAGGCATTATCAACCTATTATGATCTATGTGATTTCCTTGAGAAAATCCCAAGGAGAACCATGAGGAGAGAGTTTGATGATTAGGATTGCTAAAAAAAACTACTAATAATGGTCATAGGATGATCTTAGAATAAATCCAATTGAAGATCAGAGGATTTGACCCAAGAAGAACTCAAATTGCATGTAGTCTGTGATCAGAAATCTCAAGGTTACAACTACGGTCGACCATAGCATGACTAGCATGACCAGAGAATCGACCATAAACATTCAAAAAGATCCAGAAACCATATAATCGTAGCTATAGTGGCACCATATGCGATCGTAAGGTATTGCCCATAGGCAGTAAGGTCAATATAGTATGAGACCATAAGACCAATCAGACACCTATCAGTGCTCTGTTTTGATTTTTGACTATTGTAACATGATACATATGAACCCTAACTTAAATTCATATAACTTTTAGGTTGCTAAATTGATTGAAATAGAATTTCAAGACTTGGAAGGAGATCGAGTATTGCTAACAAGTTAGGGAACAAAACCTAAACTAATTGGATAATAAAAAACTATTTATTTTTATTGAGTCCAAAGCCATGATTGATTCTATGTTTGTTTGCTTGGAATGTGCATCTCACATGTCATCCAATATTCTTGCTATTATTGTTCATGCATATTTAATTTCATTTATTTATAACATGATGATGATAATGATGCTAGGAATAGGCATGTAAATGTATGTGTGTGGTTGGTGTGTTGGATGCTAGCGGAGCATCAGGAGGAAGACGTGGCATGGTGGTCTTTGACGTCATCACCAGACTCTAGCTCTATCTCTACTCAGGTTTTGCCCACTAACATCGTCGTATCGCCATTACCTTAGCAGAACTATTATGTCGTAGGGCATCAAAGGAGGTGATCTCTGACTCTGTCAGGGGGCCTTAGCTCTATCTCTATGGACGTATTGAGGGATACTGGGTGAAGCCTTGGATACACTATTTGGCATTAGGATTGGTTAGTTGTGAGCCCAGTTTACAATCCTTCGCCAATAAGGGCTTACGTGTTGGTATAGGTAGGGCATCCGGGGAAGTGTTGGCGGTGTTTGATCCGAACACTTTAGCTCTATCTCTATTCCATGGTGGGTGTATGTGGGACAGCAATGGTGTTTGATCCATTGGGAGGATTCACACACTCGTGTATAGAGGTGCGGGGGCCACCAAACCTTTCTATAGCACATTTCAAACTTAAAAACCAGACCAAAGATATGAATTGAATGCATGCATATGTTTGTTCCATTGTTTTGTTTGCTCACTGAGCCATGATGTGTGCTCACCCTTTCGATGTTGAATATTTTTAGTTGATGATGCAGGTCTTACTGTTGAAGAATATATGAATGCGCTAACGTATGGACACGTTACTGCAATGGACGTAGAAGCTGAAGAAGATGCGCATGATTCATCATGCGAGTGCAACCAATGATTTTTTACTTAAGTTTAGTTATAATTTGAACATTAGATATGTAATTGATTATTTATTTTTATGTCTTGTGGTTTGGAGATAATTGGATTAAATACTTATTTATCACTGTTAGATTCTCAGTTCATTATCTGTAAGACTTCAAGACTTCCGCTTATTTGTTTATTACCTCTGATTATTAATGTGGAATACGTGTGTGGTTTGATATGGTGGATACGACCTATATGAGATCTTGGTTGAACCATTGATTTATTAACGGTTCATCACACCATTCCAGTTAGACCAAAATTGGGGTGTGACAAAAGTAATAAATTTTAATCAAGAGATATGAATCCTAGCCCAATACTTTTAAAATTTGGGTTTTAGGTTAAGGGTAGCTTTAGGACGATCCTTACCCCTCAGCTCATCTCCCCTAGGATATAGATAACTAGATAGGTGTGATGTGAATCAAACCATAGAGCATTTAGGTTCCACACCCTGATCTTGAAAGAAGAACATGAATGATTGAATCCGCTTCTGAACTACGCGGATCCTAATTTTAGGGCAGCACCCTAAAATACGTAGGCAGTTTGGTGAGACACCCAAACGCGGTTTCACATTTCAATCTGTATAGAATAATGAATTCTAGCCTTTCTTAGACCAAGGTAGAGTACACCTAAGTGGTTTTAGGATAATGAATTCTAGTCTTCCTTAGACCAAGGTAGAGTACACCTGAGTGGTTTTAGGTTAGCAAATTTTAGTATTCCTTAGACCAAGGTAGAGTACACTTGAGTGGTTTTAGGATAATAAATCTAGTCTTCCTTAGACCAAGGTAGAGTACAACTGAGTGGTTTTAGGTTAGCAAATCTTAGTCTTCTTAAACTGAGGTAGAGTACACCTGAGCAGTTTTAGACTAACCATCTAGGCTTCCTAAACCGAGGTAGAGTATACTTGAGCGGTTTTAACCATCCCTTTTGTCTTCCTAGATCATGGTAGAGTACACCTGAGTGGTCTTAGACATACCATTTTAGCCTTCTTAGATCAAGGTAGAGTACACCTGAGTGGTCTTAGAATACTATCCCTTTTGTCTTCTTAGATCAAGGTAGAATACACCTGAGTGGTCTTAGAATACTATCCTTTAGTCTTCCTAAATCAAGGTAGAGTACACCTGAGTGGTCTTAGAATACTATCCATTTTAACCTTCCTAGATCAAGGTAAAGTACACCTGAGTGATCTTAGGCTACCCAATACCCATTTCATTTCCTAAACCAAGGTAGAGTATACCTGAGTGGTTCTAGAAAATCCATATCCACAACCCATTACAATGAACTACGTTGTACCTAATTTTCAGGACCTCTGAAATATGTAGGCTACTTGGAGGACCTCTCCAAGTATGGTACCACATCTTAGTTTCCTTAGGTCCTCCATATCCATATCATATCCATTATCCATATTCACTTCAACCCACTTAGTAGCCATTGACTATTTTACTAGGTGGGTAGAAGCTCAGTCATATGCTAAACTCATAGCAAATAAGGTAGCCAAGTTCCTTAAAGAGCATCTCATCTGTCGACATGGGATGCATCATGCTCTAATCTCATATTAAGGTCAACACTTTAGAGCGAAGGTACAAGAGCTGTGTGAGAAGTTTAACATCTAGAGGCATCGTTCTTCCCCTTATTTTCCACAGACAAATGGAGCAGTAAAAGCCACCAACAAAAATGTCAAGGTCATCTTCCAGAAAATGACAGAAACTCATGGTGACTGGGTAGACAGGCTACCATATACATTATGGGCATACAGAACTTCTATAAGGACATCTACTGGAGCAACACCTTACTCTTTAGTATATGGTATGAAAGCAGTACTCCCAATAGAAATGGAAGTGCCATCACTGAGGATATTAATGGAGTCCAAAATCCCTAAAGCTGAATGGCTCCGATCCCATTATGAAGAGTTGAACCTCATTTATGAAAGGAGAATGAAAGCGGCTGACAATGCAAAGAAGTACCAACAAAGAATGGCCACCACTTTTAATAAGAAGGTCTGTATTCGTCACTTGGCAGTGGGAGATGTAGTACTGAAGGAGCAAAGAGTGCCTATCCATGACCCAGGGGTAAATTTCATCCAAACTGGAGTGGACCATTCATAGTGAAAGAAATCTTACCTGGAAAGGCAATTCGGTTGATAAATCTGGATGGTGAAGAGTAACAATACCTGGCCAACCTAGATCAAGTAAAATATCATGTCCAGCCTCTACACTCTTCCAAAAAAAAAAAAATATCTAGAAAGTGTAGTAGTTGGTTTGTCATTCACGGAAGTCAACAATGTAACTCGACTATTTTGGAGGACTTTACGATAAATTGGGTTGGATTCTCCAAAGAGGCTACTACATCCTGCCACTCAGGAATGGTTTCATCATCTCGTCATAATTAAGGGAAGAACTTCCTGCTTTCTGGCTAAGCTCTTTCATCCGTTCATCTATCCAACGGATTTCCCAAGAGTCGCATATCGAGCCCATCTTTCACATCTTTTGATATCGACTCCAGTGGGCATGTCAAATCTGGCTGGAACTCTTATCCATCGTTCATTACATTCAACGACGTCCAAAGATTCCAAAAAGCCCTTCCTTCTCAAGCCCATAAAATGGTATCTCTTCGGAGGGATCGACCATTCTACATAAACAACCAAAAGATCCTCCTGATGGGAAATTCATCTGGATAGCTTCTTATCAGCCGAGTTTGGCCTTCATCCTCGTTCATCTATTTTTAACTTAGAAACTTAGGCCCAGACAAGGTCATGCATATGCACATATTTCATGCACAACTCACTAAGGTTTTCAATGGGTCTAACAATTATAGTGTAAGATAGTTCTAATGATTTTCCTACTAATTATGTTGTAAGTCGGGATTTTCTTCAGGGCAACTTTGGTGAGCACTCTAGAGCTTTTACTCGTCAAACAACATGGTGAGGATGGATAGAGCATTGAAGAATTAGAGTTGGCATATGCAATTCACTGAAAATCATTCATTCTTAGAGAAAATTCACTTGGACGTCTTCTTCCAAATGATGACAGTAAAATTGTGCCTAGGTTTACTAAAAGTAGCTATTCAGTGTTGGGATCCAATAGCTCATGTATTCAGGTTTGGTGAAGCTGAATTGTACCTTACTATTAAAGAATTCAGAGCACGTCTCCTTTATCCACCAAAAAGAAAGATGTTTAGACCATCCCCTAAGAGAGATTATAAGCAGAGAATAAGAGACTTCTTCGGCTGGAATGAAGAAAAAGCAAGATTGTTCGTTCAAGACCAGAGATTAAAATTACAACCCATGATAGATACCTATACACAGAAAGAGCCTGAAGATGATGAAGCAAAAACATGGAGGAGACGAGTCTATCTATATTGCATCATTGCTCGAACATTACTGCAGAGTCAAGAAGCTACAGGATCACCTATCATTATTGATCTCATCAAACATGCAGAGCATCAAGGAGACATCATACCTACTGTGTTAGCGGAGACTCTGAGGGGACTGGATGTTGTAGTAAATCTACAACGTAGGTGTCATTTAGAGAAGTTCAATGGATCATTATACTTGCTTTAAATCTTGTTAGTTAAAAGGTTAGGTCTGGTAGAGGAACTTGGAGCATCAAGTTTTGACCGTTATTATCTAGTAAAGAGGGCAGATCCTACTGTATATCAAGTTGACACAGATTGGCTGTCACGTCTTAAGCAAATGACCATTTTAAGTGTCAGATGGAACTGTAGTTGGTGGAATGCAGATAAAGTTGTCACAAACACTCCAGGTAGTGCAGATGTTCAGATTATGGGTTTGACACACACTTCATTTTATTCACTTGCAAGGCTATTTCATCAATATGGGGCATTGAAAGACATCAACAAGAAGGGAACATGTTTTAAAGCACCTAAAGAATTAAGCCATGATCTGGTCGAGGATATTGGATGAGATAAGCGGACTCTTCAGATGATTCTTTAGGTTTATCGAGATGTGTTTGAACACTCATTTAATGTTTTGATCTAGTCATTTCCTTTAAAGTTATGTAATCAGACAAAGTTTATGACCTAGTGAAAACCATTTCAATCTCTATTTGTCCTTCCAAATTTCATTTGGAGTATGCATGCTAACAGAGTCATTTGTTTTGAATGTACATGATTTGTGTGATGATGGTTGCTAGTCTTGATGTTACTATATTTGCCATGTTATATGCATGAATGTTGAGTGGTTTGATGATCTTACCTCTTTGAATTTTCATCTCTCCAATATGAGAGGCAAAAATACGATTTTCTTATCTTTTCCCTCAATTGATACAATCTCGGCTAAAGAAGGGTATCTGTAAGCACCCCATTTTTTCCATTCTTAGTTCAACAGAGTCTTACTTGAGAGTAGACATCAAAGTGGGAGAAGTAAGAGAAAATTTGGAAAATACAGGGGAGGCGAGTGAAACTCTCTCAAAAATGATAGTTGATCAGTCCCGGCATACTCTCTATAATGTTTTGAGAATAACTAAGATGATCCCCAATGTCCAAGAGCTTAAGTGAAACCATATTGGTAAGTTGGTGGATCCCAATGCATTTGAATTTTGGTTGTGATTTGGACATGGTTTTTGGTGAGCCCCACAATAAGAAAATGGGTTGCAACTTACATGGATGTGTATGTCTTAGAAATACCTTCGAAATGAGACCATAATCTCTCAATTCTGATATGAAATGAAGAAGATATGGTGATTTTAGTTTGAGAATAAAAAATAAAGGTATTTCCTGAAGATTAATAATATCCACGGGTTTGCATGCAAATTATCGTAAGTTTAATTATTTAAACTTCAAATCCACATAATTTTATTATCCGATGTCTAAATGAGTTGATCCAGTGTCATTATTCCTCATTTTTGGTGCTCTACAAAGTGGACATGGAAAATCTGGGATAGAGGTCTCCGAAGGATACCATGCAGAGCCACAAGCCGATATGCCCACTTAAACTTCAATTCCACATAATTTTATTATCCAATGTTCAAATGAGGTGATTCAAACTCTAGTATTTCTCATTTTTAGTGCTCTACAAAGTGGACGTGAAGGATTTGAGGCAGAGATCTTTGAGGCATCCCATGCAGAGTTGCTAGCCGAATTATCATGAATTGACCTATTTAAACTTTAGAAATTCATAAGTTGGTCATTTTACATCCAAATGAAGTGATTCAAGCTCCAGTATTTCTCATTTTTGGTGTTCTACAAAGTAAATATGAAAAATTTAGGGTAGAGAATGTTAAAAAATTTCATGCGGAATAACGGTGGAAATGGTCTATGAAATGATAGAGAGAGAAAAATAATCTTGGCCCAACCCAACTCAATCCATATCAATTTAACTCAGTCAACCCAAGTCATTCTCAATCCGATTCAAATCGGTTCATCCATGTGCATAGTATTTATATATATATATATATTATATATTGTATACTATATATATGTATGTTATTAAATATATGTGTATATATGTATACAATATATATTATTATATATAGAAGATAGAATCCGAGAAGGGGAAGATTGAAAAAAAAAGGAAAGAAGAGAGAGAAAGGAAAGACGGTGGAGAGAGGGAGAAATATGGAAAGAAAAACTAAAGGAAAAATGGAAAGAAAAAAAAGAAAAAAAATAAAGAAAAGGAAACAAAAAAAATGGAGAAAGGACACGGTAGAGAGTGGGACTCTAAAAGAAAAAGGAAAAAAAAAGAATAGAAAAATGGAAAGAAAAACTAAAGGAAAAATGGGAAAAAAAAAAAGGAAAAAAACAAAGAAAAGGAAACTAAAAAGAGAGAAAGGAGGAAAGAGTTGGAACGTGGACTCAAAACAGAAAAAGAAAAAAAGAAGTAAGATGAAGAAAGAAAGAAAGGAAAAAGGAGAGAAGGGAGACGGGAGAGAAAAGAAGAGAAGGGGGACTCTAGAAAGAAAAAAAGGGAGAGACCAAAGAGGATGGAGGAGATTTGAGGAAGGAGAGAGCTGAGAGAAGAGGAGAAGGAGGGAGAAAGCTAAGATCGAGGAGAAGAAGAAGAAAAAAAGAGAGGAGTAGGCAACTCAAGTAAGTCGCCCCTCCACCTATGTTTTTTTTGTTTTGCTTGTTTCATCACCTCCTGTTGCTACCTAAGATCCAAATAGCAACCCACCTCCATCAGCCCAATAGTCTGTAGAAACCTAATCCAGGAGTCCTCCTGCCACCGTCACCACCTGTACAGTTGAGAAACCAGGCCACTTCTCATCAACCCATCCTTTGAAATACTTACAGGTCATTCTTTATGCAATAAACCCCAACGTTGATGCCTGAATTTCATGAGAAATTAGATCCAGTATGCCAAATTTCATGTGATAAAATTGATCCCACATGTTAGAATTTTGATGAAATTGAATTGATCCCACATGTTGGAATTTTAATGAAATTGAACTGATCCCATCGGATACATGGAATTTTGATGAAATTGAGATCGATCTCATATGCTTGGAATTTTAATGAGGTCGATCCCATATGCTAGTTAAATTTTCATGAATTAATCACATCGTATCCTTAGAATTTTAAATTGAGATCGATCCCATATATGGAATTTTAAAAATTAGATCGATCTCATATATGAAATTTTAATGAAATTAAAATTTGAACCAATCATATGAATTTCGATGAAATTGATCCAATCGTATGAATTTTGATGAAATTGATCCGACTATGGCATATATATTGTGATGAAATTGAATTGATCCAAACATGAATGGAGGAATTTTTTAATTAAGTTGATCTGATCATATGAATTTTTGATGAAATTGAAAATTGATCCGATTGGAAATATGATGAAATTGATCCGATTGTGGAAGTTGATGAGATTGATCCGATTATGGAATTTTGATGAAATTGGTCCGACCACATCCATGGAATTTTGATAAAATTGGTCTGACCATATCCTTGGATTTTTTTATGAAATTGATCGATCCCATATCCTTGGAATTTTGATATAAATAAATCATGGCCTTTGATTTTAGATTTTCAATGAAATCTAGATAATTGATGATTAAATTCAATATGATTAAAAATATGCCCATGTGATGTTGAATTTTTACATGATTAAATCTTGGCCATTGATCTTGAAATTTGATGTGATTAAAATCTAGACATTGATCTAGAGTTTCTAATATGATTAATTTTGAGCCATTGGAAGATTGATTTTTATTTGGATCATGAGAGAATATTAATTGTGAGCCATTGAACGTTTAATTTTGATTTGGATCTTATAATGAAATGAATCTAGCCATTGATCGTGAGTGATATAAATGAATCTGGACCATTAGATTGTCTTGATGATCAATCTGAACGGTTAGATCATGATTTTGAGTGATATAAACCGTTGGATCTTGATCATAACTGATTTAGAAGAATTTGAACCATTGGATTTTAGTCTGATCATGATTATATCTTGATATGAGATCTAAGCCATTTCATCTTGGCTATTTTGATGAAATTTGAGTCCTTGATCATGATTATCATATTTTGAAGAGATCAAACCGTTAGATTGAGGATTTGATCAAGATACATTATTAAAGAGATAAATTGGATCAAAATCATAGATCGAGGATCTGATCTTGAGATATTGAGAGATTCACATTAGACTCCAACCAGAGATCTAGAGAATCTCATCTCATACACATTCATACATACTTTGATTGAGAATGATACATGAGATGTCATGTTTGTTATCTTGATGCTCATATGCTTGTTCAAATGTTTCTTGTTATTATATTAACTTACATGCTTTAATGCTATATTTGAGGTGATATATGTTGTTTGTTGCCATATTTGAATGATATATATTGTTGACAATAACTTAATTTCTGCAACACCCTAGTCGAACTTCCATATCTGTATACCTAGAAGACATATTAGGTGGAGGGACGTGATGTAGACACCTATATTCACAGATAGGGTAAGAATGAAAGTGATAAATTTTAATCAAGAGATATGAAGCCTAGCCCAATACTTTCAAAATTAGGGTTTTAGATTAAGGATAGTTTTAGGACGATCTCTACCTTCAGCTCATCTCCCCTAGGATACATATAACTAGATAGGTATGATGTGAATCAAATCATAGAGCATTTAGGTTCCACACCTTGATCTTAAAAGAATAACATGAATGATTGAATTCGCTTTCGAACTACGTGGATCCTGATTCTTAGGGCAATACCCTAAGATACATAGGTAGTTTGGTGAGACACCCAAACATGGTTCCACATTTCAATCTGTATAGAATAATGAATTCTAGCCTTCCTTAGACCAAGGTAGAGTACACCTGAGTGGTTTTAGGATAATGAATTCTAGTCTTCCTTAAACCAAGGTAGAGTACACCTGAGTAGTTTTAGGTTAGCAAATTTTAGTATTCCTTAGACCAAGGTAGAGTACACCTGAGTGATTTTAGGATAAAATTCTAGTCTTCCTTAGACCAAGGTAGAGTACACCTGGGTGGTTTTAGGTTAGCAAATCTTAGTCTTCCTAAACTGAAGTAGAGTACACCTGAGCAGTTTTAGACTAACCATCTAGGCTTCCTAAACCGAGGTAGCGTACGCCTGAGCAGTTTTAGCCATCCCTTTTGTCTGCCTAGATCAAGGTAGAGTACACCTGAGTGGTCTTAGAATTCTATCTCTTTTGTCTTCTTAGATCAAGGTAGAGTACACTTGAGTGGTCTTAGAATACTATCCTTTAGTCTTCCTAAATCAAGGTAGAGTACACCTGAGTGGTCTTAGAATACTATCCATTTTAACCTTCCTAGATCAAGGTAGAGTACACCTGAGTGATCTTAGGCTACCCAATACCCATTTCATTTCCTAAACCAAGGTAGAGTATACCTGAGTGGTTCTAGAAAATCCATATCCACAACTCTTCATTACAATGAACTACGTTGTACCTAATTTTCAGGACCTCTGAAATATGTAGGCTACTTGGAGGACCTCTCCAAGTATGGTACCACATCTTAGTTTCCTTAGGTCCTCCATATCCATATCATATCCATTATCCATATTCACTTCAACCCATATAGGCTATCTCTAGATTCAATCTCAATCATCATCAAACATAAACTTCAACTTGAACAATTGAATCAAGAAAGCTTAAGCATAAATCACATCCATAAACCTTAATCAAATTCCGTTTGAACTACGTTATGGATTTGATTTCCAGGAATAGAATACGTAGGAAATTTGAGATGTCTAGGACATCTCAGATTCAGTCTATCACCGAATCATCTTTGGTTCGATTTATTGTACATTATTTCTATTTGTTTATTTACTTTGAGAATATGTTTGGCTGAACCTAGGTTAGAAGAACTTAGCAACTTGGCATAGGATCCCCCATGAACCCTAGTCATCATCCATTGACTATGAACAATCAGAACCATAGAATCTAAGGAAAGTATAATCATATAGGAGGCTGATTTTTGGATCGGACAGCTTTGGGTGCCTAACACCTTCTCAAACTGTACCTTGAACGTTTACCCATTCTCTGATAGATCAAAGCCAATATATTGGGTCCAACGAGTCAATAGAAGTCTTTTCTTATGATGAGACTACATTTTTATAGGTCCTAGACCTTAATATAGGTGGCGACTCCCAAATCATTATTTTTTTCGTCCATCAGAGATGGGTGGATGAGAGATGAACTTTGTCCTCACACGAAGCTTTGTATGTTTTTATTACATTTAAACAACAAGTTGAAGGATTCTTTAACAGACAAATCAAAAACTTTTAGTCGGATGGTGGGGGTGAATTTGTGCGTTTTCATACCTATCTAAAGGACCATGGCATATTTCACAGGTTCTCATGTCTCCATACTCAACAGCAAAATGGTACTGTAGAACGAAAACATCGACATATAGTTTATTTTGGACTTACCTTGATGCTTAAATCTAAGCATCCCAAAGAATATTGGGATCATGCTTTTGCCACCTCAATGTACTTGTTTAATTGGATGCCCACACCAGTACTGCATAATTGGTCACCCTATGAGACCCTCTTCAAACAAGCACCGAACTACTCACTTTTGAGGGTTTTCGGGTGCCTTTGTTACCCTTGGTTGAGACCCTATCAATAGCATAAACTGGATGATCGTTCGCTACCATGAGTGTTTCTTGGATGCTTTTTATAGCACAAAGGATACAAATGTCTCCACCATGAAACAAGGAGGGTGTACATATCTAGACATGTAATATTCAATGAGACCGCTTTTCCCTTTTCCACACCATTCGCTTCTCCTATACCATCTCCAACCAAATGTCCCATATATCTTCCACCCCTACCCCTTCCCCATCACCCACCTCACACTGCACCAGCCACTCATGTGACCCAAGGGGTGCACCTAACCCTAGACCGAGAACCCCACCAATCACGAGTCTCACCGCTCCTCTTGCCATCCCTACCCATACATCTGACCCTGAACCAGCTCGTCAAAATGAACCCCAACCCGACCCTCCTACCCCCACTGATCCACTCTACTCCACCCTTGAATCCCATGACTTCCATTCACCCCATGACCGCTCGATCAAAAAATAACATATACAAACCAAAGGCAATGTACACTACCCTCCATCCTATCTGTCAATGCTTCCAGTCCACCATTATCCCAACTGACCCAACCTATTTCGCTACAGCTAATAAAGACATACGGAGGGAGGTCATGTTAACTAAGTTTAATGCATTGCTTAAGAATGGTATTTGGTAATTGGTACCTTATCACTAAGATATGAACATTCTGGGATGCAAGTAGATCTACAAAATCAAGACCAAAGCTGATGGGTTTATTGAACATTACAAAGCACGGTTGGTGGCCAAGAGCTTTAATCAGCAGTTTGGTTTTGACTACGATGAGACATTCAGTCTGGTGGTTAAACCCACCACAATCCGAAGTGTGTTAGCTCTTGCAGTCACTTTGTTAGGATTGAGAGCAAACAAAAAGAAATGATTAAACGTGGTTCAGCACCCCAACGTGGGATGCCTACCTTCACCCAGAGAAAGAGAGACCTCATTTATTCCCAAGAAAAGTTTACAGTTCTCTTCACTTGACAGAGTGTTCTCTTCTATCAGCCTTACCTAGGATTTTTCCCATAGAGATAATATATAGGGACCCTAGAAACCCTAATCCCCTATACAATTATAGATTTACCTCCATACATGTAATAGATTCAAACCCTAATACAAGTACTACCTTGATAACTATGTGGACCCTACAAAATACAAGATACAACCCAATACAGTTTTCACTGGAATCTTCACCAATTGGACATCCAGAATGCATTCTTGCATGGTTTACTGTAGGAACGAGTCTATATGCAACAACCAAAAGAATTCACTGACCTTCATCATCCAATTCATGTATGTCTACTTCGAAAAACACTATATGGCCACAAACAAGCTCCAAAGGCATGGTTTCATCGGTTGAGTGCCTATCTAATCAAAATGGGCTTCAAAGGCTCAAAGGTCGATTCCTCTAATGCTTAGTCCTTTACAAGCTGTTATAGAAGACGAGGAAGCTGTCTATATGCCTGCCCAAGCACCCCAAGTTAGCTCTGACTCAGTTGTCTCTTTTTATCCTACAGAAGGGTAATCGACTTCTTCTGGTGCTAATTTATGTGGATGATTTAATTGTCACAGGCAATGATGCAAGGTATATAGAAACCCAAATCCAAAATTGGGTGATGAATTTGCTGTAAAAGATCTTGGAAAGTTAAACTATTTCCTAGGGATTGAGGCTATTCATAATACCTCCCAACTACACCTCAATCAGTCCAAGTATGCATTCGCCCTATTACAAGGAATAGACATGGTTGATAGCAAACCATGTGCCTCTCCTATGCCCCCATCTAGTTTGAAAATGACTAAATTAAAAGGGGATCTGTTTCTAGATCCCACTCTATATATGAGAACTATTGGGGCGCAACAATACCTAAAATTGACCAGACTAGATCTGTTATACTCAGTTAACAAGTTCTGCAAGTTCATGCACAGTCCTATTATGGGCCCATTGGGCTATTATCAAATGCCTACTCCGGTATATCAAAGGCATAATTTACTATGGTTTCATTATTTCATCAAAAAGTAAACTCGATCTTGTGGCATATACTGATGTAGATTGGGCAAGCTATTCGAATAACAGAAAATCAACAAGTGGCTACTGTGTTTACTTTGGGGTTAACTTAATCTCATGGAGCTTGAAAAAGAAACCGACTGTAGCTCGATTAAGTATGGAGGCTATGTACAAAGGGCTAACAAATACAGCCTCCGAGTTTATGTGGATTCAATACCTATTGCACAAAATTGGCTATGCTCCATCCAACACACCTGTCATTCTGTGTGACAACATTGGAGCCACATATTTGGCAACCAACCAAATCCTACACACTTGCACCAAACATGTAGAAATTGACTATCACTTTGTTCGAGACCAAATGCTGAAGAAGACCTTGGATGTACAATTCCTATGCATTGCTAAGCAAATTGCAGATGTCATGACCAAGCCCCTAGCTGTGCAGCGTTTCCAACATTTTAGGGACAAGCTTACTGTTCGTACTCCCAAGTTACGCTAGAGGGGGTGTATTAAGGTTACAAATGACTACATAACAGAAGGCAAAAATCAAGGAGGACTCTACAAGCTCAAAGACTCAAAGGCTAACCAAGATCGTTTACATGCGGTATAAGAGTTGTTTATACATGGGACTCTCACATGTGATATAGAGAGTCCCATACTAAGTTAAAGATGTGTTTGTAGGACTCCAAGGAGTCCAGCTAAACAAAATCTCTTATTGTAACAAAGGTAATCGTATACTGACTATGTATAAACGATTACTCACATGTAATTGGTATGTGAGTTTTATCTGGAAAACCTTGCACTTTCACTCCAACCCCCTTGTAAGTTCCCATAATACCACCTAATTCCAACGAGAGAGTTATCATGACTCCCATTTTCTACTTCACTCTCTTAGAGAACATTTTTTTCAAATGAAATTATCAACTAAAATTAGAAAGAAAAAAATTAAGAATTTACTTCAAAATTTTTCTCTTGTGCAACTTTTGTTTGAAAACAAACAGAGCTTTAGGATGAAATGTTACGCTAATAGAGAAATATGGGTAAAAAATAGCTAGTACATTTGTTTTGTACCTTCATAAGTTGTCACGAGGTCTCATGATGATGTTGAGGTGTCAATGTTCCTGTCAATCTCTTCTTGTCCACTCCCTCTTCCCTCTCTTTTAATACATCCGCTCTATGGTGTAATATAATGGAGGACCAAATTAGAGAGAGAGAGAGAGGGAGAGAGAGAGAGATAGAGAGAGAGAGGGATCATCCATACTTTCCTCACTCATAGTTTCGGGCAAATATTATGCCAACTAACTAGGGTTGCAAGTTTGGCCCTGACAACCTAAACTCGACCCTAACCTGCCCTAAACCTTGATAGGGTTGGGTTAAGGCCCAAAAAACAGCCAACCCAGGCAGAGTTGGGTTGGGTTAGGCTTAACCCACCCCTTGGGTTGATATATATATATATATATATAGTATCAAACCTTGAGCTGCAATCAGATCTGTTAAACATGGGTTATCATTGATTTGGTTTGTATCTGATATCTTAAACTTTAAGTTATCTTGGATTGATTTATCATATCTATTAAATACTTAATTGTTATATATCTTTGTTATATGTTTAAGAATTTCATGGGTTATTGTATTTGTTATATGTTTCTGGACCAATCAAGACTAACCCGACCCTCAATCAGGGTCAATTAGGGTTAGGCCCAACCATACCATGTCAGAGTTAGGGTTGCACATTTTTTGACCCTGATAGGGTTGGATTGGGTTAGGGTTATGCTTAAGGTACTCAGAGTCAGGGTTAGGATTTTAAAAAATCTGACCCAACCTGGCCCTATTGTAGCCCTACGACTAACAGAGTTTTTACATACAATCACTATTGATTTCTATTACTATGGTTATCATGACACAGAGGTATGGTTGGTCGTTTGGATGCTGGATTGGTTAAATATCAAATTTTGCAGTCCACCATGTATAATTGAACTTTTATTCTTACTTCTTCAACAGTCTATACAATTCAATAATTGACTTTTTGAGCAACAAGTTGACATTATTCTAGAATTAGATTAAAATAAGCTCTTAAGTAGATAATGGGATGGGTATAATCTCCATGAAGTTCTAGTGTTAATAAAATACCTTGTAGCATATTATTTATCTCACAATAAAGAATGGCGTTGGCTTCTTATCAATGTAAGAGGCCTATCTAATACTTGATAGACAATGGTAAGTATTAATTTTATTATTGTGTTTAAAGTCTTAATTCTATCACCCAAAAGAGGGGCAATATATGAATTGATTTTTGGGAATTTTTTTCATATCTAATAAATTATGGGACTTCAAATGACTTCAAATGCCAATTAGGCCACTTAACCTAAGTTAATGAATTCTAAGTTCACAAGTTGCCACATGGCAAATAAGTGGTATGTTATAAAGGACTTCTCATTCATCTCATGGATGAAATTTCAACTCAAAATGAGCAAGCTATAGTGCTATGCATGTTTTAACTATATTTTGCTCTAAATCATTGTAATTTACTTCATAAATATAAGTTCATAAAAGATTTTTTTGTTTATTTTTATTTCATATTTTATTTATAGATATAAGCTCATAAAAGTTTTTTATTTTTTATATATTTATTTATGGGGAGAGGAATAGTACATTAACACCATATATTAAAATCATACACGCTGGAATAGTAGAGAGAGAACATTATCTGTTCATACAAAGGGGATAAAGTAACCAATGAAGTAAGAGCACGAGAAAGCATCTATGAAGGGAGAGAATGTGTAAGAATACGAGAGAATGCTGGCGGACTGGTATTTAATTTTCCCTTTATTTTTTATAGGAAAAAAAAATACATGTTGTCATTGTGTATTTCCCTCTCACATTCCCCATTTTTTCTCTCCTCCTTGAAATTTGAACGCCTCTCTCTTTCAAGCAGCCAACAATCGATCTTCCATGTAATCCCATTTTCCCCACTAGTATATAAGATTATATTATGCCCTGCCAGACTATAAATCTTTCTCCCTATTTTTTATTACAATTTGGATGAGATATCTAAATGTCTTTTAAGAAAAGTCCTTATGAGCTATAAATTAAGGTTGAAAGTGCCTACAATACGTGGGTAAGGTGTTCATCCATTCGTGGGTGGACGATCTGATGATGATGTTTCCATTTGATATATATATACAAAGGTTGATGTCCTCATGTTTATGTATCCTTCTGTTAACAGATGAGTTATCACCATAACTGGTTTGACCGAAGATTCCATTGGAAGACTGTTCTATTGATAATTTAAGGAGATACATGACATGGAATATGCTCAACCTTATATACTTCTTCTTCTTTTTTATTTTTTATTTTTTTTTTTGTAAAACAGACTTCTATTGATTCAGAATAGAATTGTTTGATTAATCACAGAGTGGATACAGACCAATTAACCATCCCTAAATTGGTTAAAGCACTCCAGACAAGGGAATGGGCAACCCTATTAGCCCCCCTTGAGACATGTTGGAAAATTACAAGACCCCCTTTATCAGCCAAAAGTTTAACATCCTCAAACCCTCTCCCACCTAAGTGACCCCATTAATGGGTTTAACCTCAAGGGAGTCAGATTTAACCACTAGCTGAGAAAAATCGATATACTTCTTTATGTTCATATGGGCTAATAAGAGTTTTATAAACAAGCATGGCTGAATGTGGTTGATTAGAAAGTTGGATTGAAAGAACATTGCTTTTCAATGTCTACCTATCAAATTTTGTGGTCCCTTTCCACATCCATCATGTGACATTTCTGTCATTTTGTCATGTATTGATCAAACTAATGGGGGACTAAAGTTGCATTTGGTGAACATTCTTAAAAGGAAAAATTTCATGTACTACCCAAAAAGTATCTATAACATCAACTACCACCCACGAATTTCTGACAACATCAACCTCACCTATTTAACTGACGGAAGAAACTTAAAATAATAAAAGACATTTATACCCTTCTTATTTTAAATTGATAAATGTTAAAATTACTAGTTTGACCTTCAATTGGCCTCCCTGCTCCTCTGTTCACTGACAGTCGGTGATCAACAGAATTGCACTTGGGATGCTCGGAGAAGCTAGCCAGTTTGATGCTCTTAAAGCTGCAAGAAGATCCATATCTCTGAGCTCTTGCATGACATCAATGCATTCCATATTGTTCTGAGGATCAAATGCCGGTGAGATCTCCATTGGATGTTGTACTATTGCTGCATCCATTTGGTAATCGGTTTTCTCCTTTAATATGTTCCACAAAGCAGTGGACAATGAAGACGACGACGTCGAGGACAATGAAGATAGACATACAGTCACATTTTCTGGTGCTAGTACTAGAGCAGGAGCAAAAGGGGATGAAGACAAAGAAGATGAAATACATGGAAAATCAAGGAGGAGGGAAATCACTGCAGAAGATGGAAGAATCATCATCATCAACCCTGTTGTCGTCCCAAACCAGATTGTTTCTTAGCTCGCTTGTGATTCCTGCAAAAGGAAGAGAGGATACCATAGTAATGGTCGGGTAGAGACACCCTTTGGCCACTCTAATGCCTAAGTCAGTTTGAGGGACAAGCAGTATGGGACAAGTAAGAAGGTCTGTCCCTTTTTGAATTAAGGAGATTCGGGTAGGTAACTCGCTCTGAGTTTGAATGTTAGGAAAATGTCTATGTGTTTACATGGGTATGCCTCCTCTATTTATGGGTTTGGAGTGGATGTGGAAGCTGGACATATCCTCTGTCATGGCAGAATGTCCTCCCTGGAGGGTGATTTGCGCCCATTGATTTGGAGATCAGATGATTTTCTACTTAGTCATTCGGGCAGTGGGATCTCTTTCTCAGGATTCCGTTGTCTTCCCCTTGGCAAATATTTAGGATGAGATGGAACTCGGACTTTATTTGATGCGGGTCCCACTTGTATGTTATGATACAACTGACTTGTGACATATGGATCCATCCGTCGAGGTCCAAGGGGCGCTAAAGCCATGGTGGTGAAGAGCTATCAAGGCCTCCATATGGGTAGGGAGCTAAGGCTCCCATCTTCGCGAGGCTCTGAGGTCCACAAGGGCATGAGGTTCCGAGGCAATCGAAGGTACGAGGCTCCGAGGTTCATGACGGTAATCTCATATGCCTTCCATGGTAGCGAGAGTCCGAGGTTCTTCACTATCTCCAGGTGTGGTTCCCGGTTCATCAGGATCTGCTTTCATCTTAGTCCTCTAAGGTAGACAATGCGAGTTAGACCTTCCTTGTTCTGACCCTGGTATACACGTGCTGGAACCGATTAGGGGAGACGTATCCTCCCATATCAGATTCCCCTAGCCCTCACCCACTTCTTGAAGGTGGGGAGGGCAATATGTCTTTTCACCCTGTTTCTGAGACCTCAGAGGTAACTTCATGAGAAGGTGGGACGATTACCTTTTGAGCGAGATTTTTCAAAATCCTAGTGGTGGGTCTTGCCACCCACCTTGTTTTATGTCGATCGTATGGTCATGTCATAAATGTGGCCGTCGTCGAGCGAATGGGGTGAAGCCACGTACATTTTGGCTTTTCCGATGCAACGGTTATGGCCATTTTCGTAGTTTACTAGGTTATTATGGCCTACGTTTGGATTTTTATCTAGATGAGTGGTCTTTAAATATTGTTCATCTTCTCTTCTTTCTACCTTCTTCTCGATCTTCTCTGGTTTTTCTTATTGTTCTTTCTTTGTTTATCTCCGCACAACACTTCATCGATACTCATCACCCACAAGTAAGTATGGGTAGGTTTAGGAAGCCCATCAGTAGGGAAGATACTAACCCTAAACATGAAGCTTAGGGCTAGAACGCCGCAAGGCGATATGGCCAGGTTTTCACTTCCGCTGCTATCCCTTTTGTCATTCTTGAGGAAGGATGGGGTGGCATAATGAGGTCCGGAGGGCTAGGGCTGTTCAAGCTGCCCAAATACAGATAGCAAACCCTAGCCCCCAATAATCTTCTAGAGTCCCATATGGTATCAACTATGCCACCGTTAAAATATCAAGCCGAATGACTTAGGATCGCCTAGATGCCCTTCGGAAGCTTTACAGGGTCCCTGAGAACTTCACCTTCATGCTACCAGAATCGGAGGATCGAATGTGTACTCCTCGCAATGACGCCATTGTGGTGTACGAAGAGATGTTCCAGTTAGGGTTTTGGCTTCCTCCTCCCCCCTTTTACTTCGAGCTGTTGGATAGCTACAGACTGGTACCTCCGCAAATCACCCCTAATGGATGGCGTGAGATTAATAGTTTCTTAGCTCGCTCGAGGTTGGGCTATTTGCCTTTCGAGGTCACTCTCTTCAAAAAATTCATCCATCTTGTCTTCGGAGCACCTACTACTGGGGAAAGTTGGTACTACTTCCAGCGTCGGGGTGATTCGTCTTATACTTCGGCTAAAGACGTCATCACCTCATACCACAACTAGAAGTTTAACTTCTTTTTTTTCTATTGGGATCCATTACCCAAGGACACCTGGCCTCGCAACATCTGGTCCAAGCCTATTTTGTCCTTTGTCAACATTGTCCCCCTAATTAGCCAGGACTTGAATGAGTTTTCTGAGGCAATCTGCACCATTCCTTCCCCGACTGTAGAGCAACTGACTGACCTCTCATTCCTTTGGAATACTGGGCTGGGTAAGCCCTATTTTTATAACTAACTCCATTTGCTTGTATTATTCAGCACTTGAAATTTCTTTTTCTGATTGGCAATGGACACCGGATTGGAGGATCTTGCTGCGATCCTGATGGTCGAGAGCCCACCAAAGGAAACCGACGTCCCTGAGGCTAAAGTTCTTAGTGGTCCTCAAGAAGGGGGGGGGGGCGAGGCCCTCAAACCTATCAAGGTATTTGGGGTTTCTTCTCCCCTTGTGGTCTTTTCTCCCCGACGAGAGGTCATCGCAGCTGAGGGTGGCATCAAGGCACAAGAAGTTGAACCAGAGGAAGGCACGAAGCTTTAAACCTGTGAAAAGAGGAAACATCATCACGAGGTGAGGTTCGAGAAGAAGAAGAAGAAGAAGAAATCCTCTAGGACCGACAAGGGGCCTTGAGGTATATCCGCTTAAACTTTTTTCTTTTCGGCCTCCTATTTTTCCTTGATAGCTTGGTCCTAATTTTAAATTTTCTATTTAGTTGTTGGCGGTGCTCAAGATCAAACTACAGAGTTCACTCATCCTGAGAACATAGAGGATGATGTGACACCTTTTGTGCCCAAGGTCAACATATCGACCAGTCAATCGGCCCTGCAAGCTCTCGCCATTGCAGAAGAGCTCATTCGAGCTATGAGGCTCCCTGTGGATGAGTCAAACTACACCAAGATGTCACTCGACGAGGCCTTCCACCATGAGGCTTGCCATTACATCGAGGTAATTACTGTTGGTGTGGCTTTCATTCCTTAGGCATTTTTTGTGTCGTGACTTCTTCTTTGCTTGCAGACTGGTCATTTCTTACACCAAGCTCGGGAGGCTTTTGTCGACCTTAAGGCTAGGCTAAACTGGGCTCTCCAACGGTTGTCTAACGCCAAGACTCACTGGGACGATGCCTATGCTCTAGCCTAAGAGTATCAAGAGGAGAATTTGAAGTCTCAAGGTCAGGCAAAGGACCTCAATGAGGAGGTCAAGAAGTTGAAGGTGGGCCTTGCTGAGGTTTAGAATGAGAAGACCACACTTTGGTAGGAGCAGGATGATGCTGAGGATAGAGCCAGGGAGGATCGGAGGTCATACGAGGGTCTGAGGGAGACTTGCATGTGTCTTGAGGAGGAAGTTCAAAATGCCAAGGCTACTGTTGAAGCAACAGAGAAAATTATCAAGGATGAGCGCATAGCTCACAGTGCTGCTTTGGTAAAGCTCGAGGCTGCTTCCGAGGTTAGAGTATGGGAAGCAGGAAGAAAGCCTTAGAAGATCTCAAGACTTGGATGGAGTACATGAAGGCTGTGATGGAGTTTTTGCTTAAGCTGGTGATGTCGATGTTGACCTAGACCTGTGACTTTGTTTGGGCCACATATCCTCACTTTGACCTCTCATCAATTAGTGCCTTTAGGATGCTTCGGAGCCACAGCTTCTCTGAAGATGTCACCTCTCCTGACGCTCCCTTCTTCTTCTGGTCAGCCTACCTCCCTGCCCCTAGAGTTTACTCCCAAAGATCAGTCTGCCTCAATCCCTCTTGGGTCGACCCATCAACCTGGTCAAGTTGAAGAAATCTCTCGAGCTAAAGTATCAGTTTTCCCTTTTGAACAAGTTCCCCCCAGGGTCGAGCTGTGAAAAGAAAATGAAATTTGAAAGAGAATAATTTATTAATTTACTAATTTATTTTTTATATGTATTATCTTTCTTTTTTTTCTATTTAAATGAACAAGCTTTTTCTTTTCAACTCTTGTGATTCCTCTATGTTCTCTGATATTGAGATTTGAAGCCAATATTTATCCACCTTCCGAGCTTCGAGGCCCTTTGGGTAGCCGAGGGTGTCGTCGACAGAGTCAATCCTCTGTGCTTCGGCTCCTTGAACTGGTACTGAAGCCAATACTCTATCCTTACTTAGGATAATTGGCCTCGAAGATGGTCTCTTCCAATTGAGGTTCACATAAAGAAAAAAAAAAAAAAAAAAAAAAAAAAATAAAAAAAAAAAACCAAAAAACAAAAAGGGGGGGAGGAAGAGGGGGGGGAGGGGGATTTTTTAAAAAAAAAAAAAAAAAAAAAAAAAAAAAAAAAAAAAAAAAAAAAAAAAAAAAAAAAAAAAAAAAAAAAAAAAAAAAAAAAAAAAAAAAAAAAAAAAAAAAATAAAAAAAAAAAAAAGAAAAAAAAAAGAAAAAAAAAAAAAATAGTTGTGATATGCCCCTATCCTCGATGTCTTGATCACCTTATATGGTCCTTCCCAGCTTGGAGCTAACTTTCCCTGTCTTATTGGTTCTGAGGTCGAGGCCTTCTTCAGTACTAGGTCGCCTACTTGGAACAGCTTTTCCTTCACTTTCTTGTTGTAATGATTGGCTATCCGAGCCTGGTATGCGACATTCATTAGGTGGGCTGCCTCCCTTACTTCTTCTAGAATGTCGAGGCCTATCAACACATTTTCTCTATTTGTCTCTTCATCGAAGTTTACTGTCTGGAATGACCTGTGGACGACCTCGGATGGTATTACAACTTCTACCCCATGGCTAAGCATGAAGGGCATTTCTCCAGTAGGTGTTCTGCTGGTTGTCTTGTACGACTAGAAGACACTTGGGACCTCTTCTACCCATCTTTTTCTTTCCTCTGTTAATCTGTCCTTTAATCTACTTAGGATCTCTTGATTTATCACCTTTTCTTGTGCGATTCTCCTCTTTAGATCTGTCTATTTGATTTTGGATGGTGCACCAAGGTGAAGTGCTGGGTGATCCTGTATTGTTTACAGAAGTCTCAAAATTTGTTCAAATCAATCTGCTTTTCGTTGTCTGTAACTACTGCTTGTGGCATCCCGTATCGATAAACCATAGAGAGTTTGAGAAATTCCATTACTTTTGAAGCTATAATCTTAGGCATTGACTCCACTTCTATCCACTTGGTGAAGTAATCGATAGCCACAATAAATCTATTTCAACCCCGTGGGGAATGGCCCCAGGATGTCCATCCCCCATATGGCAAAGGGGATTGGGCTCGCTATGGGCTGCAGTGGTGTGGCTGGCTGGTGCTGAATTTTGGCATGTCTCTGGCATTGTATGCACTTCTTCACATATTCCTGGCATTGTTTCACTATGCTGGGGAAGTAGTAGCCGTATTTAATTAGCTTTTGTGCCAGTGTTCATCCTGCCTGATGACTATTGCAAAATCCTTCGTGCACGTCTTTAATGGCTCTTCTAGCCTTAGATGGTCGTAGGCATCTTAATAGAGGTAGGGAGAAGGCTTTCTTGTACAGTACATCCTCATATATGATGTACCACTTTGATCTAGTCTATATTTTCCTTGCTTCCTTATGGTCACCCAGGAGCATCCCATTTTTCAAGAAGTCCAGGATCGGATCCAGCCAACATGGCTCGTCTGTGATCATATTAACCATGGCCTCAGGGGCGATGTTTGGTTTATCAAGCCGGCTTAAATATATTGAGTTATTTTCCACCACTAAATTGTTACCCAACAGTTTGGAAAGTTCATCCACCTCAGTGTTTTCTTCCCGATCAATGCTCTGGACTTCAAAGCTTCAGAATGTTGCCATTAGTTCTTTGACTTTTCTAAGGTAGGCTTGCACTTTTGCCAACTTCACCTCATAATCACCCATTACTTATTTTACCACAACTTGAGAGTCATTGTGGGCGGAGATGTATGTGACCATAAGGCACCTTGCCAACTAGAGCCCTGCGATCAATGCCTCATGCTCAACTTCATTGTTGGTAATAGAAAAATCAAATTTAACCGCGCTTCTAACTTTAAAACCCTTCGAACTAATCAACACCACTCCTACCCCAGCTTGATTCTCGCTGTTTGCCCCATCTACAAACAGTGTCTAGGGTGGCGAATTTGGTTCTAAAGGAGGGATCAGTGATCATATTCGTATGGCTGTGCTTGGGTCCTCTAGGTCGTCCACCAACGTGCTTTCAATCAAGAAGTTAGCTAAAGCTTGGGCCTTGATCCCTATCCTTGGTTTGTAGTGGAGATCAAACTCTTCGAGCTCTACTACCTAGTCGATCATTCTTCCTGACATATCGGTCCTCACGAGGAGGGTTTTGCTGTCAAAACCTCAATAATATGAGACAGGAAGTAGGGTCGCAACTTTCTTGCAACGGTTATCAGAGCCAGAGCATGCTTCTTAATGGCCTAGTACCGGGTCTCTGCGTCCAGTAATATTTTACTTACATAATATATCGACCGCTTCATCTTTTCGACCTCTTTGACTAGCACATCACTTATTGTTACTGAGGAAATAGCTAAGTACAGCTGGAGCTCATCCCCTATTTCGGATTGAACAAGTACTGGTGGGGTTGACAGGTACTTTCTTAGTTCTCTGAATGCCTGTTGGCATTCTGGAGTCCACTCAAACTTGTTATTACCTTTGAGTATCTAAAAGAATGGTATGCATCGATCTGCTGACCTCGACATGAAGCGTCCGAGGGTGGCGATCCCCCCTGTCAACTCCTATACCTGCTTTATATTCTTGGACGGATTCATATCTTGTAGGGGGGTTGGCTTCTATCCTTTACTAGGATACCATGAATCCGAGGAATTTTCCTGAGTGCACCCCAAAGGCACATTTGATCGAGTTTAGCTTCATATTATGCTTTCGCCGCACCATGAATGCCTCACAGAGGTCGTCAATGTGTGTTCTCATCTTGAGGTTTTTCACTAGAAAATCGTTGACGTATACCTCCCTGTTCCTTCCTATCTAGTCTTTAAAAATCTTATTTACCAGAAGCTGGTAGGTGACTCCTATATTTTTCAGGCCAAAGGGCATAACTTTATAGCAGTATGTCCCTTGGCTCGTGATGAAGCTCGTACTTTTTTCGTCTTCTATGCTCATTGGGATTTGGTTATATCCTAAGTATGCGTCCATGAATGAGAGTAGTTCATGTCCCGATGTGGCATCTATCAATTGATATATCTGAGTTAGGGGGTCGCAATATTTAGGGCATGTTTTATTGAAGTGGGTATAATCAATACAAATCCTCCACCTATCCCCAAATTTAGGTACCATTAAAACATTAGATAGCCACTCTATGTATTTAACCTCCTTGATAAACCCAGCTTGAAGGAGTTTTTCAACCTCTTTGTTTATTATTTTCTACTAGTCTGGTGCAAAATTCCTCTTTTTCTGCCTCACAAGGCGATGTTGGGGGTTAACTGCCAAGTGGTGTTCCATGAGGCTACTATCGATGCCGGGCATGTTTGCTACCAACCATGAAAACACATCTGCGTTCTCTCTAATAAAGGAGATGAGCTCGTCTCGCATCTCCCCTTGCAGGATGACACCTGTCACACCCCAATTTTGGACTAACCAATGGTGTAATGAACCGTCATGAAAACCAACAGTTCAAATCAGGATCTCGTATAGGCTATGCCAACCATGTTAAACCAAAACACATTCCACAGTAATAATCAGAGATATTTGAGTAAATAGCGGAAGTCTCGTTAATAATGAACTGAGGTCTACATGATAAATAATTAAATGATCCAGTTATCTTCAATTACCCAAAATATAATTAATACATATTACAAGTATCAAAATATGAAAGTAAAACACTAAGCATGGAAGACCCGTATTAAACGAACCGGCCTTACCACCTTGTACCAGGTCTACCTATCATGGTCGAGTCAAGTGGACCAAGTGCATGAAGGAAATCACAAAACCAGGTATGAATTTGACCCAAAACAGTAAATATGAGGGTAGGGTCGCATGCCTAAATAGGTAGGGTCGACCACACCTCAATAGAAGTCCAACCCATGACTTTTCAGTCGTAGGGTTGGATGACTTGAGAACCACAGGGTCGACGGGCACTACGACCCTACGTGCGACCCTATGATGACATACTGAAATCGTAAATTAGGAAACTTTCTTAATTTCAAGGAGTCCTTTCCTAATCTCGATGGGACTTATTTTGGAGGGTTTTCCTCTATAAATAGGACGTCCCTTAGCCTCTTTTACTCCTTTTAGAACCCTAATTGAAAGTGAGAGAAAGAGAAAGAGAAAAAAGAGAAGAAGAAAAGGAAAATTGGAAAAAAGACTAAGGAAGAGGAGGAACTTTAGAGAAACCTCTGAATCTCAGCCAACTTTAGGTACGAGTTTAATTCCCTCATAAATTAAGAGCCTAGAATGGAATATGAAGAAGTTAGGATTAGGAGAAACCCAAATCATCTATCCATGGATGAGTTTCAAAGGAATCCATGGAAGTAATCATCATAGGCAATGGAAAGTGTGTAAAAATCATAGTTATGAGCCAAGAACAATCTTACAATGGACCTACAAGACCACAGGATCGATCACATACCCTCGGGAAGTCCCAGGGAGCATGTGGTCGCACATAGGGTCGATTGGTAACCGACCCCACGTCCGACCCTACACCCTAGGGTCGATTGGGTAACCGACCCTAGGTACTACCCTACCTGCGACCCTATGATTTCAGCTAGTCTAAATTTGTTGGAATTAATTCTAATTAGAATCTATTGACTTGTTAGGTTTTTCTAGTGATTTAAAAGTGATTCTTAAAGCTTGAACGAGGATCTACACTCAATCAAAGGTGAGGGAACAAGACCTAAACTAATTAGATAATAAAAAGTTATTTTTTCTTATTGAGTCCGATACCATGATTGATTCTATGCGTGTATGTGTGTATTGTGCATTTAACATGTCATCCAATATTTTTTCTATTACTGTTCATGCATTTTTAATTTCGTTTATTTATAACATGATGATGATGGTGATGTTAGGAATAGGCATGTGAATGTTTGTGTGTGGTTAGTGTATTTGATGCGAGTGGGACATCAGGGGGAGGACGTGATACTGTGGTTTTTTTCCTGATCACCAGACTCTAGCTCTATCTCTACTCAAGTCTTGTCCACTAACATCGTCGTATCGCCATTACCTTAGCAGAGCTATTACGTCGTAGGGCATCAGGGGAGGTGGTCTCGGACCATGTAGTCTCGGACTCTACCGGGGGACCTTAGCTCTATCTCTATGGAGGTATTGAGGGATGCTGGGGTGAGGCCTTAGATATACTGTTTGACATTAGGATTGGTTAGTTGCGAGTCCAGTTTGCAAGCCCTCGCCAATAGGGGCTTACGTGTTGGTATGGGAGCATGTGGTACTACAATACCGATACTCATTGGGTACACTGTTTCCATGGTAGGTGCATGTGGGACGGCAATGCCGATATTCATTGGGCGGCTTCACACACTCGTGTATAGAGGTGAGGCGGCCTCCGAACCTTTCTATAGCACATTACAAACTTATAAACCAGCCTACATATATGAATTGAATGCATGCATATGTTTGTTGCATTGTTTTGTTTGCTCACTGAGCCATGATGTGTGCTCACCCTTTTCCACGTCGAATATTTTAGTTGATGATGCAGGTACCACGATTGAGGACTACATGAATGCTCCTGTGTACAGGCAAGCGGCGGCAATGGACGCTAAAGTGATGATGGAGTCGCATGATTCAGCATGCGAGTGCAACTCCTGTGTTTTTTATTAAACTTTTATTTGGATTATACAGACAATCTATTTGAATTAATTATTTAAGTTTATGTCTCAGTCTTTTTGGGATAATTGGTTAAATTATTTATTCTATCACATTTAGATTCTCAGATCATTTAATATTTAAGACTTCCGCTATTGGGTATTTACTCTGATTATTGTTGTGGATGTGTATGGTTTAAGCAAACGGACACAGCCTATTTGAGATCTTGGTTGAACCGTTGGTTAATTAGCGGTTCATCACACCATTCTAAATAGTGCAGAATTGGGGTGTAACAACATGGTAACAGAGCTCTCAGGCCCTGTCTATTAAACCAATATATTTCTACAAAGTTCGTGAACTGAGTTAGGATAAAATTTAAAAGCTTTAATAAGAACACACTATAAGTACCTGTGTTGTTTGAGACAAAATTTAAGAAAGAGAATAATGCATATATAAAAGGAGAAACAAGTTTTATATACATCAAGTCAAGAGCACATTTATATACATATACAAAGCGGAGTACAGTCCACAACCCGGACAGTTACTCTGTAATACAAAAAGAAAAAGAAAAAGAAAATAGACATCATGGAGCTGGAGGTGATGGAGGAGGAGGTGCCTCGCGATCTCTATCATAGTCCTCAGCATACACTCTAGTCAACTAGGCTACCTGAGTCTGGGTCGTCTGGAGACTAGCTATCAACTCAGCCATCCGCTGATCAGACGCACGCTGAGCATCTAGGAGCTCTCCCACTCTCCTATCTATCGTGCGCTGAGCATCTAAAAGCTCTCCCACTCTCAAGTCCGTCACATGCTGAGCCTCTCTGATCTCACACAGTAACCCATCATATCATCAGATGGTGGGTGTGAAGGACCAGCCATGTGTGAAGAAGCCCGAGAGGGACCAGCTCTAGTAGAATGTGGAGGTGATGGAGGAGGTATAGCATCTACATCCATATACATGCGGTCCTCATCCTCAGCATCGCCCCTCATGGACCCCTGCTCCGACTGCTGCTGCTGCTGCCGCCTCAGCGTCTGCTATCTCTATCCGAGTATGAGGACGCTCCAAAGCTTTCCTCTCATCATCACTAACCTGAGCATCCCGCATGCCCATCCTACAGATGGCCTCCCAGTCCAGCACCGATGAGAAGGTCTTCTCCTGAATCCTCTCATCCACTAAATCAACACCTAGGCGGGTGAGCAGAGTAGTGATCAGACGTCCGTAGGGCTGGTTGCCTATCTGACCAGGCAGTGTAGCACAGATCATCGTCCTCATGATAATGTAAGGTAGGCAGACAGCTACCTAGTGCAGATGCAGTAGGGTACGTACTGAGTCAACTGGGAGATCCTCACATAGTGTCCACTCTGGTGTATCAGGTTGTGCTGGATGATCTTGCAGTACACCCGAGGCTCTAGAAGTAGGTTGATCGCTTTCATCTCCCAGCGATCATCTCTGATAAGCTAACTATCAATCTCAGCACGCATCTCCAAGGAAAGGAACTGGGGCTCCCTGGGAGCACAGTACACTAGAGGGCCATCATTTGATATGCCTAGAAGATCAGCCAACTGCTGGCAGTCAAAGGAAACCTCTACCCCTTTGACGTAGCTCGTGATCCTGAGCTCCCTACCCCTCTCTGTGTCATTATGATCCCCACCACCTGGAGATTGCAATAGAACTGTCTCACCAAATTCGGATGGGTGCATGCGTCATAGGTGATCACAGGAAGCCAGCCTATGTCACCAAATGTCCCCTCCACGTTGAGCAAGGCTAGACTAGCCAAGTCCACACAGCGACCCCCCTCTACCTTCTTACGCTCATAGCGAGCATACTAAGCTTCGGCCTCGTTGGAGCGAAAATGAACTGGATCATGAGTTCTAGGAACTTTGGTACGAGCCATATTATCTGCCAAAACAAAGAAAACAGATAATAAATCAGTAAAGACAAAAAATTTAAAAATTTCGGCATTATAACGGCATAAATTGGTCAAAAGCCTCACTTTTCACCCATACACTTGGGCAGGAGGACTTACATAGGTTCTAAATCATCCTGCAAGGCTCATACAGTTGGAAATTTAATTTTGAAAGATCGAATTTGAAGAAATTTCAATAAATTTGAAAAAATCTTGAAAATTAGGTCAAAAATTAAAAATTTCAAGTTTCTCGATAACTAACCGATGAAACTCGAATATTTTTTAGGGCTTTCGTCCATTGGGTGACCATTAGCAAAATCCACCCATAAAAATTAAATTTTTACGGTTAGAAAAAGTTTAATTTGAAGAAAACGATGTAAATGGACAAAAACCTAGTTAGAAAGCTTTAAAAACGTGAAACAGTAAGAGAGCATACCTAAAGAGAAGGAGTGGGAGTCATGAACGGAAGATATGATCACTAAACAGGTAGGGGTCGATACAGTAGCAACTCAGAGAAACGGGTTAAGTTGGAAGCAAGGAGAAAGAATGGGAAATGAATCCAAAATCGAATTTAAAAACCTGATTCTGGGTCGTAGAGTCGCAGAATTCGACCAAAACATGCGACCCTACGTCAGACCCCACCATCGACCCTAGCCTCTCGGTGATCTGACAGAGAACTAGGGGTTGAACATAGGGTCGGACAACTACCGACCCTACCATCGACCCTAGCCTCTCGGTGATCTGGCAGAGAACTAGGGGTCGGATCTAGGGTCGGACATATACCGACCCTACCATAGACCCTAGGCTCTCGGTAAGCTGACAGTGATTTTCAGGGTCGCATACCCTGGGGTCGCATAAGGACCGACCCTACCATCGACCCTACGATGGAAAACACAGTATTTTGTCAGAAAGATCTGAAATTTTTGAAATTTATATTGATTAGTTGGATGAATGACTGAAGAACAACTTATATTGATTGCCTCACATGTGCTATGATTGTGTACAAACACTACCATCATCAGAACAGAAAATGGTTGGGCGAAGAGTGACCAGACAAAGCCGTAACTCTATTCCACCACCACCACCTATGGAGGAAGACAGCCATATACATCCTGAGATACAGGAGAATCTGAATACGGCACCGCCCGTGGCTAATGTCCAGACAAATCCTACTAACTTGCCAGCCCCACCTACGGATCTGGCTACGGCAGTAATGAACTTGGCACAACAGCTACAGCAAATACAACATGTACAATCTAATATGCAAGCTGCCATAGGCATGGCTTTTCCAACTGCACATACGACACCGATGCCAGCAAGACAGGTAGGCACAGTACCAGGGGGAAGTAACACGGTACCCCATGCACCTCAAACACCAGTCATGCAGGCTCTAGTGCAGAACCCTGAAGTAGCTCAAGGTGGTTATCAGTACCAACCACCTATGTATGGGGGCTTACACTCCATATTAGCTGGACCACTCCTACCTGGTCGAGCGTTTTCTAAAGATGAAGCCCAAAGAATTTAATGGCAAGCCAGTATATCCTTTGTGGCCAGCACACTGGATTGAATAAATGGAAAGAAATTTTATGATGATGACAGTGAATGAGGAGGAGAAAGTGTTGTGTGCTAAAATTATGCTAAAGGGTGATGCACACCATTGGTGGAAGTCTACCAGGACGTATTTGTTAACCAAGCACACCCACTTGACCTGGGGTATATATAAAGAGGCATTCTTTGAGAAGTACTTCCCTTGTCACACCCAAATTCTGCACTAATCAGAATGGTGTGATGAACCGCTAATAAACCAATGGTTCAACCAGGATCTCTAATAGGTTGTGTCCGTTAAAAATGAAACCATACACATCCACAACCATAATCAGAATAAATACACAATAGCGGAAGTCATAGTAATAAATGAACTGAGAAATCTAACTATGATAACCATAATAAAATATCAAGTTATTGTTGTATCAACTGAGACATAAATAAATAAAGTATCAATTACATTCCCTTAATAATTCAAACAAAAATCTAATAGAATACGAATGAGTTGCACTCGCATGAGGGATCATGCGTATCTACTAAGTCTTCGGCTTCCATTGCAGTGACACGCCCGTACACCGGAGCATTCATATAATCTTCGACAGAGGTACCTGCATCATCAACTAAAAATATTCGACGTCGAGAGGGTGAACACACATCATAGCTCAGTGAGCAAACAAAACAATGCAACAAACATATGCATGCATTCAATTCATATCTGT
Source organism: Protea cynaroides (assembly GCA_028583415.1). NCBI lineage: Eukaryota > Viridiplantae > Streptophyta > Magnoliopsida > Proteales > Proteaceae > Protea > Protea cynaroides. The sequence goes on along the minus strand of CM053268.1, from coordinate 6,314,199 downwards.
GGTCTGATAAATAAGTTTGCAATGTGCTATAGAAAGGTTTGGCGGCCGCCTCGCCTCTATGCACATGGTGTGGAGGCCCACCTAAAGGTTAACGTTTATTGTTGTCCCCATCCACCCTACCATGGAATAAAGATAGAGCTAAATTACCGAGGCCCGGCCTATGATACTTCCCCAGATACTCTACCCATACCAACACGTAAGCCCCTGCTGGTGAGGGCTTGCAAACTGGGCTCGCAACTAACCAATCCTAATGCCAATCAGTGTATCCAAGGCCTCACCCCAGCATTCCTCAATACGTCCATAGAGATAGAGCTAAGGCCCCCCAGCAGAGTCCGAGACTACACGGTCCAAGACCACCTCCCTTGATACTCTACGACGTAATAGTTTTGCTAAGGTAATGGTGATACGACGATGTTAGTGGACAAGACTTGAGTTAGAGATAGAGCTAGAGTGTTGAGGCCCGGCCTATGACACCCCCCTTGATACTCGCTCGCATCAAGCACACTAACCACACACATACATTCACATGCCTATTCCTATCATCATCATCATCATCATCATCATGTTATAAACAATAAATTTAAATATGCATGAACAGTAAAAATAGAAATATTGGATGACATGTTGAATGCACATACAAGCATACATGCATAGAATCAGTCATGGCATCGGACTCAAGAAATAAAAATAGTTTATTATTAACCAATTAGTTTAGGTCGTGTTTCCTCACCTTTGCTTGATTGTAGATCATCTCTCAAGCTTTAAGAATTAACTAAATATCACTATTATATCACTAGAAGACCTAATCAAGTCGATAGAATTTAATTAGAATTAATTCTGATTTTAAAAAGCTTACTGTTAACTGGGGGGTCGATGCCAAGGTCGGAGGTCCCGTCGACCCTAGGTGCTACCACCCACATTCTGGACTTCCTGAACACTGGGGGTTGATGTTAGGGTCTGGTAGGGTCGATTCTCCATCGACCCCCCGTGCAACCCCCCGTGGGTTTAGTCAAAATTTTCATCCTACAGTTCATTCTTTCATGTTTGGGTCCTATGGCTTGCTTCTATAATCCATTCCATACATGTTCTATAGTTTAGAACCATATTTTATTCACCTCTATGGTTTTAATGATTTCTCCCATGGTTTTCCGTTAAAACCTAACCATAGGTGGATGATTTGGGTTTCTCCTAGATTATTCCCTCTTCGCTATCTATTCTAAGGTCTTAAGAACTACATGGAGATAGTATCCATACCTGAGAATTAGGCTTGTTTCTCTAAAACCTTCTCTTTGATCTTCTTCTCCACTTTCCTTCTCTTCTCCTTCTCTTCTCCTTTTCTTCTATTTCTCTCAATCCAATTAGGGTTCTAAAAGGAGTGAAAGAGGCTTAGGGACGTCCTATTTATAGAGTAGAAACTCCCAAAATAAGTCCCATTGAGATTAGGAAAGAATCCCATTGAAATTTGGAAAGTTCCTAATTCACGATTTCCGTAGGCAGACAGGGGGTCGATGAGGGGGTCGAAGATCCCGTCGACCCCTAGTTCTAAATTGTTCGACCCCCGGTCAGAAACTCAGGGTTTGACTTTTTATATTGGGGGGTCCGACCCTGCTTAGCTGGGTGTGCGACCCTCCCCCCTATTTTAGTGTTTTTGGGTCAGTTTAATACCTGGGATCGTTATCTCCTTCACGCAGTTGGTCCATTTGGCTCGACCATGATGGGTAGATCTGGTTCAAGGTGGTAAGACCGGGTTAGTTCGATAGGGGACTTACAACTCCCCCCTACTTATAAAAATTTCATCCTCGAAATTGAACATACCTTTCAAGTCAAATAGATGAGGATATTGCTTTTGCATAGCATTCTCTTCTTCCCATGTGATTTCTTCCATATCTTTACTTCTCCAAGTGACCTTAACATAATAGATATCACGGTTGCATAGTCGTTGAACCTTTCGACTAATGATTTCAGTTGGGGCTACTTCAAACATCAAATCTTCAGTCAAATCAGGTAGGTCTATTGTCAAAACGTGCATCGGATCCTTGACATACTTCTTCAATAAGGAAATATGAAATACGTCATGCACACTTGACATAGATGGTGGTAGTGCTAACTGGTAAGCCACTTTTACACGCTTACCTAAAATCTCATATGGCCCGACATATCTCGGACTTAATTTCCCTTTCTGTCTGAACTGTTTCAAACCTCGCATAGGCGATACTTTTAAGAATACTTTATCACCCACGACGAATTCAAGGTCTCGGCGTCGAGTATCTGCATATTGTTTCTAACGATTCTGAGTTGTTCTTACTCTTTCCTTGATAATGTCGACCACTCGACAAGTCTCTTCAACAAATTCCGGTCCAACAATACTACATTCCCCAACTTCATTCCAAAACAAAGGAGTTCGACACTTCCTGCCATATAGTGTTTCATAGGGTGACATCTGTATAGTAGCCTGATAGCTATTGTTATAAGCGAACTCAATCAATGGAAACTTTTCATCCCATGATCCTTTAAAATCAATTACACATGCTCAAAGCATATCTTTTAGAATCTGAATTGTACGCTCTGACTGTCCATCTGTCTGTGGATGGAATGCAGTACTAAACTTCAATATTGTACCCATAGCCTTTTGCAATCCTTCCCAAAACTTTGAAGTAAATCGTGGATCTCTATCGGACACAATGCTTTCAGGTACACCGTGTAATCACACAATGTTATCCACATACAGCTTAGCTAACCTCTCTAGTGTATACTGAGGTCGTATAGGTATAAAGCGAGTTGTTTTAGTCAGGCGGTCTACAATTACCCAAACTGCGTTAACCACTCGAGGAGTCAATGGTAATCCTGTGACAAAGTCCATAGTGATGCAGTCCCATTTCCATGCTGGTTCCGATAACGGTTATAACAGTCCGGCCGATCTTTGTCGTTCGGCCTTTACTTTCTGACAATTTAGGCATTGAGACACGAACTTAGCTATATATGCTTTCATTCCTCTCCACCAATATAATTTCTTTAGATCATGATATATTTTTGTACTTCCAGGATGTATCGAATAGATGGTGGTATGGGCTTCTTTCATCAATCGGTGTCTAATGTCCAAGCTTTCTGTTTTAGGTACACATATTCTTCCTTTGTACTTCAGTACCTTTTCTTCATCCAAGGTGAACTCAGGGATAGTCCTACCTTTATCAATGTCCTCTTGTACCATTCTTAGGTAAGGGTCTGATTTGATAGCTGTCTTTACTTCATCAATTATATCCGGTATAATCTTCAATGCGGCGAACATATTTGAAAACCGATGAATAAACTCTTGGCTGGCTGATCTATCCGGTCCATCTATCACAAACTGCTCATTATCGTAATTGAATACCTTCCCGGTAGTACACATTGCGGAAGTTGTGCTAACCTCTCCCTGAGATTTTATCACTACTCAACGCATCGGCTACTACGTTAGCTTTCCCCGGATGATACTGGATATCACAATCATAGTCTTTCAATAATTCCAGCCATCTTCTTTGTCTCATATTCAACTCCTTCTGATTAAATAGATAAGTAATACTTTTATGGTCTGATTTAATCTGAAACTTCTCCCCGTATAGGTAATGTCTCCATATCTTGACAGCATGTACTACTGCCACTAGTTCCAAATCATGAGTGGGATAGTTCTTCTCATGTGCCTTCAACTGTCTTAAGGCATAGGCAATTATTTATTCTCCTTGCATAAGTACGCATCCTAATCCCAATCCTGACGCATCAGTGTACAAGGTAAATGGCTGTCCTGGAAATGGAATAGTCAAGATCGGAGCGGATATCAATCAAGCCTTCAATGTTTGGAAATTCTTCCCGCATTTATCAATCCAAACAAACTTCTCGCCCTTCTTAGTCAAACTGGTAAGAGGTACGGCAATTCGGGAATAGTCTTCCACAAATCGTCGATAATACCCAGCTAGACCCATGAAACTTCTAATTTCTGCAACGCTCTTTGGTGCTTCCCACTTTACAATAGCCTCGATCTTGTTGGGATCTACTTTAATTCCTTCAGCGGATACAACATGGCCTAGAAATGCGACTTCCTTTAGCCAAAACTCACACTTTGAAAATTTGGCGTAGAGCTTCTCCTTCCGTAGTTACTGCAGAGCGGCGTTTAGATTCTTAATATGAGTTTCCTCGTCTTTGGAGTAGACCAATATATCATCAATGAATACAATAACAGACGTATCCAACATATCGTGGAAAACCCGGTTCATAAGTTTCATAAAGGTTGCTGGTGCATTCGTCAATCCGAAAGACATGACCAAAAATTCATAATGTCCATATCTGGTCCTGAATGCTATCTTGGGAATATCTCCGTCCTTAATCTTCAGCTGATGATAACCTGACCGAAGATCAATCTTGGAGAACACTTTGGCACCTTGCAACTGATCGAACAGGTCATCGATCTAAGGCAATGGATACCGATTCTTGATTGTCAGTTTATTCAGTTCTCGATAGTCAATACATAAGCGACGCTACCGTCCTTTTTCTTCACGAATAATATTGGCACTCCCCATGGTGATATACTAGGGAAAATGTAACCCTTGTCCAGCAGTTCTTGTAGTTGTACTTTCAATTCCTTCAGTTCAGTAGGAGCCATTCGATAAGGTGCTTTCAATACTGGTCCGGCTCCAGGTATAAGATCTATAACAAACTCTGTAGCTCGGTCGGGTGGTAATCCTGGTAGTTCTTTCGAAAATACGTCTGGATAGTCATGGACGACATCGATATCCTCCATTCGTGGTGCTTCCTTGGTAAGGTCGACCACATATACTAAATACCCGACTGCTCCTTTCTCAAGGCACTTCTTAGCCTTTAGCGCTGAGAGTATGAGCTTTCGTTTACGGGGAAGTTTGGTTCCCACAAAACTGAACTCTGCTCCTTCCTTATCTTTAAATGTCAGCTTCTTTTCGACACACAATAGGTTTGCAGAATGCCGAGCTAACCAGTCCATTCCCAAGATGACGTCAAAGTCTGTCATCTCAAGTTGGATCAAGGTTGCATCCAAAGTCTTTTCATCAATATAAACAACCATTTTCTAACTCCACTTCTAATCCCATAGGTGATCGTACAAGCAGTTTGTAGTCTAAGGATTTAAGGGGTAGATTTAGCTTCTTTCCAAATGACACAAATATAAAAGAATGAGTAGCTCCTGAATCAAAGAATACTCTGGCGGGAATGCCATTTATAGGTACGATACCTGTGATTTATTTAACTTAGTCTACATGCTCATACAATGTAATACAACTAACTAAAAAAAATTTAAGTCATACCTGTGACCACATCAGGCCATGCGGCAGCATCCTCAGATGTAACCACGTAAACTCGTCCTTGATGTAGCTGCTTCTTGGGCTTAGGGCATTCCCTTGCCATATGTCCCACTTGATTGGAGTTATAACATTTCATCCCTTCAGTAATTGGCTTTGGTTGCGGTTGAGCTACGGGAGTAGTCTTGGTTGCAGCGGTAAAGCCTTGAGCACGGAAGGGTTTGAATGTCTTGTTATTCCCTCCGTTATAAGAATTTCCAGCTGGTCTTTTTATACATCTATTTTGCATGAAATAACTCTCCTTCTGGCTCGATTCTATAACTCGAGCAATTTGTGCAGCTTCATTATAGATTTTCTTTTCATGTCCTAGAACATGCTAGCGGATGCTTCCCCTAAGTCCCATGACGAACCTTCGGGTCTTTGTGTTTTCCTCTTGCATACTGGCGGGTGCAAAGAAGAACAGCTCTTCATAACACTGTTGATATGCATCAACGGTCATCTGCCCCCGATATAAACTCAGAAACTCTCTTTCCATAGAATCTCTGAAACTTTTAGGAAAGTACTTCTCAAAGAATGCCTCATTATAAATATCCCAAGTCAGTAGGGCGTGCTTTGTTAATAAATATGTCCTGGTAGACCTCCACCAATGGTGTGCATCTCCTTTCAGCATAAAGGTGGCACACAATACTTTCTCTTCTTCATTCACTGTCATCATCATAAAATTTTTTTCCATCTCGTCAACCCAGTGTGCCGGCCATAAGGGATCTGCTGGCTAGCCATTAAATTTCTTGGGCTTCAGTTTCAGAAAACGCTCCACCAATCTGGAGTGGTCTAGTTGTTGCAGGACATATGCCCCATACATAGGTGGTTGGTATTGATATCCACCTTGAGCTATCTCAGGATTTTGTACTTGAGCCTGCATGATGGGAGTCTGAGGTGCGTGGGGTACTGTGTTACTTCCCCCTGGAGCTGTACTTGTCTGTCCTGCTGGCATTGGAGGTATCGGTGCAGCTAGGAAAGTCATACCTAAGGCAGCTTGCATAGTAGCCTGTGCCTGTTGCATTTACTACAGCTGTTGGGCCAAGTTTAATACAACTGTAGCCAAATCTGTAGGTGGAGCTGGCAGATTTGTAGGATTTGTCTACCCATTTATGATGGACGGTGTCGTATTCATATTCCCCTGTGTTTTCAGGTGTGTCTGGCTATCTTCCCCCACAGGTGGTGGTGGTGGGATAGAGTTACGGCTTTGTCTGGTTACTCTGCGTCCAGCCATTGTCTAATCTGGTAGTGGAATTGCCTGAAAGTCATTGAACACGTGAGACAATCATTATATAATTCATTCTCATATTTTAAAATCACTAACAAATGCAAATTTCAAATTTTTTAGATCATTCTGTCGAAAATGCTATATTTTCACTGCAAGGTCGATGGTGGGGGTCGATGGATGTCCGACCCTCAGTATGCGACCCTGAGGAATCACCAATTCTTCCCAAGAGTCAGGGGTCGATGGGGGGGTCAGAGGATGTTCGACCCAGGGTGCGACCCCTGGTTCTCTGTCAGAATACCGAGAGCCGAGGGTCGATGCGGGGGTCGATGGGTGGGTCGATGGTTTTAGTTGAATTTTCCGACCCCCGGACTAAAAATCAGATTTTTAAGTTCCGATTCAGAGTCCATTTCCCATTCTTTCTTCTCCGCTTCGACTTGTCTCGTCCCTCTGAGTTGCTACAGTGACAACTCCGATCCATTGGTGGTTTGTGCTTCTCGTTTCGACATCTACAAATCCTCTACAGGTATATCTTCTACGTTTTCATGTTTTTAGGTTTCCTTACCTAGGTTTTTGCTCGTATATCTCGTTTTCTTCAAATTAAATTTTTTTCAACCGTAAAAATTTGATTTTTATTGGGGGCTTTTGTTGTTGGTGACTCGAGGAACGAAAGCCCTCAAAAATATTTGAGTTTCATTGGTTGGTTATCGAGAAACTCAAAATTTACCCTTTTTGCCCTAATTTTGTCGAAATTTTGAATTTCTTAAAATTTCTTCCAATTCAATCTCATTAGCTAAAATTTCTGACTATATGAGTCTCACAGGATAGTTTAGGATCTATGTAAGTCCTCTTGCCCACGTGTATGGGTGAAAAGTGAGGCTTTTGACCAATTTACGTCGTTATAATGTCAAAATTTTGGGTTTTTCATATCTACTAAGCCATTATTTGTTTTTCTTTCTTATTTGCAGATACTATGGCTCGTACAAAGGTTCCTAGGGATCGCGACCATCTTCGCTTCCGTTCCAATGAAGTCGAGACGCAATATGCCCACTACGCTTGTAAGAAGGTAGAGGGAGGCCGCAAGGTGGACTTGGCTAGCTTGGCCTTGTTTAATGTGGAAGGGGCTTTTGGCAATATGGGATGGCTCCCTGTCATCACCTATGATGCCTGTACCTGTCCTGACTTGGTACGACAGTTCTATTGTAATCTCCAAGTGATGGGGATTACAATGACGTTGAGAGGGGTAGTGAGCTCAGGATCACTAGCTATGTCAAGGGAGTTGAGATTTCCTTTGACTATCCGCAGCTAGCGGACTTGTTGGGTATCTCATATGATGGCTCCTTCATATTATGTGCCCTGAGAGAGCCTCAGTTCTTTTCATTACAGATGAGGGCTGAGATAGACCATCAGCTCATCAGAGAGGATCGCTGAGAGATGGAAGCGAGTTACCTACGTTCAGATCCACGGGTGTACTGCAAGATTATTCAGCACAATCTGATACCACAAAGTGGTCATTATGAGAGGGTCTCCCAGTTGACCCAGTATCTGTTGTACTGCATATGCACTAGGCAGCCCGTCTGCCTTTCCTATATCATCATGTGGACGATGAACAGTGCCACGTTGCCCAGTCATACTGGCAACCTTCCTTATGGACGCATATCACTACACTGCTTACCCGCCTGGGTGTTGACTTACTGGATGAGAAGATTAAGGAGAAATACTTCTCATCGCCTCTGGATTGGGAGGCCATCTGTAAGATGGGCATGCGGGATGCCCAGGTCAGCGATGAGGAGAGGAACGCGATGGTGCGCCCTCGCACTCGAGTGGAGATGGCTGACGCTAAGGTAGCAGCAGCAGCCGCTGGAGCAGGGGTTCATGGGGATGATGACGATCGTCTATACATGGATGTGGATGCCATACCTCCTCCATCACCTACTCATACTACAAGAGCTGGTCCTTCTTCTTCAGCTGGTCCTTCACATGCAGCTAGTCCCTCGTATGCACCTTCTGATGGCATGATGGGGATATTGCATGAGATACGAGAGGCTCAGCGCATGTTTGACCTGAGGATGGGAGAGCTTCTAGAGGCTCAGCGCTTGTCCAATTAGCGGGTGGGAGAGCTTCTGGTTGCTCAATGCATGTCGGATCAGCAAGTGGGAGAGCTTAGGGATGCTCAATGCGTGACTGACCAGCGGGTGGCTGATCTCACAGTTAGTCTCCAGACGACCCAGACTCAGATAGCTTGGTTGACTAGAGTCTACGCTGAGGACTATGATAGAGACCGTGAGGCACCGCCTCCCCCATCACCTCCAGCTTCTTGATGTATTTCTTTTATCTTTCTTTTGTACTTCAGAGTAACTGTCTGGGTTGTGGATTGTACTCTTCTTTAATCATATATATATATATATATATATATATATATATATATATATATATATATATATATATATATATATAAACGTTTGTTCTTCTTTTGGTTTTACATAAATTTGTTTCTCCTTTAATAGATGCATTATTCTCTTTCAGTTTTGTCTCAAACAACACAGATGCTTACGGTGTGTTATTATTACATCTTTTAAATTTTTATCCTATCTCAGTTCACGAACTTTTGTGGAAGTATACGGGTTTCACAGACAGGGCCTGAGATGCTCTGATACCAAGTTGTCACACCCCAATTCTGCACTATTCAGAATGGTGTGATGAACCGCTAATAAACCAACGGTTCAACCAAGATCTCTAATAGGCTGTGTCCATTAAAAATGAAACCATATACATCTACAACCATAATCAGAATAAATACACAATAGCGAAAGTCTTAGTAATAAATGAACTAAGAAATCTAACTGTGATAACCATAATAAAATATCAAGTGATTGTTGTATCAACTGAGAGATAAATAAATAAAGTATCAATTACATTCCCTTAATAATTCAAACAAAAATCTAATCGAATACGCATGAGTTGTACTCGCATGAGGAATCATGCGTATCTACTAAGTCTTCGGCTTTCATTACAGCGATACGCCCGTACACCGGAGCATTCATATAATCTTCGACAGAGGTACCTGCATCATCAACTAAAAATATTCGATGTCGAGAGGGTGAGCACACATCATGGCTCAGTGAGCAAACAAAACAATGCAACAAACATATGCATGCATTCAATTCATATCTGTGGTCTGGTAAATAAGTTTGCAATGCGCCATAGAAAGGTCCGGTGGCCACCTCGCCTCTTTGCACAGGGTGTGGAGGCCCGCACAAAGGTTAACGTTTATTTTCGTCCCCATCCACCCTACCATGGAATAGAGATAGAGCTAAAGTACTGAGGCCCGGCCTATGACACTTCCCCTGATACTCTACCCATACCAACACATAAGCCCCTACTGGCGAGGGCTTGCAAACTGGGCTCGCAAGTAACCAATCCTAATGCCAATCAGTGTATCCAAGGCCTCACCCCAGCATCCCTCAATAAGTCCATAGAGATAGAGCAAAGGCCCCCCAGCAGAGTCAGAGACTACACGGTCCGAGACCACCTCCCCTGATACTCTACGATGTAATAGTTCTGCTAAGGTAATGGCGATACGACGATGTCAGTGGACAAGACTTGAGTTAGAGATAGAGCTAGAGTGCTGAGGCCCGGCCTATGACACCCCCGATACTCGCTCGCATCAAGCACACTAATCACACACATACATTCACATGCCTATTCCTATCATCATCATCATCATCATCATCATGTTATAAACAATAAATTTAAATATGCATGAACAGTAATAATAGAAATATTGGATGACATGTTGAATGCACATACAAGCATACACGCATAGAATCAGTCATGGCATCGGACTCAAGAAATAAAAATAGTTTATTATTAACCGATTAGTTTAGGTCGTGTTTCCTCACCTTTGCTTGATTGTAGATCATCTCTCAAGCTTTAAAGATTAACTAAATATCATTATTATATCACTAGAAGACATAATCAAGTAGATAGAATTTAATTAGAATTAATTCTGATTTTAAAAAGCTTACTGTTAACTGGGGGTCGATGCTAGGGTCGGAGGTCCCATCGACCCTGGGTGCTACCACCCACATTCTGGACTTCCCGAACACTGGGGGGTCGATGTTAGGGTCTAGTAGGGTCGATTCTCTCCATCGACCCCCCGTGCTACCCCCCGTGGGTTTAGTCCAAATTTTCATCCTACAATCCATTCTTTCGTGTTTAGATCCTATAGCTTGCTTTTATAATCCATTCCATACATGTTCTATGGTTTAGAACCATAGTTTATTCACCTCCATGGTTTTAATGATCTCCCCCATGATTTTCCATTGAAACCTAACCATGGGTGGATGATTTGGGTTTCTCCTAGATCATTCCCTCTTCACCATCTACTCTAAGGTCTTAAGAACTACATGGAGATAGTATCCATACCTAAGAATTAGGCTTGTTTCTCTGAATCCTTCTCTTTGATCTTCTTCTCCACTTTTCTTCTCTTCTCCTTCTCTTCTCCTTTTCTTCTCTTTCTCTCAATCCAATTAGGGTTCTAAAAGGAGTGAAAGAGGCTTAGGGATGTCCTATTTATAGAGTAGAAACTCCCAAAATAAGTCCCATTGAGATTAGGAAAGAATCCCATTGAAATTTAGAAAGTTCCTAATCACGGTTTTTGTCGGTAGACTGGGGTCGATGAGGGGGTCGGAGATCCCGTCGACCCCTGGTTCTAAATTGTCCGACCCCCGATCAGAAACTCAGGGTCTGACTTTTTATATTGGGGGGTCCGACCCTACCTAGCTGGGTGTGCGACCCTCCCCCCTATTTTAGTATTTTTGGGTCAGTTTAATACCTGGGATCATTATCTCCTTCACGCACTTGGTCCATTTGGCTCGACCATGATGGGTAGACCTGGTTCAAGGTGGTAAGACCAAGTTAGTTCGATACGGGTCTTACTTCCTTAGAAGTTTTAGAGATTCTATAGAGAGAGAGTTTCTGAGTTTATATCAGGGACAGATGACTGTCAACGCATATCAACAGCATTATGAGGAGCTGTTCTTCTTTGCAAGAGGAAGATACGAAGACCCGAAGGTTCGTTATGGGACTTAGGGGAAGCATACGTGAACATGTCTTGGGACTTGAGAAGAAAATCTACAATGAAGCTGTACAAATTGCTCGAGTGATAGAGTCGAGCTAGAAAGAGAGCTACTTTGCTCAAAATAGGGGTATCAAAAGGCCTAATGGGAATTCTTATAATGGAGTGAACACCAAAACATTCATACCCTTCCATACTCAAGGCTTTAATGCTGCAGCCAAGACTACTTCAGCAGCCCCATTGCAACCAAAGCAAAGTAATGAAGGAATAAAATGTTTTAACTGCAATTAAGTGGGACATATTTCAAGGGAGTTCCCTAAGCCCAGAAAGCAGCTACAGCAAGGAAGAGTTTACGCTGTTACATCCGAGGATGTTGCCGTATCTCCTGATGTGGTCACATGTATGACATGAACCTTTTAAATTGTATTACATTGTATGAGCATGTAGACTAAATTAAAACAAATCACAAGTATCGTACCTATTAATGGCATTCCTGCCAGACTGCTCTTTGATTCTGGAGCTACTCATTCTTTTATATCTGTGTCATTTGGAAAGAAGCTAAATCTACCCCTCAGATCTTTAGACTACAAACTGCTTGTATGATCGCTATGGGATTAAAAGTGACATTAGGAAAAGGTCATGGGCCATGTCTAGTTCTTATTGACGAAAAGACTTTGGATGCAACTTTGATTCAAGTTGAGATGGCAGACTTTGACATCATCTTGGGAATGGACTAGTTAGCTCGGCATTCTGCAAATCTATTATGTGTGGAAAAGAAGCTGACATTTAAAGACAAGGAAGGAGCAGAGTTTAGTTTTGCGGAAACCAACCTTTCCCGTAAACGAAAACTCATCCTCTCTGCATTAAAGGCTAAGAAATGCATTGAGAAGGGAGGAGTTGGGTATCTAGTCTCAGTGGTCGACCTCACCAAGGAAGCACCACGAATGGAGGATATTGATGTGGTGCGTGACTTTCCAGATGTATTTCTTGAAGAACTACCAGGACTACCACCTGACCGAGCTACAGAGTTTGTTATAGATCTGATACCCGGAGCCGCTCCAGTATCTAAAGCACTCTATCGAATGGCTCTTACTGAACTGAAGGAATTAAAAGTATAGTTACAGGAACTACTGGACAAGGGTTACATCAGACCTAGCATATCACCATGGGGAGCGCCAGTATTATTCGTAAAGAAGAAGGATGGTAGTGTTCAACTGTGTATAGACTATCAGGAACTGAATTAAGCTGACAATCAAGAATTGGTACTCATTGCCTCGGATCAATGACTTATTCGATCAGTTGCAAGGTGCCAAGGTGTTCTCCAAGATCAATCTTCGGTCAGGATACCATCAGTTGAGGATTAAGGATGGTGATATTCCCAAGACAGCATTCAAGACTAGATATGGACATTATGAATTTTTGGTCATGTCTTTTGGATTGACTAACGCACCAGCAACTTTTATGGAACTTATGAATCGGGTATTCCATGATATGTTGGATATGTCGATCATTGTATTTATTGATGATATATTGGTCTACTCCAAGGACAAGGAAACTCATATAATGAATCTAAGAGTCGCTCTGCAGCGATTACGGAAAGAGAAGCTTTACACCAAATTTACAAAGTATGAGTTTTGGCTAAATGAAGTCGCTTTCTTAGGCCATGTTGTATCCACTGAAGGAATTAAAGTGGACCATAGCAAGATTGAGGCCATTGTGAGGTGGGAAGCACCGATGAGTGTTGCAGAAATTAAAAGTTTTCTAGGTCTAGCTAGGTATTACTGACGATTCATGGAAGACTACTCCAGGATCGTCGTACCGCTCACCAGTTTGACTAAGAAAGGAGAGAAGTTTATTTGGACTGACAAATGTGAGAATAGTTTCCAAACATAGAAGGCAAGATTGATATCTGCTCCCATATTGACTATTCCTATTCCAGGACAACCATTTGTTTTATACACTGATGCATCGGGATTGGGTTTAGAATGTGTACTTATGCAAGGAGAATAAGTAGTTGCTTATGCTTCAAGCCAACTGAAAACACATGAAAAGAACTATCCCACTCATGACTTGGAGTTAGTGGCAGTAGTACATGCTGTAAAAATATGGAGACATTATTTGTATGGAGAAAAATTTTAGAATAAATCAGATCATAGGAGTCTCACTTATCTCTTTAATCAGAAGGAGTTGAATATGAGACAAAGAAGATGACTGGAACTATTAAAATATTATGATTGTGATATCCAGTATCATCCAGGGAAAGCTAATGTAGTTGCTGATGCGCTGAGTAGAAAAGCAATGATTTTCAAGAGGGGGTTAACACGACTACAACAATGTGTGTTACAGGAAAAGTATTCAATCTTGGTAATGAGCAATTTGTGATAGATGCACCAAGTGAATCAACCAACCTAGGGTTTCTTCATCGGATTTCAAATATATTTGCAACACTGAAGATTGTACCTGATATAATAGATGAAGTAAAAGCCGTTATAAAATTAGACCTTTATCTATGAACGGTACAAGAGGACATTGAAAAAGGTAGGACTATCCCTGAGTTCACCTTGGACGATGAAAAGGTACTGAAGTACAAAGGAAGAATATGTGTTCCTGAAACAGAAAATTTGGACATTAGACACCGATTATGAAAGAAGCTCACACCACCGCCTATTTGATACATCCTGGAAGTACAAAAATATATCATGATTTAAAGAGATTATATTGGTGGAGAGGAATGAAAACAGATGTAGCTAAATTTGTATCTCAATGCCTAAACTGTCAGAGAGTAAAGGCTGAAAGGCAAAGACCTGCAGGACTGTTACAGCCACTACCAGAACCAGCATGAAAATGGAACTGCATCAATATGGACTTCGTCATTGGGTTACCACTGACTCCCCGAGTAGTTGACGCGGTTTGGGTGATTGTAGACCGTTTGACTAAAACAACTCGATTTATAGCTATACGACCTCAGTATACATTGGAGAGGTTAGCTAAGTTGTATGTGGATAATATTGTCAGACTACACGGTGTACCTGAAAGCATTGTGTTCGATAGAGATTCAGATTTATTTCAAAGTTTTGGGAAGGATTGCAAAAGGCTATGGGTACAATATTGAAGTTTAGTACTGCATTCCATCCTCAGACAGACGGACAATTAGAGCGTACCATTCAGATTTTAGAAGACATGCTTCGAGCCTGAGTAATTGATTTTAAAGGATCATGGGATGAAAAACTACCATTGATCAAGTTCGCTTATAACAACAGCTATCAGGCTACTATACAGATGTCACCCTATGAAGCACTGTATGGTAAGAAGTGTCAAACTCCGCTGTTTTGGAATGAAATTGGAGAACGTAGTATTGTTGGACCAGAATTTGTTGAAGAGACATGTCGAGTAGTTGACATTATCAAGGAAAGAGTTAGAACGGCTTAGAATCATCAGAAACAGTATGCAGATACTCGACGCTGAGACCTTGAATTTATCGTAGGTGATAAGGTATTCTTGAAAGTATCACCTATGCATGGTTTAAAGCGGTTCGGACAGAAAGGGAAGCTTAGTCCTAGATATGTCGGGCCATATGAGATTCTAGCTAAACGTGGAAATGTGTCTTATCAGCTAGCACTACCACCATCTATGTCAAACGTGCATGATGTATTCCATGTTTCATTATTGAAGAAGTACGTTAGGGACCCAACACACATTTTGACAGTGGATCCACCTGATTTGACTGATGATTTAACATTTAAAGTAGCACCAACTGAAATCATCAGCCGAAAGGTTCAATGATTACGCAACCGTGATATCTACTATGTTAAAGTCACCTGGAAAAGCCGAGATATAGAAGAAATCACATGGGAAGAAGAGAATGCTATGCGAAAGCAATACCCTCATCTTTTTTACTCGGAAGGTATGTACCAATTTCGAGGACGAAATTTTTAATAAGAAGGGGGGAGTTGTAAGACCCGTATTAAACTAACCGGTCTTACCACCTTGTACCAGGTCTACCTATCATGGTCAAGCCAAGTGGACCAAGTGCGTGAAGGAAATCACAAAACCAGGTATGAATTTGACCCAAAAATAGTAAATATGAGGGTAGGGTCGCATGCCTAAATAGGTAGGGTCGACCCCACCTCAATAGAAGTCCAACCCATAACTTTTCAATAGTAGGGTCGGATGACTTGAGAAGCATAGGGTCGATGGGTCTTGCGACCCTACGTGCGACCCTATGATGACAGACTGAAACCGTAAATTAGGAAACTTTCTTAATTTCAAGGAGTCCTTTCCTAATCTCGATGGGACTTATTTTGGAGGGTTTTCCTCTATAAATAGGACGTCCCTTAGCCTCTTTCACTCCTTTTAGAACCCTAATTGAAAGTGAGAGAAAGGGAAAGAAAAGGAAGAGAAGAAGAGAAGGAAAATTGGAGAAAAGACTAAGGAAGAGGAGGAACTTTAGAGAAACCTCTGAATCTCAACCGACTTCAGGTACGAGTCTAATTCCCTCATAAATTAAAAGCCTAGAATGGAATATGAAGAAGTTAAGATTAGGAGAAACCCAAATCATCTATCCATTGATGAGTTTCAAAGGAATCCATGAAAGTAATCATCATAGGCAATGGAAAGTGTGTAAAAATCATAGTTATGAGCCATAGAACAATCGTAGAATGGACCTACAAGACCATAGGATCGATCACATACCCTCGGGAAGTCCCAGGGAGGGTGTGGTCGCACATAGGGTCGATTGGGTAACCGACCCTAGGTACTACCCTACCTGCGACCCTATGATTTCAGCTAGTCTAAATTTGTTAGAATTAATTCTAATTAGAATCTATCAACTTGTTAGGTTTTTTTAGTAATTTAAAAGTGATTCTTAAAGCTTGAACGAGGATCTACACTCAATCAAAGGTGAGGGAACAAGACCTAAACTAATTGGATAATAAAAGGCTATTTTTGCTTATTGAGTCCGATACCATGATTGATGCTATGCGTGTATGTGTGTATTGTGCATTTAACATGTCATCCAATATTCCTGCTATTACTGTTCATGCATATTTAATTTTGTTTATTTATAACATGATAATGATGGTGATGTTAGGAATAGGCATGTGAATGTTTGTGTGTGGTTAGTGTATTTGATGCGAGTGGGGCATCAGGGGGAGGACGTGACACTGTGGTTTTTTTCCTGATCTCTAGACTCTAGCTCTATCTCTACTCAAGTCTTGTCCACTAACATCGTCGTATCGCCATTACCTTAGCAGAGCTATTATGTCGTAGGGCATCAGGGGAGGTGGTCTCGGACCGTGTAGTCTCTGACTCTGTCGGGGGGCCTTAGCTCTATCTCTATGGACGTATTGAGGGATGCTGGGGTAAGGCCTTGGATATACTGTTTGACATTAGGATTGATTAGTTGCAAGTCCAGTTTGCAAGCCCTCGCCAATAGGGGCTTACGTATTGGTATGGGAGCATGTGGTACTACAATGCCGATACCCATTGGGTACACTGTTTCCATGGTGGGTGCATGTGGGACGACAATACCGATATTCATTGGGCAGCTTCACATACTCGTGTATAGAGGTGAGGCGGCCTCCGAACCTTTCTATAGCACATTGCAAACTTATAAACCAGACCACAAATATGAATTGAATGCATGCATATGTTTGTTGCATTGTTTTATTTTCTCACTGAGCCGTAATGTGTGCTCACCCTTTTCGACGTCGAATATTTTAGTTGATGATACAGGTACCACGGTTGAAGACTACATGAATGCTCCTATGTACGGGCAAGCGGCGGCGATGGACGCTGAAGTGATGATGGAGTCGCATGATTCGACATGCGAGAGTGCAACTCTTGTGTTTTCGATTAAACTTTTATTTGGATTATATAGACAATGTATTTGAATTAATTATTTAAGTTTATGTCTCAGTCTTTTTGGGATAATTGGTTAAATTATTTATTCTATCACATTTAGATTCTCAGTTCATTTAATATTTAAAACTTCTGCTATTATGTATTTACTCTGATTATTGTTGTGGATGTGTATGGTTTAAGCAAACGGACACAGCCTATTTGAGATCCTAGTTGAACCGTTGGTTAATTAGCGGTTCATCACACCATTCTGAATAGTACGGAATTGGGGTGTGACAAAATGTAACCACGGTGGAAATACTCACTTGACGAGTCTTGCTCGTCCTCCATAGCTTGCACATCCATAGTCACTTCATGTCCATACGTTGGCGTATCTATGTAGTCTTTAACAGTAACACCTGAAACATCAGAAACTAAAAAGAATTACACGCGAGGGTCAACTCTCTAACTTGAGCTCAGTGAGAAAACAAAACAATGCAACAAACATATGCATGCATTTAATTCATAACTTTGGTCTGGTTTTTAAGTTTACAATATGCTATAAAAAGGATTGGCGGCCACCGCACCTCTATACACGAGTGTGTGAATCCACCCAATGGATCAAACACCATTGTCATCCCACATGCACCCACCATGGAATAGAGATAGAGTAAAAATATCCTGATCAAACACCGCCAACACTTCCCCTGATGCCCTACCCATACCAACACGTAAGCCCTTATTAGTGAGGGCTTGTAAACTGGGCTCGTAACTAACCAATCCTAAATGTCATCCAGTGTATCCAATGCCTCACCCCAGCATCCCTCAATAAGTCCATAGAGATAGAGCTAAGGCCCCCCGACAGAGTCAGAGACCACATGGTCCGAGACCATCTCCCCTGATGCCCTATGACGTAATAGTTTTGCTAAGGTAATGGCGATACGAAGATGTCAGTGGGTAAGGCTTTAGTAGAGATAGAGCTAGAGTCTAGTGACCAAGTTAGAGACCATAATGCCACGTCCTCCCCCTAATGCTCTACTCGCATCAAGCACACTAACCACACGCACAATTACATGCCTATTCCTAGCATCATCATCATCATGTTATAAATAGACAATAATAAATATGTACGAGTAAAAATAGCAATAATATTGGATGACATGTGAGATGCACATTACAAGCATACAAGCATAGAATCATTCGTTGTATTGGACAAATAAAATAAAATAGTTTGTTATTATCCAATTAGTTTAAGTCTTGTTCCCTCACCTTTGATCAATGTTTGTTCCTCTCCCAAGCTTTGGAAGTCACTTTGAATTTATTGGGAACCTAAACAATTAATGTATTTAAGTTAGGGTTCAAGTTTATCAAGTTACAATAGTTGAAAACCTTATTTAGTCTCAAAAATATACTTGTTGTAATCGTATGGTCGATCCCTATGGTCAGTCCTATGGTCGCATTATATGCCACCGTACAACATATGATCAATACCCTATGGTCGCACTATATGCGATCGTACCTACGATCGTACATTTTCTGAATTCTTTCCGAATGGCTATGGTCGATACTTTGGTCATCCTATGGTCAACCGTAGCTCTGACCATACGATTTCTAGTCAAAATTTTACTTTCAATCCGAGTTCCCCCTCTTGGCTCATCAATGGGATTCATCCTAAAATCATTCTATGGCCTTTAATCACAATTTATCCTTATCAATTATCCCTACCCTACTCTCTATGGTTTCCCATAGAAAATCTATAACCGAATCATTATATTAGGTTCCATATATCAATTTGAAATGAACTTATTCTATCTGATCTACCCTACAGAGTCAAGTCCATACCTTAAGCTTACTGTAGAGAGATAGAACTCTTCTCTGCAAAACCTTCCTTTCAGCCTTCTTCTCCAAATCTCCTTCTCCTTCTCTTCCTCTCTCTCTTTCTCTCTTAGGTTTAAAGTTTTCAATTTGGATTCTAAAAGAGTGAGAGAGGCTAAGGGACGTCCTTTATATAGAGAAAAATCTCCATATAGTGTCATCTTTCAATTAGGAAAGAGTCCTCCTCAAATTAGGAAAGTTTCCTAAATACGGAGTCTGTTCTAGGTTCGTACGGTCGATTGTGCGGTTGCATAATCCATCGACCATATGTTTTTAAAACATGTGACCGTACATTGTGTGGTCACAACTTACTCGACCATACGGTCGACCATACCCCTAAAA
Source organism: Protea cynaroides (assembly GCA_028583415.1). Classification (NCBI taxonomy): domain Eukaryota; kingdom Viridiplantae; phylum Streptophyta; class Magnoliopsida; order Proteales; family Proteaceae; genus Protea; species Protea cynaroides. Next base: position 6,294,500 of record CM053268.1, on the reverse strand, counting down.
ACTGCCACCGTACGCCCAAAATTTACTGGTTTTTAGTTTTTGACTGGTTGCTTCTATACGAACTTAAACAGTCAACCATACCAACTAAATTTGACTTATTGCTTACCTCATCTTGTGGTTTTTTTATACAATTGGTTCACTTGAGCTGATTACGATGGGAAAACTGATCACAATACGAGAACGTAAGGATAGACAGGATTCATGGTGTACAGGTTTTACACATCGATTTGGAAGGTACGATCAGGTTAGTCCTCCGATATTAGAATTTGGACCAATCCTTCCACAAAGGTTCCTCGGTGAGGGGCTCCTTCTTCAGGATCTAGATCATCCTTGAGATCCTCCAAGATGATGGTCTGTACCGAGGCTTTCCCTTTTTTTTGGCTACTTCTTCTCCTTTTGTAAGGTTCGAGGCTCTTAGTATCCTCCCCAATTCAATGTCATAGCATTGCCTTGAGATTTTATGGTCTCCTTGGCATTATATAGTTCTATGGTTAGTGGGGAACTTGATAACCTGATAATATTTAGATAGGCAGCTTCAGAGGTGATGCAGAGACAGTCGTTTAAGGACCACATTGTAACAGCTCGGAGGTCGACTACAAGAAATTCAACATTGATAACCTCCAAGCAGGTTTCTTTTCGATCAGGAAGGGTAGGAGAATCCCTCCCTTCACGGAGATTGAGTGTGAATGGCTGGTCCAAGCATCTCCTCAGTGAAGTTCATCCTCTGGAATGTATGGTAGTATAAGATGTAGGCCGCACTACTTGTATCCACCATTATCTAGCTGACATCAAAGTCTGAGACGATCGCTGTGATTACCAGGGCATCTTCATACGGTGATGCGACGTTTATCAGGTCGTCATCATTGAAGATCACTAGATCCCCCATTCCTGACTTTTTTGGGGTGAACTTAATATCGTTCAGCTCCCTAGCATAAGCCTTAGCTGACTTGGCCGAGGTGTTGCCCATTGCGGGTCCTTCGGTGATCACGTACGATTCTGGTATGACTAGCTGTACCTTTTGGGCTGGCCTGGCAAGGTCCCATGAGGTGACATGGTCCGGGGGTCTGATCTCAATCTGTGGGAGGTCCAATTGGTACCGCTTCTCCCAAAATGCCAACAGTGCTTTTGCTTTTGGTCCCCCTCTCCCATAAGCAAGCTCGGAAGGCTGCTATACCAGAGTCATCCTGCTCCCTTGAGGGTTACGGGGAACACCCAACAGACTATCTCCTCTTGGTATGCGTGTACAGCAATCTGTGCCACATATGAGTCTTGGTGGTGTTCAGGGTCGGTAGTTTCATCGTAGGCCTCGATGGTTGGCATAGTAAAGTCTCGAGGGAGGCGAGTCCTCATGATATGCTCAGACAGAGCACTCTCCGTAGAGTATACATGTCGAGGGGGGGTTCGAACAACCTTCCTCCATTCTTTGCAGAGGAGCCCTCAAGTCTCGAAGCTCTTTTTCTACATTTCCCTCAATCTGGAGAGGTTGAGCTTCGGCCATGGCTCTTTGTAGCCTGGCCGCATCCAGTCTTGCCTGGACATCTTCTTGTAGTAGTTGCGGCCCTAAACGTTCCAAAGTCGGGACCCTGCTCACACTGCGGTAAACGCTTATAGCCGAGGTACTAGAGGAGGACGCTTGGCTTGCTGTGGGTGATCTTCCTGGCACGCCTTTCTTAGTTCTCTGAGATAGATGGCTTATCAACCCCTGGGCCCCAGGAGGGTGTGCCCCTATGGTGCCTCTCTAGGCAGCTCCTGCGGGTAGAGGTTCATCTCTGTTGTTGCGCTGATCCTGCCGTACTCGATGTTTGGGAGGGCCCTGGTTTCTCTCCTAGCACCTTGCACCCTGGACAGGCTATGCATTTGCTACTGCCGGCTGATCCAATAGTCATTTAGTCAAGAGTTTGAGCTGACGAGGGATGTTGTCAAACTGTTCCCTCGTTACATACGGAGGGGAGTTCGAAGGAGGGACTTCTGCCTCAGGGGCAAGGTTGTCAACCGCAGGGATCCAGGCATCATTTGCTCCTAGGATGCTCTTTGGAGGAGGTACACCCCGTGGGCGGTTTGTCCTTGGAGGAATGTTCCTCCTGGCATTGTGGCTGACTGACGGTTGATTGTTCATTCTTTTTCAGGATCTGGTTTTGATTTATGACATTCACTAGGCCAGATATGCAAGCTTCTACACTTTTTCCATAGACGGCGCCAATCTATTGTCATCCCAAACCGGATTGTTTCTTAGCTTGCTTGTGATTCCTGCAAAAAGAAGAGAGGACACCGCAGTGATGGTCGGGTGGAGACACCCTTTGGCCACTCCAATGCCTAAGTTAGTTTAAGGGACAAATAAGAAGATCTGTCCCTTTTGAATTAAGGGGAATCGGGTAGCTAACTCGCTCTGAGCTTGAATGCTAGGAAAATGTGTGTGTACCTAGGTATGCCTCCTTTATTTATAGGTTTGGAGTGACCTGGATGTGGGAGCTGGACATATCTTCTATCTTGGTAGAATGTCCTCCCTGGAGCGTGATTTACCGCCATTGATTTGGAGATCAGATGATTTTCTACTGAGTTATTCGGGCAGTGAGATCTCTTTCTCAGGATTATGTTGTCTTCCCCTTGGTGGATATTTAGGGGGAGTTGGATGTCTGGCTTTATTTGATGTGGGTCCCACTTGTACATTATGATATAGCTGACTTGTGACATGTGGATCAGTTCACCAAGGTCCAAGGGGCACTGAGGCTATGGTGGTGAAGAGTTATCGAGGCCTCCATATGGGTAGGGATCTGAGGCTCCCATCTTGGTGAGGCTCCGAGGTCCGCGGGGGTGCAAGGTTCTGAGGCGATCGAAGGTATGAGGCTCCGAGGTTTATAAATGTGATCTCGTGTGCCTTACATGATAGCGAAACTTTGAGGTTCTTCCCTCTCTCCATGTATGATTCCCGGTTCATCAGGATTTGCTTTCGTCTTAGTCCTCTAAGGTAGACAATACAAGTTGGGCCTTCCTTGTTCTGATCCTATTATACAGATGCTGGAACCAGATTGGGGGAGACGTATCCTCCCATATCAAACCCTAAGTAGATCTCTAGGGTCACTATAAAGCCACATATCTCCATCTTATTCTTTACCAACAGATTCAAGCCTTCCCTAACATAAAAGCCCTCTATTTTTCTATCGAATCTTAAACTAGAACCAACGTAAAAGAGAGAGAGAGAGAGAGAGAGAGAGAGCTAGTCTTGTAATTTACTCTTAATAAGAACAACAACATCAACAACAACACCATCATAACAGAGACTAATATACAACATTATCTACAGAAACATCAGATGAAAAGGGCTATTTATCCATAATGAGATGAGAAGTGTGAAGAGATCCGACCAACCAAGCCATGAAGGGAACAATTGTGGTCTCAGAGCAGGGGGAATTTTGGAATTACTGCACTGCCAGTGTTTCATGGGAACAATGGAGGCTGCACTTCTAGGTTTTTCGGTTGTGGCCGCCATTAATTAAGTTTAAACAAAAACCAATAGCGAACCCTTGAATTGATAAGATAAAGCAAAAGCTCCATAACAATACCGAAACTTTCAGATCCCTAATCCAAAACCCTAAAACGGATCATCAAACTCCTGTATTGATAATTCAATAAGTCGGGCAGATAATTTCATCAAGGAAATTGAAATTCGAGAGCAAAATAGAGATTCAATGCAAGGTCAGATTGCTTGAAATGTGAGAGACTGAGAAAAGATTTTTAATCAAGGTCAGCTTTTACTTGGTGAAGATTGCTTATTTGAGCAAAGATATTGGGATTGGACAGATTCAATGTAAGGTTCGAACAAAAACTACTCTGTTGTTAATGAGTGGATCCAGCCATGGAGGACTCCATCTGAGGCTTACAGAATAGGGCAATCACTCTTCACCCCAGATTCAAATCTTTCACCGATAGAGAAAATGACGAAAAATTCTTCTTAATGGCCTTCATCTAAGTCTAGTTTCTTATGGATGTCTGACAAAAGACACCAGTGACTATCCCCTCTTCGTCCTTCTTCTTAGTCTCCATTTTTTAGATTTATGACTAAGGTAATAAGGTGCAGGGTAAAATGGTCTTTTACCCTTACACTAAGGGCAGTATTGTCCATCAAAAAGTCAATTTGAGCTGACTTCATCATCTAATGGAAGTCTCTTAACGGACTAGGTCTCTATGATTAGCGGTATCAATATTTCAGGTAGTAGTTGATGATTCAAAAACTTGTGGGTGGTAGTTGATGTTTCAGATACTTTTTGGGTAGTACGTGAAATTTTGCCTTCTTAAAATGTATTCTAGGTTAAGAGCATATTTTAAGACGATAAAAACAATACCGTTTACTATGCATTTTCTTTCTTGTATTATGGAGTGCGTTAAGAGAACATGGTCCATTCTAGAGATAGGAATGTGTTGTACTTGGTACAGATCATATATATGCTTTCACTTTTGTCAATGTTTTCTGTTCTCATTTTCCTTCCAATCGATCCACACAAATGGAGAAATCAATTCCCTCTGACTAATTCAGCCGGTCATCTATCCCCCTGACTCGCCCTCCTAGTTGCTTTCTTCTTCCTATCTTATGTCCTAGGTTATCCCTTTCGATGCCCCATGTCCCTTCTTCTTTCCTTGAGCTCCATTGCCTTCCAAAAGGTCAAGTATTTTTTGAATTTTCGCTCACGTTTTTTTGCCCATTTTGCATTCACAGCCTAGAATCAAAATGTCTCGCTCTTTCACTCATTCCCCTCTTATTTAGTAAAGCATTCTTCATTCTGATAATGCATTCATAATAATTCATTCCTGGAACACATATCAACCACAACCTAAATGTAACAATTCTAAGGAACCACATAGATTACATTTTCATAGACATGTTTATTTCACCCAACCTCTCTCAAAGAATGCTTGACAAGGGATGTGACCGAATAATTGAAAATCCAGATCCTAGTATGATCATATTTGGATCATATTTGATCCACTGATCGTCGTTGCACTCAATCATAGTAAGTTCAGGTACGAAAAAAATCAAATACAAATCCGAACATTTATTTATCAGACTAGACAATCCATACAATGAGTGGGGGAGGGGGTTTGCTGAGAGGCATGTTGGTGCTGGTCATTACCACCATATGATCAGATAGGTTCGGCAAAATGACAAATTATTTCCTTCATTGCTTGTTACGGCTTGTGCTTCACATCATCGTTATTGGAATTGATATAGGTCATATGTAAGCATGCCATTGGAGTTGTATCCAATCTGAATCAAATTTCTGCTTTTATTGATACCGTATTTGATCGATACTTGGAACTAAAATCTTGTTTCGCAGACTCCCTATGTGCACAAACCATTCAGCGAAGCGTTTTTGACAAGGTGAATGGCTACTCCTATGTGTTCCCTCACGTAGTATACCCAGCCAAGATAGGGAGCTATCTTGTTCTTCTTTCCGGGCAATTAAGATAATTATTTGTTTGAGGATCAGATCGTCTCTACCAAAATCAATTCTGATATTGGAATTGATCAAAAGTCATCAAAATTGGTAGTAGAATTGATTCTGATTTGATCCTGATTCCTTAAACTTTGTTCCAAATCGTTTCTTTCTATGAGTGTTCGAGTTTTCAAATGTTCTTGTGGTTATGACTTATGAAAGCCTTTTGCCTTATATCCAAACAAGTAAAGAAAACCACTAAACAAATGAAGAAAAAATAAAGACCCGACTATATACAACGGCTAGCATGGCATAACATAAACATAAGCTAATAGTATAGCATTATGCCACAATGGCATTCTGATCCATATGTTGTCATCTTAGCATGGAGCTTTCATTAGCGTGCAAGATGACCACCAATCAGGTGTAGGAGGAATGACGGGCCTAGTCATCCATTGGGTCTACTTATTAAGTGCAAAAAGTTGCTTGCACGGCTCACCTAGTTTTTCATATGGAAAATGTGATTGGATAGACGAATTATGGTCCTAATTGTGCCTGATCGAATTAAAGTTTAGAAATCGTACTAAGAAAAAAAAAATTAAATTTTAAAACTTCATTCAATCACATATCTTGTATTGGACTCATTGTTAGTTGCATGGCTAAGAAAAAAAAAATTAAATTTTAAAACTTCATTCAATCACATATCTTGTATTGGACTCATTGTTAGTTGCATGGCCAATGAGAGCCTGATTGAATATTTATTAGGGTTGGGTTTTTTCATTTCATGATAGTGCAACAATCATTTTGTCATGTCTCTGAAGATGAGCAGTTATTTTACCATTCTTTTGTTAAGGCATGGTTCTTCGCAATTTGATGGTCTTCTTTTTTCCTTTTATTTTTGACCTCATTCCACAAAGTTTTATAATTGATTTGAGAATTAGATCTACCAAAGGTCATTAGAATTGAGGTTGGGATCAGGATTTGAGCTTGGTCAAATTGAACGATCCGAACCATTATCTGAAACTTGAGAGGTGAGCAGGGATCCTAAACCCTACTTAGTCGCAGAATTTGTTTCTTTTTTGGTGGAAAAAGATCTCCTATTGTTCACTCCCTCCATCAGTTGGAGGCATTCACCAAATGAACTCTAACCATTAGATCACGACTGAAATCCCTTTTACGACAGAAAATGATTCAGAACCCCAATGACATAGGGGCATACAAGAAAACTTTCTTGCATACTCCACACTAACCCACAAGAAAACTTTCTTCCATACTCCATACTAACCCTCCTTAATTATGGGAATCAATATCTACTGTATAGCATGGGAATTCCTGACAAAAACTTTCAATACGTAAACATCTGCCTCTGGTCTCTAGTCAATCACCAAACATTCTAATACAGTGAATGATAAACAGGGTCTATGGCCTAAACTTGTAACCTCAAGTTTACGTGATAGAACCTCTTATTAGTCTTTTGACATTTAGTAAGATGCCCCCAGGGTAGGGGTTGAAAACCATAAACCGGACCAAAACAGACTAGGACCAATGGGTTTGACTAAAGGTGTTAAAAATGATCGAAGATCGAATCGAACTGTCAAAACTAAAATTGAAAAACTGATTATTAAAGGCCGTTGGATTTTGGTTTAAAAAATGAAACCATTGAATTAAATGGTTCGATTTTGGTTTAAAAGATGAAATCATTTAAATCGATTATTTAGAACATTAAAATAGATTAAACTTTTATTTTAATCTAAGGGTGTCAAAACTGGGCCCGGCCCGGTAGCACGGACCGAGCCAGCCCGATATAACCCGAATCCAACCTGGACCGAGCCTTAATGGACAGGTTTTGGTCTGAGCTTGTAAAACCTGACACCGTTTCAGCCCAAATCGAAACCAAACCGGACCGATCCGTTAATAAGCCCGAATTAGCCCAAACCGATAAAACCCAACCCGAACACCGATAAGGTTCGTTCGGGCCTAATTTCTTAATTTTAATGGTTTTAAATTTTAATAGATTGTGTTACACTATTAGAGTTCACTTCATCATCTAGAAGATTATGTGAATCTATATTTGAAAAGATTATGTTAATTGTTATAGTTTATTAAATTACATACATATAGAAAGAATAATGCTAATTTTATAGATAGAAATAATAAAATAGGCTATATAGTTTACATATAAAAGGGGCCCGATAAGCCTGATAAACTCGATCCGGACCGAACCAACCCGAAATCACCTCAATAAATCCAGTCCGATATCAAACCGACACCAGACCAGCCCGTTGGTTATTGTGTCCAGCGCAGCCCACCCCAGTCCGAATTCTTAATGGACATATTTTGGGCTGGACTTATAAAACCCGACACCGATTCAGCCCGGACCGAAACCGGCCCAGACCGGCCCGTTGACACCCTTATTTTAATCCCTTAGGTTTTTTTTTTTTTAGTAAGATAGTCCCACAGTATTAAAGGTATGTATTTATAAAAATAAATTTTATTTTAAAGCTTTCCACATGGTTTACTTATAAATCATAATTTTCTTTCATTTATTTTTAAAATTATTTTAATATTTTCATTGATTTTTCTTTTTCTTTGTTTTTAACACTCTTCCTTCCCCTCTTGATTTTAATGAGAAAATTATTTAAAAATCAAAAAATATTTAAAACTGTTTAATAAATAATTTTGTTTTAGTTTTATAATTATTGATGGATCGATTGTTCTTAACACTTTTTGATCTTGATTGGAAAATTATTTAAAAATTAGAAAATATTTAAAACTGTTTAATGAATAATTTTATTTTAATTTTATTCATTATAAATGGATCGAAACCGAATAATACCATTAAATCGAAATAGCATCATTTAACACTTCTATGACACCCAAGGAGTGTTTCAAAAAGAGATTTAAGCTTATTGGTAGATAATTTTATAAATAAAAAAATAACCAGTCGGGAACTTAAGAAGTAATAATGTGATTTTTTTAACCTTTATCTTTATCAATTTGAAAAAGTCTTTCACTTTTGGGCCACGTGCCATTGAAGATGGAAGAAGACAGCCATGAAACAGAACATGGATTAAAAAAACAGAAAAAGAAAAGAATGGACGGAGTTTCACATTAAAAAAGGGTGGCTCCTTCGTTTCCGCTCACGAAGATAAAGATAAAGAGATTAAACTTTAACGGTGTTCACTCCGTTACAGCTTATCCCCTGTTTCTTATTTTTGTATCCACTATTTTCTCAATTAAAATAAAAAAAAATCTGTTTGATTTGATTTAATAAAAGAAAGAGAAGAAGAGAGAGAAAGAGATGATAAATCCAAAGCAATTTCGTCGCGGGAGGCACCGCCTGCGAAACAAAAAAAAAAAAAACCCGCTGACAAAAGAGAGAAGAGAGAGAAGAATAAATAAATAAAGCGTTTTGGGTGTGTGAGAACTTGAGGATTGCAGGTTTCTTTCCATCTCTACTCCTATAAATCAAACCCACCCCCCGTTTTTGTGTCCTTCTTTCGTTCGTGCCCGCTCCTCTCCATTGTTTGCCACCAAAATTTTTCTCTTTCTCTCCTTTCCATCTTTGGATCCTCCTTTTGGAGGAGATTTGATTTCTAGAGTTAGCTGAGGTACTTTCCCTCTTTGTTTATCTGTGTAATCTGTTGATATTTCTCTTCTCGGTTTTGAAATCTGTTCTGGTGATTTTTTCTTCTTCTTCTTCGGTTTTTTTTTTTTTTTCTTCTTCTTGGTTTACATGTCTACCCTAGGTTTTGTCATCTGACGCGCCGCGACAGATCTAATTAGTTATTTTTATTTTAATTTTTCTGAGCTGTTTTATTGATTTCGTAAGCTGTTTTTTCTGATATTTCTTGAGGAAAAATTTGAACTTTGGATGGGAGAGAATTTTCGATATATGTTTTTTCAGATCGGAGAGAAGCATCAGAAACTTTGTTTTTTGGGACGTTTTTACTTAGGTTGTTTCTTTTTCCGTTGAAATGATAATAAATTTCTGAAAGTTTCGATTTTTTTTTCTTGATCTTTACGGTTAATCGTTTAGATGGTTTGTACGACTTGCAGATCTAAAAGATCTAATCTTTAGTGAATAGTTTTGCGTTTCTTGTTGTCAAATCCATAAGTCTGCCCTCGCGTTTCTTTTTCTTCTTTAGGTCTCAGCTTCTTGTTTCGTTTTACAGGCGCTCTGTTTTGGATCTTAAGCAGCTGCGGAGATGAACCATTGCGGATTCCAACAGAACACCTTTTCTGTCTGTGAAGACATGAGGAGCGCCGTTCCTGTCTCCGATTGGAGAGATGTGGTTGTTTGCCCTAAGCCTCGGCGACTCGGAGGCTTCAACCATGTCGTTAATGACCCTAGGCCTTTGAGGTGGCAGTTGAGGTAAAATTTCCAACCCCTCCAGACCTCCTTCCGTCTGATTCAGTAAAACCACCTCTAAAATTTTAACTTTGTTTGCTCCTATGTTCTTGTCTGAGCAGCAGTCATCAAGCGGAGCTGTGCGATTCCAAGGCAGGGTCGGAACTTCTTGATATTATACTTACAAAGGTATGATTCTCTCCTCTGTGCACTTGTTTCTCTGAGAAACTATTTGTGAACTTCAACCATACTGTTCATCAATCAAACACCTTCCATACGACCGTTCTTTTCCTTTTTTCCATCTGGATGTTTTCTTTGATTGTCTCTGGTTCCTAGATCTGAGACTTACGGTGGAAAATTTCAGCTTTTAAAGTCATATTTTTTCTTCTTTTCCCACAGGGTGGTTATGGTGCAGAACAATCCACCAATCAGGTAGCCTCGTCGCCCCCGTTTTTCTGTGGGTCACCGCCGAGCAGGGCAACCAACCCGCTAATCCAGGACGCCCGTTTTGGGGAGGAGAAGCCGACGACTTTATCACCGCTGCCAGTCCCAGTTCCTTCGGGGATTTCATCGTCGCCATCTTCAGGACGTAAGGGAGGCTGTGCACGCATGAAGTTTGGGCATAAGCCAGCTGCGGTGAGAGTTGAGGGGTTCGATTGCCTCGACAGGGATAGGCGAAACTGCAGCATCCCTGCCGTGGCCTAGAAGAACCCCTTTCTTTCCAAGTACATAGAAAGAAATTCTAAAAAAATCACAAAATCGACTGTTTTGATTTTTGAAAGAGGAGGATCTAATCAGATTTTCTTAGAGAGACAATAGGGGGAGAGAAAGAGGAGATTGGAATATGTTATTTACTGTACATATGTTTTCATCGGCGATCTTCGATTTTAGTCAAGGATGGATGGTTAATGTGTATGTATATATGTGTATGTAAGGTGGAGGATGATGATTAGGTATGTAAGTATGTTGATGTAATCATTTCACCAGAAATAAAAAAGAAGATGAGGGAAAGAAGTAGCAAGGCTCAAGCAACCTAACCTTCCTCTTCTTTTTTAGGGTTTTTATTCCATCTATTTTAGGTTAGAGAGTTTAGATGGGGTTCGGTGGGTCTTTTATGTTGGGTGACACTTGTTTTTCTCTTCCTTTTTTGTGTAATGTAAAAAAAATGACAGAAGGGGGGGAAGAAGAGATATTTTGGTTAATGGGTGTGATTTTACATTTGCGGCTTTTGGAAAAGAGAATCTGTAAAAAGTCATTGATGGGTCATTTGCAGCTTGTAAATATATTTGCTCTGGTGATGGTTGTCATTTACCAAATTCAAACTTGGTTGTCTTCATGTCTGGATTCTTATTCTTGTTTGTTTCACTATACATTTTTTTTTTGTTATTTTATTCCATTCTTTCCATTGTAAATATGTATTTTTGATCCCTTCCCTACAAAGGCTACAACCACCCCTTTTGTGGTTTGGTAACGAAAGCGTGTTATATTTTTGCGTGTGGTTGGTCTCCAGGCCATCACTGTACTGTCATTCCGTGTTCCCTCTGCCTTTTCTGGTTTTGGCTGTTATTTGGAAACTGTGTATTCAATGAAAGGCCTGCACATGTACAAGACTTCAATTATTATGAATTGTTTGAATTTGGGCACTTGGGCTCACTTTTGTCGGTCATGCATCATGGGCGATTTTGCATTGTGGCTTCGCCGCTTATGTGGTTCCCGGATTTAGGTCATGCCTCATGGGTATGGGTTTAGGACGATCGTCGTTTACTATGAACCCTTTTTTTTTTTTTTTTTTTTTTTTCTTTTGGGGAAGAATAAAATCTATTCAAAATTAAATTGAGCTACATTGGGGTTTTGAACACTACACAAATCCTGTATCCAGGCTTCGGAAATAGGCCATAACACTGAACGTGACTTGGTGAGTCTTTTTTGCAAGGGTATGGGCAATGCTACTAAAATATACTGAGAAGGAATGAAGTAAAATATACTGAGAGGGAATGAAGTAAAATAACAAACTGAGAACGATGACATCAAACTCAAAATGTCCCCAACAATGGACTAGATAACTCTCTGACAGTTTTCCCTTTCTGGTTTACAGTGTCAACCAACCGTTTCCAGTCACACTGGAAAACAACACTATCCCAGCCTTCCAAGATCGCGTCCACCATAGCAAGCCGAACTGCCAAAGCTTCTCCTTCAATGCACTGCTCGAAACTGCATGAGCTAGAAACTGCTTTAACTATTGATTCATTGGCACTTTTGCAGCAGAAACCGAGACCTCCATTAGAGGATCCAGGATGGATGCTAGCATTAGTATTTATAATAAATTTTGGAGAAGGGTGTAAAGATGTAGGATAACCAGACTGGAAATGAGATTTCACCGTTTCCACTGAAGATTCACCAGTAAAATGTACCGAAGCAAATTCTTGGAAGGCTGCAATAGTGTGGCTAATCACCTGAGCGGGGGTCCAGCTTCTCCTATGGAAATGAATATCGTTTCTAGTTAACCAAATTTGCCAACATGTAAAGGTTGCCATAGAAAAAGAAGAATGACCAATCTGTTTAGAAGCCTTAATAAACTTACTTCACTGTTGGAGCCACTGAGACAGAGAAATCCTCCTCAGTAGGAGTCAAAATAAGCAAGAGGGCATCCAAACCGTACTGCTCGTGTGAAGGAGCATTGAAAGAGGATATGCTCTATCGATTCATGTTCCACCTCACAAAAACTGCAGGAAGAAATAATATGAATATGAAGACTGGATAGATTCTCACCTGATGCAAGGCCTTGAGCACACACTCTCCACAAGAAGGACCAAATTTTTGGGAGAGTTTTAGAATGCCAAATCAACTTTCAGCTGGGTTTATCAATAGATTCCCATTTGTGACAATGTGAAGACGAAGGGTGACTTTTAAAGGCAACTTCATCTTCGTTCTTTAGTAAATAATAAACAGATTTAACCGAAAAGTCTCCATTCTTTGATTTCCCCCATATGATCTGATCTTCTTTTGGGAATAAGCTTAAATGAATGCTAAGAATGGCAGCAGCTTCAGTGGGAGTGAAGATTTCAGATATCAACTCCTTTTTCCAGGTTCGGATATCTGCATTGATAAGATCACTAACCCGATCAATTCCACGCTCCGGGTTTCTAGGGTTGATCACCTTGATGTTAGGCAAAATGGTATCCAGGGATCATGCCATATGTTTATAAGATTGCCTCTTTCCACATGCCATAGCAGGCCTTTTCCAAGAACATCTCTCCCTTCTAAAAGGCTTCTACAAGCCCAGGAAGGATGATTACCCAGCTTGGCCTTCAAAAAACCAGTCTTGGGAAAATAGAGGGATTTCATCATTCTAGCCCAAAGAGAATTAGGATTTCTGAGAAGTCTCCATGACATCTTAGCTAATGAGGCTTTATTATGTAAAGCAGGATCTCTAAATCCCAACCCACCATCTTCCTTAGATTTTGTCAATTTTCTCCAAGCCACCCAAGGAATGCCATTATGATTCTCGCCATATTTCCACAAAAAAACTTGTAGTAGCTTGCCTAACGGCCTTGTGAACTGAAGCTGGGAGCTTAAAATGGGATGCCACATAGTTAATTGTAGGGAGAGCTGCCGATTTGATGAGTACTTCTTTACCTGCTAAGGAGAGCATATTAGCTTTCCAACCCTTGATCTTGGAGAGAGTTCTCTCCAAAACATTGTTAAAAACAAGCTTCTTGGATACTCCAAACTCTGAAAGTAAACCAATATATTTTGATGGTCCTTAACCCCATGGAATTTTCATAATTCGTGAAAACCATCTTTTGATTTGGTTTGGGGTGTTCAGACTAAAAGTTAAGGTTGATTTCTTCAGATTGATATTCAGCTCTGAGTCTTTATAGTACACATCCAAGCAATTCTTGAGGGAGGTAACTTGACCAAGGTTAGCATGAGAGAAAAGGAGACAGTCGTCTACGAAAAGAAGATGACTTATTGGATCACACATTCTATGGAATCTAATACCAGAAACGTCTCCTTGAATCTAAGCTTGATAAATGATAGATGATAGCATTGCTCACAAATAATAAATAGTGTAGGAGATAGAGGATCACCTTGCCTGATTCCTCTGGATGGAATAAAATGATCCCGCACAACTCCATTAATGAGTAGAGTATATGATATTGTAGTTACCAACTACATCACCAAAGAGACCCGTTTAGCAGCAAAACCAAATTTAAGAAGACTAGCCTCAATGAACCTCCATTCAAGCCTATTGTTACGGTTGAAAATCGTCCCGCCGACCAGCGATCCGGATAACCTGCAATCACAGAGTTAAGACAAAGGAATTGGGTGACTAAGCCCCAGGTACACTCTGATGCCTAAGTTAGACTTCCAGCGCAAGTAGTCAAGAGATAGCAGAGGGCTATCTCTAGTTTAGAAAGAGGAGAACGCAGAGAGAGTTTGAGTGCAGGAGAGAGAATGCGGGTAGTGAACAATGAATAGTGAGTGAGTTTACCTTAGGAGTTCGCCCTTTACTTATAGGGATACACAAGAAGCATGGAGGTACCATGACTCTTGAAGGTCGTACGCCAGTAGGACTACCAGGTGTCCCACTGTGGGACACCTAAATCATCGACTCTGGGTAGGAGTAAGAGACTGTAGCCAAGGAAGCTAAGTCGGTCAATATGAGAGTGACATGTGTCACCATATGAGTAGTCATTTGGCCATGATAGTCGGCGCCATTTTTTAATAGGAGAAGGACTTCTTGATACATGGTCGAGTTGGCCTAGAACTCTATCCTGCGAGTGGGCAACGTGGTCTAACAGGAATGTGTCTCCTGTTTCGTAGTCAAGTCACTCTGAGATCCTAGCCTTGAACAGGAAACATGGCCCCGTAGGACTGTACCTCTGGATATCTTAAGCCAAGTAGGACTCCATTACCTTTAGTTGGCATGCACTGCTTTTGGGCGCTACGTGTAAAATTTTTACAGGGTGATGTTTTTCCACCCTAATAGTTGCCCCTTGTGCTGTTGGATGCACAGGATTCGATGGTGCAAACAATGTTTGGTCGGCCTCGCCGAACTGATCAGTTGCCCCTTGCGCCTGCGGATACGAGCATTCGGAGGTGCATAAGAGCATTTGTTGGCCGTAGTGCTACTCGGAATGCTGACTGTTCAACTTCAAAAGATGCCAGCTAGAGCTAGGTGTAAGCACGATGCCCTAAAAGCAGAAAATCAAACCATTTCATAGAGCCGTTGGAGAAGGTTGTTGGTCATCTCAGAAAAATGTGCCTATTAGACCACGATCGAGGCGTCATTATGATTCTGAGCACGTGCCAGGGGTGATATTCGGAAACATGCCCCTAAACCTCGCCACGTATGTGAAAGTGGTCATCATGACTGTAAGACCCGTATCAAACTAACTCGGTCTTATCATCTTGAACCAGGTCTACTCATCATGGTCGACCCAAATGGATTAAGTGCGTGAAGGAGATAACGATTCCAGGTATTAAACTGACCTAAAAACACAAAAATAAGGGGGAGGGTCGCATACCCAGCAAGGTAGGGTCGGACCCCCCCAAGACAAAAAGTCAAACCCTGAGTTTCTAACCGGGGGTCGGACAATTTAGAACCAGGGGTCGACGGGATCTCCGACCCCCTCATCGACCCCCAGTCTGCCGACAGAAACCGTGAATTGGAAACTTTTCAAATTTCAATGGGATTCTTTCCTAATCTCAATGGACTTATTTTGAGAATTTCTACTCTATAAATAGGACGTCCCTAAGCCTCTTTCACTCCTTTTAGAACCCTAATTGGATTGAGTGAAAGAGAAGAGAAGGAGAAGAAAAAGAGAAGAGAAGGGAAGTGGAGAAGAAGATCAAAGAGAAGGCTTCATAGAAACAAATCTAATTCTCAGGTATGGATACTATCTCCATGGAATTCTAAAGACCTTAGAATAGATAGTGAAGAGGGTATGATCTAGGAGAAACCCAAATCATCCATCCATGGTTAGGTTTCAATGGAAAACCATGGAGGAGATCATTAAAACCATGTAGGTGAATAAACTATGGTTCTAAACCATAGAACATGTATGGAATGGATTATAGAAGCAAGCCATAGGACCCAAACACGAAGGAATGGACTGTAGGATGAAAATTTTGACTAAACCCACGGGGGGTCGCACGTGGGGTCGATGGACAATCGATCCTACCAGACCCTAACATCGACCCCCAGTGTTCGGGAAGTCCAGATTATGGGTGGTCGCACCCAGGGTCGATGGAACATTCGACCCTGGCATCAACCCTACTACAGGGGGTCGCAGAAAACTGCTACTACCTACGACCCGTCCTGCGACCCCCAGTTAACAGTAGGCTTTTTAAAATCAGAATTAATTCTAATTAAATTCTATCGACTTGATTAGGTATTCTAGTGATATAATATTGATATTTAGTTGATTCTTAAAGCTTAAGAGAGTATCTACAATCAAGCAAAGGTGAGGGAACAAGACCTAAACTAATTGGTTAATAATAAACTATTTTTTATTCTTTCAGTCCAATGCCATGATTGATTCTATGTGTGTATGCTTGTCATGTGCATTTAACATGTTATCTAATATTTCTATTATTACTGTTCATGCATATTTACATTTATTGTTTATAACGTGATGATGATGATGATGATAGGAATAGGCATGTGAATGTATGTGTGTGGTTGGTGTGCTTGATGCGAGCGAGTATCAGGGGGGGTGTCATAGGCTAGGCCTCAACACTCTCGCTCTATCTCTAACTCAAGTCTTGTCCACTGATATCGTCGTATCGCCATTACCTTAGCAGAGCTATTACGTCATAGTGTATGAGGGGAGGTGGTCTCAGACCATGTAGTCTCTGACTCTGTCGGGGGGCCTTAGCCCTATCTCTATGGACGTATTGAGGGATGCGGGGGTGAGGCCTTGGATACACTGATTGGCATTAGGATTGGTTAGTTGCGAGCCCAGTTTGTAAGCCCTCGCCAGTAGGGACTTACGTGTTGGTATGGGTAGAGTATCAGGGAAAGTGTCATAGGTCGGGCCTCAGCAGTTTAGCTCTATCTCTATTCTATGGTAGGGTGGATGGGGATGACAATAAACGTTAACCTTTGGGCGGGCTTCCACACCCTATGCATAGAGGCGAGGCGGCCACCGAACCTTTCTATAGCGCATTGCAAACTTATTTACCAGACTAAAAATATGAATTGATTGCATGCATATGTTTGTTGCATTGTTTTGTTTGCTCACTGAGCCATGATGTGTGCTCACCCTCTCGACGTCGAATATTTTTAGTTGATGATGCAGGTACTACGGTCGAAGATTATATGAGTGCTCCGGTGTACGGGTGTGTTGCTGCAATGGAAGCCGAAGACTTAGTGGATACGCATGATCCCTCATGCGTATTCGATTAGATTTTGTTTGAATTATTAAAGGAATGTAATTAATATTTTATTTATTTATGTCTCAGTTGATACAGTAATAACTTGATATTTTATTTATGATTATCACAGTTAGATTTCTCAGTTCATTTATTATTAAGACTTTCGCTATTGTGTATTTATTCTGATTATGGTTATGGATGTGTATGGTTTTATTTTTAACGGACACAGCCTATTAGAGATCCTGGTTGAACCGTTGGTTTATTAGCGGTTCATCACACCATTCTGAATAGTGTAAAATTAGGATGTGACAACTTGGTATCAGAGCATCTCAGGCCTTGTCTGTGAAACCAGTATACTTCCATAAAAGTTCGTGAACTGAGATAGGGTAAAAATTTAAAAGATGTAATAATAACCCACCATAAGCATCTGTGTTGTTTGAGACAAAACTGAAGAGAATAATGCATCTATTAAATGAGAAACAAAGTTATATACAACCAAAGGAAGAACAAACATTTATATATATATGATCAAAGCAGAGTACAGTCCACAGCCCGAATAGTTACTCTGAAGTACAAAAGAAAGATAAAAGAAATACATCAAGAAGCTGGAGGTGATGGGGGAGGCGGTGCCTCACGGTCTCTATCATAGTCCTCAGCGTAGACTCTAGTCAACCAAGCTATCTGAGTCTGGGTCGTCTGGAGACTAGCGGTAAGATCAGCCACCCACTGGTCAGTCACTCGCTGAGCATCCCTAAACTCTCCCACTTACTGATCCAACATGCACTGAGCAACCAGAAGCTCTCCCACCCGCTGATCGGACAAGCACTGAGCCTCTAAAAGCTCTCCCATCCTTAAGTCAGACATGCGCTGAGCCTTTCGTATCTCATGCAATATCCCCATCATGTCATTAGAAGGAGCATACGAAGGACCAGCTGCATGTGAAGGACCATCTGAAGAAGACAAACCAGCTCCTGTAGTATGAGTAGGTGATGGAGGAGGTATGGCATCAACATCCATGTATAGCCCATTGTCATCATCCCCATGAACCCCTGCTCCAGCGGCTGCTGCTGCTGCCTCAGCGTCAGCCATCTCCACTCGAGTGTGAGGGCGCACCATCGCGTTCCTCTCCTCATCGCTGACCTAGGCATCCCGCATGCCCATCTTGCAGATGGCCTCCCAATCTAGAGGCGATGAGAAGGATTTCTCTTGAATCTTCTCACCCAACAAATCAACCCCCAGGCGGGTAAGCAATGTAGTGATCATGCGTCCATAAGGAAGGTTGCCAGTGTGACTAGGCAATGTGGCACTGATCATCGTCCGCATGATGATATAGGGAAGGAAGACGGGCTGCCTAGTGTATATGCAGTACAGCAGATACTGGGTCAACTGGGAGACCCTCTCATAGTGTCCACTCTGTGGTATCAGGTTATGCTGAATGATCTTACAATACACCTGTGGATCTGAACGTAGATAACTCGCTTTCATCTCCCAGCGATCAGGTCTGATGAGCTGACGGTCTATCTCAGCCCACATCTGTAATGAAAAGAACTGGGGCTCTCCCGGGGCATAGAATACGAAGGATCCATCATAAGAGATACCCAGCAAGTCCGCTAGCTGCCGATAGTCAAAGGAAATCTCAACTCCCTTGACAAAGCTAGTGATCTTAAGCTCACCACCCCTCTCAACATCGTTGTAATCCCCACCACTTAGAGATTATAATAGAACTGGCGTACCAAGTCAGGACAGGTACAGACGTTATTGGTGATGACAGGGAGCCATCCCATATTGCCAAAATCCCTCTCTACGTCGAACAAGGCCAAGCTAGCCAGGTCCACTTTGCGGCCTCCCTCTACTTTCTTACGAGCGTAGCGGGCATACTGCGTCTCGGCTTCATGGGAACGAAAGCGAAGACATTCGCGAATACAAGGTACCTTGGTATGAGCCATAGTATCTGCAAATAACAAAGAGAAGCAGATATTGGGTTTAATAAGATGAAAAATCCAAAAAATTTCGACATTATAACAACGTAAATTGGTCAAAAGCCTCACTTTTCACCCATACACGTGGGCAGGAGGACTTACATAGATCCTAAACTATCCTGTGAGACTCATACAGTAAAAAATTTTAGCTAATAAGATTGAATTGGAAGAAATTTTAGGAAATTCAAAATCTCAACAAAATTAGGGCAAAAAGAGTAAAATTCGAGTTTCTCGATAACCAACCGATGAAACTCAAATATTTTTGAGGGCTTTCGTTTCTCGAGTCACCAACAACAAAAGCCCCCAATAAAAATCAAATTTTTACGGTTGAAAAAAGTTTAATTTGAAAAAAATGAGATATACGAGCAAAAACCTAGGTATGGAAACCTAAAAACATGAAAACGTAGGAGATTTACTTGTAGCGGAGGTGTAGACGAAACAAGGAGTGGAAAACACCAACGTATTGGAGTTGTCACTGTAGCAACTCAGAGGGACGAGACGAGTCGAAGCGGAGAAGAAAGAATGGAAAATGGACTTTGAATCGGAACTTAAAAATCTGATTTTTAGTCCGGGGGTCGAAAAATTCGACTAAAACCATCGACCCACCCATCGACCCCCGCATCGACCCTCTGCTCTCGGGAATCTGACAGAGAACCAGGGGTCGCACCCTGGGTCAGACATCCTCCGACCCCCCCATCGACCCCCGGCTCTCGGGAAGAATTGGTGATTTCTCAGGGTCGCATACTGAGGGTCGGATACCCATCGACCCCCACCATCGACCCTACAGTGAAAATACAGCATTTTCGACAGAATGATCTAAAAAATTTGAAATTTGCATTTGTTAGTGGTTTTAAAATATGGGAATGAAGTATTTAATGATTGTCTCACGTGTCCAATGATTTTCAGGCAATCCCACTATCAGATTAGTTAATGGCTGGACGCAGAGTAACCAGACAGAGCCGTAACTCTATCCCACCACCACCACCTGGGGGGAAAAATAGCCAGACACACCCGGAAGCACAGGGGAATATGAACACGGCAACGTCCGTCATGAATGGGTAGACAAATCCTATAAATCTGCCATGTCACACCCCAATTCCGATTGAACCAGAAGTGTGAGTGAACCGGCTCTAAACCACGGTTCACACCAGGATCTCAATAGACCGTGTCAACCAATCATTCCCAAGCAGTCTAACAAAATCAGAGATATATTACATAGCAGCGGAAATAAATAAATGAGCCGAGATCTAAATTGTAATTTAAATAAATATCCAACTTATTCCATCATCCATCAAATGTAAATAGTAATTATTACAAAGCTTTAACTAAAAATAAACCTATCACTGAGAAAAGACACAGAACGAGCACTCGTATGACGCATCATGCTCGTCCTCCACTGTCTGGGAGTCCAGGGCAGCCATTGTGCTGTAAGCTGGAGCAGTCATGAAGTCCTCCACCGTATACCCTGCATCAATATCTGAAAAGAAATATATATATATATATTTGGGTGAGCTCACAACTTAGCTCAGTAAGTACAAGACCAATGCAACAGTACAATATGCATGAGATAACATTACATTTTGGGCCAGGTATTACTTGCAAATATGCTATGGTAAGGTTTGGCGGCCACCGCACCTCCATGCATGAGAGTGTGAGCACACCCAACAGTCAGGCACCTACCACACTACTACTGTTGCCCCACATCACTCACTCCAGTATGGAGATAGGACTCGAGTCTGGCAGGCAGGAAGAACCACAATCCCACGTCCTCCCCCTGATATCCCATACCATACCAATGCCTAAACCCCTATTGGCAAGGGCTTGCAAGTGGGTTCTGTTTCTAACCAGTCCTAGATGTCAATACAATATCATTAGACTTACCCCAGCACGACTCCCTGCGACATAGAGATAGGGCTCGAGTCTGGCGGGCAGGAAGAACCACAATCCCACGTCCTCCCCCTGATACCCTATTCGCATCAAGTCTGCAAAGGTAAAGACTATATAACCCTACCCCAACACAACCCCCTACGACATAGAGATATGGCTCGAGTCTGGTGGGCAAGAAGAACCACAATCCCACGTCCTCCCCCTGATACCCTATTCGCACTGAGTTTGCTAAGGTAAGGACGATACGAGAAAAATGTTAGCTGTGGATATATCCAGGACACATCCCCTTCACATTCCACACACTAACGAAAACATACACATTCCTAAACATACAACAATCCTAGCATATGAAATGCATGATTATAATAAGATAAAAGAAAGCAACTACATGGCATGTGAAATGCACAGACATCAAACAATATGTATTTACAAATACAGAAATATATCACAGAGGTTTACTGTGGATTAGTTATTTAGGTTTGGGGTCTTGTTCCTTACCTGACGCGTGATACTGATCCCGTTCTGCGTCAGAGAGCTTACTCACAGTGTCTACAGGTCCTACATAATCACATATTTATGTTAGAATTCATTTATTAAAGTTTCAGGGGTCGGAACCAGGTTTGGCCAAGCAAACCAGGCTCGAAAACCCATACCGGTGGCACCATACCGGTTGCACATACTGCAACCGGTATATGCAATCGGTATATACCGGTTGCACTTACCGGTCT
Source organism: Protea cynaroides (assembly GCA_028583415.1). Classification (NCBI taxonomy): domain Eukaryota; kingdom Viridiplantae; phylum Streptophyta; class Magnoliopsida; order Proteales; family Proteaceae; genus Protea; species Protea cynaroides. Next base: position 6,272,743 of record CM053268.1, on the reverse strand, counting down.
CACTCAGATCTCACTGAGTGAGACCTGTATATGCCTGCGGTATATACCGCAAGGTCATACCGCTGGACCTAAAGTCCATCCGGTATACCCTGCGGTTGGCTCCGAGAACGAGATCTCGGATCTCCCCTCCTTGTCGACTAACAGTTAGGTCTCTAAGGTTTTCCGCTACCTTTTTCCTAAGTTCCAATCCCTCTAGTGGCTTTCGGATCTCGGCTATAATGCCGTATCAAATGAAAACTCTTATCTTTTGTATCTCTAGAGGCTTTAGGTTCGAATGAGGAAGAACCATGGAAATTTTAATCCTTTTGGATTGTTGCGCCGCTTCGTGGCTCCGATCTGTTCTCTAAATAACAATACAATATGGGGCACTTACCGGCTGTGGTTGTCGATTGGCAGTGTGCTCCTCCTTCCTGGGTGGCTGCCTCCTCCTTGCTCCTTCTCAGTTCTTCTCCAGACGACGAGAGTGTTTGAGAAGGAGCAATGGAGTGTCTCCTTCTCTATTAATAGAGGGAGACCACCCATGGAAGGTTTTCCCTCAGAATGGAAAATTTCCAAGTTTCCATTCTGAGAGACAAACTCACTGGAGTCTGTCTACAGCCAGAGTCAGGCATACCGGTTGGAGACCCCAGACTCACTCAAACCGGTATAGTCCAACCGGTATTACCATACCGGTGGCACATACCGGTTGCACCATAGTGTAACCGGTATGTTGAGGCCGGTATGGTATTATGGGCATTATATGCCCATACCGGTGGCACATACCGGTTGCACTATACTGCAACCGGTATAGTGAGACCGGTATGAGTTTTTAGGCATTTTTTTATCGTTTTTCTTACCTGAACTTTGAGTGGTTCGTCACCCGGCTTCGCCCTCCGGTCCGATTATAATTGGAATACCTGTCATCACATAAAACCATGGTTTAGACCCGGTTTTAGAACATGGTTCTTACAACTCTACCACCCTTAAAAGAAATTTCGTCCCTGAAATTTGCATGTGGGTCTCACAATTCCCCCACCCTTAAATTGTACGTACATTCAGAGTCGAAAAGATGGGGATATTCTTGTCGCATGGCATCCTCCTCTTCTCAAGTAACTTCTTCTACGTCCTGACTTTTGCAAACCACTTTGACATAATGTATAGCTCGCCTTCGAAGTTGTTGTACCTTTTTACCAATGAGCTGGATTGGTACCACTTCGAAGGTTAAGTCTTCTGTCAAATCTGGGGGGTCTGCAACAAGAATGTGTGAGGGGTCTCTCACGTATTTCTTTAGTAAGGACACGTAGAAGACGTCGTGGACACTAGACATAGCTGGTGGCAATGCAAGTTGATAGGCTACTTTGCCGCATCGGGACAGGATTTCATATGGTCCCACATATCTAGGACACAATTTTCTTTTTCTGCCAAACCGCTTCAAGCCTCTTACTGGTGACACCTTCAAGAACACCTTGTCACCAACCATAAATTCAAGATCCCATCGTCTGTTGTCAGCATAGTGCTTCTGATGCACCTAAGCTGTCTTTACTCGGTTCTTGATTAGATCTACTGCCTTACAGGTTTCTTCCACAAATTCTGGTCCTACGATCCGTCTTTCTCTAACTTCGTCCCATAATAAAGGTGTTCGACATTTCTTGCCATATAAGGCCTCGTATGGGGCCATCTGGATCGTAGACTGGTAGCTGTTGTTGTAGGCAAACTCAATGAGTGAAAGCTTCTCATCCCAAGCCCCCTTGAAGTCGATAGCACATGCCCGAAGCATGTCTTCTAGAATCTGAATGGTCCTCTCCGACTGACTATCAGTTTGAGGGTGGAAAACTGTGCTAAACATTAGTTTCGTCCCCATTGCCTTCTGAAGTCCTTCTCAGAACTTAGATGTGAAGCGTGGATCTCGATCAGACACAATACTCTCTGGAACCCCGTGGAGTCTGACTATATTGTCCACGTACAGTCTTGCCAACCTGTCCATAGTATATTGTGGTCTGATAGGGATAAATCTGGCTGTCTTGGTGAGACGATCTACAATTACCCATACTGCATTTACCGACCTCGGAGTCATAGGTAATCCAGTGACGAAATCCATGGTTATGCAATCCCATTTCCATGCTGGCTCGGGTAATGGTTGTAGTAATCCCGCAGGCCTTTGTCTTTCCGCTTTGACTTGTTGACAGTTTAAACATTGAAACACATGTCGGGCCACATCAGCTTTCATACCCCTCCACCAGTACAACCTTTTCAAGTCATGGTACATTTTAGTACTTCCAGGGTGTAACGAATATGGGGTGGAGTGAGCCTCCAACATAACCCGATTTCGGATTTCCAGCTCTTCATCCTCAGGTATGCACATACGTCCACGGTATCTGAGTACCTTGTCTGCATCAATAGTAAAATCAGGATTGGCTCGACCCTTTTCCAAATCCTCTTGAACTGTCCTGAGGTATGGGTCCTGTAGGACTGCTGCCTTTATTTCGTCCTTCAGATCGGGCAAAATCTTCAACGCTGCAAACATTAAGGTAAACTGGTGTATCAACCCTTGCTCAATAGGATCGTCTGCTGACTTTATTAGGTGTTGTTCTTCATCCTCTGATGAGCCAGGAACAGCAGCGCAAAACGCTGCATTTGTACTTGGTCCTGCTTTAGGGTTCGATGCCCATTTCCTGCTCAGTGCATCAGCTACTATGTTAGCTTTACCAGGGTGATACTGAATGTCACAGTCGTAGTCCTTGAGTAATTCAAGCCACCTCCTTTGCCTCATGTTCAGTTCTTTCTGAGTGAACAGATATGTCAGGCTCTTGTGGTCAGACTTAATCTGGAACTTCTCGCTATACAGATAGTGTCGCCAAGTCTTGATAGCATGAATGACCGCTGCCAATTCTAGGTCATGTGTAGGGTAGTTCTTCTCATGCTCTTTCAGCTGTCTTGAGGCATAAGCTATCACCTGCTCTCCTTGCATCAGCACACAACCCAGTCCTAAACCTGAAGCATCTGTATATAGTGTAAATGGGTGGTCTGGGGCTGGAATAGTCAATACAGGTGCTGATACCAGTCTTGACTTCAACGTCTAGAAGCATTTCTCACATTCGTCGGTCCATATGAACTTCTCCCCCTTTTTGGTCAATCTTGTGAGTGGAACGGCAATCTTGGAATAGTTCTCCACAAATCTTCTGTAGTATCCAGCCAAGCCCAGGAAACTATGAATTTTAGCCACCGTCTTCGGTGCCTCCCATCCTACGATGGCTGAGATTTTACTGGGGTCTACCTTGATTCCTTCAGCAGACACCACGTGACCAAGGAAGGCCCCTTCCTTTAACCAAAATTCACATTTCTTGAATTTTGCATATAGCTTATCTCTTCTCTGTCTTTGTAATGCTTCTCTTAGATGAACTGCATGCGTCTCCTGGTCCTTAGAGTATACTAAGATATCATCGATAAACACGATAACCGACGTATCCAGCATGTCATGGAATACCCGGTTCATTAACTCTATGAAGGATGGAGGTGCATTAGTCAACCCAAAGGACATCACTAGGAATTCATAGTGTCCATAACGCGTTCTGAAAGCTGTTTTGGGGATGTCTGCTTCCTTAATCTTGAGCTGATGGTACCCTGATCTCAGATCAATCTTCGAGAATACACTTGAACCTTGTAATTGATTGAACAAATCATCTATCCTTGGTAATGGGTACTTGTTCTTGATAGTGAGCTTGTTCAATTCACGATAGTCCATACAGAGACGTACGCTACCATCCTTTTTCTTGACAAAGAGTACAGGTGCTCCCCAAGGTGAGATACTAGGCCTTATAAATCCCTTGTCTAGCAGTTCTTGCAGCTGAGTTTTTAATTCTTTCAACTCGGTAGGAGCCATCCTGTATGGTGCTTTAGACACCAGTGCTACCCCTGGTAGTAGGTCTATCACAAACTCAGTAGCCCTGTCTGGTGGCAACCCGGGTAGGTCTTCGAGAAATACATCAGGGAACTCCCGTACTACCTCGATGTCCTCTATTTTTGGCAGGTCGGCGGTCACATCCACCACTGATACAAGGTATCCTACTCCCCCTTTCTCTAGGCACCTCTTTGCTTTAAAGGCTGAGAGTATGAGCTTTCTTTTCCGGGGGAACTTAGCCCCTTTAAAGTTAAACTCAGTTCCTTCATTGTCTTTGAATATCAACTTCTTCTCTGCACATAGAAGGTTCGCCGAATGTTGAGATAACCAGTCCATTCCCAGAATCACATCAAAATCTGACATCTCTAGTTGGACTAGATTGGCTTCCAATTCTTGTCCTTCAATATGCACTGGACAAGGACCATAATATTCTACTAATACCACCTCCATTCCCATGGGAGACCGAACTAACAGACTTGGTTGTAGAGTCTTGATGGGTTGACCTAGTCCTTTTCCGAATGACACGGATACAAAAGAATGGGTTGCCCCGGAGTCAAACAGGACTCTTGCGGGTACCCCTGCTATAATTACTGTACCTGAGGTTTTAGTTCAAATTCTTCCTTAGCTTCAAATGCATAAACAATTAAATGCAACAATTAAGGAACAAGTACAAAATTCATACCTGTAACCACATCTGGTGATGCGGCTGCCTCTTCTGTGGTAACAGCATACACCTTGCCTTGCTGTTGCTCTCTCTTTGGTTGTGGGCATGTTCTGGCATAATGCCCCACCTGTTGGCAATTGATGCATTTTATATTAGGGTTAGGCCCTGTGACTTGTGGTTGCATTGCAAGAGCCGGTCTGGGAGGCACAGTGCTAGTTGGTGGCCTCAATGGTCGGTATGGCCTATTGTTTCTTCCACCTTGGATCTCAGGATTAGGTCTCTTCAGACCCCTATTTTGTGAAATGAAACTTTCTCTCTGACTTGACTCAATGACTCGCGCCACCTGTACCACTTCATTATAAATGTTCATTCCCCGGCCCAATACATGTTCTCGGATAGCACCCCGAAGACCCATGATAAATCGATGAGTCTTTGTTGCTTCCTCCTGCATACTGGTTGGGGCAAAGAAGGATAACTCCTCATACCTCTGCTGATAGGCTTCCACTGTCATCTGTGACTGTTATAGGTTAAGGTATTCTCTTTCCATCTGATCACGAAAACTCCTGGGGAAGTATTTGTCAAAGAAGGCCTCCTTGAATAGGGGCCAAGTGATAATTTGATGCTTGGTTTCCAGGTACGACTTGGTAGAGCTCCACCACCCATTGGCCTCTTCTTTCAGCATATGGGTGGCATATAACACTTTGTCCCCATCCTGACAATCCAGTAACTGAAAGTTTTTCTCCATTTCAGCTATCCACTGTGCTGGCCACAGTGTTTTCCATGACTTTCCTGTAAAGGTAGGTGGTTTGAGCTTCAAGAATCCATCCACGGCCCTGGATAGGCTACTCTGAGCATAAGGGACCTGCCCATATGGTGCCTGTCCATTCCATTGTGGCTGATATGGGTAGCCTCCCTGATACCCACCATAGTATGCACCTTGATTCTGATACTGATACCCCCCTAATATTGGTTGTGAACTGGCGTCCCCTGTAACTGGTTGGGGTACTGTGTTGGGTTGATCTTGTTGTGGTGGTACTTCATTAGCTGTGCTAACCCCAACTGGTGCTGCTTGACCATTCTCAACATTTGTGGATGGCATGTATGTAAGTGTCGACACAGGCCCAGGTGGCCTAAACATTTTTAGCATTTCCTCGAAAAACTTTTTCTGCTGGGCCTCCATATTAGTGACCAAATTTGCCATCATTGTCTCAGAGCTAGAAGAAGGTTGTCCCTGTGATGGACCTTCTTCATTTTCCTTTACCATATGTTCAGTGTCATTTAGGGGGTTGAGTTCTTCCCCTCTCACCCTTTCGGCATTTTCTTCTGAGTTTTCTGTCCCTGAACTTCTATCCATGGTAGGGGCCCGAGTGTCGGCGCCGGCGATGAACTCTACGTCCATTTCCTCCTACCATTGAAGAAATTTACTTTTCCTGTACGATATCTGAATACATTGAAACACATAGAAAATCTTAGAAAATTATTCCAATAATTTAGCTTCAACATATGCAGCTTAGGGATTCATTAACAGGAAAGAAAAGAAAGAAAATTTTTATAAACAAAATTTCCAGTTATTCTGTCGAAATTTCCCATATGAACAATGTCTTATTATGCAAGCATGATGTTTGGAATTGAGTTCCGACAATTTATCGGGATGGTTTTGCATCACCTCTCTCTGTAGCGTTCCAATGGCGGTACCAGTCTCTCCTGGAGTGAGACCGGTATGGCTGTTCAGACATACCGATTGGACCATACCGCAGGCAGTACCGGTCGCACTGCCCATCAATATGTGCAACCGGTATACCCTGTGGTAGGTACCGGTCGCACCATACTGCAGGGAGGTACCGGTCGCACTTCCCATCAGTATGTGCAACCGGTATACCCTGTGGTAGGTACCGGTCGTACCATACCGCAGGGAGGTACCGGTCGCACTATCCAGCCCAGATGTGCGACCGGTATAGCCAAAAATGCTTTAAAATCGCAATTTTTGGTTCATTTCTCACTTTTCTCTTTTGTGTTTACTCCGGTGGCGATTTCTCTCCGAGTCTCCGAGTCTCTACAGTGCATCCGGTGTCTAAAAGATTGTTTCTACTTGATTCTAGTGTGCCAATCTCGTCTCTCAGGTAAGCTCCTTCTTCTCTTCTCTCTTTTTAGAAATTTTTCATCGTCTTTTATACCAAAATCTAGGTTTTTCTTGATTTGGAAGTTTTTAGCCATAGAAAACTTCTTTCTTTGCTTGAGAAATGTTTTAGGGGCCTAATTGGGTAAAACCCCTCAACCAATATGGAGTTTTATCGATTGGTTTACAGGAAACCTAAATTTTTTGACTTTTTAACCTAGGTTTCTAGGTTTTTTGAGATTTTTCATATTTTTGGTGATTATACCTTCATTTCTTTATTTTTACAAACTTATTTAACCTATATTAGCCTTGTACCACCTCCATAGATTGTTTCATTCATATTCGATATGTTGTTAGGGTTTTTCACCATTTTCTATATTTGTCTCTAACTGACTATGGTTTCTTGTTTAACAGATACACTATGTCTGGCCATCGTGGAGCAGGGAAACGCTCATATATGCCTGGTATGCATAGCCCACGTCTCCCTCCAGTCTTATATGACGAGAGGTATTTCCGGTCAGAGGCGGCCGCTTCACGCCTTGAATGGTTTCGGGCCAAGCGCATTGAAGCAGGCCGTTTTGTCAACTTGGAGCATCTTCACCGCTTCGATGTGGAGTCTGCTTTTGGGATTGTGGGTTGGTTACCCCTTATTCAATTTAGGGAGACTACACATCCCAACCTGGTAAAATTATTTTACACCAACCTAGAGGTGGAGGGTGATTTAGATGATTGGGAGCACGCTAGAGATCTTCGCATCACCAGCTATGTGAAAGGGGTGATGATTTCATTTAACCTCGTCGAGTTAGCTGCCCTTCTAGAGATTCCTGATGACGGGGAACTCATTTATTGTCTGCCCAGAGCCAAAGGGTATCTCACTGACGACTTGCGGGCAGCCATTGCCGCACAGATCTTGTTGCCTGGTAGAGTTATGCTGGCTTCCAACCTACGTCCCCAACCTCGCCTTTTCTGCCGGATTATTCAGCATAACATTGTTCCCCAGAGTGGACATTATGGCGAGTTATCCTAGTTGACTCAGTACCTCACCTATTGTGTGGATACTCGGCAACGGGTTTGTTTGCCTTATTTGATTATGCGGATTATGATCTTCGCAGCCATGCCTAATGTGTCGGGCAATCTCCCATATGGTAGGTTGATCACAGCTTTGTTACAGCATTTGGGTGTGGACATGCGGGGTGAGTTGGCTGGGGTGATCACCATGAGTTCTGATATAGATGCCGAGGCCATCTATAAGATGCAGATGGATGATCTAGAGCTCAGTGACGAGGAGTTACAGGCTCGTCCCCTCCTACCTAGGAACCATGCAGCCCTAGCAGTAGCAGCAGCTGCAGCAGCAGAGGCAGCTGAGAGGGGAGATGATGGGGATGCGCACATGGAGGACATCCCAGCACATACACCCCAGCATTCTCCAGTTGCAGGACCTTCTAGGCATTCTCCAGTGGCTGGACCATCTAGACCTTCTCCAGTGGCTGGACCATCTAGGCCTTCTCCAGTTACTAGGGCATCCAGGCCTTCTTCAGTTGCTGGACCATCCCGTCCCCCTTCCGACTCTGTGTCGAGCATGTTTTTGGAGATCAGAGATACCCAGAGAGTCATCCTTGATACCCAGAGGAACATTCTTGATACACAGAGGGACATTCTTGATACCCAGAGAGGACTCATGGATTCTCAGCGTGAGATGGGTCAGGAGTTAGGGCGTTTAGCTCGTAGCCTACGGGTCACACAGGACCAGGTTCATTGGCTCAGAGAGGTGTACGAGCGAGACTATGATATTGCAGACCCAGTACCATCCAGGCCTGCTACACCACCTTAGGCAGATGTAGTTTTTATTTGATTCTCATGTATTTTATTTTGTTACTAAAGTAACTGTCCGACTTGTGGACTGTACTCTGTTGTTCACTTGTACTTGAAGAAATTTTTATGAAATGACTAATTTGTTTCCTTTAAATTCTTAAATGTTTATAGTTGTTCTTCCATTATATGTATATTATGCATCTTTCTTAAGTCTCAGGCATCAAACAAGCTTATGGTGTGTTCTTATTAAAGTTTTTAATTTTCCTAACTCAGCTCATTGGACACAGTTAGATGCAGAATGATTAGCTGGAGAGAGCCTAGTGTTCTGATACCAAGTTGTCACACCCCAATTCCGGTTGAACCAGAAGTGTGAGTGAACCGGCTCTAAACCACGGTTCACACCAGGATCTCAATAGACCGTGTTAACCAATCATTCCCAAGTAGTCTAACAAAATCAGAGATATATTACATAGCAGCGGAAATAAATAAATGAGCCAAGATCTAAATTGTAATTTAAATAAATATCCAACTTATTCCATCATCCATCAAATGTAAATAGTAATTATTACAAAGCTTTAACTGAAAATAAACCTATCACTGAGAAAAGACACAGAACGAGCACTCGCATGACGCATCATGCTCGTCCTCCACTGTCTAGGAATCCAGGGCAACCACTGTGCTGTAAGCTGGAGCAGTCATGAAGTCCTCCACTGTATACCCTGCATCAATATCTGAAAAGATATATATATATATATTTGGGTGAGCTCACAACTTAGCTCAGTAAGTACAAGACCAATGCAACAGTACAATATGCATGAGATAACATTACAATTTGGGCCAGGTATTACTTGCAAATATGCTATGGTAAGGTTTGGCGGCCACCGCACCTCCATGCATGAGAGTGTGAGCACACCCAACAGTCAGGCACCTACCATACTACTGCTGTTGCCCCACATCACTCACTCTGGTATGGAGATAGGACTCGAGTCTGGCAGGCAGGAAGAACCACAATCCCACGTCCTCCCCCTGATACCCCATACCGTACCAATACCTAAACCCCTATTGGCAAGGGCTTGCAAGTGGGTTCCGTTTCTAACCAGTCCTAGATGTCAATACAATATCATTAGCCTTACCCCAGCACGGCTCCCTGCGGCATAGAGATAGGGCTCGAGTCTGGCGGGCAGGAAGAACCATAATCCCACGTCCTCCCCCTGATACCCTATTCGCACCAAGTCTGCTAAGGTAAAGACTATATAACCCTACCCCAACACAACCCCCTATGACATAGAGATATGGCTCGAGTCTGGTGGGCAGGAAGAACTACAATCCCACGTCCTCTCCTTGATACCCTATTCTCACTGAGTTTGCTAAGGTAAGGGCGATACGAGAAAAATGTTAACTGTGGATATATCCAGGGCACATCCCCTTCACATTCCACACACTAACGAAAACATACACATGCCTAAACATACAACAATCCTAGCATATGAAATGCATGATTATAATAAGATAAAAGAAAGCAACTACATGGCATGTGAAATGCACAGACATCAAACAATATGTATTTACAAATACAGAAAGGTTTACTGTGGATTAGTTATTTAGGTTTGGGGTCTTGTTCCTTACCTGACGCGTGATACTGATCCCGTTCTGCGTCAGAGAGCTTACTCACAGTGTCTACAGGTCCTACATAATCACATATTTATGTTAGAATTCATTTATTAAAGTTTTAGGGGTCGAAACCAAGTTTGGCCAAGCAAACCAGGCTCGGAAACCCATATCGGTTGCAGGTACCGGTCTCACCATATTGAGACCGTATGTGCCACCGGTATGTATACCGGTGGCACCATACCGGTTGCACATACTGCAACCGGTATGTGCAACCTGTATATACCGGTTGCACTTACCGGTCTCACTCAGATCTCACTGAGTGAGACCTGTATGTGCCTGCGGTATATACCGCAAGGTCATACCGCTGGACCTAAAGTCCATCCCGTATACCTTGCGGTTGGATCCGAGAACGAGATCTCGGATCTCCCCTCCTTGTCGGCTAACAGTTAGGTCTCTAAGGTTTTCCGCTACCTTTTTCCTAAGTTCCAAGCCCTCTAGTGGCTTTCGGATCTCGGCTATAATGCCGTATCAAATGAAAACTCTAATCTTTTGTATCTCTAGAGGCTTTAGGTTCGAATGAGGAAGAACCATGGAAATTTTAATCCTTTTGGATTGTTGCGCCGCTTCGCGGCTCCGATCTGTTCTCTAAATAACAATACAATATGGAGCACTTACCGGCTGTGGTTTTCGGTTGGCGGTGTGCTCCTCCTTCCTGGGCGGCTGCCTCCTCCTTGCTCCTTCTCAGTTCTTCTCCAGACGGCGAGAGTGTTTGAGAAGGAGCAATGGAGTGTCTCCTTCTCTATTAATAGAGGGAGACCACTCATGGAAGGTTTTCCCTCAGAATGGAAATTTTCCAAGTTTCCATTTTGAGAGACAAACTCACTGGAGTCTATCTACAGCCGGAGTCAGGCATACCGGTTGGAGACCCCAGACTCACTCAAACCGTTATAGTCCAACCGGTATTACCATACCGGTGGCACATACTGGTTGCACCATAGTGCAACCGGTATGGTGAGGCCGGTATGGCATTATGGGCATTATATGCCCATACCAATGGCACATACCGGTAGCACTATACTGCAACTGGTATAGTGAGACCGGTATGAGTTTTAGGCATTTTTTACAGTTTTTCTTACTTGAACTTTGAGTGGTTCATCACCCGGCTTCGCCCTCCGGTCCGGTTATAATTGGAGCACCTGTCATCACATAAAACCATGGTTTAGACCCGGTTTTAGAACATGGTTCTTACATGCTAGCTCCACCTACAAAATTGGCCACAGTCGTAATGAACTTGGCCCAACAACTGTAGCAAATGCAACAGGCATAAGCTACTATACAAGATGCTATAGGCATATCTCTTCCAGCTGCACAAACACCTCCAATGCCAGCAGGACAGGCAAGCACAGCTCCAGGGGGAAGTAACATAGTACCCCACGCACCTCAGACTCCCATCATGCAGGCTCAAGTACAAAATCCTGAGGTAGCTCAAGGTGGATATCAATACCAACCACCTATGTATGGGGCGTATGTCCCGCAACAGCTAGACCACTCCAGACTGGTGGAGCATTTTCTGAAACTGAAGCCCAAAGAATTTAATGGCAAGCCAGCAGATCCTTTTTGGCCGGCACACTGGGTTGACGAAATGGAAAGAAATTTTATGATGATGACATTAAATGAAGAAGAAAAAGTGTTGTGTGCCACCTTTATGCTGAAAGGAGATGCACACCATTGGTGGAGGTCTACCAGGACATATTTATTAACAAAGCACGCCCAATTGACTTGGGATATTTATAAGGAGGCATTCTTTGAGAAGTACTTTCCTAGAAGTTTCAGAGATTCTATGGAAAGAGAGTTCCTGAGTTTATATCAGGGGCAGATGACCGTGGATGCATATCAACAGCGTTATGAAGAGCTGTTCTTCTTTGCACCCGCCAGTATGCAAGAGGAAAACACAAAGACCCGAAGGTTCGTCATGAGACTTAGGGGAAGCATCCACGAGCATGTTCTGGGACATGAAATGAAAATCTATAATGAAGCTGCACAAATTGCTCGAGTTATAGAATCAAGCCAGAAGGAGAGTTATTTCATGCAAAACAGAGGTATGAAAAGGCCAGATGGAAATTCTTATAACGGAGGGAATAACAAGACATTTAAACCCTTCCGTACTCAAGGCTTTAATGCTGCAACTAAGACTACCCCCGCAGCTCCACAACAACCAAAGCCAATTACTGAAGGGATGAAATGTTTTAACTGCAACCAAGTGGGACATATGGCAAGGGAATGTCCTAAGCCCAGGAAGCAGCTACATTAAGGACGAGTTTACGCGGTTACATCTGAGGATGCTGCCACATCGTTGATGTGGTCACAGGTATGACTTAAAATTATTTTTTTAGTTGTATTACATTGTATGAGCATGTAGACTAAGTTAAAATAAATTACAAGTATCGTACCTATAAATGGCATACCCGCCAGAGTACTCTTTGACTCAGGAGCTACTCATTCTTTTATATCTGTGTCATTTGGAAAGAAGTTGAATTTACCCATTAAATCCTTAGACTACAAACTACTTGTACGATCACCTATGAGATTAGAAGTGGAGTTAGAAAAAGATTATGGACCACGTCCAGTTCTTATTGATGAAAAGAACTTGGATGCAACCTTAACCCAACTTGAGATGGCAGAATTTGATGTCATCTTGGGAATGGACTGGTTAGTTCGACATTCTGCAAATCTATTATGTGCCGAAAAGAAGCTGACATTTAAAGACAAAGAAGGAGCAGAGTTCAGTTTTTTGGGAACCAAACTTCCCCGTAAACGAAAGCTCATACTCTCTGTGCTAAAGGCTAAGAAGTGCCTTGAGAAAGGAGCAGTCAAGTATTTAGTATCTGTGGTCGACCTTACCAAGGAAGCACCACGAATGGAAGATATTGATGTCGTGCGTGACTTTCTAGACGTATTTCCTGAAGAACTACCAGGATTACCACCCGACCGAGCAACAGAGTTTGTTATAGATCTTATACCTGGAGCCACACCAGTATCGAAAGCACCTTATCGAATGGCTCCTATTGAATTGAAGGAATTGAAAGTACAACTACAAGAACTGCTGGACAAGGGTTATATTCGCCCTAGTATATCACCATGGGGAGTACCAGTATTATTCGTGAAGAAAAAGGACGGTAGCGTTCGCTTGTGTATAGACTATCGAGAACTGAATAAACTGACAATCAAGAATCGGTATCCATTACCTCGGATCGATGACCTGTTCGATCAGTTGTAAGGTGCCAAAGTGTTCTCCATGATCGATCTTCGGTCAGGCTACCATCAGTTGAAGATTAAAGATGGTGATATTCCCAAGACAGCATTCCAGACCAGATATGGACATTATGAATTTTTGGTCATGTCTTTCGGATTGACAAACGCACCAGCAACCTTTATGGAACTTATGAATCGAGTATTCCATGATATGTTGGATACGTCGGTTATTGTATTCATCGATGATATATTGGTCTACTCCAAAGTCGAGAAAACTCATATTAAGAATCTAAACGCCGCTCTGTAGTGACTACGGAAGGAGAAGCTCTACGCCAAATTTTCAAAGTGTGAGTTCTGGCTAAAGGAAGTCGCATTTCTAGGCCATGTTGTATCCGCTGAAGGAATTAAAGTGGATCCTAGCAAGATCGAAGCTATCGTGAAGTGGGAAGCACCAAAAAGCATTGCAGAAATTAGAAGTTTCTTGGGTCTAGCTGGGTATTATTGACGATTTATGGAAGACTATTCCCGAATTACCGTACCTCTTACCAGTTTGACTAAGAAGGGCTAGAAGTTTGTTTGGACTGATAAATGCGAGAAGAGTTTCCAAACAATGAAGGCTAGATTGATATCAGCTCCAATCTTGACCATTCTGATTCCAGGACAGCCGTTTATTTTGTACACTGATGCGTTAGGACTGGGATTAGGATGCGTACTTATGCAAGAAGAACAAGTAATTGCTTATGCCTCAAGACAATTGAAGACACATGAGAAGAACTATCCCACTCATGATTTGGAACTAGCGACAGTAGTACATGCAGTCAAAATATGGAGACATTACCTGTACGGGGAAAAGTTTCAGATTAAATCAGATCATAAAAGTCTTACTTATCTATTTAATCAGAAGGAGCTGAATATGAGACAAAGAAGATGGCTGAAATTATTGAAAGACTATGCTGTGATATCCAATATCATCCGGGGAAAGCTAATGTAGTAGCCGATGCGTTGAGTAGAAAGACAATGATAAAATCACAAGGAGAGGTTAGCACAACTGCCGCAATGTGTACTATCGGGAAGGTATTCAGTCACGATAATGAACAGTTTGTGATAGATGCACCGGATGGATCAGCCAACCAAGTGTTTATTCATCGGTTTTCAAATATGTTCGCCGCATTGAAGATTATACCGGATATAATTGATGAAGTAAAGACAGTTATCAAATCAGATCTTTACCTAAGAACGGTACAAGAGGACATCGAAAAAGGTAGGACTATCCCTGAGTTCACCTTGGACGGAGAGAAGGTACTGAAATACAAAGGAAGAATATGTGTACCTGAAACAGAAAGCTTGGACATTAGACACCGATTGATGAATGAAGCCCATACCACCATTTATTCGATACATCTTGGAATTACAAAAATGTATCATGATCTAAAGAAATTATATTGGTGGAGAGGAATGAAAGCAGATGTAGCTAAGTTTGTGTCTCAATGCCTAAATTGTCAGAAAGTAAAGACTGAACGACAAAGACCGGCAGGACTGTTACAGCCGTTACCAAAACCAGCATGGAAATGGGACTGCATCACTATGGACTTCATCACAGGATTACCATTGACTCCTCGAGTAGTTGACGCAGTTTGGGTGATTGTAGACCACCTGACTAAAACAGCTCGCTTTATACCTATGCGACCTCAGTATACACTGGAGAGGTTAGCTAAGCTGTATGTGGATAATATTGTGCGATTACACGGTGTACCTGAAAGCATTGTGTTCAATAGAGATCCATGATTTACCTCAAAGTTTTGGAAAGATTTGCAAAAGGCTATGGGTACAATATTGAAGTTTAGTACCGCATTTCATCCACAGACAGATGGACAGTCAGAGCGTACAATTCAGATTCTTGAAGATATGCTTTGAGCATGTGTAATTGATTTTAAAGGATCATGGGATGAAAAGTTACCACTGATTGAGTTCGCTTATAACAATAGCTATCAGGCTACTATACAGATGTCACCATATGAAGCACTGTATGGCAGGAAGTGTTGAACTCCTTTGTTTTGGAATGAAGTTGGGGAACGTAGTATTATTGGACAGTAATTTGTTGAAGAGACTTGTCGAGTGGTCGACATTATCAATGAAAGAGTAAGAACAGCTCAGAATCGTCAGAAGCAATATGTAGATACTTGACGCCGAGACCTTGAATTCTTTGTGGGTGATAAAGTATTCTTAAAAGTATCACCAATGCGAGGATTAAAACGGTTTGGACAGAAAGGGAAATTAAGTCCAAGATATGTCGGGCCATATGAGATTTTAGCTAAGCGTGGAAAAGTGGCTTACCAGTTAGCACTACCACCATCTATGTCAAGTGTGCATGACGTATTTCATATTTCCTTATTGAAGAAGTATGTCAAGGATCCGACGCACGTTTTGACAGTAGACCTACCTGATTTGACTGAAGATTCGACATTTGAAGTAGCACCGACTGAAATCACTAGTAGAAAGGTTCAACGACTACACAACCATGATATCTATTATGTTAAGGTCACCTGGAGAAGTAGAGATATGGAAGAAATCACATGGGAATAAGAGAATGCTATGTGAAAGCAATATCCTCATCTATTCGACTCGGAAGGTATGTACAATTTCGATGATGAAATTTTTATAAGTAGAGAGGAGTTATAAGACCCATATCAAACTAACCCGGTCTTACCACCTTGAACCAGGTCTACCCATCATGGTCGAGCCAAATAGATCAAGTGCGTGAAGGAGATAACGATTCCAGGTATTAAATTGACCCAAAAACACAAAAATAAGGGGGAGGGTCGCATACCCAGTAAGGCAGGGTCGGACCCCCCCAAGACAAAAAGTCAGACCCTGAGTTTCTAACCGGGGGTCGGACAATTTAGAACCAGGGGTCGACAGGATCTCTACCCCCCAGTCTGCCGACAGAAATCATGAATTGGGAACTTTCCAAATTTCAATTGGATTCATTCCTATTCTCAATGGGACTTATTTTGGGAATTTCTACCCTATAAATAGGACGTCCCTAAGCCTCTTTTACTTCTTTTAGAACCCTAATTGGATTGAGAGAAAGATAAGAGAAGGAGAAGAGAAAGAGAAGAGAAGAAAGTGGAGAAGAAGATCAAAGAGAAGACTTCAGAGAAACAAGCCTAATTTTTAGGTATGGATACTATCTCCATGGAATTCTAAAGACCTTAGAATAGATAGTGAAGAGGGTATGATCTAGGAGAAACCCAAATCATCCATCCATGGTTAGGTTTCAATGGAAAACCATGGAGGAGATCATTAAAAGCATGTAGGTGAATAAACTATGGTTCTAAACCATAGAACATGTATGGAATGGATTATAGAAGCAAGCCATGGGACCCAAACATGAAGGAATGGACTGTAGGATGAAAATTTTGACTAAACCCACGGGGGGTCGCACGTGGGGTCGATGGACAATCGACCCTACCAGACCCTAACATCGACCCCCAGTGTTTGGGAAGTCCAGATTATGGGTGGTCGCACCCAGGGTCGATGGAACATCCGACCCTGGCATCGACCCTACTACTGGGGGTTGCAGAAAACTGCTACCCTACATGCGACCCGTCCTGCAACCCCCAGTTAACTGTAGGCTTTTTAAAATTAGAATTAATTCTAATTAAATTCTATCGACTTAATTAGCTCTTCTAGTGATATAATATTGATATTTAGTTGATTCTTAAAGTTTGAGAGAGGATCTACAATCAAACAAAGGTGAGGGAACAAGACCTAAACTAATTGGTTAATAATAAACTATTTTTTATTCCTTCAGTCCAATGCCATGATTGATTCTATGCGTGTATGCTTGTCATGTGCATTTAACATGTCATCCAATATTTCTATTACTACTGTTCATGCATATTTACATTTATTATTTATAACGGATGATGATGATGATGATAGGAATAGGCATGTGAATGTATGTGTGTGGTCTGGGGTGAGGCCTTGGATACACTGATTGGCATTAGGATTGGTTAGTTGCGAGCCCAGTTTGCAAGCCCTCGCCAGCAGGGGCTTACGTGTTGGTATGGGTAGAGTATCAGGGGAAGTGTCATAGGCCAGGCCTCAACACTTTAGCTCTATC
The DNA here is from genome assembly GCA_028583415.1 of Protea cynaroides. NCBI lineage: Eukaryota > Viridiplantae > Streptophyta > Magnoliopsida > Proteales > Proteaceae > Protea > Protea cynaroides. The sequence goes on along the minus strand of CM053268.1, from coordinate 6,255,285 downwards.
TCTATTCCATGGTAGGGTGGATGGGGACGACAATAAATGTTAACCTTTGGGAGGGCTTCCACACCCTGTGGATAGAGGCGAGGCGGCCACCGAAACATTTCTTTAGCGCATTGAAAACTTATTTAGTAGACCAAAGATATGAATTGATTGCATGCATATGTTTGTTGCATTGTTTTGTTTTTCTCACTGAGCCATGATTTGTGCTCACCCTCTCGACGTCGAATATTTTTAGTTGATGATGCAGGTACTACGGTCGAAGATTATATGAGTGCTCCGGTGTACAAACGTGTTGCTGCAATGGAAGCCGAAGACTTAGTGGATACGCATGATCCCTCATGCGAGTGCAACTCATCCGTATTCGATTAGATTTTGTTTGAATTATTAAAGGAATGTAATTGATATTTATTTATTTATATCTCAGTTGATACAGTAATAACTTGATATTTTATTTATGATTATCACAGGTAGATTTCTCAGTTCATTTATTTTTAAGACTTCCGCTATTGTGTATTTATTCTGATTATGGTTGTGGATGTGTATGGTTTTATTTTTAACGGACGCAACCTATTAGAGATCCTGGTTGAACCGTTGGTTTATTAGCGGTTCATCACACCATTTTGAATAGTGTGAAATTTGGGTGTGACAATGACAGCCACACTCTACGATGACAACTTGAACCGCCGAGTCAAGTCTACCTGTCCGTATTAAAGATGCTGACCGGCGTCCTATGGAAGGATGCCATGTGTCCCACATCTCTTAGCTTGCCCAGCCACATGGGAGTACTATAAATACCTCCTCTTTCCTTCATTCCAAATGCTTGGAAACTGCTCGATCCATTGTCTGCTTCCGTAGTCAGAGGCTGGTCTAGCTACTCATCCTCAAGCTTCGTCTTTGTTTCCGAGAGTCTCTAACCCTTCACCAGTAAGTTCTAATCCTTCTTTCCTTCGTTTCCTCTTTTCGTTTCTTTTCAGTTTATTCTTTGGGACTATTCTTCGATGGATAGCGATGATATCCATCGGTGAGAGAGGGAGGAGTTAGTAGAAGAAGGTGGATAATGGCCCAGTATATGAGTGAGATCGAGTCATCCACCGAATCTGTGGAGTACATTGCCTCTGACGATGTGTCTTCTTCGGTTAGGTAAGAAAGAAGACCCTAACCTAGCTCTTTCGAGTCGACCTTCGGGAATAGGTCAGAAGAGGAGGAAGAGGCTGAAGGATCCCCCACGGAGGAGGTCCAGCTGATCTCAAAGGAGAGTGTGTCTGAACCCTCTAGTAAGGCCAAAAGGCATAGTTGGCTAATGATTACGTCCGCTAAGAGAAGTCATAAGAAGAAGAGAGGGAAGCTGACTATCCCTACATTGGAGTTAGTCCTTGCCTCTAAAATTGAGAGTTTGATACGCTCGGAGGCGTCCCTAGCTCAACTACGCTCCGAGTTTCAGATTCCATCTACTGTGCCTCTGTGAGCACTCAGGGCAGATGAACCAGCCTACTCCATGAACGAGTCTGAGGCCTGCATATACAAGCACGCCTTAAAATTGGGATTAAGGTTTCCCGTTCATCCCGTTGTCGTAGGCATTCTAAGAGCATACAACATCGCCCCCTTTTAATTGGCCCCCAATGGGTGGAGGTGCTTGTTTGCTTTCATCATCTTCGTGCGTCGACTAGGCAGGGAGCCGACTGTGAACTTATTTCATACACTCTTCCAGTTTAACAACTTCCTGGAGAAAGAGTCCCATGAGGAGTCTCACAAGCTGAAGTGCTGGTACTACTTCAGTCAGCTGGACGCCAAGTCATTCCCCAAGCCCTCTTCCGTCCATGGGTGGCGGAAAAAGTTTGTGTTCGTCGGCTCAGGGGAAGGTAATACCCTTTCCAATATTTAGAACTTGGTGATCGCTTCCAAGTTCAACAAAAAATAGCCATTGACCCAGGATGAGTCAGAGACCCTCCAACTAGCGAAGAGAGGTAAGATTGTCCCTTACTCTGACTTGACAAAGTCGGAGGTCTTGGCTGAGTATGGCCTGCTAGGTAAGGTTCCCATATAGTAGCTGAATAATCTTAGTATGCATGGATTTCATTCTGATCATCGTCTTTTTCTTGACTTTTGCAGTGACCTTCACATGCGAGGAGCTGATCCGGAACTTGCAGGCGGCCAAATAGGCCAAGGCTGGGCAAACAAAGGTTTCTGTAAAGACTACTGTACCTAGACCCAAGCCAACTGGAGGGAGTGCCAGTAGCCCAGGGGGGTGACCACTCGGGTCTAGGCGGTCTAGGAGACCAGCAATGGCCTAAATGGTAAGAGGGCCAAGTCGAGGAAGGACCTCCCAGTCGATGTTTAGCTAAAGAGGGCTGCAAGCCAGCATCCTGGGAGTGCCTCCTGGTGAGGCCGAGGATCGCGCGGCCCCAACTCAACAAAAGTTTAGGTCTCTACCTGAGGGGACCATCGACCTGACAAAGGGCTTGGAGAAGGATGTCTGGGCCAGTCGTGCTAAGGAGACGACCAACAAAAAGCTGACCAGCAAGGGCACTGGCCAAGAAGGAGGGAAGGGGGCCAACAAACCCAAGTCCAAGGTTTTCAAGTTAAGTTTTTGATCGACGAGGATGACTCCATTTTCAAGAGCACCCGAGTGGCTCGAGCCTTAGTAGAAGAATCTCGACTGGCCCGGGATATCAAGCATGTAGAAGACTGGATGGATCGGGAGGCCATTAAGAGGTGCTACTAGTACGAGAAGATGATAATTTCTCTTATCCCATGTCTTGGTTTGATAGACACTCAGCTTTGCGTGATTTAACTTTAACTTCCTTCTAGTCGTAGGGGATTCCACTTCTGGCGATGTATGTCGTCGACTGGAAATAGCAAACTTCAAGCTTTTAGCGACTGACACCAAGTACAAGGAGCTCAAGGAGGCTCACGATGTGCAGGAAGCCACCATGGAGAGGATGGCAGCAGAGTATTTGTCAGCGGCCCAGGATAAGGCCAAGGGGGTCGAGGGGAAGCTGACCAGGAAGCAGCAAAAACATTAAAAAGCGGAGGGGGAGCTTTGCCAAGCAGAGGAGAAGTTGTGCAAGGCCAAAGGTAACCTCAAATATATAGAGGAACGGGTATAGTCAGCTACTGCCGAAGTGACCAAGGCAAGGGAGATCCTCCAATTGTTAAAGGAGTAAGAGAAGCTCTACAAGGAGCAAGTCATCGCCGAGTACCACTAATCTGGGGATTATAAGCAGGATTTGAAGGATTTCACTAGTGGCACTTCAAGGAGGGTGCCTTGTACCTACGATCATGCCTTGATGAGCAAGGCATGGTGGCTGACTACTCGACTTGCCTGTCCTTTGCCAATGAGGCCCAGGATCTCGGTGGCATTACTATCGAAGAATTAGAGGGTGGTGGGGAGGACAGCTATAAGACCCACACTCCACTAACTTGGTCTAACCGTGTCGTGCTAGGTCGTCCCATCTTTCCTAGACCAAGTGGACCGAGCGTGTGATGATAGATCACAAACCAGGTATGAGAATCGAGTTAAAAACACTAAAAACATAAGGTCGCATGCCTGGGTAGGTATGGTCGACCATAAGGAAGGGAACACAAATCTCAAATCTAGAACCCCACGGTTGATGATTTCGACCCTATGGTCGACGATTTATGCGACTGTATGATCAACCGTGAGAATCCATATTAGACTCCGAGTTTTGAAAACTTTTCTAAACTAAGGGATTGCTTTCCTAATTGAAAGAGGACTCTATATGGAGAGTTTTCCTATATATAAAGGACATCCCTCAGCCTTTTTTCACTCTTTTAGAACATTAGTAAACTCTAGAGAAAGAGAAGAAAGAGAGGGAAGAGAAGGAAAAGAAGAAAAAGCTAAGGAGAAGAGTTTGCTGAGAAGGGATTGGCTCTTTATCACAGGCCAAGGTAGGAAACGAATCTCTGGAGATGTAAACTTTAAGGAATAAGACTTTTATAGAAGATAGGCAATATCCACCTATTTTGATCTATGTGATTTCCTTGAGAAAATCCCAAGGAGAACCATGAGGAGTGAATTTGATGATTAGGATTGATAAAAAATTACTAATGATGGCCATAGGATGACCTCAGAATAAATCCCATTGAAGAACAGAAGAATTAACTCAGGAAGAACTCGAATTTCATGTAGACTGTGGCCAGAAATCTCAAGGTCGCAGCTACGGTTGACCATAGCACGACCAGTATGACCAGAAGATCGACCATAGGCATTCGAAAAGATTTCAAAAAATTATATGGTCGCAGCTACGGTCGCACCATATGCGACCGTAGGGTATCGACCGTAGATAGTAAGGTCGATACAACATGAGACCATAGGACTAATCAGACACCTATCAATGCTCTGTTTTGATTTTCGACTACCGTAACATGTCACATATGAACCCTAACTTAAATTCATATAACTTTTAGGTTGTTAAATCAATTCAAAGAGAATTTCAAGGCTTGGAAGGACATCGAGTATTGCTAACAGGTGAGGGAACAAGACCTAAACTAATTGAATAATAACAAACTATTTATTTTTATTGAGTCCAATGCCTTGATTGATTCTATGTTTGTATGCTTGTAATGTGCATCACATGTCATCTAATATTTCTGCTATTACTGTTCATGCATATTTAATTCCGTTTATTTATAACATGATGATGATGATGATGATGATGCTAGGAATAGGCATGTGAATGTATGTGTGTGGTTGGTGTGTTGGATGCGAGTAGAGCATCAGGGGGAGGACGTGGCATGGTGGTCTTCGATCTCGTCACCAGACTCTAGTTCTATCTCTACTCAAGTCTTGCCCACTAACATCGTCGTATCGCCATTACCTTAGCAGAACTATTACGTCGTAGGGCATCAGGGGAGGTGGTCTCTGACTCTGCCAGGGGGCCTTAGCTCTATCTTTATGGACGTATTGAGGGATGCTGGGATAAGGCATTAGATACACTGTTTGGCATTAGGATTGGTTAGTTGCGAGCGAGCCCAGTTTGCAAGCCCTCGCCAATAGGGGCTTATGTGTTGGTATGGGTAGGGCATCAGGGGAAGTGTTGGCAGTGTTTGATCTAGACACTTTAGCTCTATCTCTATTCCATGGTGGGTGCATGTGGGATAGCAATGGTGTTTGATCCATTGAGTGGATTCACACACTCGTGTATAGAGGTGTGGTGGCCACCAAACCTTTCTATAACACATTGCAAACTTAAAAACTAGATCAAAGATATGAATTGAATGCTTGCATATGTTTGTTGCATTGTTTTGTTTGCTCACTGAGCCATGATGTGTGCTCACCCTTTTGACGTTGAATATTTTTAGTTGATGATGCATGTCCTACCGTTGAAGAATATATGAATGCGTCAACGTATGGACACATTGCAGCGATGGACGTAGACGCTAAAGAAGATGCGCATGATTCATCATGCAAGTGCAACCAATATATTTTTGCTTAAGTTTAGTTATAATTTGAACATCGGATATGTAATTGATTATTTATTTTTATGTCTTGTGGTTTGGAGATAATTAGATTAAATACTTATTTGTCACTGTTAGACTCTCAGTTCATTATCTGTAAGACTTCTGCTTATTTGTTTATTAATTCTTATTATTAATGTGGAATGTGTGTGTGGTTTGATATGGTGGAATGACCTATGCGAGATCCTGGGTGAACCATTGATTTATTGGTGGTTCATCACACCATTCTGGTTAGTCTAGAATTGGGGTGTGACAACTTGGTATCAGAGCATCTCAGGTTCTACCCATTGACCTAACTACTTCCACATGAGTCATGAACTGAGTTAGGATAAAATTTAAAAGCTATAATAAGAATACACCATAAGCACCTGTGCTGTATGAGACATAAACCAAGAAAGAGAATAATGCACATATGTAAAGGAGAAACCTATTTTATATATATATATATATATATATATATATATATATAAAAACATAGACAAATATAAATATATATTTTATATATATATATATATATATATACGCGAGTAAAAACAAGACAAAGTAAATCAATAGTATAATCCACAAGGGAAAAAAAAGATATAAATGAAAATCATGGAGCTGGAGGTGTTAGAGGAGGAGGTGCCTCACGATCTCTATCGTAGTCCTCAGCATATACTCTCGCGAGCCAGGCCACCTGAGTCTGAGTCGCTCAGAGACTAGCTGTCAGATCCGCTACTTGCTGGTCTGTAGAGCACTGGGCATCTAGAAGCTCTCCTACTCTCCAATCAGTCACGTGCTGAGCCTCTCTAATCTCACGTAACAGCCCCATCATGTCATTTGGTGGTGGGCATGAAGGGCCAGCTAAATAAGAAGCCCTAGAAGGGGCAACTCCAGTAGAATGCTATGGTGATGGAGGAGGGATGGCATCCACATCCATGTATATCCGATCATCATCCTTCTCATCACCACCCTCGTGTGCCTCTGGTGCTACCTCTGCTGCTGCTGCTGTCGCCTCTGCATCTGCTGCTGCTACCCGAGTGAGAGGATGTCTCATAGCATTCCTCTCATCATCACTGACCTATATCACTCTCATGCCCATCCTGCTGATGGCCTCCCAATCAAGGTGAGCTGAGAAGGTGTCCTCAAGGATCCTCTCGTCCACTAGGTCCACCTGTAGACGAGCGAGCAAGGTGGAGATCAGCCACCCAAAGGGCAAGTTACCTCTTGAGTCAGGCAACATAGCTCGGTGCATAGTCCGAAGAATAATATATGAAAGGTAAACAGGCTGCCTAGTAGATACAGTACAGCAGGTATTGGGTCAGCTATGAGACCATCTCATAATGTCTGCCCTTGGGAATCAGATTATGCTGGATAATCTTGCAGTAGACACGTGGCTCTGGACGCAGGTTGACTGCTTTCATCTCCCAACGGTCATCCCAAAGAATCTAGCAATCTATTTCTGCACGCACCTGTGTAGATAGAAACTGTGGCTCCCTGGGTGCACAGTAAACCGACTGCCCATCATTGGAGATGCCTAGGAGATCAGCCAACTCTTGATAGTTGAAAGAGATCAGAACCCCTTTCAACCAGCTGGTGATCCGAAGCTCTCTACCCCTGTCAACATCTTCCAAGTCACCCTCTACCTGCAGGTGACAATAGAACTGCTTAACCAAGTCCGGGCGAGTGCATGCCTCGTATAGGATCACTGGAAGCCAGCCCATGTCGCCAAACACTCTTTCCACATCAAACATGGCTAAGTGGGCTAGGTTCATACATTTACCCCCTTCCACTTTCTTTCGATTAAACCAAGGGTATTGTGTTTCTACTTCAATGGACCTGAAGCGAAGTGGGTCATGAACTCGAAGAACTTTGGTGCAAACCATGATAGCTGTAAGAAAAGAAAATAAGAAAAACAAGTTAGAAAATTTGAAAAAATTTGAAAAAATTTGACAGCATAACGACGTAAAATAAGAAAAAGCCTCAATTTTCATGCAAACATTGGACAGGAGGACTTACATAGGTCCCAAACCATCCTGCAATGCATATTCAATCAAAAATTTTAATTAGGTAGGTCGAATTTAAAATTTTTTGACAATTGGGTAAAAACCCCAAATTTTAGGTCAAAATTGTGATTTTTGAAATTTTTACCAAACCAACCGATGAAACTCAGATTTTTCTTGAGGGCTTCCATCCATTGGGTGGCCAATAGCAAAAGCACCCAATAAAAATTAAATTTTTACGATCAGAAAAATATTAATTAGAAGAAAACCCTACAAATAGCAAGAACCTTAGGTATGAAAGCTTAAAAATGGAGAAAAGTAGAGAACATACCTCAAGGAATGAAATGGAGATCGGGGATCGACGGAAAAATTACCAAGTTAGCACGGTAGACACTGTAGCAACTCAGTGGTGGCGAGTTGAGTTGTAACCGTAGGAGGAAGAAGGAGAATGAGTGGGAAAAATTTCAAAAAATAGGTTTAAAAACCTGATCTTGAATCATACGATCGCACAATTCGACCAAAACCATCGACCATATGATCGACCATATGATCGACCATGGGGTCTTTGTAAGTTGCCAGCATTTTGAAGGTCGAACCTATGGTCACACAACATGTGACCGTAGGCCATCGACCGTATGAATGACTGTTGCCTGCATTTTGATTCTGCTTGAACTTTTGCCTATTGATTTTGTTTTTTTTTTCTCGCCTTCCATTGTGAGACTAACCCAATACTACCATCATATCTTGTCTCACATGTACAGGCTTTCCAAGTACCATTCTACCAAGAGTTTAAATGGCTAGACGCAGAGTAAGTAGAAGGAGACAAAATACAAACCCATCTCCACCACCTATGGAGACTAATGATAATGAAGGTCAACAAGGACAGGAAGGAAATATTGGAACTCAAAATGCTGCAACTCAGAATGTGCACATCCAAGCCAACCCAACCAACCTACCTGCACCACCTATAGATTTGGCTACTGCGGTGATGAATTTAGCACAAAAAATACAACAAATACAACAAGTGCAAGCCAACATGCAAGCTGCTATGGGAATTACTTTCCCAGCTATAAACACAACACCTCTACCTGCAAGACAAGCTAGTACTGCACCTGGTGATAGCAATATTTACCTCAAGCACCACAGACACTAGTAGTACAAGGCTAAGTGCAAAACCCTAAAGCACCACAAGGCGGGTATAACCAAGGAAATTATCACTACCAACCGCCTATGTATGGATCATATGCACAGTATCAGCTTGATTACTCTAGACTGATCGAGCGTTTCCTGAAGTTAAAGCTGAAGGAATTTACAGGCAAGCCATCAAAACCGTTATGGCCAGCTTATTGGATCGATAAGATGGAAAGAAACTTTATGATGATGACTATAAATGAAGAAGGGAAAGTATTATGTGCTTTTATGCTGAAAGGTGATGCACACCATTGGTGGAAATCTAATCGGAGTTATCTATTGACAAAGCACGCCCAATTGACCTGGGCTATCTATAAAGAAGCTTTCTTCGAGAAGCATTTCCCAGGAGTTATAGAGATCAAATGAAAAAAGGAGTTTTTAAGTCTGTATCAAGGACAGATGACTGTAGATGCATATCAACAACGTTATGAAGAACTATTTTTCTTAGCTCCCTCTAGCATGCAGGAGAAAAATACCAAAACCTGAAGGTTTATCATGAGACTTAGGGGAAGCATCTGTGAGCATGTATTGGGACTGGAAAGGAAGATTTATAATGAAGCTGTACAGATTGCTCGAGTACTGGAATCGAGTCAGAGGAAAAGTTATTTTGCTCAAAACAAAGGTATTAAAAGGCCTAATGGAAACTCATACAATGGAGGGAACTCAAAGACATTTAAACCCTTTCGTACTCAAGGCTTCAATGCTGCAGCCAAGACTACCCTGACAGCCCAACCTCAACAGAAGCAAAGTAGTGCTGGAGTTAAATGCTTTAACTGTAATCAAGTAGGACATTATTCTAGGGAGTGTCCTAAGCCAAGGAAGCAGCCACAACAAGGAAAGGTTTATGCAGTTACATCTGAGGATGTTGTCGCATCGCCTGATGTGGTCACAGGTATGACCTGAACCTTTTGTTTTGTACTACCTTGTGTGAGCATGCAAACTAAATTAAATCAAATCACAGGTATCGTACCTATTAATGGCTTATCCGCCAGAGTACTCTTTGACTCTGGAGCTACTCATTCTTTTATATTTGTGTCGTTTGGAAAGAAGTTAAATCTACCCCTTAGACCTTTAGCCTACAAACTACTTGTACGATCACTTATGGGATTAGAAGTGGAACTAGACAAAGGTTATGGACCATATCTAGTTCTTATCAGCGCGAAGATTTTGGACGCAACCTTAATTCAACTTGTGATGACAGACTTTGACGTTATCTTGGGAATGGATTGGTTAGTTTGGGACTCTGCAAACCTATTATGTACAAAAAGAAATTGACATTTAAAGATAAGGAAGGAGCAGAGTTTAGTTTTGCAAGAACCAAATTTCCTCGTAAATAAAACTCATTCTCTCCGCATTGAAGGCTAAAAAATGCCTCGAGATTGGGTATCTAGTATCCATGGTCGACTTCACCAAGGAAGCACCACGAATGAAGGATATTGAAGTTGTGCGTGAATTTCTAGATGTATTTCCTGAGGAACTACCAGGACTACCACTCGACCGAGCGACAGAGTTCGTTATAGATCTTATACCTAGAGTCGCACCAGTATTGAAAGCACCCTATCGAATGGCTCCTACTAAACTGAAGGAATTGAAGGTACAATTATAGGAATTACTGGACAAGGGCTATATCAGACCCAACATATCACCATGGGGAGCTCCAGTATTGTTCGTGAAAAAGAAGGACGGTAGCGTTCGACTGTGTATAGATTAGCAAGAATTGAATAAGCTTACAATCAAGAGTCAGTGCCCATTGCCTTGGATCGATGACTTGTTCGATCAGTTGCAATGTGCCAAAGTGTTCTCCAAAATTGATCTTCGGTCAGGATACCATCAGTTGAAGATTAAGGAAGGTGATATTCCGAAGACAGCATTTAGAACTAGATATGGACATTATGAATTTTTAGTCATGTCTTTTGGATTAACTAATGCACCTGTAATTTTTATGGAACTCATGAATCGGGTATTCCATGATTTGTTGGATACGTCAGTCATTGTATTTATTGACGACATACTAGATTAATCCAAGGACAAAGAAACTCATGTCACAAATCTAAGAGCCACTCTACAGTGACTAAGAAAAGAGAAGCTTTACGCAAAATTTACAAAGTGTGAGTTTTGGCTAAATGAAGTCACTTTCTTAGGCCATGTTGTATCCGTTGAAGGAATTAAAGTGGATCCTAGCAAGATTGAAGCCATTGTGAAATGGGAAGCACCTAAGAATGTTATAGAAATCAGAAGTTTCTTAGATTTAGCTGGGTACTACCGACGATTCATGAAAGATTACTCTAGAATCGTCGTACCTCTCACCAGTCTGACAAAGAAAGGAGAAAAGTTTGTTTGGACAGATAAATGTGAAGAGTGTTTTCAAACATTGAAGGCTAGATTGATATCAGCTCCCATCTTGACTATTTCGATCCTAGGACAACCATTTACTTTGTACACTGATGCGTCTGGGTTAGGTTTCGGATGTGTGCTTATGCAAGAAGAACAAGTAATTGTGTATGCCTCAAGACAACTGAAGACACATGAGAAGAACTATCCCACTCGTGACTTGGAATGAGCAGAAGTAGTACATGCTGTTAAGATATGGAGACATTATTTGTATGGAGAGAAATTTCAGATTAAATCAGATCATAAGAGTCTTACTCATCTTTTTAATCCGAAGGAGTTGAACATGAGACAAAGAAGATGGTTGGAATTATTGAAGGATTATGATTGCGATATCTAATATCATCCAAGAAAAGAAAACGTAGTTGTTGATGCACTAAGCAGGAAAGCAATGACAAAATCCCAAGAAGAAGTTAGTGCAAATGCGGTGGTATGTGTCACAGGGAGAGTATTTAATTACGATAAAGAACAGTTCGTGATTGATATTCCGAATGAATCAACTAACCAAGGGTTTATTCATCTATTCTCAAAGATGTTTGCTACATTGAAGATTGTACCTGATCTATTAGACGAAGTGAAAGCCGCTATTAAATCAGACCCTTATCCGAGAATGGTGCAAGAAGACCTCAAAAAAGGTAGGACTACTCCTGAGTTCACCTTGGACATTGAAAAGGTACTAAGATACAAAGGAAGGGTATGTGTTCCTGAAAATGAAGACTTGAATATTAGACATAGACTAATGAAGGAAGCTCATACCACCGCTTATTCGGTAAATCCTGGAAGTATGAAGATGTATCATGATCTGAAGAAACTATTTTGGTGGAGAGGAATGAAAGTGGATGTAGCTAAATTTATGTCTCAATGCTTGAATTGTCAGCAAGTAAAGGCTGAAAGGCAATGACCTATAGTATTAGTGCAGCCACTGCCAGAACCAGAATGGAAATGGAACTGCATCACTATAGACTTGGTCACCGGGTTTCCATTGGCTCCCTGAGTAGTTGACGCGGTCTGGGTGATTGTGGATCGTTTGACTAAGACAGCTCGTTTCATAGCTATACGACCTCAGTATACCCTAGAGAGGTTAGCTAAGCTTTATGTAGATAATATTGTCCGATTACATGGTGTACCTGAAAGAATTATGTCCGACAGAGATCCACGCTTTACCTCAAAGTTTTGGAAAGGATTACAGAAGGTTATGGGTATAACATTGAAGTTTAGTAATGCATTCCATCTTCAGACAGATGGACAGTCGGAGCGTACTATTTAGATTTTAGAAGACATGCTTCAAGCTTGTGTTATTGATTCCAAAGGATCATGGGATGAGAAATTACCATTGATTGAGTTCGTTTATAACAATAGCTATCAAGCGACTATACAGATGTCACCCTATGAAGCACTGTATGGTAGGAAATGTCAAACTCCTTTGTTTTGGAATGAAGTTGGAGAACAAAGTATTGTTGGACAAGAGTTTGTTGAAGAGACTTGTCGAGTAGTCGACATTATCATGGAAAGAGTCTGAATAGCTTAGAACCGTTAGAAGCAATATGCAAATAATCGACGCGGAGATCTTGAATTCACCATAGGTGATAAGGTATTTCTGAAAATATCTCCTATGCGTGGTTTGAAAAGGTTTGGACAGAAGAGAAAGCTGTGTCCCAGATATATTGGACCTTATGAAGTTCTAGATAGACGTAAAAAAGTAGCATTTTAGTTAGCACTACCACCATCCATGTCAAGTGTGCATGATGTCTTTCATATCTCATTACTGAAGAAGTACATCTGAGATGTATCACACGTGTTAACAACAGATCCACCAGATTTGACGGAAGATTTGACGTTCGAAGTAGTACCTTTTAGGATCACTAGCTGGAAGGTGCAACGTCTTCGCAGAAGTGACATTTACTACGTTAAGGTACTTGGAGAAACCAAAATGTAGAAGAAGTTACATGAAAAGAAGAGAACGCTATGCGGAAGCAATATCCTCACCTATTCGACTCGGAAGGTATGTGTAAATTTTGAGGACAAAATTTATATAAGAGGGGGGAATTGTAATACCCGCACTTCACTAACTTGGTCTAATCGTGTCGTGCCAGGTCTTCCCATCATTCCTGGACCAAGTGGACCGAGCGTGTAATGATAGATCACAAACCAGGTATGAGAATTGAGTTAAAAAACACTAAAAACATACCTAAGGTTGCATGCCTGGGTAGGCATGGTCGACCATAAGAAAGGGAACAAAAATCTCAAATCCAGAACCCCACGGTCGATGATTTTGACCCTACGATCGACGATTTATCCGACCGTATGATTGACCGTGAGAACCCACATTAGACTCTGAGTTTTGGAAACTTTCCTAAACTAAGGGATTGCTTTCCTAATTGAAAGAGGACTCTATATGGAGAGTTTTTCTCTATATAAAGGACGTCCCTCAACCTTTTTTCACTCTTTTAGAACATTAGTAAACCCCAGAGAAAGAGAAGGAAGAGAGGGAAGAGAAGGACAAGAAGAAAAAGCTAAGGAAAAGAGTTTGCTGAGAAGGGATTGGCTCTCTATCACAGGCCAAGGTATGAAATGAATCTCTGGAGATGTAAACTCTGAGGAATAAGACTTCTATGGAAGATAGGCAATATACACCTATTAGGATCTATGCGATTTCCTTGAGAAAATGACAATGAGAACCATGAGGAGTGAATTTGATGATTAGGTTTGATAAGAAATTAATAATGATGGCAATAGGATGACCTTAGAATAAACCCCATTGAAGAACAGAAGAATTTACTCAAGAAGAACTCGAATTTCATGTAGACTGTGACCAAAAATCTCAAGGTCGCAACTACGGCCGACCATAGCACGACCAGTATGACTAGAAGATCGACCATAGGCATTCGGAAAGATTTTAGAAATCATATGGTCGCAGCTACGGTCGCACCATATGCGACTGTAGGGTATTGACCGTAGACAGTAAGGTCGACAGTAAGGTCGATACAGCATGAGACCATAGGATTAATCTGACACCTATCAATGCTTTATTTCGATTTTTGACTACTGTAACATGTCACATATGAACCCTAACTTAAATTCATATAACTTTTAGGTTGTTAAATCAATTCAAAGAGAATTTCAAGGCTTGGAAGGACATCGAGTATTGCTAACATGTGAGGGAACAAGACCTAAACTAATTAGATAATAACAAACTATTTATTTTATTGAGTCCAATGCCATGATTGATTCTATGCTTGTATGCTTGTAATGTGCATCTCACATGTCATCCAATATTTCTGCTATTACTGTTCATGCATATTTAATTCCGTTTATTTATAACATGATGATGATGATGATGCTAGGAATAGGCATGTGAATATATGTGTGGTTGGTGTATTGGATGTGAGTGGAGCATCAGGGGGAGGACATGGCATGGTGGTCTTCGACCTCGTCACCAGACTATAGCTCTATCTCTACTCATGTCTTGCCCACTAACATCGTCGTATGCCATTACCTTAGCAGAACTATTATGTCGTAGGGCATCAGGGGAGGTGGTCTCTGACTCTGTCGGGGGGCCTTAGCACTATCTCTATGGACGTATTGAGGGATGTTGGGGTGAGGCATTGGCTGTTTGGCATTAGGATTGGTTAGTTGCAAGCCCAGTTTGTAAGCCCTCGCCAATAGGGGCTTATGTGTTGGTTTGGGTAGGGCATCAGGGGAAGTGTTGGCGGTGTTTGATCCGGACACTTTAGCTCTATCTCTATTCCATGGTGGGTGCATGTGAGATGGCAATGGTGTTTGATCCATTGGACAGATTCACAAACTCATGTATAGAGGTGTGGCGGCCACCAAACCTTTCTATAGCACATTACAAACTTAAAAATCAGACCAAAGGTATGAATTAAATGCATATGTTTGTTGCATTGTTTTGTTTGTACACTAAGCCGTGATGTGTGCTCACCCTTTTGATGTCGAATATTTTTAGTTGATGATGCAGGTCCTACCGTTGAAGAATATATGAATGCGTCGACGTGTGGACACGTTGTTGCGATGGACATAGACGCTGAAGAAGATGCGCATGATTCATCATGCGAGTGCGACCAATGTGTTTTTTCTTAAGTTTAGTTATAATTTAAACATCGGATATGTAATTGATTATTTATTTTTATGTCTTGTGGTTTGGAGATAATTGGATTAAATACTTATTTATCACTGTTAGACTCTCAGTTCATTATCTAAACCTATTGGAGGAAGGTTTAACCCCTAGGCAGGTTCAATCATTACTCCCAGATCATGTTAAAATGGAGAAGCATTTGGCCCCTAAAATTTTTCACCCTTCACCTCCTGTTTAGGTTCTGATTCATGTCGAAACTAGGAAAAGTTCCATTCACCTGAATTCAATTAGCCACTAGGCTTATCCAACCATCAATTTTGGTTAGGGTTTTGATTCATGTCGGAACTAGAAAAAAATTCCATTAATCTGAATTCAATTAGCCACTAGGCTTATCCAACCATCAACTTTGGATAGGGTTCTGATTAATGTCAAAACTAGGAAAAGTTCCGTTCATCTGAATTCAATTAGCCACTAGGCTTATCCAACCATCAATTTTGGTTAGGGTTTTGATTCATGTCGAAACTAGAAAAAAGTTCCATTCATCTGAATTCATTTAGCCACTAGGCTTATCCAACCATCAACTTTGGTTAGGGTTCTGATTCATGTCAAAACTAGGAAAAGTTTCGTTCATCTGAATTCAATTAGCCACTAGGCCTGTACAACCATTAACTTTGGTTCAGGTTCTGATTCATGTTGGAACTAAGAAGAGTTCCATTTCATCTGAATTCATTTAGCCACTAGGCTTATCCAACCATCAACTGTGGTTCAAGTTCTGATTCATGTTGGAACTAAGAAGAATTCCATTAATTTGAATTTAATTAGCCCCTAGGCTTGTCCAGTCGTCAACTCCAGTTCAGGTTTTGATTCATGTTGGAACTAAGAAAAATTTCATTCATATGAACTCAATGTGAGCATGAGTTAGCCCCTCAGCCTGTTCGACCATTACCTCTGGTCCATGTTCCATTTCATGAAGGAATCAAAGTGAATTTCAGTCATTTCAACTCAATCAATCCATCATCTCTAGCAATTAGAGTCCAATCCATGATTGTCATCCTTGGCCTCTATCAATCGGAGCCCAACTCAAGCAATCCTTGCCTCTAGCAATTAGAGCCCAGTCCATGACTATCAATCATGATCTCTATCAATCAGAGATCAATTCAAAGTCAATCTTGATCTCTATTAATCAGAGATCAATTCAAAGTCAATCTTGATCTCTATCAATCAGAGACCAATTCAAAGTCAATCTTGATCTCTATCAATCAGAGACCAATTCAAAGTCAATCTTGATCTCTATCAATCAGAGACTAATTCAAAGTCAATCTTGATCTCTATCAATCAAAGACCAATTCAAAGTCAATCTTGATCTCTATCAATCAGAGACTAATTCAAAGTCAATCTTGATCTCTATCAATCAGAGACCAATTCAAAGTCAATCTTGTCTCTATCAATTGAAGACCAATTCAAAATCAATCTCTGGCTCTATCAATTAGAGCCCGATCCATGTCTATCATAGCCCAGTGCTACAAGTTAGGATAGCTCGTCAGAATGGTGAATGAGAAGCATTCCTCATTGCTTGGCAGTAAAGATCAATTCCAGATTCTAGAGTCATCAAGAAATCATGAACCTTCAGCTATGATAGTGCTGTCCCATCTTAGGCATTTCTGCCCCATTGGCCAAGAAAATGCTAGAATCCAAAGAGTTGCCCTCATATTTCTCATTGTTTAAAGAGAGGGAATGAAATTTTCCCGAGCAGTAGGGTAGACCAAAGATGAGATCTAATGTGCCCCAAGCTAGGATAAGAACCAGAATCATGGCTAGGGAATGGTCCAATGATGAAGCCCTTGAGCCCTAAGTGGGGCATGAACTGGATTGACCTTGGACCTAAATTGGGTACGGTTCAATGAGGAAAGCCATTGAGCCCTAAGTTGGTCATGAACCAGTTTGACTTGGACCCAAATTGAGTGTAGTCCAATGAGGAAAGCCATTGAGCCCAAACTGGGGCATGAATCAAATTGACCTTGGACCCAAACTGAGAGTGGTCTAATGAAGAAATCCATTGAACCCCCAAGCCGAGGCATAAACTAGTCTAATCTTGGACTCAAAATGGTGTAGTGCAATGGCGATACCCCTTGCTCCCCAAGCTGGGGTATAAACTAGAATGATTTTAAACTCAACCAGAAGTGGTCCATTGATGAATCCATTGAACCCCAAACTGGGGCATGAACCAGAGTAACCTTGAGTTAAAAAACAATAGTCTGGTTATGAATGGATCCCAAACTGAAAAAAAAAGAATTAAAAAAAAGAAGAAAAAGAAAAAAAGAGGGTAAGAATTGTATGGAACCCTAAAAGGTAGGTATTTTACACCTATTGATAGAAGGGCATGATGAGTCCTGCTATTAGAGATCTGAAGGAAGACTTATTCCCACAACAACTGAAGGTGGTCGTCGAAGGCGTTATGCCCAACTGGAGCCGCTTGGACGAACTAGTTGTTTCAACTTTCTATTATAGGTATTCGATAGGTCATCCATGTCTGGGTCCAAGATTGATATGCTTGTTGACAAGTCCAGTCCAATCCATCCTGTAAGTAAATGAAAATCACCCCATTTGGGATTTCAATCTCTGTGCTTTGTCTCTTCCATACATTTCCTTCCAGTTTCATACATCCTCCTATTCTACGTGCGCAGTCAATTCTGACTCTGAAGATGATTGAAATGATGAGCCATCTCTTGAACTTCTATGCCACCTGGCCTCTTGAGAAAGAAAGGTCCAACCCGTCTGGGAAAGCTTTAAATGATCAATCGGGAGATACAAGAGTACTCAAAAAACAAAACATGTATTGGAGAAGCTGCCATTTGTTCTACCAATGAAAAGATTCCAAGGAAAGCACTAGTTAGTAACAGATCATATCAACAGGTCAGCCAATCAGTACAAATGAGTGGAGGATAGATGTGCCACCAAAAAGATGGAAATACCAAAGTTCTTACAAAGTACATCATCTGCAAGCAAGAGATACATGATGAATGATCAATCTCAAAATCAAAGAATGAGGTCATTGGAATATCCAAAAAAAAAAAAAAAAAAAAAAGAAAGAAAAAAAAATTCAAGCCTATCTTTTATCTACATCAATAATGGGAGGCAGTCACATCAGATAGAAGGTGATGATTAACTTCCAGAGGACAACATACAGATTCACCATTCAGATAAAATCAGATCTAGATGAGCAGTCACAAATGCTCATAAAGTTTACAGAAGATCAGAGTACTAACTGGGGCAAAGAGGTCCTATCTGATTGGAAATGTTTGGAAGAAGAAGATTCAAATCCAATATTGAAAGTAATGCTTCAACTTTGTGATCAAGTGAAGCACTGCATTATGTGGCCTCCACATCCAAAAAAAAAAAAAAAGAAAAAAAAAAGAAAAAAGAAAAAAAGAGAAGAAAAGAAAATAGCAAGATGTTGAATGGCATTGGAGCTCGACAGTAAGCCAAATGTCCCTCTCACTTCAAGAAGATGGTAGTTCCAACTAAATCCTGATAGCAAGTTCGATCATTCGTCGAGATTCATAGCATGTTGGACCGGACTTTTGATTTTGCCCAATTACATCCCGCCTTTACCGGAGACAATCTCATCACTTCTTCATCATCAGAGAAAGATTTCTCATCAGCATTAGACTCTCTCTCCCGTCTATCAATCTGACGACCTTCCAAGGAGTCACTATCACAAGCCTTTCTTTTGATTATCAATTTTTATGGCATTGTATCTCATGATCATGTCATCATCTTATGTACAAATTCATGAATCTGGCTGGAACTCTTATCCGTCGTTCATTACATCCAACGGCTTCCCAAGGTTCCTATAAGCCCTTCATTTCTCAAGCCAATAAAATGGGATCTTCTCGGTAAGATAAACCCATTCTACATAAATAACCAAACACTCTCCCAATGGTAGACCCATGTGGACAGTTTTACACCAGTCCTCTTGGACCTTCAACATCAATACTTGTCAACAAACTTAAAGGTTTCAGGTCCAGATATGATCTGACTAATTCAGCATCTCGATGTAGCTTGTTGAAACACGTATTCTATCTGAACATCTCCAATAAAGGAAAACATAATTCGGCACCATTTAATTTTGGTGTGGGACTGCATTTCCCTAAGGTCGCTTTTAGTAATGATTCAAATAGCTGCCCGTCTATCAATACGTGTAGGTGTCAACTTAAACAGTGGGGCAAGGCTACCCATTTGTCATGAAAGTCATGTCGTTCGGATTTCCCCTAAGGGTTTCAGACCATTGGATAGGACCAAAATTTTGGCAATATCCTCACCATATCAGGACTCTTTATTCAACCCAAGATGGGGTTTGCAAAAAGAAAAAATGAAAAATGAAGGGAAGAAAAGAAACCTCAGCAGGGAAAGGCAACCCGAGAAACCTCAATGGGCAACCCATAATACCTCAACCTGATGCAACCCTAAAGCATTGCCCTCATTGGCCCTTTATAGAAAAATTCAGTGGTTCATGTAGACAAGTGTCATACCAGTCTACCCTCCATAAGGAAAGGAACCCCTCTTGCTCCCCAGTGAATCATACTCGGAGGAGTTGAACAAACCATCATTTGTTGGGCTCCATAGCATTGCCTTTCAATAGAATTCTATCTTCAAATCCATTGGTCATGTTAGGGAGAGAGAAAATTCTCATGGCCTGGTTATGGATGTAGCCAAATTCATCAAATCATCAGCTCCCTCATTTTTCAAGATTCAACAAGGGTTCATCTAAGAAATCATTTTCTACAATCAATCTATCAATCTTCCCTTGACCTCAGAAGCATGGTCAAATTCTAAATGCAATCCAGATTCAACCTTGTTCTAACTCTGTTAGATTTCCCATTTCCTTCTATAGTAGCGGTCTGTCACAACATGCAGACACTGGGGCATAGATATACCCTATGTAGAGGAATCGAATTTGATCATGAGCATTACATCAAGGATCCATTGTCTAGTCTGAAGTCACTGACTTTCCTAGTCAATAGAAGTAGGTCCGTCCAAGCTGGTTTTTACCAATTTTTCAGTTCTCCCAATCATGTTGATGAAGAAAATCCAATGTGGTCGCTCACCTGTTAGGATTTGGTCACCAAATTCTCTGAAGGAACACTTCGAATCCTTTGCGCCTCATGCCTACTTTGGGGCCATGGTTCATTCATCTTTCAAAATTAGCACAACAATGTTGCAAGGCCCTGAGCTTTTCATGATCCTAGATCAAGGGCCAAACCCATGTCACATTTCATCGCCGCTTGGCTATTCTACCAATTTGGTCTACCATAATGCACAGTCAAAGAACTTAGTTGATCAGATGCCCCTCGACAGTCTAACACCAAGGTCAATCAATAAAATCACTTTGGTTAGAGATTGTCAAGCTCCCTTCATTCTTGT
The DNA here is from genome assembly GCA_028583415.1 of Protea cynaroides. Classification (NCBI taxonomy): domain Eukaryota; kingdom Viridiplantae; phylum Streptophyta; class Magnoliopsida; order Proteales; family Proteaceae; genus Protea; species Protea cynaroides. The sequence continues at coordinate 6,234,729 of CM053268.1, read as the reverse complement.
CCAAAATCCTCGCTAGAGTTTCTTTCAATCCAAAATCCAACAACACCAATGTTGGCTGAAGAAAATCATCACCTTCAAATTACGGAACCTTTCCAAGGGAGCAACCAAGTCATCCCTACCGTGCTGAAATTGAGTCAAACTTTCAGTACCAGGTCATATGGCAAATTTCAAATCTAGGTATCATGCCAGCGAAGTCCATGACACCATTTCCATTGATGCCATGTTTTATGCATCATCAACAAAGCAGGGGAAAAAACCTTGGAAAACTGCCAAGGAATTCACCATCATTTCAAATATGTCCAACATTCTATAGGTTCAAAGTCAAGAGACTTTCAAGATGGGTCAGATTTCAACCCTAAAGGTTCAAAGTCAACAAAGACTTCCTGTGTGGGTTACTTTCGAGCATCCTAAAGGTTCATAGCAACAAAGCTACTTAAGAGGATATTCAAGTTTCGATTCCCGAAGGTTCATAGCCATAGAGCTTCCAAGAAGGATGTTCCAATTTTTCAATCCCGAAGGTCCAAAGCTGGTAGGAACTTCAAAGATGAGTCATTTAGTATCACCCTATAAGTGACCTTCTGGAGTTCTTGCTCATTTCAGAATCAATAGCAAATTCCTCACCCTAAAAGTGACCTTCTGAGTTCTTGCTCATTTCAGAATCAAATGCAGAGCCTTAGCTCATCCAAAGTTCAAATCAATCTCAATCTATAAATGAAATGAATGTAGAGCCCTAGCTCATCCAAAGTTCAAATCAATCTCAGTCTAGAAATGAATCGAATGTAGAGCCCTAGCTCATCCAAAGTTCAAATCAATCTCAGTCTAAGTAAATCATATGCAGAGCCCTAGCTCATCCAAAATTCAAATCAATCTCAGCCTATTAATGTAGAGCCCTAGCTCATTCAAAGATCAAGTCAATCTCAGCTTATAAGTGAATCAAGTGCAGAGCCCTAGCTTATTCAGAAAATCAATCTCCAAACCTCAATCAAAAGAGCCTCAGTTCAATCAAAGAAAAGACAACAAGTCCTCCATCCAAACAAATCAATGCCGAGCCCAAGCTCATACAAATGAACCTTGTATTCACAGCCTAGCTTCATACAAAAAGAGGTTCCAAGCCTACCAATCAGCCTTGTATTTACAGCCTAGCTTCATACAAGAAGAGGTTTATCAGCCTACAAATGGATCAAGTCGGGTCTAAGCCCGCACATACCTTGCATCATGAGTTCCACCTCAGCAAGAAGAGGTTCCCAGCCTACAAATGAGCCTTGTATTCACAACCTAGCTTCATACAAGAAGAGGTTTATCAGCCTACAAATGGATTAAGCCGGGTTCAAGCCCGCACGTACCTTGCATCATGAGTTCCACCTCAGCAAGAAGAGGTTCTCAGCCTACAAATGAGCCTTGTATTCACAGCCTAGCTTTATACAAGAAGAACAATCACCATTCTTCCAAGGAGAGCAAACCTTCTTGCCAGTTGAACTACGTTCTGGGCTTGATTTCTAGGACACCCTTAGAATACGTAGGCAGTTTAGGACAAATTACCCTAAGTACAACCCAATAAACATTCTCACTCATATCCCAAAAATGTGGTTCTTTTATCTTCAGCCTTCAATTGGTAACAATCTTGGCTAAAGAGGGGCATCTGTAAGCATCCCATTTTTGCCACCCTAGGCATAAGTGAACCAATATGGCAGGTTTCCAACCTTTAACCCAAAGATTTATGATTCTCCATTGATCCCCACAGCAGGGTCATGAGCTATTATCTGTATGGATGCATAGGTCATAGAATTATCTTCGAAATGAGACTAGAATTGCTCAATTCTGATATCAAATGAAGAAGATATGACCATTTTAGTCGGATGATACATATAAGGGACGTTTCTGAAATTATTATAAATAATAATAATCCCAGGGGCCTTCATGCAAATTATCCTAAGTCGGATTGTTTGAATTTCAAATCATCATATCTTGATCATCCGACATCGGATTCAGATGATTTCAAGACCATTATTCTTCATTCATGATGTTCTACAAAGTGGACGTAAAAAATCCCGGGTAGAAATCACCAGTGGGTCCCATGCAAGCTTGCATGCAAAGTTATCGTTAGAACTTCAAAGTTTCATATCTTTTCCGTTCTACATCGGATTCAGACGATTCCAAGGCCATTGTTCTTCATTTGTGATGTCCTACAAAGTGGACGTGGAAAATCTCGGGTAAAAGTCTCCGGAGGGTCCCATGCAAAATTACATATGGAAATGGTCATTTAATATTAAAAAAATTCATATTTTGATCATCCAATATCCAAATCAATTGATTTCAGTCTCATTATGTTCCATTTTTAGTGCTCTACAAAGTGGACGTAAAATATTTTTGGTAGAAGCCTCCGAAGGTTCTCATGCAGATGGTCAGCCAAATTATCGATAATTGGCCTGCTTAAACTTCAAAAATTCATAGGTTGGCCATTTTATTTTCAAATGAATTGATTCAAGCTCCAATATTCCTCATTTTTAATGTTCTACAAAGTGAACACGGAAAATGTGGAGTAAAGGCTATCGGAAAAATTCTGTACGGAATGACAGTGGAAGTAGCCCATGAAATGATAGAGAGAGAGAACCCAATTAATTTCAGTCAATCCAGTCAACTCAGCTCAACCCAAGCTAGTCTTGACCCAACCCAGTCAACCCAGCTCAGTTCAAGTTAGTCCAGCTCAATCAACTCAAGTCAGACCAGCCTGGACCAAGTCCGTTTAACCCATGTGCAAGAATTTTATGATATTGCATATATCAAGGTTATATATATATATATATATATATACACACATTCGGTTCAACGAAAAAGGAAAAAGATTGAGAAGATTTGAGAGAGGGAAGAGAGAGACCGAAAAGAGATAGAGAGGAGGGCGGTGAAGAGAAAAGGAAGAAAATAAAAAGAAAATAAAAAAGGAGAAGATCGAGAAGATTTAGGAGAGGGAAGAGAGAGACCGAAAGGAGAAGGAGAGAAGGTAAAAAAAAAAAGAGAAAATAAACGAAAGAAAATAAAGAAGATCGGGAAGAGAGAGAGGAGATCCGAAAAATCAGAGGGGGAGAGAGAGATCGAGAAGATTTGAGAGAAGAGAGAGAGAGACCGAAAGGAGAAAGAGAGAAGGGCGGTGGAGAGAAAAAGAAGAAAATAAAAAGAAAATAAAAAAAGGAGAAGATTGGGAAGGGGGAGAGAAGATCCAAAAAAAAAAATATAATAATAAAAGGTAGAAAAGAAAGAAGAGAAAGGAAAGATCGGAAAGGGGGAGAGAAGATCCAAAAAAAAAATAATAAAAGGAAGAAAAGAAAGAAGATAAAGAGAAGATCGGGAAGGGGGAGAGAAGATCCAAAAAAAGTAATAATAAAAGGAAGAAAAGAAAGAAGATAAAGGGGAGGATCGGGAAGGGGGAAAAGGATCCGAAAAAAAAAATCAGAAGAAGAAAAGGGGGAAGACCGAGAAGAAGGAAGAGGGAGAGGAGAAAAAAAAGAAGAGAAGAGGACCAGAGGAAAAACGGGAGAACAAAGAGAGATTGAGAGAGCTAGAAGAAAAGACTCGGACCAAAGAGTGGAAGGAGGAAAAATCCTCTCCAACTCGGGTAAGTCCTCTACTCTGTTTCCTTACTTGATTTTATTTCATGCACCTGATAACCATCTCAATCCTCCACTGCCACCAGAAATCCATCATACCGTAAGCCACCAGCACCTCTCACCAGATCAACACCTAGAATTCCTGGACCATACCACCAATACATCCAGCCACCTATCTCACTCCTGCAGCCACCCAACCTTGCAACCTATTACTCCCCTTCACCAAACACTCATAATTCCTTTGATCCACCACTTAATACCTCCTGTCCGATTACCTAATCCAGCCTACCCAAATGACCCATTCACATCTGTTAAACTCTTTGCAGACTACTTCCTGTGAACCAAAACCTTCTCTCTTCTGATTGAGTTGTCCTATGCTGTGGAGTTGAGCCATTGGTTGATAATTTTATGTTAATCATGTGATGAAATTGAGTCAATATGCTTGGAATTTTTATAAAATTGGTCCACATGAATGGAATTGTTATGAGATTGATCGCATCATTATGCTTGGAATTTTTATAAAATTGGTCCACATGAATGGAATTGTTATGAGATTGAACGCATCATTATGCTTGAAATTTTTATAAAATTGGTCCACATGAATGGAATTGTTATGAGATTGATCGCATCATTATGCTTGGAATTTTTATAAAATTGATCCACATGAATGGAATTGTTAGGAAGTTGATCCCATCAATATACTTGAAATTTTTATAAAATTGGTCCACATGAATGGAATTGTTATGAGATTAATCTCATCGATATGCTTGGAATTTTTATAAAATTGGTCCACATGAAAGGAATTGTTATGAGATTGATCCCATCATCTATTTGAATTTTTTTTTATGAAATTAAGCCGACCGTATGCTTGAATCTTAATGAGATTGAATATGGACAATCGATCTGGAATTTCTATGGATCATTGGTCTAGAATTTTGATGTGAAGTTAATATGGACCATTGATCCGGAATTTCTATGAACCATTGAACTTGGGATTTTGATGTGAAATAAAAATGGACCCTTGATCTTGGAATTTTAAGTAAAATTTTTGGGCCATTGATTTTGGATATTTTGATGATCAAATATGGACCATTGATCATAGATGTGTTGATGTTTGAATCTAAACCATTGGATATTGATTATGAATGATTTAGAAGAATCCAAACGGTTAGATTATCATCATGTGTGATTTAAACCGTTGGATGATCATCATGAGTTAATTAGATGAATTTGAGCCGTTGATATTGGCCATTTTTGATGATTTCTGAGTCGTTGATTATGATGATCATGTTTTGATGAGATCCGACCATTAGATCTAAGATCTGATTTTGATGCATTAAGGAATTCACATTAGACCTCAACCATATATCTGGAGAATCCCATCTTACACATTGAAATATACGTTGTTGGAAAAACATGAGATGCCGTGCTTTCTTGCCATATTTAGATGCTCATTGCCATGTTTGGATGCTCATTTCCATTGTCATATTAGGAATTGTCATGCTTAGATAGCATATTAGATCATGCCATATAGGCTCTTGCCTTATTTGCAATACATGCGGTATTTGAGAGATTTTTCACAATCTTGCTATATGTGTATTTCTTGCCATAAATGTATTATATGCCATATTTAGATGAATAATTCAATTTTGGTAATAATTTAATTTATGCAACACCCTAGTCGAACTGCCATATATGCACACTTTTAGAAGACAATCTAGGTGTGGGGACGTGCATTTAGGCACCCACATTCTAGGGAAGGGCATAATGGAAATGATAAAAATCTTAATAAAGAAAGAGAATGCCTTGCCAAACTTTCCAAAATTAGAATTCAGGATGAAAAGGGTGATTTAGGACAATTTTTCCCCTCGGCAAATCCTAAACCTAGAATAGGTTCTAAACCCTAAACCTAGAATAGGTTCTCAATCATTAACCTAGAACAGGTTATCCAGCCAGAACTACGCGGATTCTGATTCCTAGGGCAAACCCTAGGATATGTAGGCTATTTGGGAGAAACCCAAATTCGGATCCACACCTTAGTCCACTTGGACTATGCATAGATCCACTAGGATATTCAACCATTTCAATCCAAGCCCCATTTTGACCCAAATAGGGTTATCCAATCCCGAACTACGCGGATTCTGATTCCTAGGTCAAACCCTAGGATACGTAGGCCATTTGGGAGAATCCCAAATTCGGATCCACACCTTAGTCCACTCGGACTATCCATAGATCCACTAGGATATATTTATTCACACCTTAGTCCCCCTTCCATAGATCCACTAGGATATCTATCCATATTCCAACAAAAGGGTTATCAAACCTTAGTCCACTCGGACTATCCATAGATCCACTAGGTTATCTATCCATATTCCAACCCAAAAGGGGTTATCCAAACCTTAGTCCACTCGGACTATCCATAGATCCACTAGGATACTTACCCACATTTTGATCCAAATAGGGTTATCCGCCCGAACTACGTGGATTCTGATTCCTAGGTCAAACCCTAGGATACGTAGGCCATTTGGGAGAAACCCAAATTCGGATCCATAATTTAATCCACTCGAACTATCAATAGATCCACTAGGATATATTTATTCACACCTTAGTCCACTCGGACTATCCATAGATCCACTAGGATATTTGTCCACATTTTGACCCACATAGGGTTATCCACATCCAACCCAGAATGGTTTATCCATATTTCAACTCAAATAGGATTATCCTTAGATCCACTAGGACTATCTATCAGTCCACATGGACTATCCAGATCCTAACCCAAAGGATTTCTCAACCTTTCAAGCATAATCTTCAACTTGAACAAAGAACTTAATCATTTACAAGCATAAATCACATCCATAAACATTAATCACACCTGAACTACGATGGTGAACCTGATTTTCAGAATAAATCCATAATACGTTGGCAATCTGATGGATACAGATTCGGTTCAATGATATCAAACCACTTGGTTTGGTTTGGTTTAACAAATAGAGTCTAGCATAGGAAAGGTATAGGAGACCGATTTCGATCGGGCGGTTTGGGTGCCTAACCCCTTCCCATAACCGTAACCTGACACTTATCCAATCTCTGATGGACCAGAAATCCAATCTAAGGGTCATGAGTCAATCGAAGTCTTACCTTGGGGTGAGATTTCACATTTCTAAGGCCCTAGACCTAAATCTAGGTGGCGACTTCAAAGATTTTCCATCTTTGTCCTCACACATGTCGTGCCTCTGATTAACCTAAGGATGTCGATGTGCGGTCGGATACCGCTACCGCAGGCCCCTGTCGCACCTATTGTGTAGCTGCACATCCTGTCTTTCATTGTAGTTACTATGTTTAGATGTTTTGTTAGCTTGTACATATACAATGCCCCTATTGATTCATTATTGCTGACCTTGAGCATACTTATTACATTGTACGATGTTATCTTTGAAACATTATATCTGTGATGCAACTAAAGATTAAAATTTTCCCAGGTCCAATTGCAAACTTACATTTATGGCTTCAAACACCCATCAAAATGGTGCTTCTAGCTTAACCAAAAGCCCCACGCTAAAGGCTATATACATGTTCTTGTAAGAGAACACTAAAAAATTTATAGGGAAAGTGCTATGGGGAACGGTAGCTAAACTGGGTTCAGACCATGGAGGAGGTTATGGGAAACCTTCAATTACCTGATGCACTTAAGGTCATGTACTCCACTTACCAACTAGGGTGCGAACCTCACACCTGGTGGCTGGGCGTGGAACCAGTACTCTGAGAATGCCATGGTGTCATCACATGGGATATTTTCTGATAAGCATTTCTTGCCATTTTCTAGTATGTGGGATGGGTCTTGTACATACTTCTTCAGCATTAATATGTGGAATAAATCGTGCATGTTGGCTAATGATGGTGGTAGCGCTAGTTGGTAGGCTACATTTCCACATTTATTTAAGATTTTCTAGGGTCCTATGTACCTAAGACTTAGCTTTCCCTTCTTACCGAAGCATTTTAGTCCTCTGAAAGGTGAAATTTTTAGGAACACCTTGTCTCCCACAGCATAATCGATGTCTTTCTTCTTAACATCCAAGTAACTCTTCTGTCGGTTGGGCTGCTTTGATCCTTTCTCTTATTATATCCACTTCTTGGATGTTTCTTGGACAAAATCCGGTCCAACTATTCTTCTTTCGCCAACTTCCTCCCAGTATAGTGCAGTTCTACATCTTCATCCATAAAGAGCTTCATATGGAGCCATGCCAATGCTGGCTCGGTAATTGTTGTTGTACGCAAACTCCATCAAGGATAGTTTCTCATCCCATGCTCCCTTGAAGTCTATTTCACAAACACAGAGCATGTGTTCTAGGATCTAAATTATCCTTTTTGATTGACCATTCGTTTGTGGATGAAAGGTTGTACTAAATCGTAACTTTGTACCCATTGCTTGTTGTAGACTCTCCCAAAATCTAGATGTGAATCGGGGATCTCTATCTGACATGATGTTTTGAGGCACACAATGTAGATGAACTACTTGATTTACATACAGTCTAGCCAGTCTGTCCAACATATATTGGGGCCGAATTGCTATGAATCTTGCTTTTCTTAAGTCTTTCAAACATTACCCAAATAGAGTCTACATTTCTGGGTGTCAAGGGTAAACATGTGATAAAATCTATGGTTATGCAATCCCATTTTCATTCAGGTACCAGTAACGGTTGAAGTAGTCTGGATGGTTTCTGGCAGACTGCCTTCACTTGTGGGCATGTTAAGCATCGGTACATAGAGTCTGCTACATTTGCCTTCATTTCCCTCTACCAAACTAATTTCCTTAGGTCAGGATACATCTTGGTGCTGCCAGGATGGGCTGAATAGGGAGCATTGTGGGCTTTTCTCAAGATCCTTTCCTTGATATACATGGCTATTAAAGGAAGACAAAGTCTACCTCAAAACTTGAGTGATCCGTCAAAAGAAAGTACAAAGTCAGGGTCTGATTTTCCTCTTCGTAGGTCTTCTCTCAGAGTTCGGAGGTAGAGGTCTGTAGGCAATTCCTTTATCACTTCAGTAACCAAATCAGCTTTTATTTGCAGATTCGCAAATAGGCTTACAAGTCCATAAATGACTTGGTTTCCTAAGGATTCCTCTGATTGATCCAATGCATCTTGAGCTTTTTCTCTTGTTGTTAGAATCAAACTCAGTTCAATTCTTCCTTCAAGCTTGGCCAAACTCTTCCTGCTTAATGCATCAGCTACTACATTGGTTTTCCTAAGGTGGTATGAGATTTCACGGTCATAATCTTTCAACAGTTCTACCCATCTTTGTTGTCTCATATTTAAGTCCTTCTAAGTAAACTAGTATATCAGGCTTTTATGATCGGAAATAATTTGAAACTTCCCTCTCTATAAGTAGTGTCTCAATGCTTTGAGAGCGAATACTACTACTGCTAATTCTAAATCATGAGTTGGGTAGTTCTCTTCATGCTTCTTTAGTTGTCTTGAGGCATATGCTATGACTTGTTCTCCTTACATGAGTACACACCCTAAGCCGAGCTTAAAAGCATAAGTATACAAGGTAAATGTTTTTCTTCATCTTGGGATCGTCAATATAGGAGCTGAGACTAATCTCTCCTTCAAGGTTTGAAAGCTCCTTTTACACTGGTCTGACCAGATGAATCTTTCTCCTTTCTTAGTCAATTTAATCAGTGGCACGATAATTCTTTAGTAGTCTTCCATGAATCTATAGTAGTACCCAGCTAAGGCTATGAAACTTTTGATTTCATTGACTGTTCTAGGAGTTTTCTAGTTGATAATGGCTTCAATCATACTAGGGTGTACTTTAATCCCTTTTACTGACACTACGTGGCCTAGGAATGCCACTTCGTTCAGCCAGAAATCACACTTCTTGAATTTGGCATAAAGCATCCTTTCCGTAGTTTTTTTAACCCCGTCATAAGTATCTTGTGCTATTCTACATTCTTGGAGTAGATTAATATGTCTTCGATAAATACAATCACTAAAGTGTCCAACATGTCATTAAATTCTTGGTTCATATGCTCTATGAACAAGGCAGGGGCATTAGTTAATCCGAAAGACAGAATAAAAAATTCATACTGTCCATACCTAATCTGGAAGGCTGTCTCAGGTATATCACTCTCTTTTATTCTCAATTGGTGATATCCTAACCGGAGATCAATCTTGGAAAACACCACAGCGCCTTGCAATTGGTCGAATAAGTCATCTATGCTTGGTAGTGGATACCGATTCTAAATAATAAGCTTGTTCAGTTCTCTGTAATTAATGCAGAGACATATGCTACCATCCTTCTTCTTCAAAAATAGTATTAGTGCACCCCAAGGAGAAACACTAGGCCTTAAGAGCCCTTTATCTAGTAATTCTTGCAGTTGCACCGTCTACACCTCGAGTTCCATAGGCGCCATCTTATAGGGAGCCTTCAACAGTGGTGCTATGTAGGTAGCAAGTCTATCACAAACTCTGTTACTCCTTCTGATGCTAACCCTGGTAGATCCTCTGAAAATACATTTGAAAACTCCTTCCCTAGTTCCAAATCTTCGAGACAGGGTCACTTGATTGTAACATCCAAGACTGACACCAAAAATCCAAAATCTCCATTCTAAAGACATTTGATTACCTTGAGTGCTGAAAGGAATAGCTTCCTTTTCTTTGCTCTCTTTTCTCCCTTAAACTCGAACATATCTCCATTTTCTTCTTCAACTATCAATTTCTTTTATGCACAGTGGAGACTAGCTCGATGTCGTGACAACTAGTCCATGCCTAAGATCGCGTTGAAGTCTGACATTTCTGAATGGATTAGATTTGCTTCCAAAATTTTACCCTCGACTAGGACTGAACATGGTCCACAGTATTCATCAAGAACTACTTCCACACCGATGGGTGATCGCATAATTAATAATGTCTCTAAGGTCTTAGCCCTACCTCCTATCTTTTCCCTGAAAAATGGAGATATAAAGAATTGAGTTGCTCTAGAATCAAAAATTACCCTAGCTGTTTTTTTTTTACTAAATTAACAATACCAAATTACATTACCATATTTGAGATGCATGCTCACACAATAAAAAAATAGCTAGTCTCAGAAGCATACCCGTCAACACATCTGGTGATGCTTCAGCTTCCTCTGTAAACATGACGTAGATGTTCCCAAGCTGCGTCACTTTGAGTGGGAGTGGACAAGTCCTCGTATAATGTCCCATCTATCCACAGTTGAAGCATCTCACATTTATAGGCACTAGGGCTGCCATGTGACTATCTACAAGCATGGCTTTGGCTGCTGCTGGTTTGTCTGTAGTATAATTCATCTTGAAGGTCTTGTTCATTTTCTGACCACCAGCATGGTTAGCTAACCTCTTATTACCTCCCTTTTGAGTGAAGTAACTATCTCTCACGTTGGATTCAATAACCTTGGCTGTTTGGATAGCCACAAGAGTAAATCTCCCTCCTAAGGGCATCAATTGTAGCTCTTATGTTGTACCTTAAGCCTTTGGTAATCCTTCGAGCCTTAGCAGACTCTTCCTTCATGCTCAGTGGAGCGAAATAAAATAGTTCTGTTTGTTGCCCTTGTGAGACATTGAGGTATTTTACCTCCATCCTATCCTTGAAGCTTATGGGGAAATACCTATCAAAGGAAGCCTCCTTGAAGATTTTCCAGGTGATCTGAGGATGCTTTGCCATCAGAAGTGGCATTGTGGATTCCTACCATGTACTAGGTTCTCATTCTAGCATATTAGTCGCACATAGTATCTTCTCTTCCTCATTGCGTACCATCATTCAAAGGGTATTCTCTATGTACTTGATCCATATGGCAGGCTACAAGGGATTAGTCCCCATTCTAATGAACTTCAGAGGTTTCATCATCATGAACCTCTCGATGGTCTGAGACTGATTATAGTATGGCACTGGAGGAATTGGTGGCAGGTTTTTAATTTGCCACTATATTCTAGTTAAGTCTAGTGGGCACTCTATTCTGTCTTGCAGTGGCACCAACATGATTTACGGGGTTTCCTCCAAGTGGTGGTAAGTTATTGTTCCTGTTCCTTATTGTCTAGCTGCTTGTGGTGCAAGTACTAGGGTTGGAAGTGTTCTTAGATCCTCGAGAAACTTTCGCTAGTTCTCCTTGGCTGCTCTTCGCTATTCATGACTCACTATAAGAGCCATATTTCTTATGATAGCAGGGAGGTTCTCAAGAGTTACTTTAGGTGGTGGAGGAACAGTTTCTATCTGAGAGGATCCCCCCACATTAGTGGTGGGTGATTGCATCCCATCTAGATTAGGGGTATCATTCAACCCATCGCCAGGTGGAAGGTTCTCATTGTCACTATCATGAGGGTTATTGCGTCTATGTGAGGCCATTACAACCTATTCGACTCCCTAAAATGATCATTTACATTATTAGTAACATGTCAAGTGACATAGATAGAACAGGTATAAGAGGCACCAAACACAATCACGAAAAATATTGAATCTTATGAATGTTTATGCCATATAATTTGTCCGATCGATACATACAGACTTAACTAATTCTGACCAGTAGTGCATCCGGTAAGTTTACAGAACTCTCTGGAGATTCTCGGTCGATGGGTCGATCGCTACAATCCATCATCCTCCCCTCCGTTCGACTACTTCTAGATTGTAAATTTTTACTGCTTTGGTCATTGCACTGAACTCTACCCCACATCAGGATTCAAGACTGGCTGGGGAATCTTTCTCTAAATATAACCTCAAATGTAATTCTTTTTCTTATTTCCCACTATAACTTTCATTCTAAGTAGTAAAGAGCTTCGTTTTTGCCTCTGAAAACTTTGGTTTCATCTCCAGGAGTATCTTTCATCAGCCAATTCTCTTTCTAGTTACATGATTATGGATCCAAGGTATGATCATCCTCCTTCTATCTTAAATCCAAGTTTTAGGGTTTAGAAAAGAAATATTATGATTTCTTTTGAGCTTTCTCTTGGAACAATGCTTGCCCAAGCTTTGTTAAGATTGTTCACCATCCCTGCAGGCCATCCCATCCCAGGAAAACTACCATGAGCGGACCACAGCGTAATGTTTCACTGGCATTTGATGCATTGCGGTTCATTTTCTTAGAGGCTCAACAAGCATTCCCAAAGTTTAAATACAAGTTTGTCGAATCTAGGCGATGCATATTGTTCAACGAGTTAGAGTGGTTTAACATCAAGGCTACCTTTGACCCTAGGGGATGGTTCCCATGTTATAGATTGATGTAACCATGAGGCCTTACCTAGGATGTCTTTTCTACTATAACTTGCATGTAACGGATTGAATGAATGACGGTAATGATGTTGCAAACCTTTACATAGCCAGCCAAGTATCGGACCAAGATGTTTCCTTTGATACTAGACAACTGGCCTATATGTTAGGTATATCCATGGGATGAGACATAGCATTCTGGGGTCCTAAAGATAGGGACTCCCTATCTGAGGTTATGTGGATAGAGATCATAAATCAGATCCTCACACAGGGTAAGCATCATAAGACTATCAATTATCAGCCCTAGTCTTGAGTATACTATAGAATCGTACAGCATAACATTCTACCACAAGGTGGTCATTACAATGAGTTATCTTCTTTTGGTCAATTCCTAGTCTATCGACTCGCAACCAGGACACCAATTTATCTTCCTTACATTCTTATATGGAACATGATTGTGGCTTCAGAGGGCACTGGACCTTTACATTCTTATACGGAACATGATGATAAGACTCATCTCCTGTCGCTCTTAGGGGTTGACATCCAAATCACCGCATACGAAGAAACAATAGCTTCTCCTTTTAATTGGTATGCCATTTCCAAAATGCATCTTGCTGATGTAGTCTTATCTGATGATGAGTTAAAGGCCCGTCCTCATCCCAGAACACTATTAGATGAAGAGTCAGAAGACGAAGAAGATGATGATGTACAATTTGGTGCAGAGGATGGGGACAGAGATCAAGCAGGCCCTTCACAACCTCCCCCTGACATGGGCATCTTTCGGGCTGAGTTGCATGGCATTCAAGACCACTAGAGGCAATTTGTACATTTTGTGGAGAATATTTTTAGGCGAATGCGACATGCCCAAACATCATTCAATTCCCAGCTCAACATCATGCAGACGACGAAGACAAGAGTGGGCATAATGTCTACAGATGACATCAGGAACTCGACCATGGCGTCACATGTAAAGACTTACAAGTGAGCTCGTAAACCCACATCATCAGATTCAGAGTGATCTCGTTAATTTCCTCCTTCTTATGTTGTTGTTGTAAAATTAAGTCTTATTTTCCTATGCGAGTTGTAGTGCTTAATCTCTAGTCTTTCCCTAGCTTCTTATGCTCTTTCTTGATGTTATTATGCTACACACAAATGTAGTTACATTTTTACCATTTATATTCTTTAAGATTCTATTATCCTATTGCTTAGGTTACTATAGACTGCTATAGTATTGGCTTAGTTGGCATAGTATAACAGAGCTTATCGCGCTGATACCATACCTGTCACACCCCAAAATATTGGTCTGAAATTTTTTTTGATTTTTTTTTGGTATACGACTCGACCAACAGCTTAGTTTGGACGTGATCCCACTACATAAGTGGGGCATATACATACCAACCACTACCAACACAATGCCACATTCATAATTCAGAGTAATATATAGTGGAAGATACAAAATAACCATGAGCTCACTATTGATAAATAAAAGTATTAATCCTAGTGTGTTCAGCATCAAAACGAGGTTCATCAACTAACTTCCTAAACCAAGAATCTTAAGTAGAATTGTCCTATAAATCATGGGCTATCTAAATATAAACAAATTATCCAAAAGAGATAAAAAAAATAGAAATTATTCATTGTCCAAAACTTCTTCCTAAGATGACTATCCATCAAAGACATACACAACACAACCGTAGTCCTTGTCATGTGCTTTGTCTTCATACGACATTCTGCCTAGCATAGCCAATTGAGAGATCACAAGCGCAATCAGATAATCCACAACCATAGTACCTATACATCATCTAAAAAGAATGGCATACGAGAGGGTTAGCTCTCCAACATGAGCTCAGTGAGAAACAGATAGGCAAGCAACAATTATGCATGATCAGTTTTATTATACACAACAATGCAATAGTCAAGTATCATGTATGCTATGTGCTATGGTAAGGCCTAGCCACACCTCCCAGAGGATGACTACAACCTCCATGCATTGGAGTATCAGGTATTCACCAGCTTACATCGATAGCCTTGGTGGCCCCACAAGATGTCCTAATCAGAATGGTGATCGGGTAGCAAGTCTGACCAGTAACGCTCCAACAAACACTGCCAACCCTTTCCCCTCATCACTCCACTCTACCAAGTTTGGACCCCCTACTAACCAGGGTTGCACACAGGGGTAGTTCCACTAGCCAAAGACCTTCATGTCATTTGATGTATCCCTCTTACCAAACCCAGTAGGAATCCCAGACCATCCATTTTATCCCCCCAAGATGCTGTCATCCCACTAAGGGTGAGTGACATACTCGTTAATAATCGTATAGCAAGTTGGATCCAATGGTCCTCGATCATTTCACCACTTCCTACCAGTTTCTTGTCACATACATTTACACAATAATCATAATATAGATACAAATGCATGCGCAAAGCAATTATTGGATGACATGTTATTACAATAAGCATATGGCATAAAAATCATATATTAGAAACACTTTAAAATTAGTCAGGGGTTTTGTTCCTCACCTGATATGGCTTAACTGAAATTATTCCTACTAACAAAATCCGTGTTCACGAGGTGTTATATGCCTATACAAGGTGTAAGGTCATTAATTTGAAGTCTTACATGATTTACTTTTGACTTATGCAAGTCTGGGGCTTGTCGGTCGTTGCATCGGTTGCTGCCATTGTAACCAGCATATGGTTCGACAGAAAATCTAGACATTCTACCATTAGTAGGTCGATATACCAATCAATATAGAGTATCAACCGTGACATCATCCGGCTATCTCCTGAGAGCTTTCTGGTACTGGTTGGTCGCTACGCCGGTCCTTACAATGTACAGTCCGGTGTATCGATCGCCCCTTCCTAGTGGTTAATTTTATGTTTAGCAAATTAATATTCTTTCATATGATTTAGTTCATACCTCGCTAGCATAATGTAGTCTGGTGATAGAGTGTCCCTTAAGTCTATGTACTATCCTAGCAAACATGAAATCAATTATTTAAACTAGGCCATTTGTTAGAAGGAGATGATCTCCCTTCCAATAACCTACACTAATTCCATTATTAAAGAGGGATGAGTGTTTGTTACATCAGATTTACATCCTTTGCTTGGACATCGAGTTTTATAGAATTTACAAGAGTTAGGGGTTTTACTGATGGTGTCTTGATGAATGCTGATCGATGGTGTACGTCGTCGGTAATTCTCCCAACGTAAGTGCTGCAGAGCTTCACCTTTTTCCTCTCCTTCCTCCATTTCTCTTGAAAATGCATCAGAACTTTTTGAGATTGATACGTTCTCATAAGAGGGTAAAAAGGTAGGGTTTTTATTTGTCTAAGGTTTCTTTGTTGGGTTAGAACTCTTAGATTGAATGGGGACTCCTAAAAGACTGCCAAGTGGCAAGAGTTTGAACTTAAAGAGAGACTCCTTCACTTGTACAACTCCAAAGTAGTTATGGTAGGTGTGGATCCCTTCTAGATTCGTCTATGGGTCTTAGGAATATCTTAAATGGTCTCCTAAGATGAATCCAATTATTAGTCTCGAGAACAGGTCTGTTATGGCCTAGTCGGTTGATGGTACCGGTCGTTGGACTATCGGGATTCTTGATAGCTTGGTAGCGATTGGCTCCCCCTTTAGAGCTACAATTCATATAGTTAGAAAAATATTTTAAAGGGTACCTATCACATTGGTCATCAATTAGGCATCGTATCGGGTTCGGCTACTGTGGAGAACCCAGGTACTAAAGAAAATCCTAGTTAGGCTGGGTTTTCTCGGTGCAAGTTTTGCAGGTAGTTTCCCTTATGGTCATTTGCTCACCTAGTTGTTCTTTAACATGGGGTTCAACCTAACAGTGGAGCCAAATGAGGAGTTAGGCATTCATACACCATTTGGATGGGATTTTCTGCAGAAACTCTAGCTTCAGGATGTGGCTCTTACTGATGAGGAGCTAGAGCGGCTCCCACCACCTTGTTCGATACAGGGTCGATGACTATTTGGAAGAGTTTGACCCAGAGTTATCATGTCTTCATCTTCTATTTCTGAGAGTAAGCCTGTAGTACCCAGTGGTAAGGGGGATCCATCACCTATGCATGTAGATTCTAGCGAGGATTATCTACCTGGGCCAGTTGCAGAAGATGAGGCCAATTCTACTGATGAACGAGAGGGTTCATTACATTCTGTAGGTGGTGATGATGAGGTTCCAACAACAATGGTTTCTCAGGCTGGGGCTTCGGGCTTTGTAGAGCTGTGGTATATTTTGAGTGATGCTCAAGCCTTAGTGACTTGCTTTGGATAATTACCAGCGGGCACATCAAACCAATTTAGCTGCTCACAAGAGACATATGCTTTAGAAACTCACTAGTGTGGAGTAACGGGTGGCTTATCTTGAGCGGGGCTTTATTCGATTTTAGGATGCACATGAGGCTAAGATACAAGAGGTCACATTCCTAGGGACTGTGTTAACTACTGAGGGTATAATTGTGCCCATTCTTGACCATGTTATGGCTACGACAGCAGCCAAACGTAAGCATACTCATCAACGGTGTCTTCAGTCAATGGCAAGAGTCTAGGCTACCTATTCTATAGAGAGTCCTGATCGCTAGGATGATCACGGCTCTCAGTAGGTAGATTCTTAGACATATCATTTTATCTCTGTTATGGCTCACCTGATACATTTTATACATTTTACTTTTTATTTGATGTTGGTGGGTAAGGATCTGGATTATAGATGCCGATCCATCCTTAGTATTTTATTTTCTCTATAGTAACACTGGATGTTTTTATCTTTTGTTTATATGTCTGGATACATTATGTCACAGTCTATTCTGGGGAATTAGACTTGATATCTAAGTCATCCAAGAGACAACCCGAATGTTCCAGCGATCGATAACCAAAATGATCTATCAACAAACCCCACAGTCTACACAAGCAATATCCATAATAATCAATAACAATTAATAATAATTACATTGGAATCATTATAGATAATTGATGCTTCTAATGTTATCAATACATAATATTTCTGTTATGTCTTACAAACTATTTCACATATACCATTCATATTACATAAATCCCCATACTAAATAAATAGAGTAAATTTGAAATAAAATACTGTCGATAAACCAAACTGCATCTATCTACAGATATCAAAATGGAAATGAGGTGCTGACTCAGGTCCCGTGAATATAGTCTTTATAGATATAGCCCTCGAGATGATTCCTTACTGGCCCACCACCAAGAGAAGTACCCTCAACAGCAATAGGATCCATAGCAGTAGATACAGTAGATGTACCTGCAATCAAAGCTAAAAAGAATTTGATATGGAGGGGTGAGCTCCCATCCCAGCTTAGTGAAGAATCAGGTATCAATGCAACCCTAAACAACAATTTACTGATGCAATTAGGAAAATAAACAAGCAATTGTGAGAGGCAATCAAATGTCTATACAGCCATGGTGGGTCTATACCTTAGCTCAACCGTCATTGATCTCGAGACAAACCCAAATAATCAATGACACCACTAACCTGAACAAATCCTCGATGATCAGTGGCTCGTCACTGGGTGAACTGTCATTGATCTCGAGAAGAGCCTAGACAATCAATAACACCACTGACCTAAGCAAACCCTCGATGATCAGTGGCTCGTTCACCCTTCATTAAAGCATAAGTGATTTGACCATGATTAATGCATGATGCATGAGTGATACGATAGTAAAGGACTGCAGCCCAACAGAGATCCCCAGATCACCGCTCCAACAGATCACCATGCCCCCACTAAGGTGATAGCCATGATATATGATCATGCATTGTGCTTTAACACACCGCACATTCATATACCCCATCAAACACAATCACATACATAACAGACAGTCATACAACATGGCCTGTACACGTAGTAAGTAAAGCTACCCCAGTAGGAATCCCTGGCTTACCAATCCCACAATTCACAGTGCCCCTACTAGGATATAGTGTGCCACCATGGTAAGTGTATTGTGTTCCAACATGCCACAGGCCCATCATAAATGGTCTTAAGTAAGGCTAAGCCCCAACAATGATCCCCGACTTCCTACTCCCATGGTTTGTTATACCTCCATTAAGTACTAGTCGATCCCAACATGATTCATGAAATCACCCGTTACTTGAACCACCATACATGGGTTGCACCGCAACAGAGATCCCTGGATCACCACTCCAATGGATCACCGTGTCTTTACTAAGGTACAAGCAAACCAACATGGTACTTATGCACGTGCTCCAATACATAACACACACCATAATACATGGTCATGCACAAGTAACAATATAAAGGACCATTTTCCAGTGGAGATCCCAAGCTCACCGCTCTCATGGATCACTGTGTGTCCACTAGGGTGTTAGCACCAAACCACATGGACCATGTATTGTGTTCCAACATGCCATACGTCCATCATACAACATCCAACATACATAGTGATTATTATAATGCAAATGCATGAATATTTAAATACAGATTATTAGATGACATGTGATAAAAAGAAAACAACAACCATCATACAACACAACACATGCTCAAACTTTACGGAGGACCCAACCCCTCACCTCTATAGACATTAAAGGTGCTGCTGAACCTTGAACCTGGCAAAAGGCTTCGTCTACTAACCACGTTGTCTTACCTATTTAATTAGATATATTTAATGGGTTAGTTACATGTCTTTTAACCTGCATGGGCATATCCTAAATGTCCCCATGGGGGTCCCAAGATAAGTCAGGAACTCAACGGTTGGTCTTCCTAACCATTACCCGGCATACTGGTCAAAATAAACTAAACTAGAGGATACAATTGGATGGTCAAGCATCTGGTAGACCATCTGGTTTAGCACTCCTAACATAATAGTAGGGTTCCCTAAGGTTTTTTGGAGGCTTTGGGTGGTACATCATCCAGTTCCTACCTCCAGTTCCTGTTGCTGGTTGTGCCTCTCGTTTGCTGCTACCGGTTGGGCATACCACATGTCCTTGTGCCATCAATTATGCCTCTGGCTTACTGCCATCGGTTATGCCTCCAGTTATGCCTTGGTCATTTGGCTAAGGCATTTGCTTTAGCAGAGGGTTAGTTTAAATTACCCAAAGGAATGGTTGAGGAAAAGCCTCTAATGACACCTCTGGTTATGCCTCCAGTTCAGGCCCAGAAACCAAACACGAACCAAAGAAGGTTTGGAAACCTTCTTTGGGGGATGGTTTCCCTACTTGATTTTCTTCATTCTAAATGGGGGAAAACACTCTCCCACCATTATCATACCCAATGGGAGTCATTTAAACCCCATGAATACCTCTATTCATGGAGGGAATCAATGACCTAGGTTTCTTGGTTAGAAATCGATCACCATTAACAGAGACCAAGAATGGTGAGCTTTACCATAGGTCTTAAGGATGCATTGCCTCAATAATGGAAAAGAAACGAGTGAAGAATACTTACCTCAAGTGGAAACCAATGCTTAAGCTCCAAGCTTAGAGTTCCACTCTTTCTTCTTCAACCCTTTCTCACTCACAAAGACCTAAAGAAGACAAATAAGGAGATGTGTCCTCTTTATTTATAGAATCACAAGGAGAGAGTGCTCCTTTTGTACCTAAATTGGATGTTGTTAATCAGGTGATGCAACATCCGATTATGCATCCGGTTAAGCTTAAAAATGGGCTTAGGTGTGGTTTAATGGGCCCGAGCTTGTGGATATCTTCCAGGTCACTTGATCCCTCTTCTCCATACTCTACCTTCACTAGTTGATCCTAGTATTTGACCCAACATCATGTGGAGGGTCAAGACGTTAAGGTGCCTAGTGTCAGCACAGTGAGACCAGACACAAAGGGATCCAAACTGGTAAGGGTTCTGGGTGTAGGTTTCATACATTATGTTTTTTTTTTTGTTAACATGATATGTTATCTTATTTCTTGTAGCTTATTCATGGTTCTTACCCCCCATATAGTATATGTTTTATGCTTCCTAATTCCGCTTACTGTATTTATGGTCTATTATGTGGGAAAAATATCATCCACTTAAAATCTTACACGTGACAACACCCGTCTTCGGAGCCGACCACGTATGATGCATTGTGCTCGGCATATACCGCTCGGAGTCACAGTCCTGTTAGGATACAGAACCGGTCGGAGATATAAACCTACTGGGTTACATTTCTTGGTCGGAGGTCAGAGTCCTAAAGCAACTATGTCATGGCAGAGGAGACCTTCTCCTAGTACGGTACGATGCTGATCATCACGGCCATGCGACCATCTGTGCGGTGATGCGTGCCACTCTCCCTGTTGACCGACTTAGCTTCTTTGGCTACGGTCTCCCACTCCTACTCGGAGTCTATGACCTGGGTGCTCCTCAGAGCGACACCTGGCAGTCCTATTGGCGGCCTACTTCCCTGAGTCTTGGTGCCTCCATGCCTCTTCCCAATCTCTATAAGTAGAGGACGACCCCCTAAGGTAAATCATCTCACAATCTAATTCACAATCCATCCATTCATTCTCGTACACCCAAACTCTCTCATCATTCCCCTCTTTCTCTAAATTAGAGGTAGCTTCCTACTACCTCTTCACTATTTACGTTGGTGTTTGTAGGTTGCTCGGATCGCAGACGGGCGAGAGATTTTCGATCGTAATAGTTTGGCGCCCACCGTGGGGCCTCTTGATTGAGTTTGACAAAACGGTGCACGAGAACTTCAACCTCGAATGATTTTCCATGGCACACAGGAGAACTCGTGCCCAGGCTTCACACCAACCATCTGAACCGTCCGTACAAGTTCAACTCGACAGCAACGCAAGTACGCTAGGGACAAACCATACCCCGACACCTGTGCCGACACCAACGGCTACAACGCCGCAACCACCACCTCAGAATGTGACTCGTCAACATTTCGACGAGCTGAGGCAATAGATTGACCAGCTGGCTCTAGCCTTGAGGGGTGCTCGAGCAAGCAATTCGGTCCCCGGAGGAGCGGGAGTAAACCCTCCACCCACGCCGAATACACCACGACTGGCCCAATCGGGGCCCATCAACAACTTGTGCTGACGGCATCAACCAGAGCCACACCGAGCAATCCTCCCTTGGGACCTTGTGATCAGAGCAGAGGATCTCACTAGCCCACACGGAGCATAGCTGGGTTACATGCTCGACATCATCCAACCGACCACCATCAGGCACCGGGAGCGCATGGAGCACCTCTTCCGCCTGAGAGGGACGCAAGGTCCTTCCTCAACAACCTCCGCCAATAGAGAGTCAATGTGCAGATGCCAACGACGGTCGCAGTGCCTCCTCCAGCCACTCCCCAGTCAGAGGTCGAGAGGCAATTTTTGGAGTTGACTACTCGGCTTCAGCAGGTGGAGCAAAACAAAGTTGCTCCACCGAGGACGGCCTACACCGCCATCACAACACTTTCTGATGAGATCATGAGGGCCCCCCCTCTTAAAAATTTCAAGATGCCCGTCCTAGACTCGTACAACGGGAGCACTGATCCCGAGTAGCATCTGGACGCGTTCGTCCCTACGAAGCTTTTCTACCCTCTCAGCGACAGCCTCATCTGCAGAGTGTTTCCTTCAACGCTCAGAGGTGCTGCCTACACATGGTTTAACAATCTGCCTTCGAGAAGCATCACCTTGTTCGAACAGCTGTTGAACAAGTTCCTGATGCACTTCCAGGCTAGCCGGGTACAGAAGAAGACATCCTACCACTTGTCGACGGTCAAGCAGCAGAAGGATGAGTCTTTGAGGGACTTCATCAAGCACTTCAATACCGAAGTGCTAGAAATCAAGGACGTCAAGCCCGCAGTGCATATGTCCAGTCTGCAGGCCAGAGTAACAAACAGAGAGCTTTGTTGGTCCCTTGCCAAAAAGCCCCCAAAGAACTTGGATGACCAGCTGGCCAGATGCGAGAAATACACTTCAACAGATGAAACGGAAAAGGCCTAGAAAAATAATGCGGTCAACAACCTGAAGACCGATCAGAAGCCTACTGACAAAAAGAGGTCCGAGTTGGTAGACCGAGCACCAAACTCTAGCGACCCTAAGAAGCAAAGGTCCGGCAAAGAGTAGGAACACCGGCACCCATACAAGACCTTCGACTACTACACTCTGCTCACCACTTCGATGACGGAGACCACTTCGATGACGGAGATCTTGGAGGTAATCAGGTATGATCGGAACCTTCGACCACCACCGAAGGCTCTAGGTGACGGAAGAAATAAAGACTGCTCGAGATACTGTCACTTCTCTCGTGACCAAGGTCACGATACAAATGAGTGCAAGTACCTCAAGGGGGAAATTGAGGATCTCATCTGGAGGGGTTACTACTGTAATTTCATCAGAGACGCTGGCAGGGGACCAGCGTCGGCTCGGAGAGACCGAGGGCTACCCCCTCCACCTCCGAGGAACCAGCAGCCAAAAAATTTCTGAGCAGACGCAGGCGAGGACCAAAACACCGATCGAAGGGATGACCGAGATCCCGAATGAGGTCCTGTGGCCCCTAGACAGTGGGTCGGCGCCATTCAGTTTGGTACAACCAGAGGGTCATTTGGAGCAGAGCCAGCCAGAATACTAGTAAAGGAACTGTTGGGAGGAAGACAGCATATCCAGTTCAAGTCCTTCCCATCCTAGTCTGAACCAAAAAAAAGGGGCAGAAGAAGGCGGAGGAAGTCCCACCCGGCATCAAAAAGACAAAAATTTGGTTGGCGATTACAGCTATGGGCCTCAACCGAAGGACCAACCACGAACAGCTATGGGCCTGTGTATCCCTGGGGATAGTAGTATCTACATCATTACAAAGGGGCAAAAAGCCAAGGGAAAGACAATCCTCATGATCATTGGAGGACTGGCAGCCGGGAACACATCTGGAAGGTCGGCCAAAGCTTACTCACGTTTAGTGGCAAAAATGGAGTGGCCGTCCAAAAAGGCTCAGACTGGAGAGATCATCAACTTCAGCAATGAAGACCTCATCAACGTGGCAGTCCCCCACGAACATGCCATTGTCTTAACGGCTAGGATCGGACACTGTGATGTTGCCAAGTGTTTAGTAGACACAGGGAGCTCGGTAGATATTATATTCTACCACGCGTACCAAAGGATGCAGCTCGGAGACGACCAGCTCTAGCCGGTCACCTTTGACCTCATCAGCTTTTCTGAGGACCCGATCATCGTAAAAGGAGGCATTCAATTGCCAGTGATTCTCGGCCAAAAACCCAGGCAACAGAGGGTGATGGTCGAATTTACGGTGGTCGATCGGCCATCCGCACACAATGTAATCCTCGACCGCTCATCATTGAAGAAGCTCAAGGCATGCATGTCCACCTACTACTTGGTGATGAAGTTCTCGACAAAGAATGACATCGGAGAATGCCGAACGGGCCAGGTAACATCCAGACGGTGGTATGCCACCGAGCTGAAGAATAGTCAAAGAGCGCTAAAAGCAGCACTAGTTAACATAATGGATGTCCGAGACTTTGACCCGCCGAGCAGGACAAAGCCCGTCGAGGAGTTGGAACAAATCCCTATGGCAGACGATCAGCCCGAAATGATGTTCCAGGTCAGCTCCTTGCTACCTGAGGATCAGAGGGAAGAGCTGATAGAATTCCTGAGGCAAAACCTAGATGTATTTGCATGGTCGGCCTCTGAGATGCCAGGAATTCCTAGAGAGGTGATAGAACACCACCTGGTTGTTGACCCCCAGCACCGACCAGTCAGACAAAAGAAGAGGAGCTTCGTGCCTGCCCGACAGTCTGTGATAGATGAGGAAGTCCAGAAGTTGCTAACGATTGGCTTAATACGGGAGGTAGATTATCCAGACTGGCTGGCGAACGTGGTCATGGTGCCCAAAGCAAGCGAAAAGTGGAGGATCTGCATAGATTTCATAGACCTCAACAAGGCCTGTCCAAAAGACAGCTATCCACTGCCACGCATTGACCAATTAATAGATGCTACGGCCGGGCACGAGCTGCTCAGTTTCCTTGATGCATACTCAGGGTACAATCAGATCAAGATGAGGAAGACAGACGAGGAGTTTACTTCCTTCGTCACCAACCAGGGGCTCTTCTACTATACGATCATGCCTTTTGGCCTAAAGAATGCAGGAGCCACCTACCAAAGGTTAGTGAACAAGGTGTTTAAAAACTAGATCATCCGAAACATGGAAGTGTATGTTGACGACTTCCTAGTAAAGAGTCGACAAGTCGATCATCATCTAGCCGACCTCGGCGAAGCATTCCAGGTCCTCCGCAGCCACAACATGAAGCTGAACCCCACAAAGTGTGCCTTCGGAGTCGCGTCGGGGAAATTCTTGGGTTTCATGGTCTCAGAGAGGGGAATAGAAGCCAACCCCTCGAAGATCACGACCATCTTGAACATGGCCACGCCGACCAGACCCAAACAGGTACAAGAGCTGAACGGTCGCATAGCGGCACTCGGCCGCTTCGTGTCAAAGTCGGCCGAGCGATGCCTTCCCTTCTTCAAGACGTTGAAAGGAGCTGGGAAGTTTGAATAGACCGAAGAGTGCTAGAAAGCCTTCGAGGACCTCAAGGCTTACTTGTCCTCACCACCCCTGCTGGTGAAGCCCAATCCTGGGGACGAGTTGCTGCTCTACCTAAGAGTCTCCAACCACGCGGTGAGTGCCGTGCTGCTGAAAGAAGAAGATAGGGTACAACAACCGATATACTATGTCAACAAGATGCTGTTGGACTCAGAGACCAGGTACAAGCCCATTCAAAAACTGGAGCTCGCCCTGGTAACAGCTGCACGGAAGCTCCGACCATATTTTCAAGTATACCCTATCTCGGTTCTTACCAACACACCTCTGAAGAAGGTGTTATCAAAGCTGGACATATCCGATCGACTAGTAAATTGGGCAGTGGAGCTAGGCAAATTTGAGATAAAGTACGTCCCAAGAACCACCATCAAAGCCTAGGCATTGACAGACTTTGTTGTAGAGAGCACCCTACCCGAAGAAGAAGTTGTCGAACCTCCAGCAGCGAGCGTTTCCCAAGAAGGCCTGTGGATACTATAGGTGGATGGATCCTCCATGGACGGCCGAGTAGGAGCGGGAATAATACTGACGAGCTCAAAAGGCTTCAAAATCCAATCAGCAGTGAGATTCCGATTTCGGGCTACAAACAACGAAAACGAATACGAAGCTTTGCTGACCGGCCTTAGACTAGCAAAAAGCCTGGCTGTTCGGAGCCTCATAGTTGAAGGTGACTCACAACTGGTCATCCGACAGGTATAGGGTGACTATGAAGCCAGGAAACCAGAGATGTAGAAGTACCTAGACAAGGTCAACTCAACAATCAAAGCCTTCCGAAGTGTCGAGCTGCAGTATGTGTGCCGAGATGAGAATTCCAAGGCAAACGAGCTGTCTAGGTTGTCCCTAGAGGACATCACAGGAATGGACTTTTCCATATATGTGGAGTTATTGGAGCACGCCAGCAGCTCTGCCAAGGAAGTTGTACCGATCGGAGCCGTCTCTAGCTGGTACGACGACATCTACCGCTACCTCCGAACAGGTACACTTCCAGACGACAGGAAAGACGCACGACGCATCCAAGCCCAGTCCAGGCAGTACACCATTCACAATGATGTGTTGTACAGGAGATCCTACACCATGCCATTACTTCGGCGTCTCCGATTGGACGAAGCAGAGCAAGTGATGAAGGAAGTCCACGAAGGAATATGCGGTCGACACCAAGGAGGCCAATCATTATTTCAAAAATCCTTCGGCAAGGCTACCACTGGCCGATGATGCATGACGACTACATCGAGCTGGTACGCAAGTGCGACAAGTGCCAGTTCTATGCACCAATCGCACATGTTCCGGCTGCACCTCTGCAGTCGATCAAAAGTCCTCTCCCTTTTTCCATCTGGGGCATGGACATCATGGGGCCCTTCCACAAGGCAACTTATAAGTAGAAGTATGTCATAGTGGTCATTGACTACTTCACAAAGTGGATTGAAGTTGAAGCTGTTGCCAAAATTGACGTAGCGAAAGTGGAGCAATTCTTCAGGAACTCCGTTGTGTACAGATTCGGTGTACCCAAAATCCTTGTGATGGAAAATGGCACTCAGTTTGCCAGTGCAGCATTCGTGGAGTTCTGCGCGGAGTTCAGGATCGACCATCGGTTTGGGTCAGTCGGCTACCTATAAACAAGCGGACAGACCGAGGTGACAAATAAAACAATATTGTACGGTTTGAAGAAGATGGTGGCAGACCAAAAGGAGAAGTGGGTCGACATGTTACCGAGCATCGTCTGATCATACAGGACAACCAGTAGGACACCCACGGGCGAAACTCCCATAATGCTTGCCTTTGGTACGGAGGTAGTCATCCCAGTCGAGGTATTTCATCCCACTTTCCGGGTGCTAAAATTCAACGAGGACACCAACTCAAAAGATCTCTGAACTAATTTAGACAATCTGGAGGATGTATGGGAGTCGGTGGTATTCAGGATGGTTGCATACCAACAGACGACTGCTCGACACTACGATAAGACAGTCCAACCAAAGTAGTTCAAGGTCGAAGATCTTGTCCTCAGAAAAGCAACAGTCTCGGAGCCCACCAATCAAGTAAAGATGGCACAAAACTGGGAAGGTCCTTACTGCGTCCTCAGAATTGACCGACCAGGGTCATACAAGTTGGCCACCCTCGGTGGTAAAGAAATACCGAGGACATAGCACGCCACCAACCTTCGCAAGTACTACCAGTGAATGGTTATTAGTCCCACTATTAACTTATTTTGTTTTCTCAGTTGTTTAGTCGGTCATTCTGTCTAGGCCAATATGTTAGTTTTTAATTTTTTATGTTTAGTGGGCTCAGTTGTACGTCGGACCGCTTAGGGGCACCCGCTTAATCCATTTCAATACAAGAAGTACTTTCATTCAGCCCACATTTAGCAGCACTTGACATAGCCATTCCTTACGGCACAGCCGACCTACCCGCGCCCTCAAGCAGGCCCGAGTAGCACGCTGGCCCTCGGTGACTCTGCCTACCCATACCCTCAAGCAGGTGTGAGTAGCACACAAACGATCACCCGATCTGCCTACCCATACCCACAAGCAGGTAATGGTAGCATGCTGATCACAATTGACACTGCCTGCCACACCCACAAGCAGGTGTGAGCAGCATGCAAGTGCTCAATCATTCTGCCTACCCCGGCCCACAAGCAGGCAAGGGTAGCATGCAGATCATACTTGACACCGCCTGCTCACTCCCACAAGCAAGTACGAGCAGCATGCAGGTGTTCGACCACCCTGCCTACCCCTACCCACAAGCAGGTATGGGTAGCGTACAGACCATACTCTACTCCGCCTACTCACACCCACAAGTAGGTATGAGTAGCATGCGGATGCCCGAGCATAACCTTGAGCAGGACTGATAGGAGCATAGTACTTCTACCTTACCCGCACTCGGCTACTCAGAGGAACGTCCCTAGTTTCCAATGCCTTAGCCATTTCTATAGACTTAAGTGTTCTCGGCCTGCCCAACCGTCAAGCCGACAACACATATAGGGTAGGGGCAATACAACAACAAGGGAACGAAGTCCGAACAGTGCAAAAAGAATATAACACGAAAAGAATGAGAAAAAATTAAATTTTATTCATAAAGGCCCACAAGGGGCAATAGTACAAAGCCCACAGAGGGGCGTGACAATTACAAACTAAAAATTTACAAGGCAGCCCCCGTGGGCGGAGGACCACTCAAGCTATGAAACCTACATTCAAATTTCGGGACGATATTTCTTTTAATGGTGGGGGAGTTGTAAGACCCGCACTCCATAAACCCGGTCTAAACCTTGATTTCATGTCGTAGCAGGTCTTTCGATCATCACCAGGCCAGACGGGACGAGTGGGTGAAAAACAGGTACAAAATTGGACCAAAGACGGTCAATTTATCATTATTTTATGTTGACCGGTCGATGGTACCGGTCATGGTACCGGTTGACCGGTGTAATCTGCGCAGCAGACTACTGTGATCCAGAAATCAGATTCTGTGGGTCCCACTTTCCTAAACCCTAATCCTAGGACCTTCCTAATCCTAATAGACTTTCCTAAACCCTAGTCCTAGCCTATATAAACACCTTTAAACCTCTCAAATCCTTTCCATTGTTTCTCACAAACCATAGAGAGGAGAAGGAGGTTGGAGAAGGAAAAGAAGCTAGGAAGAAGAAGGAAGTGCCGCCATTGCCGTTTGACGACGCTCACCTTACGCCAGTCGACGGTAAGTGTTTTAATCATTCTTCTTACTTTATGACTTTAGGATAGTTGTATGGTTGGATCAATACCATGCAAAGCAGGTATTGATCTAAAACCCTAATTAGCCATTAAACCCTAATTTGTTGTCAAACCCTAGATTCGAGTTCTAGGATGATTACCATCAAAACTAGACTTGAATGAGTTGGAGATAACTCTAACTCAAAGCTTAGACCTAAAATGGGTAGGGAAAACATTGGAATCAATAAAGAATGATCGACGACAGTCGAAAAACCAAGTGTATGGTCTTCTGGAGACATACCGGTCGACCATACCGGTCGCAGGTCATGCGACCAGTACTGGGACCGGTATCTCTCAGGGAGTAGCCTGTGGGGACCGGCTGACCATACCGGTCGCCTATTTTTCCCACAGAGCTACGACTGGTACATGCAACCGGTCAGCTCTGTTAGTGTAATTTTGTAACCCTGTTGGTTTTCCGACCAACGTGAAACCCTAAGAACTATTCTAATGGAACCCTAATATTATGTAGGACTCTGTGATAGCATGTTTGGATCTTGCGACGTGGAACAAACTATCAAATGAGCGTCAGGTAAGGGAATCTGACCTAAACCCTAATAATTAATGGACAGTAAATCATTGCTAATAACCCTGAATATATATGATGTGATGTTTGTGCATATTCACATATCATCGTTTATTTCCAATTATTATTATTGTTCATGCATGATAGGATGTGATTGTTAGGCATGTTATTGTTTTCGTTGGTGTGTAGAGTAAAAGGGCATGGGGCCTGGGATCATTCCTCACACTGGCACCTTTTATAGTATTCTATCCTAGCAGGCTTGGTACGGTTGGGGTATCAGGGGAAGGTCGTGGCACTATGGTCTATGTCATGTTGACGCTGACCTGGCCATGATGATGTGGCACGGTGGTCTCCGATATGGGCGTTGGCCTGGCCACGATGCTTTAGCTCTATCTCTATGCCGTAGGGAGTTATGTTGGAATAGGGTCTACCTGCTATTGTTCTGTCTTAGTATGCTTGATGCGGATAGGGTATCAGGGGGAGGTAAGGTATTGTGGTCTCCAGCCCGGCATACACGCTCTAGCTCTATCTCTATGCCGTAGTCAGCGGTACTGGGATGGAGCCTACATTGATGGTTAGTTGCGAGCCCAATTTGCAAGCCCTAGCCAATAGGGGCTTATGTATTGGTATGGGTAAAGTATTAGGGGAGGTGCGGGTATACCTTAGCTCTATCTCTATTCCATGTTGGGTGCATGTGGGTCGGTGGGGGTGTGATCTACTGTGCGATGTCATACACTCGTGTATAGAGGTGAGGCGGCCTCCGAACCTTTATATAGCCTATTGCAAACTTAAACCAGACCACAGCATAAAATGATTGTTACTCATGCATAATATTATGAAATTGTATGATTGTCTTACTGAGCTAAGTTGTGAGCTCACCCTTTTGTACGTACATTGTTTTTAGATGTTGATGCAGGTTACACGGTGGATGACTATATGAACACGTCGGCGTATGGTGGCGTGGCTGCTCTGGATGTACAGGCAGGAGAGGACGAGCATGATGCTTCATGCGAGTGTTCTTTCTGCGTGTACCTTTGATTGGATTTTTTTATTTATTTTAATTATTTTCAGTTGGATTAAAGTGATGTAACGATATTTATCTTATATTTGGAATTTTGGATAACTGGTTATGTTATTTAAATTTATCAATAGATACTCAGTTTATTTATTTAAAGACTTCCGCTGTATTTATTATATTCTGATTGTGGTTATGTTCAATGGTTTGTATGAGTGGACACGGTCTTATTGAGATCCTGGTGTGAACTGTTGGTTCAATGATGGTTCACTCACACCATTCTGGTTGGTTCAGAATTGGAGTGTGACAACTTGGTATCAGAGCTCTTACGTTCTGTCCAACAGACCTTATTGCACTTAACTAAGTCGATGAACTGAGTTAGGAAAATTAAAAATCTTAATATAAACACACCCTAAACATTATTTGATACCTGAGACTGATTAAGAAAGAGCATGATGTACTATATTAAATATGGAATTTAAGACTACACATGCACTAGTTAGGGTGAACCATAAAGATTTTCATTAAATAGAAAGAGAATATCAAATGTAATAGTGCTACAGGGTACAGTCCACAAATCGGACAATTACCCTAATACATAAACCTATCAAGAAGGAAAGGAAAGAAATAACACTCTATCATGGGGTGGGGGGCATAGGAGGAACTGGGTCAGTGATATCATGATCTTGCTCGTAGTCGGCCCTGAGCCAGTGCACATGCTCCTGGGTGGCTCTGAGGCGACGAGATATACGCTCCAAGCCATGGTTCGTCTCATTTTGAGCTTCCCTGAGCTCCGTGAACATGCCCATCATGGTCTCGGGAGTAATCTGAGACGGTCCTGCTGTAGGTATAGGCTATGGTGCTGCAGGTGTAGGTTGTAGCGCCGGCACTGGTACATCCTCTGCCCTATCATCGTCACCCCCATCATCACTCACAGCCTCTGCTGCATGTGCCGCATTGGCTGCTACTGCTGCTGCTACTGCGGCTACTACCCTCCTGAGTGGGCGAGGGTGAGCCTCCATCTCATCATCACTAACAGGCAGGTTGTCCATCTGCATCCTAAGAATGGCGTCCCAGTCGATGTCGAAGGTCATGGCATCCTCAACAACCATCTCGCCCCTCATGCTCACTTGTAGGCGCCGCAGAAGAGTGGTGATGAGACGGCCATATGGGAGGTTACTGGCCTAATCGGCCAGAGTCGCCTGATGCATAGTCCGAATGATGAGGTTGGAAGAGAGACCCGCTCCCCGGTGCAGACACAGTAGGTCAGGTACTGAGTGAGCTAGGATAACTCACTGTAGTAACTGCTCTGGGGCACTATGTTGTGCTGGATGATGCGACTGTATACCCGAGGTGCTGGTCTCAAGCTAGCCGCCTTCATAGGAGCCCCGGGGTTGAGTATCTGCTCCGCTATCTCTCGGCGTAGATCCTCGCTCAGATAGCCCTTCAATTTTGGAGGGAAGTATACTAAATCTCCATCATTGGGGACCCCCAGCAAGTCAACCAGTTGATGAGTATCAAAGAAAATATGGACGCCCTTGACGAGGCTGGTGATGCGCAAGTCCCTACCCTGATTAGTATAATTGACATCCCCCTCAATCTCCAGGTTGGCATAGAAGTGCTTGACCAGGTTGGGGCGAGTGGTCTCAGTGTAAGTGATGATAGGCAACCACCCAAGCCTGTCAAAAGCTGCTCACACGTCAAATCATTGTAGCTGCTCCAAGTTGACACACTGGCCAGACTCGATGTTCTTCCTATCAAACCAAAGAAAGCGGGCTTATGCTACCTCAGAACGGAACCACCGCTCATCAAGCTGTGGAACTGGTGGGTGAGGGAGGTGCATTCCGAGTCCATAGGAGCGCTTGCCAAGACCTCTACGTACAACCATTGGAACTGCAAAACAAAAGAAAAACAAGAAGAAAGTGTTAGAATTGTCGAAATTTTGGCAGCATAACAACAAAAATTTAAAAACAAGCCTCGAACTCACCCAAAACTTGGGGAGGAGGACTTAATTAACCCCTGCACTCTTCAAACAAACCAATCATATGCAATTCAAACAAAATATTTGAGAAATTAAGAAAAATTCAAGAAAATTCAAAATTTCTGCAAAACCTAGGTTAAAAACTGGAAAAATTCGATTTTTACTAAAACCATTTGGTGGAAGTCCAAATTTGTTGAGGGCTTTTGCTCTTAGGGGTCTCTAAAACCTTTCTAAGCCGAAGGAAAGTATTTCCTATGGTTAGAATCTTTCAATCGAAGAAAAATCAAGAATTTTAGGTAAAGACGATATAAAAACTATGTAAATATTTGATAGTGAAGGAAGTGGCTTACCTGGAGACGATGTGCTGAGTCTGGATCGGAAGGAAATCACTCCCAAGATGACCGATCGGACTGTAGCAACTCAGAAGCCAGAGAAGAATCAGCCACCGGAGAGAAGGAAGGAAAGAAAAGTGAGAAAAATCTCACTTTTTGCGATTTTAAAAGCTTTTCTGGGCATACCGGTCGACACTTTTACCATACCGGTCGACCGGTGATCCCTGGTATAGTTGACCGGTACCTCTCGGTCAGATGGGAATTTTGAGCGGTCAACTATACCGGTAGCTTCATTTTCTACAGAGTAGCGACCGGTATGTTGCGACTGGTTAACTATAAAAAGGCCAAAAAAATTTATGAAAAATTATAAAAATTTGCAATTTAAATTTCCTTTCGACTTATTGCCTTACATTGTTCAAGACTAACATGATTATTCAACTGTATCTCATGTGTTATGTCTTCTTCTCAGATCCAGACAAGACTAATCTGAGATGGTAGGTGGGAACGGTCGTAGGGGTGCTAGAAAGCGTCACCACTCCAGGGTGCATCAGGCAGAGGAAAATGTGAAAACCGGCTATGTTGAAGAACCAAACCCTGCAGCTGAAGAACGGAAGGTTGCTAGAGCACCAACAAATTTGCCCGGCCCTCCTCATACGAACTCTGAGACAATTGTGACCAATCTGGTATATCAAATGGAAGCTCAGCAGAAAGCATTCCTGAGCGAGATGTTAAAGATGTTCAGGCCACCGGGTTATGTTCCCATTGAAGGTACGCCTGAATCTGGGGGGAATAATGCTACACTATCGATGCATGGTAGCCCAGGGCCGATGGGCCAAGCTCAAAATTTGCAACCACCGCACCAGTTCCCGTCGTCCTCTGCTTATCAGGGAGTCTACCCGTATCCACCACCATGGTACGGAATGAATACACATGGGCAGCACGATCTGAGTCAGGCAGTGGACAGATTCTTAAAGCTGAAGCCTTCTACATTCACAGGTAAGACAGGGAAACCATTGTGGCCAGCACAGTGGGTTGTAGAAATGGAGAAGAATTTTTGCCTGATGACTTGTACAGAGGATGAGAAGGTACTGTTCGCCACTCATATGCTTAAGGAGGATGCGAATTCTTGGTGGAATTCTACACAGGCATATATGGAGACGAAGCATACACAGGTGGATTGGGCAGTGTTCAAGGTAGCCTTCTTTGATAAATATTTTCCGAAGAGCTTCAGAGATCAGATGGAGAAGGAATTCCTAAATCTGCAGCAGTCTCAGTCGACTGTGGATGCTTACCAGCAGAGGTACGAAGAGTTATTTTTTTTCGCACCGGCAAGTATGCAAAAGGAAGAGACCAAGACACGTAGGTTCACCATGGGACTGCGTGGAAGCATCAGAGAGCATATCTTGGGTCTAGACAAGAAGGTTTATAATGAGGCTGTACAGGTTGCAAGAGTGATTGAATCTAGTCAGAGGGACAGCTTCTTTGCACAGAATAGGGGATTGAAGAGACCTGCTACAGAGATTTTAGGTGGCGGTAACAGTAGACCATTTCGCCCATACAGGGCTCAGTCCACTACAGTGCCTGCAAGGAACAATACGGCACCACCTATGCCATAGTTCGCTGGACACAACCCGAATATCAAATGTTATAACTGCCAGCAACTGGGTCATGTTGCAAGGAACTGCACTCTAAATAAGAAGCAACCTCCACAGGAAGGAAAAGTATTGGCTGTCACCACCGAAGAGGTAGCCGCATCACCTGATGTGGTCACTGGTATGACTCTACCCCTTACTATTTAGCTTGCTATTTCATTGTGTGTATGAGCATGTAGAACCACGGGACAATAAAATTTCAAGAATTATAAATGTAGTTGGTATACTTGCCAGAGTACTCTTTGACTCTGGGGCCACATACTCCTTTGTTTCTATTTCCTTTGGGAAGCGAATGGAATTACCGATCAAGCACTTGAACCCAAGCTTGATAGTTCACTCTCCGCTAGGAGTCGAGGTGGCTTTGACTGAATACTATGAGCCATGTATAGTTTGTATTGAGGGCCGAGACTTAGAAGCAAGTCTGGTACTACTCGAGATGGCAGACTTTGATGTCATCTTGGGAATGTATTGGCTAGGTCATAATTCAGCTAGCCTATTATGTGGTGAAAGGAAGCTTGTGCTTACAGACAAAAAGGGAAAGGAGTATAGCTTCACTGGGACCAAGTTACCTAGGAAGCGGAAGCTGATCCTCTCCGCCCTAAAAGCTAAGAGATGCTTAGAGAAGGGTGGAGTGGGGTATCTAGTATCTATAGTCGACACCACTGCGGAGTTACCAAAGATGGAATATATAGATGTGGTACGAGAGTTTCCAAATGTATTTCCAGAAGATCTCCCAGGTCTACCTCCAGACAGGGCTACAGAGTTCGTGATAGACCTTATGCCAGGTTCAGCGCCGGTGTCTAAGACACCGTACAGGATGGCCCCTACCAAGTTAAAGGAGTTGAAGACCCAATTACAAGAATTATTAGATAAGGGTTTCATACGACCTAGCATATCACCTTGGGGAGCACCTGTATTATTTGTCAAGAAGAAGGACGAAAGTGTACGACTATGTATCGACTACCGTGAATTGAACAAATTAACGATCAAGAATCGGTATCCTTTGCCTAGAATCAATGATCTGTTCGATCAATTGCAGGGTGCAAAGGTTTTCTCGAAGGTTGATCTCAGATCAGGGTATCACCAATTGAAGATCAAGGCTGGAGATATTCCAAAGACCTTTCAGGACAAGGTATGGGCATTATGAGTTTCTAGTTATGTCGTATTCATCGATGACATATTGGTCTACTCAAAGGACAGGGAGGCTCATACAACACATTTGAGAGTAGCCCTACAACGGCTGAGAAGAGAGAAGCTTTATGCCAAGTTCAAGAAGTGTGAATTTTGGCTGAAGGAGGTGGCTTTCTTGGGCCATGTAGTATCTGAAGACGGTATCAAGGTAGATCCAAGTAAGATAGCTGCTATAGTAGGATGGGAAGCACCAAAATCTATTGCGAAGATTCGTAGTTTCCTTGGATTGAGTGGTTACTATAGAAGGTTCGTGGAAGACTACTCAAGGATCGCCGTTCCACTTACCCGACTAACCAAGAAGGGAGAGAAGTTTATATGGTCAGAGGAGTGCGAGAAATGCTTTCAGACTTTGAAGTCAAGACTAGTCTCTGCACCTATCTTGACCATCCCAGCACCAAGCTTACCGTTTACCTTATATACGGACGCTTCAGGGTTGGGTCTTGGATGTGTATTGATGCAAGGAGAACAGGTGATTGCCTACGCATCAAGACAGTTAAAAGAGCATGAGAAGAATTATCCAACGCATGATTTGGAGTTAGCAACGGTTATACATGCCATCAAAACTTGGAGACACTACTTGTACGGTGAAAAGTTTCAGATTAAGTCAGATCACAAGAGCTTAACTTATCTTTTCACTCAGAAGGATCTGAATATGAGGCAGAGGAGATGGCTGGAGTTATTAAAAGATTATGACTGTGACATCTAGTACCATCCTGGTTTATGGAGTGCGGGTATCTGATACCAAGTTGTCACACCCCAATTCTGAACCAACCAGAATGGTGTGAGTGAACAGTCATTGAACCAATGGTTCACACCAAGATCTCAATAAGACCGTGTCCACTCATACAAACCATTGCACATAACCACAATCAGAATATAATAAATATAGCGAAAGTCTTAAATTAAATGAACTGAGTATCTAATGATAAATTTAAATAACATAACCACTTATCCAAAATTCCAAATATAAGATAAATATCTTTACATCACTTTAATCCAACTGAAAATAATTAAAATAAATAAAAAATCCAATCAAAGGTACACGCAGAAAGAACACTCGCATGAAGCGTCATGCTCGTCCTCTCCTGCCTGTACATCCAGAGCAGCCACGCCACCATACGCCGGTGCGTTCATATAGTCATCCACCATGTAACCTGCATCAACATCTAAAAACAACGTACGTACAAAAGGGTGAGCTCACAACTTAGCTCAGTAAGACAATCAGACAATTTCACAATATTATGCATGAGTAACAATCATTTTATGTTGTGGTCTGGTTTAAGTTTGCAATGTGCTATAGAAAGGTTCGGAGGCCACCTCACCTCTATACACGAGTGTGTGGCATCGCATAGTAGATCACACCACCACCGACCCACATGCACCCAACATGGAATAGAGATAGAGCTAAGGTATACCCGCACCTCTCTTGATACTCTACCCATACCAATACATAAGCCCCTATTGGCTAGGGGTTGCAAACTGGGCTCGCAACTAACTAATCCTATATGTCATCAATGTAGGCTCCATCCCAATACCGCTGACTAAGGCATAGAGATAGAACTAGAGCGTGCAGGCCGGGCTGGAGACCACAATACCTCACCTCCCCTTGATACCCTATCCACATCAAGCATACTAAGACAGAACAATACGCAGGTAAACCCTATTCCAACATAACTCCCTACAGCATAGAGATAGAGCTAAAGCATCATGGCCAGGCCAGCGCCCATATCGGAGACCACCGTGCTACATCATCATGTCCAGGTCAGCATCAACATGACATAGACCATAGTGCCACGACCTTCCCCAGATACCCCACCCATACCAAGCCTACTAGGATAGAATACTACAAAAGGTGCCAGTGTGAGGGATGATCCCAGGCCCCATGCCCTTCCCACTCCACACACCAACGAAAACAATCACATGCCTAACAATCACATCCTATCATGCATGAACAATAATAATAATTGAAAATAAATGATGACATGTGAATATGCACAAACATCACATCATATATATTCAGGGTTATTAATAATGATTTATTGTCCATTAATTATTAGGGTTTAGGTCAGATTCCCTTACCTGACGCTCGTTTGATAGCTTGCCCCACGTCGCAACATCCAAACGTGCTATCACAGAGTCCTACATAATATTAGGGTTCCATTAGAATAGTTCTTAGGGTTTCACGTTGGTCAAAAAACCAACAGGGTTACAAAATTACACTTATAGAGCTGACCGGTTGCATGTACCGGTCGCAGCTCTGTGGGAAAAATTGGTGACCGGTATGGTCAACCGGTCCCCACAAGCTACTCCCCGAGAGATACCGGTCCTAGTACCGATCGCATGACCTGCAACCGGTATGGTCGATCGGTATGTCTCCGGAAGACCATACACTTGGTTTTTTGACTGCCGTCGATCATTCTCTATTGATTCCAGGGTTTCCCTTACCCATTCTAGGTCTAAGCTTTGAGTTAGAGTTATCTCCAACTCATTCAAGTCTAGTTTTGATGGTAATCATCCTAGAACTCGAATCTAGGGTTTGACGGCAAATTAAGGTTTAATGGCCAATTAGGGTTTAGATCAATACCTGCTTTGCATGGTATACCATACAAGCTATCATAGAGTCATAATGTAAGAGGGATGATTCAAACACTTACCGTCGACTGGCGTAAGGTGAGCGTCGTCGAACGGCAATGGCGGCACTTCCTTCTTCTTCCTAGCTCTTCTCCTTCTCCAATCTCCTTTTTCTTTCTAGGGTTTGTAAGGGTTGATGGAAAAGATTTGAGGAGGGTTAGAGGAGTTTATATAGGCTAGGATTAGGGTTTAGGAAGTCTATTAGTATTAGGAAGGTCCTAGGATTAGGGTTTAGGAAAGTGGAACCCGTAGAATCTGATTTCCAGATCATAGTAGTCTGCTGCTATCACACCCCAATTTCGTACTGTACAGAATGGGGTGATGAACCGCTAGCAAACCAACGGTTCAATCAGGATCTTGAGTAGGCTATCCCCACGTTATCTAAACTCCCATACATCCGTAATCATAATCAGAGTAAATACACAATAGTGAAAATCTTATAATAAAATGAACTGAGAATCTACTGTGACATAAATATTAAATAGAAAATTATTCTGTATCAACTGGGACATAAATAATTATCAAATACATGTCTTTATCAAATTCAAATAAAGAAACCTAAGAAAAATCTAATCGAATACACATGAGTTGCACTCGCAAGAGGAGTTATGTGTATCTACTTCAGCTTCAGCTTCCATCGCCGCCACGTTCCAATATGCTGGAGCATTCATAAAATCTTCAACCGTATAACCTGCATCATCAACTAAAATATTCGACGTCGAGGGGTGAGCACACATCACGGCTCAGTGAGTAGACAAAACAATGCAACAATACATGCAATCAATTCATATCTTTGGTCTGGTTTATAGATTGCAATGTGCAATAGAAAGGTTGGGTGGTCAAAGGTTAACGTTTATTGACCCCGCCTCTATACACAGGGTGTGGAAGTCCGCCCGAAGTTTAACATTTATCGTCGTCCCCATCCACCCTAATCATGACATTATACAACAAAGGTTAACGTTTATTGCTATATAATACCATACCAACACATAAGCCCCTGTTAGCGAGGGCTTGCAAACTGGGCTCGCAACCAACCAATCCTAATGCCAAACAGTGTATCCAAGGCCTCACCCCAACATCCCTTAGAATGTCCATAGAGATAAAGCTAAGGCCCCCCGGTAGAGTCAGAGACTACAAGGACCGAGACCACCTCCCCTGATACTCTACGACATAATAGTTCTGCTAAAGTAATGGCGATACGACGATGCTAATGCACAAGACTTGAGTTAGAGATAGAGCTAAAGTGCTGAGACCCGTCAAAGGTTAATGTTTATTGATGTCCTCATCACACCTCCCCTGATACTCGCTCGCATCAAGTACACCAACCACACACATACAATCACATGCCTATTCCTATCATCAACATCATCATCATGTTATAAACAATAAAATAAATATGCATGAACAAATAATAGAAATATTGGATGGCATGTTGTATGCACATTACAAACATATTCGCATAGAATCAAGCATAGCATTGGACTCAAAAAATAAAAAATAGTTTGCTATTAACCAATTAGTTTAGAGTTCTGTTTCCTCACCTTAGCTTGCTAACAGATACTTTTCCAAGCATTATAATCACCTTTATATTGTTATTGTATTGCTAGAAGACCTAACAAGTCGATAAAATTTAATTAAAATTAATTCTGAATTTAAAAACTATTCTGTTAACTGAGGGTCGGAGGTAGGGTCGGAGTCATGATCGACCCTGGGTGCGACCCTCCCCAAACTCTGAACTTCCCGAACACTGAGGGTCGATGGTCAGGATTACCTAGGGTCGGATGGTCATCGACCCTCGGTGCGACCCTCGATGCACTTTGGTCCAATTCCCTCTTTTAGTCCATTCTTCGTGCTTGGGATCCTATGGCTTGCTCCTACATTCCATGGTCTGAAACCACGTATAATCCACCTAGATAGCTTTCATGTAATCCCCCATGGTTTCCCATGAAAACCTAACCATGGGTTGATGGTTTAGGTTTCTCCGAGATCACACTCTCATCAATATCTAACCTAAGGACTGTAAAAACTCATGGAATTAGTATCCATACCTGAGAAGAATACTCCTTCTCTGCAACTCCTCTCTTTTGGCTAACTTCTCTTCCTTGCTTCTCTTCTTCCTCTTTTCCTTCTCTTCTCTTTCTCTCAATTCAATTAGGGTTGTGAAAGGAGTGAAAGAGGCTTAGGGACATCCTTTAAATAGAGTAGGAACATGCTAAAATAAGTCCCATTGAGATTAGGAAAGATCCCAATCGAAAATTAGGAAATTTCCTAATTTCTATTTTTTACGGTAACCGAGGGTCGATGGGAGGGTCGATGATCCCGTCGACCCTAGGGTTTAAGATGTCCAACCCTCCCTTCAAAATTGAGGGTCTGACTTTCTGCTTTGGGAGGTCCGACCCTGCTTAGCTGGGTATGCGACCCTCCCTTCAAATTAAGTGTTTTTGGGTTGATTTGATACCTGGGATCTCGATCTCCTTCACGCCCTTGGTCCATTTGACTCGACCATGATGGGTAAACCTGGTTCAAGGTGGTAAGACCGGGTTAGATTGACACGGGTCTTACAACTCCCCCCTACTTATAAAAATTTCGTCGTCGAAATTGTAGGTACCTTCTGAATCAAATAAGTGAGGGTATTGCTTCCGCATAGCATTTTCTTCTTCCCATGTAATTTCTTCCATCTCTACTTTTCCTTGTGACCTTAACATAATAGATATCTCGGTTGCCTAGACGTTGAACCTTTCGGCTGGTGATTTCTATTGGTGTTACTTCAAATGTCAAATCATCAGTCAATTCTGGTAAATCTATTGTCAAAATGTGCGTTAGATTCTTGACATACTTCTTCAATAGGGAAATGTGAAATACGTCATGCACACTTGACATAGATAGTGGTAGTGCTAACTGATAAGCCACTTTACCATGCTTAGCTAGAATTTCATACGGCCCGACATATCTTGGACTTAGTTTCCCTTTCTGCCTGAACCTTTTTAATCCTCGCATAGGCGATACCTTCAAAAATACTTTATCACCTACAACGAACTCCAGATCTCTGCGTCGAGTATCTGCATATTGCTTCTGACGGTTCTGAGCCGTTCTCACTCTTTCCTTGATAATGTCGACCACTCGACAAGTCTCTTCAATAAACTCCGGTCCAACAATACTACGTTCTCCAACTTCATTCCAAAACAAAGGAGTTCGACACTTTCTGCCATACGATTGCCTCATAAGGTGACATCCGTATAGTAGCCCGATAGCTATTGTTATAAACGAACTCGATCAATGGTAACTTTTCATCCCATGATCCTTTGAAATCAATTACACATGCTCGTAGCATATCTTCTAGAGTCTGAATTGTACGCTCCGACCGTCCGTCCGTGCGTGGGTGGAATGCAGTACTAAACTTCAATGTTGTACCCATAGCCTTTTGCAATCCTTCCCAAAACTTGGAAGTAAATCGTGGATCTCTATCAGACACAATGCTTTCTGGAACACCATGTAATCAAACAATATTATCCACATACAGCTTTGCTAACCTCTCCAGTGTATACTGAGGTCGTATCGGTATGAATCGAGCTATTTTAGTCAGACGGTCCACAATCACCCAAACTGCATCAGTACTCGAGGAGTCAGTGGTAGTCCCGTGACGAAGTCCATAGTGATGCAGTCCCATTTCCATGCTGGTTGTGGTAATGGCTGTAACAATCTTGTGGGTCTTTGTCGTTCAGCTTTTACTTTCTGACAATTTAGGCATTGAGACACGAACTTGGCTACATCTGCTTTCATTCCCCTCCACCAATATAGTTTCTTTAGATCATGAAACATTTTTGTACTTCCAGGATGTATAGAATAGATGGTGGTATGGGCTTCTTTCATCAGTCGGTGTCTAATGTCCTTATTTTCTGTTTCTGGTACACATATTCTTCCTTTATATTTCAGTACTTTCTCTTCGTCCAAGGTGAACTCAGGATTGGTCCTACCTTTCTCGATATCTTCTTGTACTGTTCTCAGATAAGGATCCGATGTGATAGCTGTCTTCACTTCATCCATTATGTCCGGTATAATCTTCAATGCAGCGAACATATTTGAAAACTAATGAATGAACCCTTGGTTGGGTGACTCATCCGTTGCGTCTATCATATATTGCTGATTGCCGTGATTGAATACCATTCCGGTAGTACACATTGCTGCAGTTGTGCTAACCTCTCCTTGCGATTTTATCATTGCTTTTCGGCTTAACGCATCCGCTACTACGTTCGCTTTTCCTGGATGATACTGGATATCACAATCATAGTCTTTCAGTAGTTCCAACCATCTTCTTTGTCTCATATTCAATTCCTTCTGATTAAATAAATAAGACTTTTATGGTCTGACTTAATCTGGAATTTCTC
Source organism: Protea cynaroides (assembly GCA_028583415.1). Classification (NCBI taxonomy): domain Eukaryota; kingdom Viridiplantae; phylum Streptophyta; class Magnoliopsida; order Proteales; family Proteaceae; genus Protea; species Protea cynaroides. The sequence goes on along the minus strand of CM053268.1, from coordinate 6,191,920 downwards.
TCCGTATAGGTAATGCCTCCATATCTTGACAGCATGTACTACTGCCGCTAGCTCTAGATCATGAGTGGGATAATTTTTCTCATGTACCTTTAACTGTCTTGAAGCATAAGTAATTACTTGCTCTCCTTGCATAAGCACACATCCTAGTCCCAGTCCTGACGCATCAGTGTATAAAGTAAATGTCTGTCCTGGAACGGGAATAGTCAAAATCAGAGCGGATATCAATCTGGTCTTCAACGTTTGAAAACTCTTCTCACATTTATCGGTCCACACAAAATTTTCACCTTTCTTAGTTAAACTGGTAAGAGGTACGGTAATCTAGGAATAGTCTTCTATGAATCTCCGACAATAACCAGCTAGACCCAGAAAACTTCTAATTTCTGAAACGCTCTTTGGTGCTTCCCACTTTACAATAGCCTCGATCTTGCTGGGGTCCACTTTGATTCCTTCAACGGATACTACATGGCCTAAGAAGGTGACTTCACTTAGCCAAAACTCACACTTTAAAAATTTGGCATATAGCTTCTCTTTCCTTAAACGCTGTAGGGCAGCATTTAGGTTCTTGATATGAGTTTCTTCGTCCTTGGAGTATACCAATATGTCATCAATAAATACTATAACCGACGTATCCAACATGTCGTGGAAAACCCGGTTCATTAGTTCCATAAAAGTTGCTGGTGCGTTCGTTAATCCAAAAGACATGACCAAGAACTCATAATGTCCGTATCTGGTCCTGAAAGCTGTCTTAGGAATATCACCCTCTTTAATCTTTAATTGATGATAGCCCAATCGAAGATCGATCTTAGAAAATACCTTTGCTCCTTGCAACTGATCGAACAAGTTATCGATCCGTGGTAGTGGATATCGATTCTTGATTGTCAGTTTATTCAACTCCCGATAGTCGATGCATAATCGAACACTACCGTCCTTCTTCTTCACGAATAACACCGGTGCTCCCCATGGTGATATATTGGGTCGAATATAACCCTTGTCCAGTAGTTCTTGTAGTTGCACTTTTAGTTCCTTCAGTTCCGTAGGAGCCATTCTATAAGGTGCTTTTGATACGGGTGCGGCTCCAGGTACAAGATCTATCACAAACTCTGTGGCTCTGTCGGGTGGTAAACCTGGTAGTTCCTCTAAAAATACGTCGGGATAGTCCCGCATGACTTCAATATCTTCCATTTGTGGTGCTTCCTTGGTTAGGTCGACCATTGATACTAAATACCCGACTGCCCCCTTCTCGAGGCACTTCTTAGCCTTTAATGCTGAGAGTATGAGCTTGCGTTTACGGGGAAGTTTGGTTCCCGTAAAATTGAATTTTGCTCCTGCTTGGTCTTTAAATGTTAGCTTCTTTTCGACGCATAGTAGGTTCGCAGAATGCCGAGCTAACCAGTCCTTTCCTAAGATGACGTCAAAGTCTGCCATCTCAAGTTGTATCAAGGTTGCATTTCAGGTTTTCTCACCAATGCGGACTGGACATGGTCCATATCCTTTTTCTAATTCCACTTCTAACCCCATCGGTGACCGTACAAGTAATTTATAGTCTAATGTTTTGATGGGTAAGTTTATCTTCTTTCCGAATGACACAGATATAAATGAATGAGTAGCTCCTGAATCAAAGAGTACTCTGGCGGGTGCGCCATTTATAGGTACGATACCTGTGATTTATTTTAACTTAGTCTACATGCTCACACAATGTAATTACAACTTCAAAAGTTTCAGTCATACTTGTGACCACATCGGGTGATGCGGCCGCATCCTCGGATGTAACAGCATATACCCGTCCCTCATGGAACTGCTTCTTGGGCTTAGGGCACTCCCTTGCCATATGTCCCGGTTGGTTGCAGTTATAACACTTCGGACTTGCAGAATTTGGCTGTGGCTGAGGTTGAGTTACTAGAGTAGTCTTGGTTGCAGCATTAAAATTCTGAGGGCGGAAAGGCTTATATGTCTTGTTATTGCCTCTGTTATAAGAATTTCCAGCTGGCCTTTTGATACCCCGGTTCTGTGTGAAATAACTCTCCTTCTGGCTCGATTCAATAACTCGAGCTATTTGGACAGCTTCATTATAAATCTTCTTTTCTAAGCCCAGAACATGCTCTCTAATGCTTCCTCTCGGTCCCGTGACGAACCTATAGGGTTTTGGTTTCTTCTTCCCGCATACTCGGTGGTGCGAAGAAAAACAGCTCTTCATAACGTTGTTGGTACGCATCCACCGACATCCGCCCCGATATAGACTCGGAAACTCCTTCTCCATAGAATCTCCCGAAGCTTCGTGGAAAATATTCCTCGAAGAAAGATTCTTTATAAACAGCCCAAGTCAGTTGGGCGTGCTTGGTCAATAGATAGTCCCGGGTAGATTTCCATCAGTGATGTGCATCGCCTTTGAGCATGAAGGTGGCACATAATACTTTTTCTTCCTCTGTAACAGTCATCATGAGGAAATTTCTCTCCATCTCGTCTATCCAGTGTGCTGGCCATAATGGATCAGACGGCTTGCCATTAAATTCCCTAGGCTTCATCTTCAAAAATCTCTCTACCAATCGAGAGTGATCCAACTGATTTTGGGGATATGCCCCAAACATATGGGGTGGATACCGGTAATTAACCTCGAGCTGCTTCCGAGCCTGTCTTGGAATCCGTGCAGCAGGTTGTTGAGGTGTCTCGAGGTGCTTTGGGTGGTTACCCACCGGTGCTGCGCTTGGCTTGTCCGGTCTGCATAGGTGCAGCTTGAGTGGCTTGGAACATAACACCCATCGCAACTTGCATCCGAGCCCGTACGTGTTGCATCCGTTGTAGCTGGCCGAGCGATTCATCACCACGGTTGCTAGCTCTGGTGGTGGAGGTGGCAAATTTGTAGGGTTTTCCTGTTCTGGATTACCCGGTGCATAATTATTTTCCTGACTGGTCTCCTCCACTGGTGGTGGTAGTGGAACTGCATTTCAGTTCTGTCGGGTTACCCTACGTCCAGACATAATTCCTTCTGTGATTGGTAGTGCCTAAAAATTATCAAAATAGGTGAGAAGTCATTTATATTTCATGTAGGCACGCTAACCGATATAAAATTCCAATTCCAGCTCATTTTTTTTTAAAGAAAAATACTGTCTTTTCTATGCAGGGTCGATGGTATGTCCGACCCTTAGTATCCGACCCTGGGAATGACCTGTTCTTCCCGAGAGCTGAGGGTCGATGTGAGGGTCGATGGGTGTCCGACCCTTGGTTCCGACCCTTAGTTTCCTGTCAGATTCCCGAGAGCCGAGGGTTTATGGGAGGGTCGATTCGAGGGTCGATGGTTTTGGTCGAATTGTCCGACCCTCAGACTAAAAATCAGATTTTTAAGATTCGATTTTGGATCATTTCTTATTATTTCCCTCCCGTTTCGACTCGTCTCTCCCCTCTGAGTTGCTACAGTGCCACTCCACTATTTTTGGTTGGTTTGAGTCCGGGTTTCGACGTCCACGTCATCCATACAGGTATGTTCTCCCATTTTTACCTGTTTTTAGGTTTTCTTTTCTAGGTTTTTGTCCATTTAACTTGTATTTTTCAAATTAAACCTTTTCCAACCATAAAAATTTAATTTTTATTGGGGGCTTTTGTTATTGGTATCTCGAGGAACGAAAGCCCTCAAAAATTTTTGAATTTCATCGGTTGGTTATCGAGAAACTTGAATTTTTGCTTGTTTGCCCTAGTTTGTCGAATTTTTTTGATTTCTTGAAATTTCTTCAAATTGGTCGTCGTGGTTTCCATTTTCTACTGTGTGAGTGTCGTAGGATGTATTGGACCCTAAGTAAGTCCTCCCGCCCACGTGTATGGGTGAAAAGTGAGGCTTTTGGACAACTTATGTCGTTAAAATGCTAAATTTTCAGATTTTTATCCTACTAACCCCTTGTCTCCCTTTCTCTTTCTTATCTGCAGGTACCATGGCTCGTGCCAAGATACCCAGAGTTCGTGATCTGCTTTGCTTTCACTCTAATGAAGGCACAGTATGCCGACTATGCTCGTAAGAAAGTGGAGGGTGGTCGTATGGTGAACTTGGCTGAGCTACCCTTATTCAACCTAGAGAGAGCATTTGGTGATATGGGGTGGCTCCCTATCATCACCTACGACACGTGCACATGTCCGGATTTGGTGCGCCAGTTCTATTGTAATCTCCAGGTGGTGGAGAATTACAATGACGTTGAGCATGGTCGAGAGTTGCGCATCACCAGTTATGTTAAAGGGGTGTACATTTCCTTTGATTATCGACAACTGGCCGATTTGTTGGGCATACCCTATGATGGCCCCATGGTGTCTTGTCCCCGGAGAGCCCCGGTTTGTTTCCATGGAGATGAGGGCGAGATCGACAATCGCCGCTACGACCTGATCGTTGGCGGATGAGAGCTTGTTACCCGCGTCCAGCTCCACGGGTCTTCTGTAAGATTATCCAAAGATAATCCGATTCCGCAGAGTGGGCACTATGAGAGGGTTTCTCGGCTGACCCAGTTTTTGATATATAGTATCTGCACCAGACGGCCGGTCGCTCTTCCCTACATCATCATGCGGACCATGATTAGTGCTACATTATCCGGTCATAGGGGTAATCTACCCTATGGACGCATGATTATAGTTCTACTAACCCGTTTGGGGGTTGACCTGGTAGATGAGAAGATCCAGGAGAAGACCTTCTCGTCGCCTCTAGATTGGGAGGCTATCTGCAAGATGGGTATGCGGGATGCCCAGGTTAGTGATGAGGAGAGGAACGCGATGATGCGCCCTCACACTTGCATTGAGATGGCTGACGCTGAGGCCGCTGCTGTCGCTGCTAGAGCTCATGTTGATCCTGTCGATGATGACGATCGTATGTATATGGATGTCGACTCGATACCACCGCCTTCCCCTACACATGTGGCTGGAGTTGGTACTTCTTCTGCGGTGGCTCCTGCACCTAAGGCTTGTCCTTCTCATGCGGCTGGTCCTTCACTCCCACCTTCTGACATGATGGAGATGTTGCAGGAGATCAGGGAGGCTCAGCGCAGATCTGATCTGAGGATGGAGGAGTTGTTAGACGCTCAGCGTATGAGGGTGGATGAGCTCATAGAGGTTCAGCGTGCGACTGATCGGAGGGTAGCCGATCTTACAGCTAGTCTCCAGACGACCCAGACTCAGGTGGCCTGGTTGACTAGAGTCTACGCTGAGGATTATGACAGAGATCATGAGGCACAACCTCCTCCTTCACCTCCAGCTTCATGATTGTATTTATTTTCTTGTACTACAGAGTAACTGTCCGGGTTGTGGACTGTACTCTGCTTTAGTTACATTCTGTTTCTCTCTCTCATTGTATATAACTTGTTTCCCCTTTTACAGATACATTATTCTCTTTTTAAATTTGGTCTCAACCATCACTTGTGCTTACAGTGTGTTAATATTACTGTTTTTACTTTTATCCTATCTCAGTTCACAATTGTCTCGAATGTATGTTAGTTTAGCGGACAAGGCCTAAGATGCTCTGATACCAAGTTGTCACATCCCAATTCCACACTGTACAGAATGGTGTGATGAACTGCTAGCAAACCAATGGTTCAACCAGGATCTCGAGTAGGCTATCCCCGCGTTATCTAAACTCCCATACATCCATAATCATAATCAGAGTAAATACACAATAGCGGAAATCTTATAATAAAATGAACTGAGAATCTACTATGATATAAATATTAAATAGCAAATTATTCTGTATCAACTGAGACATAAATAATTATCAAATACATGTCCTTATTAAATTCAAATAAAGAAACTTAAGAAAAATATAATCGAATACACATGAGTTGCACTCGCAAGAGGAGTCATGTGTATCTACTTCAGCTTCAGCTTCCATCGCCGCCACGTTCCCGTATGCTGGAGCATTCATAAAATCTTCAACCGTATAACCTGCATCATCAACTAAAATATTCGACGTCGAGGGGTGAGCACACATTACGGCTTAGTGAGTAGACAAAACAATGCAACAATACATATGCATGCAATCAATTCATATCTTTGGTCTGGTTTATAGTTTGCAATGCGCAATAGAAAGGTTGGGTGGTCAAAGGTTAACGTTTATTGACCCGCCTCTATACACAGGGTGTGGAAGTCCGCCCGAAGGTTAACGTTTATCGTCGTCCCCATCCACCCTAATCATGACATTATACAACAAAGGTTAACGTTTATTGCTATATAATACCATACCAACACATAAGCCCCTGTTAGCGAGGGCTTGCAAACTGGGCTCGTAACTAACCAATCCTAATGCCAAACAGTGTATCCAAGGTCTCACCCCAGCATCCCTCAGAATGTCCATAAAGATAGAGCTAAGGCCCCCCGGTAGAGTAAGAGACTACAAGGACCGAGACCACCTCCCTTGATACTCTACGACACAATAGTTCTACTAAAGTAATGGCGATACGACGATGCTAATGCACAAGACTTGAGTTAGAGATAGAGCTAAAGTGCTGAGACCCGTCAAAGGTTAACGTTTATTGACGTCCTCATCACACCTCCCCTGATACTCGCTCGCATCAAGTACACCAACCACACACATACAATCACATGCCTATTCCTATCATCAACATCATCATCATGTTATAAACAATAAAATAAATATGCATGAACAAATAATAGAAATATTGGATGGCATGTTGTATGCACATTACAAACATATTCGCATAAAATCAAGGATAGCATTGGACTCAAAAAAATAGAAAACAGTTTGTTATTAACCAATTAGTTTAGAGTTCTGTTTCCTCACGTTAGCTTGCTAACAGATACTTTTCTAAGCTTTATAATCACCTTTATATTGTTATTGTATTGCTAGAAGACCTAACAAGTCGATAGAATTTAATTAGAATTAATTCTGAATTTAAAAACTATTTTGTTAACTGAGGGTCGGAGGTAGGGTCGGAGTCATGATCGAACCTGGGTGCGACCTTCCCCAAACTCTGAACTTCCCGAACACTGAGGGTCGATGGTCAGGATCACTTAGGGTCGGATGGTCATTGACCCTCGGTGCGACCCTCGATGCACTTTGGTCCAATTCCCTCTTTTAGTCCATTCTTCATGCTTGGGATCCTATGGCTTGCTCCTACATTCCATTCTACATTCATTCCATGGTCTGAAACCACGTATAATCCACCTAGATAGCTTTCATGTAATCCCCCATGGTTTCCCATGAAAACCTAACCATGGGTTGATGGTTTGGATTTCTCCGAGATCACACTCTCATCAACATCTAACCTAAGGTCTGTAGAAACTCATGGTACTAGTATCCATACCTGAGAAGAATACTCCTTTTCTGCAACTCCTCTCTTTTGGCTAACTTCTCTTCCTTGCTTCTCTTCTTCCTCTTTTCCTTCTCTTCTCTTTCCCTCAATTCAATTAGGGTTTTGAAAGGAGTGAAAGAGGCTTAGGGACGTCCTTTAAATAGAGTAGGAACATCCTAAAATAAGTCCCATTGAGATTAGGAAAGAATCCCAATAAAAAATTAAGAAATTTCCTAATTTCTATTTCTTACGGTAACCGAGGGTCGATGGGAGGGTCGATGATCCCGTCGACCCTAGGGTTCAAGATGTCCGACCCTCCCTTCAAAATTGAGGGTCTGACTTTCTGCTTTGGGAGGTCCGACCCTGCTTAGCTGGGTATGCGACCCTCCCTTCAAATTAAGTGTTTTGGGTCGATTTGATACCTGGGATCTCGATCTATTTCACGCCCTTGGTCCATTTGACTCGACTATGATGGGTAAACCCGGTTCAAGGTGGTAAGACTGGGTTAGATTGACACGGGTCTTACAGCTGCGCAGACTACACCGGTCGACCGGTACCATGACCGGTACCATCGACCGGTCAACATAAAATAATGATAAATTGACCGTCTTTGGTCCGATTTCGTACCTGTTTGTCATCCGCTCGTCCCGTCTGGCCTGGTGATGATCGGAAGACCTGCTACGACATGAAATTAAGGTTTAGACCAGATTTATGGGGTGCGGGTCTTACAGATTCGCCCCCCTTTCAGTGACTACCTAGGATTAACAATATGTTTCATTTTTAGTGTTCTGCAAAGTGGATATGAAGGATTTGAGGCAGAGGTCTCCAAGGCATCCCATGCAGAGTTGCTAGCCGAATAATCATGAATTGGTCTATTTAAATTTCAAAAATTCATAAGTTGGCCATTTTACATCCAAATGAGGTGATTCAAGTTCCAGTATTCTTCATTTTTAGTGCTCTACAAAGTGAACTTAAAAATTTATGGTAGAGGCTGTCGAAAAATTCCACGTGGAATGGCGACTGAAATGGTCTATGAAATGATAGAGAGAGAAAAACCAATCTTGGCCCAACCCAGTTCAATCCATATCAGTTTAACTCAGTCCAACTCAACTTAGTCCAACTCAGCCAAGCCCGTCTCAACCCAGATCAAACCGGTTCAGTCCCATGTGCATACACATCATGTGTTATGTATTAACTAAATATTATATTATATGGATATTATATAGTACATATTATATGTTTATATAATATCTATTATATATTTACATATGGATATATTATAATATAAGTGGTAAGAGTGAAATCAATGGGCTATATTTAAGGAAAGGAGTTGAGGAAAAAATGGAAAGAAAATAAAAGGGAAGAAGAGGAGAGAGAGAGCCGTGGAAAAGAATGGAAAGAAAAAAATAAAGAGAAAGAAAAAAAGGAAAGAGAGAGGACGGGAGACTCTAAAAGAAAAGAAAAAAAACAGAATCATAAAAGAAAGGAAAGAAAAGAAAGCCGAGAAGATTGAAAATGAAAAAAAAAAAAGGAAAGAAAGTTGAGAAAAAAAGGAGATAAAAGAGGGGAGATTGAGAGAGAACATGAGTGGAGAAGGATTAGAGAAAAAAAATGGAAAAGAGCACCGACAAAAGAAGAGAGAAGAGCGGAGAACGTGAGTGGAAAAGGATTAGAGAAAAAAAAATAAAATAGAGGAGACCGACAAAAGAAGGAAAGAAAAGGAAGGAAATCAGAGAAAAGGAGAACGTGAGAAAAGAGAGCAAGGGAGAGGACTCTAGAAGGGAACAGAAAAAAAAAAAAAAAAGAGCTAAGAAGAAAGGAAACCGAAAAAAAAGAGAAAAAAACCAGAAAAAGAAGGTAGTGGGAGAACGTGAGGAGAGCAGAGAAGAAGAGAGGAAGAAATAGAGAAGGGGGAGAACATGAAGAGCGCAGAAGAGAAGGAGCTGAAGAAGAAGAGGGGGAGGTCTGAGAGATAAGAGGAAGAAGAAAGACTCAGACAGAAGAGCAGGAGGGAGGAATCCTCGGCAACTTAGGTAAGCCCCCCTTCTCTGTTTACTTTCTTTTTTTATTATTATTTTCTGCACTGCAACATTCATATACCTGACAACCTTTTGCAAACTTCACCTTCGACATCTGTCCCACCACCCATAACCGATAATCTATTCACCTATACATTCCAAACCCACCATCACCTTTCACACTTCACTCCACCTCCTACTATCCAACTTTACACCTATCCGCAAGCATTCCACCTGCAAAACCCAACTCACAATTCCCTCTCCTTTGATTGACCCCATTTTTTTTTTTTTTGATCATATATGTGTGATTGATCCCATGATGTTAAATTAAAAATTTTGATCAGATATGTATGAGTGATCCCATGATTCTAGATTAGTTTTGATCATATATGAAATTAATCTCACTGTGTGGAAATTGATTGGAATTGATCTGATTGTTGATTTTTTTTTTATGAATTGGTCCGATTATGGAATTTTTATGAATTGATCCGATCATATGAATTTTAATGAAATTGATCCGATCATATCAATTTTGATGAATTGATCCGATGATATGAATTTTAATGGAATTGATCCGATCATATGAATTTTGATAAGATTGATCCCACATGTTGGAATTTTGATGAAATTGAATTGATCCCATCGAATGCATGGAATTTTGATTAAATTGAATTGATCCCATGGTGTGGAAATTGATAAGATTGATCTAATTGGGGGAATTTATATGTATTGGACCAGATTGTGGAATTTTTATTGGAATTTTGATGAAATTGATTGATCCCCCATGTTAGAATTTTGATGAAATTGAATTGATCTCATCGTGTGGAAATTGATGGAATTGATTCAATTGTGGAAATTGAAATTGATTGATTCTATATGTTCGAAATTTTGATGAAATTGGATCAATCCAATCATGTGGAAATTGATGAAATCGATTGATCCGATATGCTTGAAATTTTATGAGATTGATCCGGCTTTACGTTTAAAGTTTTAATGAGATTGATAATGGCTCTTGATTTAGAATTTTAATATGATTAAAAATATGGCCATGTGATGTTGAATTTTCACATGATGAAATCTTGGCCATTATTCTTAGAATTTGATGTGATTAAAATATAGTTATTGATCATGAGCTTTAGAAGAATTTGAACCATTAGATCTTAATCATGAGCATCTCATTTGAATTTGAACCATTAGATTGACTTCATGAGTGATATAAATGAATCTGGACTATTGAATTGTCTTGATGATTGATTTGAATAGATAGATTATCTTTATTGTGAGTGATTTGGAGTAATATGAACCGTTGAATTACCTTTTTGAGTGATTTAGTTGAATTTGAACGGTTGGATTGACCTCATGAATGTTTAAATTGAATCTGAACCATCGATCAAATATGATCTTAATCACATTGATGATGATCGATTACATCAAATCTGAGTAGTCGTTCAAATATGATCTTGGTCACATTGTTGATGATCCATGCTTGATCAATGCTTTCACATGTTTGCTGCTATATTGATTCACATGCTTTACTGCTATACTTGAGATGATATATGCTGTTACTTGCCATATTTGAATGATATTTATTGTTGAAAATAATTTAATTTCTGCAACACCCTAGTCGAACTACCATATCCGTACATCTAGAAGACATATTAGGTGTGGGACGTACATGTAGGCACCCACATTCACGAAAAGAGTAAGAATGAAAGTGATAAATTTTAATCAGGAATCAGAAAACCTAACCCAACACATGCCAAATTAGGGTTTTAGGTCAAAGGTAGCTTAGGATGATCCCTATCCCTTAGCTCATTTTTTCTCTAGGATACAGAGAACTAGATAGGTGTGATGTGAATCGAACTATAGAGCATTTAGGTTCCACACCATGATCTTGAAAGAAGAACATGAATGAATTAAATTTATATTTCGAACTACGTGAATCTTGATTCTTGGGGCAGCACCCTAAGATACGTAGGCAGTTTGGTGAGATTTCCAAATACTGCTCCACACCATGATCTTGAAAGAATATACACATTAATGAATTGAATGCACATTTCGAACTACGTGGATCCTGATTCTTAGGACAAAATCCTAAGATACGAAGGCAATTTGGTGAGACACCCAAACACGGTTCCACATTTCAATCTGTATCGAATAAGAATTCTAGTCTTCCTTAGATCAAGGTAGAGTATACCTGAGTGGTTTTAGGTTAGTAAATTTTAGTATTCCTTAGACCAAGATAGAGTACACCTGAGTGGTTTTAGGATAATGAATTATAGACTTCCTTAGACCAAGGTAGAGGACACCTGAGTGGTTTTAGGTCAGTAAATTTTAGTATCTATAGACCAAGGTAGAGTACACCTGAGTGCTTTAGGATAATAAACTCTATAGGCTTCCTTAGACTAAGGTAGAGTACACCGGAGTGGTTTTAGGTCAGTAAATTTTAGTAACCCTAGACCAAGGTAGAGTACACCTGAGTGGTTTTAGGATAATAAATCTTAGGCTTCCTAAATCGAGGTAGAGTACACCTGAACGGTTTTAGCCATCCTTTTCGTATCCCTAGACCAAGGTAGAGTAAACTTGAGTGGTTTTAGGATAATAAATTATAGGCTTCTTGGACCAAGGTGAGTACACCTGAGTGGTTTTAGGATAATAAATTCTAGTCTTCCTAGACCAAGGTAGAGTACACCTGAGTGATTTTAGGTCAGCAAATTATAGCCTTCCTAGACCAAGGTATAGTACACCTGAGTGGTTTTAGGTTAGCAAATCTTAGTCTTCCTAAACTAAGGTAGAGTACACCTGAGCAGTTTTAGGCTAACCATCTAGGCTTCCTAAACTAAGTTAGAGTGCACCTGAGCGGTTTTAGCCACCCCTTTAGTCTTCCTAGATCAAGGTAGAGTACACCTGAGTGGTCTTAGAATACTATCCATTTTAGCTTTCCTAGATCAAGGTAGAGTACACTTGAGTGATCTTAGGCTACCCAATACCCCTTTCATTTCTTAAACCAAGGTAGAGTATACCTGAGTGGTTCTAGAAAATCCATATCCACAACCCATCAACAATGAACTACGTTGTACCTGATTTTCAGAACCTCTGAAATACGTAGGCAACTTAGAGGACCTCTCCAAGTACGGTACCACATCTTAGAATCCTTAGGTCCTCTACATCCATATCCATACCCATATCTATATCCATATTCACTTCGATCCATATTAGGCTATCTCTAGATTCAATCTCAATCATCATCAAGCATAAACTTCAACTTGAACAATTGAATCTAAGAAAGTTTAAGCATAAACCACATCCATAAACCTTAATCACATTCCCTTCGAACTAAGTTATGGACTTGATTTTCAAGATTGGAATACGTATGTAATTTGAGATGTCTTGGACGTCTCAGATTCAATTCATCGCCGAACCATCTTTGGTTCGGTTAACTGTACATTATTTGCTTGTTTATTTACTTTGAGAACATGTTTGACTGAACCTAGATTAGAAGAATATAGAAACTTGGCATAGGATCCCCCATGAGCCCTAGTCATCATCCATTGACTATGAACAATCAGAACCATAGAGTTTAAGGAAAGTAGAATCATATAGGAGGTCGATTTTTGGATCGAACAGCTTTGGGTGCCTAACACCTTCCCAAACTGTACCTTGAATGTTTACTCATTTTCTGATAGATCAAAGACAATATATTAGGTCAAATGAGTCAATAGAAGTCTTTTCTTATCATGTGATTGTAAGCACCCCATTTTTGCCACCCTCAGCATAAGTGAACCAATATGGCAGATTTTCGGCCTTTAACCTAAAGGTTGGTGATTTTCTAATGAACCCCACAGTAGGTCGTTGGATATTACCTACTTGAATGAATAGGTCGTGAAATTATCTTCGAAATGAGATCGGAATCATCAAATTCTGACGTCAAACAAAGAAGATATCGTAGTTTGAATGTGTAAGGGCATTTACGTAATTATCGTATCATGCATGCATTATCATTCAAACTTCAAGACATCATATCTTGGTCATATGATATCGGAATCAGATGATTCAAAGGCCAATATTCCTTATTTTTAGTCCTCTTCAAAGTGGACGTGAAATCCCTAGTAGAAGTCACTAGTGGGCCCCATGCAAATTTTCATGCAAAATTATCGTTAGAACTTCAAAGCTTCATATCTTTGTTGTTCTACATCGGATTCAGAAGATTCCAAGGCCATTATTCTTCATTTGTAATGTTCTACAAAGTAGACGTAAAAAAATCTCGGGTAAAAGTCTCCGAAGGGTCCCATGCAAAATTACACATGAAAATTGTCATTTAATCTTCAAAAATTCATATTTTGGTCACGCCATATCCAAATCAATTAATTTGAGCTTCATTATGTTCCATTTTTAGTATTCTACAAAGTGGATGTAAAAAAATCTCGGGTAGAAGTCTCCGAAGGATCCCATGCAGAATGGTCAGCCAAATTATCAATAATTGGCCTGCTTAAACTTCAAAAATTCATAAGTTGGCCATTTCATTTCCAAATGAGAAGATTCAAGTTTCAATATTCTTCATTTTTAATGTTCTACAAAGTAAACGTAGAAAATTTAAAATAGATGCTATCGAAAAATTTCATATGGAAGGGTGACAGAAATGGACTATGAAATGTCAACCAATGTCAACCTTAGTCCAAACCAGGTTAATTCAGCTTAGTCTAACTTATCCCAGCCCAGCCCAAACCAATCCAGATCAAGTTATGTCAGTCATATGCATGCATTCCTTTTATATGTGTATAATATATAATATATATATATATATATATATATATATATATATATATATATATATATATATATATATATATATATATATATATATATATATATATATATATATATGTATACATATATATTATAAGAAAGAGAGAGGAAAGTGAGGTCGTGCAAAGAGAGAGGAAAGAGAGGCCATAAGAAAGAGAATGGGAGAAAGAAAAAAAGAAAGAGAGAAATTAAAGAAAAAAAGAAAAGAAAAAAAAATGAAAAGATTCCCCTTCACGTTTTCTAGAAAGAAAACGTGAAAGAGAGAGGGAGAAAGAAAAAAAGGAGGAAGGAAAGAGGAAGGAAAGAAAAAAAAAAGAAAAAAGAAAAAAAAAAGAAAATGTTTTCTAAGAAAGAAAACGTGAAAAGAGAGGGAGAAAGAAAAAAAGGAAGGAAAAGAAAGAAGAAGAAAAGGAAAGAAGAAAGAAAGGAAAGAGAGAAGGAATTTTCTAGAAGAAGGAAAGAGAGAAAGGAAAGAGAGAAGGGATTTTCTTGAAGAAGAAGGAGAAAAAGGAAAGAAAGGAAGAAGAAAAAATGTGGGAAGGAAGAAAAGAAAGGAAAAAAGAAAAAATGGAAAGAAAGGATTTTCTAGAAGAAAAAAAGAAGAAAAGGAAGGAAGAGATAAGAAGGAAAGAGGAACAGAGGATTTTCTAGAAGAGGGAGAGCGAAAAAAAACGTGTGGAATAGAGAGGGAGAAGAGAAAAGGGAAGGAAGAGAAGAAAGGAAAGAAGAAAAAAAAAAGAAAAAAAGATTTTCTAGAAAAAGGAAAGAAAGGAAAGAATGATCTTCTAGAAGAGGAGAGAAAAAAGTATAATTAGGCAAGAGAAGAGAGAGGAGGCTCTTTTTTTTTCAGACCATAGAGAGAGGAGAACGTGATAGAGAGAGGAGGACATGAGTGATTGAGGGAAAACATGAGAGAGGGAGAAAGAAAGAGAGAAGAAGAGAGAAAAGAAAGAAAAGAGAAGAAGAAAAGAGAGAAAGAGAAGAGAGAGAAGCAGAAGAGAGGACAAGGAGGATTCACATTCAAAGGGGTTGATACAACCTCCAATCATCCTTCATCGATGGTTTCGCTCGATTTAAGCACAAGGTTAGTACTCTAAACAAATTTAGAGGCCGTTAGAATGCTCAAATACCAATTTTGCTTGAAAAAGGATAATTTCCATGAAATTTCAATCATTAATGCTCTATTACATGCTTGTTAATGTTAGGATGTCTATGTCTAACATTTTTAATGAATGATAATTTGTCTAAGCTATTCAATGATGAATTTTTGAATGATATACAATGATGTTTGATATTTTTTACAAATTTCATAAAGTTGTTTTCTGATCTGAAAATTCCAGATTTAGGATTCAAACTTAGGACGTACATCACATGTATTTTTTTTAAGATTTTGAAGCCCAAATGTTTATGGGAGTCTCTCTGATATGTTAGAAGGCTACCCTAAAAATTTTGTTTCATTTGGAATTGAGAAAATATATCAAAAAATTTGTCTTTGACATTGCTGTTTTTCTCAGATGTAATTCAATCCTCCATGAAAAAGTTTCTAAACAAAGGTCTTATGGCCATAATCAGAAAATCCACTTAATATGAACTTTTTAAACATGAAAGTCTTCTAAGAAATGATACTGGTTTCATATTTTTTTTTAATTTTTTGTTGAATTGATATCAATTTTTAAGTGCATAATGCTCTGATTTTGAATCTGTCATGATGTACTGATTTGCATGATTGAAAAGAGTCATTTTTCACAAAGAAAATATACTGTTTTAACTTGCTTTTCTTAATGAAATTTTAGATCAGACAGTTATATACATAGACATATATCTGTATTTAATTTTCATTAAGAATAGAATTTTATTTGAAATTTATGGTGCAACTGGTTAAAAATCTGGAACAGATTTGACCAGTGCACATGTTCGGTCTTAGGGCATATCTTTGACCTGTTTTTGCTTTCTGTTGGGATTCAAATTCTTCATATGAAATATAATATATTAAGTCATCTTTCTATGAAAAAACGTTGAGCTTGATTTGAGTTTGGAAGACCTACTTATGGTCATTCTTGTATAATGTGACAAATCTGAATACAGGTCATAGTTTTATCCATTATCTGAAACCTTGTGTCACAATTTTGACAGTTCTGAGTCATTAATCTTCCCAAATTTCTTCATAAAAATTATAATTTTTTCAAAGAACATTGAACATATGTTTTTTTGATAATTTTGCACTTTTCAAAAAAAAGGTTTCATTGATGTCTCATTCATTATAACATTAATGATTGTTTAAATGAATTCTGCCATATTTGGATAAATGGCTATATTTGGAGCATTCATATGCTTTGTTTGGATTGTGCATACCATGTTTGCCACATTCTATGTGTTGTTATTTTTGGTAGAATAAACAAATTTTTATCATATTTTAGCAAAATCTTATATTTTTTTAAGTCTTACTATGCTTAGAAAATAGCATATAAGATCTTTCTTTTTTTGAAAAATTCATATCATATATGCATTCTATGATTGGTACTTACCATATTGATATATAAATGCATATTAGATCTTGTCATATTAGATCTTGCCATATTAGATCTTGTCATGCTTAGATCTTATCATATTAGATTTTGCCATGCTTAGATCTTACCATATTAGGTTCTTGCCTTATTTGCAATACATGCCATATGAGGGAGATTTTCATAATCTTACTACATGTTGTGATAGTTACCATAAATATCATACATGCTATGCTTAGAATATTTTTTTTTTGGTAATAATTTAATTTATACTGCACCCTAGTTGAATTACCATATTTGTACACCTGGGGACGTACATTTAGGCACCCATATTCTTGGGAAGGGCATAATGGAAATAATAAAAACCTTAATAAAGAAAGAAAATGCTTTGCCAAACTTTCCAAAATTAGAGCTTAGGTTAAAAAGGATAATTCAGGATGATTTTGCCCCTCGGTAAACCCTAAACCTAGAATAGGTTCTCAACCCTAAACCTA
Source organism: Protea cynaroides (assembly GCA_028583415.1). Taxonomy (NCBI): domain Eukaryota; kingdom Viridiplantae; phylum Streptophyta; class Magnoliopsida; order Proteales; family Proteaceae; genus Protea; species Protea cynaroides. The sequence goes on along the minus strand of CM053268.1, from coordinate 6,174,827 downwards.
GAATAGGTTCTAAACCCTAAACCTAGAATAGGTTCTCAATCATTAACCTAGAACAGGTTATTTCCATCAACCCAAGTTACGCGGATTCTGATTCCTAGGGCAAACCCTAGGATACATAGGCTATTTGGGAGAAACCTAAATTTGGATCCACACCTTAGTCCACTCGGACTATCCATAGATCCACTAGGATACCCATTCATTTCAACCCAGAGCCCGAACTACGTGGATTCTAATTCCTAGGGCAAACCCTAGGATATGTAGGCCATTTGGGAGAATCCCAAATTCGGATCCACACCTTAGTCCACTCGGACTATCCATAGATCCTCTAGGATTTTACCCAAATTCCAACCCAGAAAGGGTTATCTACATTTTGACCCAAATAGGGTTATCCACATTCCAACCCAGATAGGGTTATCTACATTTCAACCCAGATAGGGTTATCCTTATTCTAACCCAGAATAGGTTATCCATATTTTGACCCAGAAAGGGTTATCCATTCTTAGATCCACTAGGACTATCTATCAGTCCACATGGACTATCCAGATCCTAACCCATAAGGTTTTCCCATCCTTTCAAGCATAAATTTTAACTTGAACAATGAATTTAATCATGCACAAGCATAAATCACATCCATAACCTTTAATCACACCTGAACTATGATGGTGAACCTGATTTTCAGAATAATTCCATGATACGTAGGCAATCTGATGGATACAGATTCGGTTTAATGATATCAAACCACTTGGTTTGGTTCGATTTAATAGATAGAGGCTAGAATAGGAAAGGTATAGGAGACCAATTTCGATCGGGCAGTTTGGGTGCCTAACCCCTTCCCATAACCGTAACCTGACGCTTACCCAATCTCTGATGGACCAGAAATCCAATCTAAGGGTCATGAGTCAATTGAAGTTTTACCTTAGGGTGAGATTTCACATTTCTAAGGTCCTAGACCTTAATCTAGGTGGCGACTTCTAAAATTTCAATCTTTGTCCTTACAGAGACTATTTTATAGGTCCTAAACCTTAATCTAGGTGGCAACTCAAAAAATCATTTTTTACGTCCATCGGAGATGAGTGAATGAACCTTATTTCCTCACATAATATTACTTACTTTCTATTGAATTCCTTCTCTACTATATATTTCTTTATGGTTATCATTGGTGGGTTTTCATGTTCCTCCACCATCATACTATTTAGATTTAACAATGAATACATGGCTCTAGTCTAACCTAGTGATTCCAGCATAAGACACAAGGTATTACCTGCAACGAAGGTCGAACGATGAGAACGAGGCTTAATAACTTCGATCGCACTTGTAGGCTTCCTTCTTCTTCTCTCCACTCTTTTTCTTTCTCAGCAACACTTTCTCTCAGAAAACATGTCAAAGATTTTTATAGTAAGTATCATAACCCCATGAGAGAGGATTCATCTCCCAAGTCTCCTTCTTGGAGTACAATTCTACCAAAAGTGATAATCAATAGAGAGAAGCCATGTGTCATGGAAGTTGAGGGAAAACAGGAGTTCCAACTTCCTAAATGACTCTAAGGTTGTTCTACTTGGGATGGGACTCTAATGGTTCATTCTAGGCTAAGGGAATATTCCTAACTGCCTCTTGGAATCAAACTAGTTCATCCCATTCCCGTATACGGATTTTATACCTAGGCTGGTCGAAGCTGGCCAGATCATAGGGGCTTGGGTTTCCCCACCGGGCCTAGTGACCGACGATAGTATAAAGGGCTCAGCTGTAACTTTGGTTTTATTCTTTTGGTCCGGTCCACAAGTGGCGTAACCCAGTTCCTATTAATGGCTTGTGAACCTATTTGGTCGATGGTGGAAAACCCTCTTAGCACAACAGAAATTTGGTTAAGCCAGAGTTTCTGGGTGTGGGTTTTATAGTTTTTATCATCATTTAAGTCTTCGCTTATTGTCATAGACAAAGGAATCACTTATAAGATGACTTGAAGCATCTAAGTAGCAATTGCAGAATCAAGTACTTGTGAAATCTTGGACTGTCAAGATTGATATCTTGTCCATAATTTACAATCTTTATATTCCTTTTAAACCCAAGTCATCCAATCATTGGTTGAAATCAATAGATGTAGTGGAACCAATAGACCATGTCAATTACAAAACCAAAACCCATTAAGGCCCCGTTTGATAACACTCCAGCTCCCCTGGAGTTACTTCTGGTCTGGAGTCACTTGTCTACTTCTTCTCTGGAGTCAGTTTTTTGAGAGTAGAAGCCTGTTTGATAAAAATGAATCTGAAATTGATTACAAATATATTAGTGGTGGCGGCGGTGGTGGTTGGTGGTGTGTGGCGGTTGCGGTAGTAGTGGTGATGGTGGTGGTGGTGGGGTGGTGGGTGTTGGTGGCGATGGTGGTGGTGGTGGCAGTGAGGGTGGTGGTGGTGGCTGCAGTGGTGGGGGGTTATGGGTGGCTGTAGCAGTAGTGGTAGCAATGGCAACGGTGGTGGTGGTGGTGGGTGGTGGGTAGTGGGTGGCGATGGTGGCGGTGGTGGCAGTGGTGGTGGTGGCAGTGATTGTGGTAGTGGCAATGGGTGGTGGTAGAAAGTAGCTCTAGAGCAACAGAAGCTACATTTTTTAGTTCCAAAATTTCAGCTCCCAGAGCAAAAGAATGGCCAGCTCACTCCATGGGAGTAAAAAAGTGAACCGGTGTTATCAATCAGACTTCTACTCCGAAATGGCTCCCATGGAGTTGGGAGCCAAAAATATGACTCCCGGAGTGTTATCAAACGCACCCTAAGGGTATTATTAACTTGTTTTACAGTATGATTCTTTCAAAAAGGGATTTTATTAGAAGAACGGTGATAAAAACTTAAGACCTACAAGACAGAAGCATATCATCATACATAATCTCCATCTTTCATTAACTCATCCATTATTGGGTTTGGATTTTTGAATTTTGTGAATCCCCTGAAAATTATTTTTCTAGGCAAAAATGCCTTGAGAATTGAGATTCCTCGATATTAGCTAGACCTCTATTTATTGTGTATTTTATGATACCTCCAAAACTGGAATCAAATCCTCAACTCCTAGGGGTTTGGGAGGAGAGTCAGCTCCCACCAGCCGATGCTCGACACATGGGTGTCGACTGGATCTGAGCCCTCCATTCGAGCCGACAAGGGTTGTCAGCTTATGCATCGGCTAGGATGGAGGGCTTGAATCCAGCCGACACCCACATGTCGGGCATCGGTTGGTGGGAGCTGACTCTCCTCCCAAACCCCTCGAAGGAGAGGATTTGGATCCTCCAAAACTTGCTTAAGAGTTGAGTTCTAGAACACACACACACACACACACACACACACACACACACACACATACACATGAGAAAAAAGAAAAAAAAAAAAGAAAAAGGTCTCGATAGTCTTAGTCAATGTACTATTAGTAAAGTAGATAATGTGTGAGGTGACATCAAAGGAAGGGCTAAGAAGAGATTGGGCTAAAAGACGCCCACTGGAATCACATCCTCTCCTCCCAGTAATTCGGGAGGAAGGGGGACGCCCCCGTTGGATGGCCGACATGTAGGGCTCGGGTGAATCCAAGCCCTCCATCCATGTCGACACCAAGCCGACAAGCTGAGCTGAAAAGGGGTGTCGGCTTGGATGGAGGGCTCGGATTCACCCGAGTCTCACATGTCGGCCATCCAACGGGAACGTCTCCCTCCTCCCAAATCATTGGAAGGAGAGAATTTGAATCCGACACCTACTGCCATCACAAATTCCATGTCCTTTCGCCCTCATGAATGAGATAAGCTTAGCCACTCTTGCGACGTGGCTCCCCGAGACCAGTGCCTAACGATAAGGCCATTCACCTCGAGTGGCTATCAAATGCCTCAAGACATCTGACGACCAAAACACCTTGTCTGACGGCCAAAATCCGTCAAAGAGTTAGTCACTAAACATAAGACCGTTGGATGAGAAAGGATCAAGCTACAAAGCTTTATAAATGAAACAAGCAGAGAGCAAGCTCTTTCCTAATTAAGAGATCATCTCTTCGGTGTGCAAAACAGAAGGAAGAGAAAATGGCTTCCTCCATGCTCTCATCGGCCGTCGTTGCTTCCATAAACAGAGCCAGCCCAGTTCAGGCAAACATGGTTGCTCCCTTCACTGGTCTCAAATCAGGTTCTGCCTTCCCCATCACCCGCAAGCTCAACAACGACTTCAGCTCTCTTCCTAGCAATGGTGGAAAAGTTCAGTGCATGCAGGTATACACTTCACATGAGAGAGAGAGAGAGAGAAGAAAGAAAAAGAGAGAGAAAGAAAGAAATTGAGGAACTAATGGTATGGTGGGATTGTGAGTGCAGGTGTGGCCACCAGTTGGACTGAAGAAGTTTGAGACACTATCATACCTTCCACCACTAACTCCATCGTCATTGGCCAAGGAAGTTGATTACCTTCTTCACAATGGATGGGTTCCTTGCTTGGAGTTCGAGTTGGAGGTTTGCATTTCCCCTCTTTCATCTTCTAATTCTACTCACAAAATAGAAAAGCTAGTTGTTACCCAGGTAGATGGCACAATTAAATTTGTCATTGAAGGATTCGCGGGATCTAGCAACTCCTCTCCTGAAATATTAAAACTAAAACTATCTATGTATATTGTGATTTTAATGATAATCATTGTGTGCATTAAAGAAGATCGATAACAACACTTTTGTTACTAGGTAGATGACATAAAACAGGACCCATAGTAATTTAGCAAATTATTGGTGTACACATTTTAATTTTATAAACCATTTTTTCCATAGACATAAATTTCGGTCTATTTCTACTTTGGCTATATTACTAGTGAATTTATCATATTTTTTTGAAGATTATACTAAATTATACCCTCACACATATCACTAAGGGTGTTAATCGATTTGGTTTAATATTTGATGGAAAGAAAATGAAAACCAAGCAAATTATCAATCACTTCCAAGTTTCCAAACCAACATACTAATCGGTTTTGGATAATCAGTTTTTACTAGTTCTGGCTATACATTTATTGTCGGTTTTGGTTAAACGTGAACTGTTTCAGCTGAAGACCAGGCTTAGCAGTGGCAAAAAACAATGATCCATAATTATGAGCTCAATTGGTAACCTATGTTTGAATCGATGTAATCCCACTAAAGAAATCTCATGTTGGGCTTCAAGTACGATGTGACATCTAAAGCTCAGATTGCTAAACTTAAAAACAATATTAATTATTTTAGACGGTTATAACAAACCCATTTTTTTTTTATACCAAACTTCAAGTACGATGTGAACAGTTTGTCGGTTCTAAACCGAATCAAACTCATTATTGTCGGTTTCATTTTTCTTTTTCATTTTAGCGTTTTTTTTGTATAAAGAGGAAGGTTGGCGGGTCAGGTTGAATAACTTAATGATATATTTTTTTTTGGTAAAAAATTAATGATAATTAACATGGACTACTGACTATTTACTGTATTATCCTGATATACTCTTAGTTTCATTTGAATAAATACATATATTCAATTTACTTATTTAATTTAATTTTATATATATATATATATATATATATATATATATATATATATATATATATATATATATATATATATATAATTTTATTTTATTTTATTTATTTATTTTTTTTTTGCAAACCCACAGGAGGAAATTTTATCAAAATTTATTCATTTAATTGCATATCAAAATTTGAGTCATATTTTTCAGTGTTTGTACACCAAATAATGCACCTTAGTTTTTCTACTAACTATACATGTCCATGAACTAAGATTGAAGGGTCTTGCTTCTGCCGGTGTCAAGAGCAATTGACCACAATTCCAAAATGGGGTGGGCATTGGGGGTGTTGAAAGTAAAGGATATTGTGGGAAACCCGTAAATTGGGGAGGAGAATTTGGTGCCGATCTGGCAGAAACAAGGAAGCGGGTGTCATATTATATATAGGAAACCAGTAAATAGGTGGGGAAAGTTTTGTGCCGATCTGACGGAAACCACTGGGCTGGTGTCAATGCTTAATTGACACCGACCAGTGTCAATAAGAAAAACCCTAAGAAGATTGAAAGGGAATGGTTTGGTCTTATGGTAACGTGTGTATGTCTTTGTTTCTTGTGAATCATGTATAGCAAGGATTTGTGTACCGTGAGAACAACAGATCTCCAGGGTACTACGATGGCCGCTACTGGACAATGTGGAAGCTGCCCATGTTTGGATGCACTGATTCCTCACAGGTGCTGAGTGAACTTCAGGAATGCACTAAGGCCTACCCAAATTCTTTCGTTCGGATTATTGGGTTTGACAACAAGCGTCAAGTGCAGTGCATCAGTTTCATTGCTTACAAACCTCCAAGCTTCTAAATCTGAGATTGGTTTATGAATTCTCATTTTGCTTTTAGTTTGTCTTTTAAGTTTTGAATTTATTCGGTTCTGGAACTTTTGGCATTTTCATTCTCTCTTTTCCTTTTCCTTTTCCTCTTTTTTTTTTTTTTTTTTTATTTTTTTTTATTTTTTTTACTTTGGGGTCTCCAACTGAACAGAACAGAGGAGAGAACGCGAATGCTGTCTGTGATGTTTTTGTTGATGAAGAACAGTATGGTCTCCTGCTACATATTGTCTGTTTATTTTTCCCCTCACTCGACGATTGTGGTCTGGATGTTCTAGTCATATTTTTCATGAAATAAATTCGTTTTCCATTATATAAATCATGTCTTACTATCTTCTATGTCCTACACGAAACATTGGAAGCTCCACTGACCATATTTTTTACTGTTGCAAGCTCCCTTATAATTAGACGAGTTGGGTTAAGCATCCTAACACTTTTGGGCATTAAATTGAATATCACAAATCTTGGGTTTTTCAGCAAGAAGAATCAAATAGAGCTACATTGTGTAGAGTTGCAACAGGGCTCGGTATTTACAAACCCAAACCCTACTCTGGGTCCCTTAAAGCTAACCCAGGCCCGGCCCACCTTGCCAGGGTTAGACAAACCCCAACCCTGGCCCAACCTTGACAGGGCTCAAGGTTGAGCCAGGTTGGCCTTGACCAACCCTCATTTCTCAATCCCCTCTACAACTAGCAATTATCTCTCTCTCTCTCGCTCTCCCTCAGTGCAACCCCTCTACTACCCCACATATCAAATAAAAATAACCCAAAGAAAGAAAAAAGTAACACTTTTTTAAGGTAAGCAAAAAGAGTAACACTTGAAGAGTTGTAAAACTCATAGCATTAAACAACAAAACAACCCCAAAGAATGACACTTATAGAGACCACAAATAGAAGAGAAGGCATGTAGCATAACGTAACTTTCAAAACGACAGTGAAAGTACTATTGTCCTAAACAGATTGAAATCACATAATACGGTAGCACACTCGATGGTTATGAAGAATTCAGTCAACAAGGAAATAAAACAACTAAGACTCCAAAAAATAAAACTCGGCATACAATGGAAGATCAACTATATTCAAATAGATTTTCTCAACTAACTATTTAAGTCGCCAAAAACAACATTCAGGAAATGGGTATACTAAAACCCACAATTTGAATAACTTAGTGTTACGGTTGGAAATCCTCCCGCCAGTCTGCGATCCGAGCGACCTGCAATCACAAAAATTAAATAAGGGAGTTGGGTGTCTAAGCCCCGGGTACACTCCGATGTCTAAGTCAAATTCTCAATGTAAATAGTCAAGAGGTAGCAAAAAACTATCTCCAGTTTAAAGAGAGGGGAACGTAGAAAGAGTTTGAGCGTATGAAAGATGAGGTCAGTTCGTCTACCTTAGCGGGTCCTCCTCTATTTATAGGAGTAGGAAAGAATCATGGAAGTACCGGGACTCAGGAAAGTAGATCGCTAATAGGACTGCCAGGTGTCGCTCTGAGGGACACTCAGGTCATAGACTCCTAGTAGGAGTGGTAGACTGTAGCCAAGGACGCTAAGTCAATCAATAATAAGAGTGACACGTGTCACCATATGAGTGGTCGTATGATCATGATGATCGACATCGTATTGTACTAGGAGAAGGACTCCTACAATGTAACCTAGTCGCCTTAGGACTCTGGACCGGGAAATGTAACCTAGTAGGATTATACCTCCAACCAGGCGCCGTGTCCTGATAGGATTGTGCCTCCGCCCAGGAGATGTATTCGAATAGAATTTTGAGTCCGAGCGCGCAAGGCCGAGCGTCACTTTATCTGACCTAGTCTGCCTAAGTATTTTGGATGCCACGTGTAAGATTTCCATTGAGTGATGTTTTTCCTCCATAACACTCAGTTATAAGCCTAATGAACATAATCAGAGTTCAATTTGGATCACTCTTCAGCTGTTCATTTCCACCACACAATGTGGAATTGCTCCAGAGAGAGAATAGTTTGCCATACCTTACGTTCATTTCTGCGCAGAGTTAGTCCAGCAATGGGTTACTCCACCACTAAGTTTATCCTGTTCCGATAAAAGCATGCACCAGGTCTAGTCACGGGAATGGTCAAAGATATGGTTTCAAAGAATAATAGTGGTATGTTTTGATGAAATGATGAGATATAGATTTCCCAGGAAAGGGGTGGGAGGATAGCTCCCCCAACAACTCACGCCACTGACACCAACAGAATCGTAGAGATTCTGCCACCAAAATTGTTATCGGAGTCTCCTGCTCCTCCGACGCTCACACTCAAGCTCACGCAAAGGGATCATTTAGGGTTTCTAATCTGGAATGGATGTGGTTTAAGGAGAAAAAAACAAATTATTCTGAAGAAAAAAAAAATCTGATGACAATGATGCAGCAGCTATATACCCAAATTGAAAAGGTATTTCTACATCTTAATTGCCATCTCTTTCAGAAAAACACCTCTAAAGAATCGAATTCAGAAGAACACCCTTCTGAAATAATATCCACTATAGATGAATTAGTTCCAGTATCAAAAAAGATTTAGGACGAACTCTTCACAGATATAGAAAAAGCTAAAATAATAGCTGAATCCTGTAGGGATTGTCATCCTAGAAAAACTAGTAAACAACCACCCCTAGATTGTTTACACATGATGGATACCTCTTCATGGATTCCACGTAGGATAGATTCTCATAATGAAAGTTCAGAAACCGAGTCTAACACTGTCTCTGAAATTCTTGAAACAGATTTTGAGTTCGAACCTAACCAAACTCATAAAGGTAAATGAAAAATTGATAATTGATAGTGATGATCACTTAGGCCTCGTTTGATAATACTCTTGCTCCTGATCCATTGATTTTGCTCTAGAGTCACTTTATTGCTTTTGATCTAGAGTCAATTTTTTTAGAGCAAAACGCTGCCCTAGATTTGATTCTAGAGCTTATTGAGAATAGAATCTCGTTTGATAAAAATGAATCTAGAATCGATTCCAAACTTGGTAGGGGTGGCAATGGGTGGCAGTGGTGGCAGTGGGTAGTGGTGGTGGTGTCCATGGTGGAGGTGGTGGTGGTGGTGGTGGTGGTGATGGGTGGTGGGTGGTGGGTGGTGGTGATGGCGGTGGTGGTGGTGGCAGTGGTGGCTATATTTGATTGATTCCCCCTTCTGAATAGATATTCTCTATACCCTACATTCTAAGCATGCTGGTGGCAGTGGTAGTGGCATTGGGTGGTGGCGGGTAGTGGTGGCGGTGATGGTGGTGGCGGTGGTGGTGGTGGTGGTGAGTGATGGTTGGTGGTGGTGGTGGTTGTAGTGATGGTTAAGCCTTCGTTTCGGCCTGACTCCCTTTTCAGCTCTATTTCATTTGCTCTAGAGCAACGAGAGCTAGTTTTTTAAGCTCTCAAATTTGGGATCCCACAGTCAAATGGACTCCAGTTTACTCTCTAGGAGCTCAGAATTGACTAGATTTACCAAACAATATTCAGCTCTCACATTGCTCCCATGGAGACAAAATCAATGAAATCTAGGAGTGGGAATGTTATCAAATGGGGCCTTAAAAACTGATGATGATTTCAGATCTCAAATTGCCGAGGAAGATTTTAGACCTAGGACCACTTTAGAAGAACATCTCAAAGCTACAGATGATTCCAAAGATTCTGTTCCAACTCCCCTAATTTACACAGCAAGGGAGATGATTTAAATAAAGGAAATGTTGCCACTGGTGGGACGTATTTAGATTTAACACACATCTCTTTTAAAAATTATGAATCAGCTACTGATGTTTGGACACAATCCTTGTCCATCGTCATTACAAGTTTTGAGTCAACATGGTCTAAGAAAACATTCTTAGATTAGGTTAGGAGAACCCTCTAAGGTTCAATTTTACACTTTTCAAACAATAGGAGAATTCTCATTATAGAAGGACTTCAAAAGAAATTCTTCAAACATCAATGAAGTCTTTTGATGCTTTGTTAGTTGATATTGTACAACTTATAAAAAATGAGTTTGTGGTTAGGATCAGATGACCATTGGAAGATATAACACATACCTTAACAAAGTTATGATTATGTAATATGAATAGTTTTGAAGAATTTACAAAATCCTTTCAACACTATTACCATTTACTACTTGTTGATTTGACAAGACACTAGTTGTCTTAATTTTTTGCAAAATTACCCCCACCAAGTAATACAATTTGCAAAAACAATTATCCTAAGTTCTATACCGAAACCGGTAGTGCATATACTTTACGAAATTAGATTAATTATGTTTGCAGGCAACTAATTAATCATTGTTTGGATGCAAGATTAGCCAAACAATTAAAAAAGAAACTTAAACCAAATTTTAACAAATCCTTAATTAAAAATAATTGAGAGTTTGGTTGTGAAAAGACATACTATTAGAGAAAAATTAAATCTTATAACTTGTCTGTAAGACCTGTGCCCAAATCCCATTATTTAATGACCATTATGGGCATCTGTCGGGTCTTCTCACATGCAAATGTATCGTATCGACACGACCAACGGCGATGACATATTCGAGAGGTGACACCAAACCACTATCTTAAACCTCTTATATCATTAGAACGCACCAAAGTGTGCTAAGGGAGGTCTAGGATCCAGACCAAGCAGCTCCCAAGAGTCTAGCAGGTGTGCACCTAAGCTGGCCAACCAAAAGGAGGTCTGGCTCGTGACCAAGGAGATGCGGTCGAATACCAACTGCACAGTCTAGCTGCACCCCCAACGCATGAATTGAATTTGGTGACCAATTTTGAATGAGGGCCCACCGATTAAATTTAAAATCCCACTCTTTCCCTTCATGACCGACTGTAATGACTTATTCATGGTAAGCCATCCTTGATTGAATCAGGAATGGAAAGTAAGGGAGGAGGATCATATTCTTTCCGTCAATGGGTTCCCATGCTTACCGATTTGGGAGAAAGAGATCTCTATCCTGCTCCACTCTCCCATTCAGTCTATCAAACCAGAGGATCGAGAGAGAGAGAGAGAGAGAGAGAGAGAGAGAGAGAGAGAGAGAGAGAAGAAGAAGAAGAAGAAGAAGAAGAAGAAGAAGAAGAAGAAGAAGAAGAAGAAGAAGAAGAAGAAGAAGAAGAAGAAGAAGAACAGAAAGAAGAAGAGATAAGCTCCCCTCTCATTACTGCCCCAGCAAGAGAAGACGTAGAGGGGAAAGAAAAGAAAGAGAAGGAGAGGAGGAGAACCTACCTCTGGATCGGCGACTCCATTGCTGGAAAGCTTGAAGATCGAGGGAAACGAACCTGGTAAGTATTCTCTCAATTTGAAGAAACATGAATCATTAATGGGATGAGTAAATTAATGGTTGTAGAGTAAAGCATGGATCACAGCTATGATTTGTAATGGATTAAAGGAATTAAATAAGAATTTATGATTTTGTAAGAGATCATAATCAAACCACCATCCACGGCGGAGCCATGAACCTGCAAGTCACTGCTCATACAGACAAACTGTGGATAGTAGCATGCATGGTATGTCAGAATGGTGAGACTGGATCATCGAAATATTCAAATGAACGATCCATGGAGTTTGGAAACTATAGAATGACGTTCAGGGATCTTGAGTTGATCCTAAGAGACTCGGATCATGGATCTGTAAGCACTCCATTTTTGTCATCCCCAGCTAAACAAAGTCTTACTAGACTATAGACAACAAAGTGGGGGAGATGAGAGAAAGTTTGAAAAAAGTACAGGGGAGGCGAGTGAAACTCTCTCAAATCCATCGATCGTTCAATCCCTGTGTGCTCTTTATGGTGTTCTAAGAAGAACTGAGATGATCCCTAGTGTCCAGGAGCCTAAGTGAACACATACGGCAAGTTTGTGGGTTCCAATGCGAGGTTTGGATTTTTTACTACGACTTCAAGATGATTTTCAGTGGACCCCACAACAAGGTCATGGGCTGCAACCTACATGGATGCGTAGGTCTTGAAAATACCTTCAAAATGAGACCAAAATCACTCAATTCCAATGTCAAATGAAGAAAATATGACGATTTTAGTCCGAAAATAAGTATTAAGGCATTTTTTGAAATTAATAATAAATATCCAGTGGGCTTGCATGCAAATTATCGTAAGTTTAATTATTTAAACTTCATTTCCTCATATCTTGCTCATCCGACGTCCAAATTTGATGATTCTAGCACCATTATTCTTCATTTTGGATGCTCTACAAAGTGAACGTGGAAAATCTGAGACAATGATGGTCAAAAGATTCCATACATAGCTGCAAGCCGAAATGGCTCATAAAATGATAGAGAGGGAAAGACCAGTAAACCCAGCTCAATCCAAGCCAGTCTTGGCCCAACCCAGTCAACCCAAGACAGTCCATCCCGGCCCAACTCAGACCAGTCCAGGCCGAGCTGATTCAACTGATGTGCATTGTTCGATATAAGTATATTATATGTTACATATTGTATCATGTATATTACATAATATATTATTAATTAATATGCACACATCTTACACATATAGAAAGGGAGCTCGAGACACCAAATAAGGAGAAAGAGTGAGAGAGATGGTGAGACATATGGAAAGAAAGTGAGCAAGATTGAGATTCCGTTAAGTCTTAGAAAATAAGAGAAATAAAAGAAAAAAGATTGAACGAGGTTTGAGTTTGGCTGATTCGGTTAGGAAAGAAATAGGATGTATAGAGAGGATCTGATCCGATTTAGAAAATAGATTGGAAGATGGAAAGAGAAGTAGGTCGGTGGCGGGGGTGACCAAAAGAAAAAAAATAGAAAGAATGAAGAGGAAGGAAAGATCTGAAAGAAGAAAGAGATAGAGATGGAACGTTGGGGTTCTGAAAAAAATAGAAAGAAGAAATGAGACCGAATTAGGAAAGAGAGAGAATGAGATATCAAAGAGGGACTGGCTGGACGAGAGAAGTAGAGAGGAAAATCGGATTGAAGGAGGATGGATAGAAAAGTGGGAGGAAGAAGAATGAAGAGAAAAGAGAGAGAGTCGGTGGAGGACTCTAATATAGGAGAAAAGGAAAGAAATTCAACCCCTCTGTCATGCAAATCAACTTGACCTACAACCTGGTCCTTCATCCCTACCAGATCCTCGACACTTGCTACCTTAGTGCCCCATTGCAAACCTCAACCCACCGCAATGGTCCATTAGAGTGGGGAAACAATGGTCCATTGGAGTGGTGTCGGGGATCTCCGTTGGGGCAAAGCCTATAAGATGGTTCGTATGGCGTATGGGAGCACGGGCACATGCATCATGTTGGATTTATAAGCACTTTAATGGGGGCACGGTGGCCCATTGGAGTGGTGTTGGGGATCTCTACTGGTGGGCAGCCATGATTACATTAATGTACATAATAGACATAGGTGGTGCCATTACCCTTGTTCTCTACACCCTTGCTAGTATGGGTTTAGGTGTTAGTATAAACTCAAACTTTATCGATCCGGGACCTGATGGAAGAATCAGATCTGCCTGGGGTCTCTGATGTTAGATGGGGTCTATGGTAAAAAGTGACGAGCCTGAAGGGTCCGAGACTTGGAAGGGGGTTTGCTTGTAGAAATTATTTAATGGCCCAGGGTCATATATTCCGCTTCTACCCTTGCCCCAGTATATGAGAGTTGGAGGCTAGGGGACCATAAGTAGGACCGAAAGTATTGGCCGAATCTCAATATGATACCAAGTAGAATCATTAACCCTAAGACACAAATAATTAATTGCATTTCATTTCATTGTGTAAAGCATGCATGTGATACCTGATTTCTCACTAAGCTGGGATGGGAGCTCACCCTTGTATCGGTACTTCTTTTCAGATTCTGATACAGGTGATTATTCAGTAGCTGCTTTTGTGGAGTCCCCATTGGCGAGCGATACCGCTTGGGCTGAGGACTTTGGTGAAGAGCACTGCGAGGGTTGCACCAGCAGTGCTTGTGTCTACGCATGATGCAACTCTTACCTTACTCTTTCTTCCTCTTCTACTTCTGATTCTTTTTGTTGATAGACGATGAGATCTATCAAAGTAATGTTATAGATTTACTCTATTTTTTTTTTTTTATAAAATGAAATAAAAAAAGATTACAATGAAACTCTATTGGGAACCAAAATAGCTTAGAAGCCATAACTGGAAACCAACAACAAGGACAAAGAAAAGACAAAACTATTATAAAGTAGAAATAAAAACAGCTCTATCATCTGGCACCCTTCCTACTACGGGTCACCCTTGGAGGACAGGAAACATGCTTCCCAATGTGATTTCGGTTCATCCTCAAGGTTCACTTGAGATGGCAGGGCAGCATCCTCAAGATTCCGATTCCCTTTACCTGGTCATCCGCAATGCCACTTTCCTACTTCAGTAAACCCTCCATCAGACACCTGCAAAGCTGCATCTACAGCCAAGATATCATTATATATGACTTTAACCCGTCTTGGAGCTACTCCAGCTACACTCTGGGATACAGTCACTGATCCTGACTGAGCAGCAACAATTGGCACTGGAGATACCCTAGGTTGAGCAGCAACTTGCTGTCCACCACAATGTATCGTTAAAGCCTTTTCATTTAGAATTCCCCGTATTAGAGGTGACACATCATCAAACGGATTTTCTAATCTACCTTCGGAAAGACCATGTACGGTATCATGCAATTCTCCTTCCTCGACAGCAGTTGGGTCCTCATCTTCATCTATGTCAGCCCAATGCCCAATATTATCCTTTCTAGGAATTGGAATCTCCTACTCCACCTCCCTAAAACTCACATTATTAGCACCCCCTGCTGGCATCATAACCTCCTTTCCAGATGTCCTCTGATTGTTCATATCGCAAGCCTTAACACTATGGCCAAATACTCCACAATCTCTACATTTACGTACAGGCTTATCATATTCAATAGACTGTTTAAAAAAACTCTATTGTCCATTGGATAGACATTCCATCATAACTTCTTCAGGACAAGATCCACTAATCCCCATATCAACACTGAATCGTGCAACTTGCCATAAATCATAGCTTGAGTATTGTGATCCAGCCAAACTGGCTTACCCAATGCCTTTCCAATCGAGAAGATGATGTCTTCATCCCATAATTCAATTCCCAGCCCAGGAAGGCAAACCCATTGAATATGACGGGGAGATCTAACCTTATTAACATCAAAATTAGGTTCCCACCTTCGAAGTCTTAGGGGTTGGCCATTAATCCTTGTACTCCCCCTTCTCCAAACGTTCATCATAGATTCCACTGAGAAAAATCAGAATACCAGGTATCCCTTTCCCAATGCTGTCATCTCGAACTTATTTGAAACTCCCCATTGCTCAGCCAATATATGAGAGACATCCCTCAGCAGCAATCCCTTGGTGAAAACTCGACCAAATAGAGCCATTTTGTACTTCTCTGTTGCTCATTTGCTGCTTAGGGTATAACAACTCGAATAATACCCCCCCCCCCCTCAATAACTGGTTCCAACAAACTATTCAAGTCAGTCATCCCAGTAAGAACCGATGCGAAGGACCTACCCCCCACAGAACCCTCGTGATGTTTCTGCATCATTAGTAGGAGCCTCCATAGATCTCGGATTCCCAGAAGGATCCACACCCTTTCCCTTCTCGCTTCTGAGCCACTACCGACGCTTCTTGGCATTTCGAGTTGCTCCATCATGGTTTCGAGGCTGGTTTGGTACCTCAAGTTCATTCGTAGATTTGTTTCCATTCCTGCTGCCTACGGTTTCCTCAGAAGGAAAGCCTAAAAATTTTCCCAGATCTTCCCGTCGCCTACCAAGGAAACATTCCATTCCAGTACCACCACCCATGTTGGCCGAAAGACAACCACCCTTTTCCGGCCATGTCGACTGCACCGGCAACGAACATCCTCCTGCTAAACCCTGAACACCATATCTAGAACCAGTCACGTGATATCGACATCATCCCTCCTAGCAATAAGTTTGCACCATGGTTTGTCACATTGTCAGTCTGAATCTCCAACGAACCAGATGCTGATCTCTGTGGACCATTAGCACCTCTCAATCCTGCATTCACCATTGAGATAGCAGCACCATGCAAACCCCCCATCGGTCCATGGAAAGCCCTTCCCGACACAGCAGGGACCCTAAGAGACTCATCAGAAACCCTAGAGTTTCTCACATCCGCAACACTTCGAGTAATCTGATCTAAGTTTTACCACCGACAGATTGATTAGAAAACCACACTTGCTTTGATCCCTCACCTATAGTTTTATCCAATGCACTTTCACATAATGGATATCCTTGCTTCAGAGATGTTGTACTTTTTGGCTTGTGAGCATCACAGGTACAACTTCAAACGTCAAGTCCCTCTGTCAAGTCTGGTGGGTCTACTGTCAAGATGTGCGATAGATCCCTGACGTATTTCTTCAATAAAGAAACATGGAACACATCATGAACGCTTGACATGGATGGTGGTAGAGCCAGTTGATATGCCACATTACTACGTCTGGTCAAAATCTCATATGGTCCCACATACCTGGGGCATAGCTTCCCCTTCTTACCAAACTGTTTCAGACCTCGCACAGGTGATATCTTCAAGAATACCTTATCACCCACTGCATACTCCAGATCATGACGTTGGTTCTCTGCATAGTGCTTTTGTCGAACTTGAGCTGTCTTCACTCTTTCATTAATTTGATCAATCACTCGACAAGTTTCTTCGACAAACTCTGGTCTTATAATTCTTCTTTCTCCCACCTCATTCCATAACAAAGGTATATGACATTTCTTCCCATTGAATGCCTCATATGGATCCATCTAGATTGTAGCCTGGTAACTGTTGTTATAAGCAAACTCGATGAGCGATAGCTTCTCGTCCCAAGCTCCTTTGAAATCTAGAGCACACGCTCTGAGCATATCTTCTAAGATTTGAATAGTTCTTTCTGACTGCCCGTCTGTCTGAGGATGAAAAGCTGTGCTAAACTTTAACTTGGTTCCCATTGCTTTCTGTAATCCTTCCCAGAACTTTGATGTAAAACGGGAATCTCTGTCAGATACTATACTTTCTTGGACGCCATGAAGTCTGACTATATTATCCACATATAGCTTGGCCAGCTTCTCCATGGTATACTAAGGTCTGATAGTGATGAATCGAGCTGTCTTGGTAAGTCGATCGACTATAACCCACACTGCATCCACTGACCTTGGTGTCAAGGGTAGGCCAGTGACGAAATCCATTGTGATACAATCCCACTTCCATGCTGGCTCTGATAGTGGTTGTAGCAAACCTACGGGTCGTTGCCTTTCAGCTTTAACTTGCTGGCAATTCAGACATTGGAATACGAACCGAGCTACATCCGCTTTCATACCCCTCCACCAATATAATCTTCTTAAATCATGGTACATCTTGGTGCTTCCTGGATGTACCGAATATGGGGTGTAATGAGCTTCTGTCATAACTCGATCTCTGATATTTGAGTTCTCACTCTCAGGTATACATAATCGTCCACGATACCTGAGTACCTTATTTGAATCTAAGGTAAAGTCAGGATTGCTTTTACCCTTCTCTAGATCTTCTTGCACAATCTTGAGGTGTGGATCCTGTAGGATTGCTACTTTGACCTCATCTACGAGATCCGATGAGATCTTCAAGGTTGTGAACATCAATGTGAACTTATGAATTAAGTCCTGTTCCAATGGATCTCTTGCAGTTTCTAATATATACTCTTCATCATTCTTTATTGAGCTTGAGGCTGTAGCACACAATGCAGCATTTGTACTAGGTCCTGCCTTAGGTTTCACTACCCACTTTTTGCTTAAGGCATCGGCCACAACATTTGCCTTACCCGGATGGTACTGGATGTCACAATCATAATCTTTCAATAATTCTAGCCATCTCCTCTATCTCATATTTAGGTCCTTCTGAGTGAAAAGGTATGTTAAGCTCTTGTGATCCGATTTAATCTGAAACTTTTCACCATAAAGGTAGTGTCTCCAAGTCTTGATTACGTGAATAACCACTGCTAACTCCAGATCATGCGTAGGATAGTTCTTCTCATGCTCTTTCAACTGTCTTGATGCGCAGGCAATCACCTGTTCTCCTTGCATTAACACACGTCCAAACCTAACCCTGAGGCATCCGTATATAGGGTAAACGACAAGCCTGGTGCTGGGATGGTCAAGACAGGCGTAGAGACTAGTCTTGACTTCAAAGTCTGAGAGAACTTCTCACACTCATCCATCCATATGAAATTTTCCCCTTTCTTGGTTGGTCTGGTAAGTGGAATGTCGATCCTTGAGTATTCTTCCATAAATCTTCTATAGTAACCAGCCAATCTAAGGAAATTACGAATCTCTGCAACTGATTTCGGTGCATCCCATCCTACTATAGTTGCGATCTTGCTTGGATCTACCTTGATACCATCTGTAGATAATACGTGACCCAAGAAGGCCACTTCCTTCAGCCAAAGTTCACATTTCTTGTACTTGGCATAAAGCTTCTCTCTTCTCAGCCGTTGTAGGGCTGCTCTCAAATGTGTTGCATGAGTCTCTCTGTCTTGTGAGTAGACCAATATATCGTCAATGAATACGATGACCGAAGTGTCCAACATGTCATGAAATACTCGGTTCATCAGTCCCATGAACGACGCTGGAGCGTTAGTCAACCCGAATGACATTACAAGGAACTCATAATGTCTATACCTTGTCCTAAAAGTAGTCTTTGGAATATATGCAGCCTTGATCTTCAATTGGTTATACCCTAATCTAAGATCAATCTTCGAGAAAACCTTTGCACCCTGCAACTGATCGAATAGATCATCGATCCTTGGTAAAGGATATCGGTTCTTGATGGTGAACTTGTTCAGCTATCGATAGTCGATACATAGCCGTACACTACCATCCTTCTTCTTAACGAACAATACAGGTGCTCCCCATGGTGATATGCTTGATCGTATGAAGCCCTTATCTAGTAGTTCTTGTAATTGGGTCTTCAACTCCTATAATTCAGTAGCGGCCATCCTGTACAGTGCCTTAGACAACGGTGCCGACCTTGGCATAAGGTCTATCACGAACTCTGTAGCCCTGTCTGGAGGTAAACCTGGTAGATCTTCTGGAAATATGTCTGGAAACTCTTGTACCACGTCTAGATCTTCCATCTTTGGTATCTCAGCAGTTATGTCGACCACAGACACTAAATACCCCACTCCTCCCTTCTCTAAGCATCTCCTAGCCTTCAGGGCGGAGAGGATAAGCTTCCGCTTCCTGGGTAGCTTGGTCCCAGTGAAGCTAAACTCTTTCCTTTTTTCATCTTTAAGCACAAGTTTCCTTTCACCACATAATAAGCTAGCTGAATGATGGCCTAGCCAATCCATTCTCAAGATGACATCAAAGTCTACCATCTCGAGTTGAACCAGATTTGCCTCTAGGTTTTGGCCCTCAATACTAACTGTACACAGCCCATAGTATTCATTCAATGCCACTTCGACTCCCAACGGAGAGCGAACTATCAAGCTCGGGTTTAAATACTTGACAGTTAATTCCATTCACTTCCTAAAAGAAATAGAAACAAAAGAGTGCGTGGCCCCAGAGTCAAAGAGTACTCTGGCAGGTATACCAGCTATATTTACAGTCCCTAAAATTTAATTATCCCTTAGTTGTACATGCTCAAACACAACATACAGTATGTCAAATAGGAAGGGATAGAATCATACCAGTAACCACATCAAGTGATGCGGCTGGCTCTTCAGTGGTGACTACAAATACCTTTCCTTGCTGCGGCAGTTGCTTCTTAGGTAGAGTACAGGTCTTTGCATAATGACCCAATTGCTGACAGTTAAAGCATTTAACATTTGGGTTCTGTCCAGCAAACTGTGATGGTGGTGGTGCAGTAGTGTTCTTGCAGGCACCACAGCAGACTGAGCCCTGTATGGGCAGAATGGTCTTGTATTCCCTCCACCTAAAGTCTCAGTGGTGGGCCTCTTCAGTCCCCTGTTCTGAGCAAAGAAACTATCTCTTTGATTGGATTCGATTACCCAGGCAATCTGCATAGCCTCATTATATATCTTCTTCTCCAAACCCAAGACGTGCTCTCGGATACTTCCTCGTAATCCCATGGTGAACCTACGGGTCTTGGTTTCTTCTTCTTGCATGCTTGTCGGAGCGAAGAAGAACAACTCTTCATATCTCTGCTGGTATGCATCAACCGTCGACTGGGATTACTGCAGATTGAGGAATTCCTTCTCCATTTGATCTTTAAAACTCTTTGGAAAGTATTTATCAAAGAAATCTCCTTTGAATATTGCCCAATCGATTTGAGTGTGCTTTACCTCTAAGTATGACCGGGTAGAATTCCACCAGGCATTGGCATCTTCCTTGAGCATGTGCGTAGCAAACAACACCTTCTCATCTTTCGTACAAGTCATCAAACGAAAGTTATTCTCTATTTTCGACACCCACTGTGTAGGCCATAGTGGTTTCCCTGTGAAAGTAGGGTGTTTCAGTTTCAAGAACCTATCCACTGCTCGGCTTAGGTCATTCTGAACTTGTGCATTCATTCCGCCCTTGTGCATTCATTCCGTACCATGGTGGTGGGTACGGATAGATTCCTTGATAGACAGATGACGATGGAAATTGGTGTGGTGGTTGTAGATTCTGTCCTTGGCCCATCGGCCTAGTACTACCATCCATTGGCAGTGAGGTGTTATTTCTTCCAGACTCAGGCGTACCTTCTGTAGGAATATATCCCGGTGGCCTAAACATCTTCAGCATCTCATTCAGGAATGTTTTCTATTGAGCTTCCATCTAAAAAACCAGATTCGTCACAATTGTTTCAGAGTTTGTGTGAGGAGGTCCTGGAAAATTTGTTGGTGCTCTGGGACTTTGCCTTTCTTCACCATTTGGGTTCACAATTTGCTCCTCAACATTTTTTGTTTCCACATTGTCCTCGTCTTGGCGTACCCTGGAGTGGTGACACCTTCGCGAGCCTTTATGACTGTTTCCACCTACCATCTCAGATAAATTTTCCTGGTCGGATCTGAGAAGAAGACATAACACATGAGGTATAATCGAACAGTTATAATAGTGTTAGTCTTTAACAAGTGTAAGGCGAAACTCGTAAGGAAACTTCAATCAAAATTTTACAAAATTTTCCCAAAATTTTCTGGGTTTTCATTAGTTGTCCGGTCGCAACATACCGGTCAAGGCACTGTATAAGGTAGTGCGACCGCTATGTCTAGGCGGACAAACTTCTCGGATTCCCGAGGGGTACCAGTCGATGTATCGATCGCAACTCTGTGAAAAATGGAGTGATCGGTATAGTTCGACCGGTCAAAATTTTTTCCTAACTGAGGGGTACCAGTCGACTTTTCCAGGGGGTACCGGTCAACCGGTATGGGCAAAACTATCGACCGGTATGCCCAGAACCTTTTTAAAATCGTGAAAAGTGAGAAAAATCTCACTTTTCCTTTCTTCTTCCTCTCCTGTGGCGATTCCTCTATGGCTCTGTGAGTTGCTACAGTTTGACCGGTGGTCTTAGAAGCTATTTCCTTCCGCTCTAGACCTAGAACATCGCCTCCAAGTAAGTTCCTTCCTTCCATTTACTATTTTTACATCGTTTCTCCATGGTTTCATACCCAAAAACTAGGTTTTCCTTAGTTTGGAAGATTCTAACCGTAGGAATTCTTTTTCTTCGGATTAGAAAGGGTTTAGGGACCTCTAAGAGCAAAAGCCCTCAACCAATTTGAGGTTTCACCGAATGGTTTTAAAAAAAAAAATCGAATTTTTAGGTTTTTAACCTAGGTTTTGGTAAAAAATCAATTTTTTCTGAAAATTCTAAAATTTCTTGTTTGATTGTTGTATGTTTGGTTTCCATGAGGTGTTTGGGGGTTACGTAAGTTCTCCTCCCCAGATTTTGGGTGAGTTCAAGGCTTTTGCTTAATTTGCTGCCGTTATGCTGCCGAAATTTGAAAAATTTCTAATCCATTTCTCTTTGTTTTGTCATTGTTTGTAGTTCAAAATGTCTCAATGCAGAGGTGCTGGTAAACGTTCATTTGGTCTTGGCATGAATCGTCCACATCCTCCTATTCCACAGCTCGATGAGCGGTGGTTTTGTTCCGAGGCGACGCAAGCCCGCTTCCCTTGGTTTGACGAGAAGAATATCGAGTCAGGGCGACGGGTGAACCTGAAACAGCTTCATTGGTTTGATGTGGGGGCAGATTTTGGTAGACTTGGGTGGTTGCCTGTCATCACGTACACTGTGACCAGTCGCCCCAACCTAGTCAAACATTTCTATGCCAACTTGGAGATAGAGGGGAATGTCAATGACTTCAGCCAAGGCAGGGAACTCTGCCTTACCAGTCTCGTCAAGGGTGTTCCCATCTCCTTTAACACTCACCAGCTCATCGATCTCCTAGGGATTCCCAATGATGGGGACATGGTCTACTGCGCCCCTAAGATTAAGGGCTTTCTCACTGAGGATCTACGCCAGGAGATTTCGGAGCAGCTACTTAACCCTGGAGCGCCTATGAAGGCTGCTAGCTTGAGGCATGTGCCTCGTGTATACTGTCGCATCATCTAGCATAACATCGTGCCTCAGAGCAGTCATTGCAATGAGTTGTCTTAGCTCACTCAGTATTTGACCTATTGTGTCTGCATTGGGGGGCGGGTCTGTCTCCCCTACATCATTATCAGGACCATGGATCAGGCTACTCTGTCTGATCGGGCCAGTAACCTTCCATATGGCCGACTCATCACCACTCTTCTGCAGACATTACGAGTGGACATGAGGGGTGAGACTGCCGTTGAGGATACTATGACCTCGGACATTGACTGGGATGCCATTCTCCGGATGCAAATGGATAACCTGCCGATCAGTGATGAGAAATTAGAGGCTCGTCCTCACCCACTCAGTAGGGTAGCAGCCGCGGCAGCAGCAACAGCAGTAGCCAATGAGGCTCATGCAGCAGAGGCAGGGGGTGATGATGATCAGAGGGAGGATGTTCCAATGCCAGCACCACAGCCCACACATGTAGCGGGACCATCTCAGCCTCCTCCACATACCGTGATGGGTATGTTCACCGAGATCCGAGATGCCCAGCGGGAGATGAGCCGTGATCTAGAGCGCCTTACTCGTAGCCTCAGAGTCACCCAGGAGCAGGTGCACTGGCTCAGGGTAGCCTATGATCGTGATTATGACATTACTGACCCCATTCCTCCTAGGCCCCCAACCCCATGATAGACCTCTAATTTTCCTCTCTCTCTTGGCATGGTTTATATAAAACAGGGTAACTATCTGGCTTGTGGACTGTGCCTGTGGCACAGTTAACTTTTCACTCGTCAGATGATTTATGTTTATAAAATTTTCTTCTTATGGTAATTTTATGATCAATCTACTTGTTACTATGGTTTCCTCCTTAGAGCATGTCATTCATTAATTCCACCTTTAGTATAGTATATTATGCTCTTTCGTATTTAGTCTCAGGCATCAAACAATGCTTAAAGTGTGTTCTTATTAAGGCTTTTAATTTTTTCTATCTCAGTTCATCGACTTAGTTAAGTGCAATATGGTCTATTGGACAGAGGCTAAAAGCTCTGATACCAAGTTGTCACACCCCAATTCCGACTGAACCAAAAGTGTGAGTGAACCGTCATTGAACCAACGGTTCACACCAGGATCTCAATAAGACCGTGTCCACTCATACAAACCATTGCATATAACCACAATCAAAATATAATAAATACAACGAAAGTCTTAAATAAAACGAACTGAGTATTCTATTGATAAATTTAAAAAAATATTCAATTATTCAAATTCTTAAAACTTAAAAAAATATCTTTACATCACTGTATTTCCAACCGAAAATAAATAAAATAAATTAAAATCAAATCCTAAAGGTACACGCAGAAAGGGCACTCGCATGAAGTGTCATGCTGGTCCTCTCCTGCTTGCACATCTAGGGCAGCCACGCCTCCATACACTGGAGCGTCCACGTAATCCTCCACTGTGTAACCTGCATCAACATCTAAAAACATGTATATTTACAAGGGTGAGCTCACAACATAGCTCAGTAAGACAATCAGACAATGCAACAAACAAATGCATGAGTAACATTCACATTATGGTCTGGTTTAAGTTTACAATGTTCTATAGAAAGGATTGGCGGCCACCGCACCTCTATACATGAGTGTGTGAAGGCGCCAAATGGATCAAACACCACTGTCGTCCCACATACACCCTATCATGGAATAGAGATAGAGCTAAGGTGTAATCTAACCCGGTCTTATCACCTTGAACCAGGTTTACCCATCATGGTTGAGTCAAATGACCAACGGCGGACCAACGAAGTCGACCCAAAAACACTTAAATTAGGGGAAGGGTCGCATACCCAGCTAAGGAGGGTCGGACCCCCAAGACAGAAAGTCAGACCCTCAGTTTTGAAGGGAGGGTCGGACAACTTAGAAACCTAGGGTCGACGGGATCATCGACCCTCCCATCGACCCTCAGTTGCCGCCGAAACTGAAATTAGGAAATTTCTTAATTTTTGATTTGGATTCTTTCCTAATCTCAGAGGGACTTATTTTAGGATGTTCCTACTCTATTTAAAGGACGTTCCTAAGCCTCTTTCACTCCTTTCACAACCCTAGTTGAATTGACAGAAAGAGAAGAGAAGGAAGAGAAGAAGAAGAGAAGCAAGGAAGAGAATTTAGCCAAACCGAGAAGAGTTGCAGAGAAGGAGTATTCTTCTCAGGTATGGATACTAATCCATGAGTTTCTACAGACCTTGGATTAGGTAATGATGAAAGTATAATCTCGGAGAAACCCAAACCATCAATCAATGGTTAGGTTTCCATAGAAAACTATGGGAGATTACGTGAAAGCTATATAGGTGGATGATTCATGGTTCTACACCATGGAATGAATATTGAATGGACTGTAGGAGAAAGCCATAGGACCCCAAACACAAAGAATGGACTAAAAGGAGGGAAATTGACCAAGATCCACCGAGGGTTGAACAGAGGGTCGATGACCATCCGACCCTAGGTGATCCTGAGGATCGACCGTCAGTGTTCGGGAAGTCCCAGATAGGGGAGGGTCGCACCCAGGGTCGATCATGACTCCGACCCTACCTCCGACCCTCAGTTAACAGAATGATTTTTAAATTTGGAAATAATTCTCATTAAATTCTATCGACTTTGTTAAGTCTTCTAGCAATATAATAACATTATAAAGGTGATTCTAAAGCTTGGAAGAAGATCTATTAACAAGCTAAGGTGAGGGAACCAGACCTAAACTAACTGGTTAATAATAAACTATTTTATTTCTTGAGTCCAATGCCATATTGGTTCTATGCGTGTATGCTTGTATGTGCATTCAACATGTCATCCAATATTTCTATTATTTGTTCATGCATATTTATTTTACTGTTATAACATGATGATGATGATGATGATGATGATGATAGGAATAGGCATGTGAATGTTTGTGTTTGGCCAGTGTATATGGTGCGGGTAGGAATGGTATCAACCGGTACAACCATGACCGTTCTTCATGGGGTGTATATTGTGCCATTGTCTACTCAAGTCATGTCCGTTGACGTCGTCGTATCGCCACTATCTTAGCAGAACTATTATGTCGTAGAGTATCAGGGGAGGTGGTCTCGGTCCTTGTAGTCTCTGACTCTACTGGGGGGCCTTAGCACTATCTCTATGGATGTTCTGAGGGATGATGGGGTGAGGCTTTGGATACATTTTTTTGCATTCGGATTGGTTAGTTGTGAGCCCAGTTTGCAACCCTAGCCAGCAGGGGTTTATTTGTTGGTATGGTATCAACTGGGTACAGCCATGACCGTTCTTCATGGGGTGTATACTGTGCCATTCTGGGTGCTTGTGGGGCGACGATGCCATTTTCATTGGGCGTTTCCACACACTCGTGTATAGAGGTGCGGCGGCCACCTATCCTTTCTTTAGCACAGTGCAAACTATAAACCAGACCAAGGATATAAATTGATTGCATGCATATGTATTGTTGTATTGTTTTGTTTGCTCACTGAGCCATGATGTGTGCTCACCCCTCGATGTCGAATATTTTTAGTTGATGATGCAGGTTTTACCGTTGAAGACTATGTAAATGCTCCAGAGTACGGGAACGTTGCAGCGATGGTAGCTGAAGATGAAGTGGATACACATGACGTCTCTTGCGAGTGCAACTCATGTGTATTCGTTTAGATTTTTGGTTTATTTATTTGGATTTATTAAAGACATGTATTTGGTATTTAAATATTTATGTCTCAGTTGACACAGAATAATTTTCTATTTAAATTTTAATATCACATAGATTCTCAGTTCATTTTATTATAAGACTTTCGCTATTGTGTATTTACTCTGATTATGATTATGGATGTATGGAGTTTAGATAACACGGATATAGCCTACTCGAGATCCTGGTTGAACCGTTGGTTTATTAGCGGTTCATCACACCATTCTGAATAGTGGGGAATTGGGGTGTGACAACTTGGTTTCAGAGCATCTCAGGCCTTGTCCGCCGAACTAGCATACATTCAAGATAATTGTGAACTGAGATAGGATAAAGGTAAAAACAGTAATTAACACACTATAAGCACAAGTGATGGTTGAGACCGAATTTAAAAAGAGAATAATGCATCTATTAAAGGAGAAACAATTTTACATACAATGTGAGAGAAACAAACGTATATACATAACTAAAGCAGAGTACAGTCCACAACCCGGACAGTTACTCTAAAGTACAAGAAAATAAATACAATCAAGAAGCTGGAGGTGAAGGAGGAGGTGGTGCCTCACGATCTCTATCATAGTCCTCAACGTAGACTCTAGTCAACCAGGCTATCTGAGTCTGGGTCGTTTGAAGACTAGCTGTGAGATCAGCCACCAGCTGATCAGTCCGACGTTGTGCATCGAGCAACTCATCCATCCGCAGATCAGATCTGCACTGAGCCTCTCTGATCTCATGCAACATCTCCATCATATCAGGAGGTGGGCGTGAAGGACCAGCCGCATGAGAAGGACCAGTCTCAGGTGTAGGATCCGCCGCAGAAGAAGTACCAACTCCAGCTGCATGCGTAGGTGAAGGCGGTGGTATCGAGTCGACATCCATATACATGTGGTCATCATCATCGGCAGGATCCGCATGAGCTCAAGCAAGGGAGGCGGGGTGGCCTCGGCGCCCCCCCCCTCGTGGTGGGGGGGGGGGGGCCCCCCCCCCCCCCCCCCCCCCTCTTTGTTGGGGGGGCCGGCGGCCCCCCGGGGGGGGTGGCGTCCCCCCGGGGGGGGGGGTGGGGGGTTTTTTGTTTTTTTCTCAACCAACCGCGGCGAGCAGCGTGGCCTCGGCCTCAGCGTCAGCCATCTCGATGCGAGTGTGAGGGCGCACCATCTCGTTCCTCTCCTCGTCACTAACTTGGGCATCCCGCATGCCCATCTTGCAGATAGCCTCCCAATCTAGAGGCGACGAGAAGGTTTTCTCCTGAATCTTCTCATCCACCAAATCAACCCCCCGGGGGAAAAAGGGGGGGGAAAGGGGTCCCCGGGGTTATTTTCCCCATTTGGGGGGGGGGGGGCGCCCCCTTTTCCTTCCCCTTTCCTCTATCTGGGGGGCCCTGGCTGGGGTGTTTTTTTATTGTTTTTTTGTTTGGGGGGGGGGATATTTTTTTTTTTTTCCTCTAATCCCCCGTATCCCGGGGGGGGTGGGGGGGGAAGGGTGGTGTGGTATATTGGGGGTTTTTTTTTTTTCTGGGTGGTAGGGGGTAATATGTGGTTGTATTGTTTGTGTTTTTTTTTGGGGGGTGTGATCCGGGCATGTGCACGCGTCGTAAGTGATGACAGGGAGCCACCCCATATCACCAAATGCTCTCTCCACATTAAACAGGGCTAGCTCAGCCAAGTTCACCAAACGACCACCCTCTACCTTCTTACGAGTGTAGTGGGCATACTGTGCCTCAGCTTCATTAGAGCGGAAGCGAAGCAGATCACGAACTCTAGGTACCTTAGTACGAGCCATGGTATCTGCAAAGAAAACAGATAATGAGTTAATAGGATAAAAATCCAAAATTTGACATTATAACGACGTAAGTGGCCAAAAGCCTCACTTGTCACCCATACACGTGGGAAGGAGGACTTACGTAGGTTCTACAACACACGTACAGTAGGAAATTTTAACTAATGAGGTCCAATTTGAAGAAATTTCAAGAAATCGAAAATTTTGACAAATTAGGGCAAAAGAGAAAAAATCCAAGTTTCTCGATAACCAACCGATGAAACTCAAAAATTTTTGAGGGCTTTCGTTCCTCGAGACACCAATAACAAAAGCCCCCAATAAAAATCAAATTTTTACGGTTAGAAAAAGTTTAATTTGAAAAATACAAGTTAAATGGACAAAAACCTAGAAAAGAAAACCTAAAAACAGGGAAAAATGAGAGAACATACCTGTAGGGATGATGTGGATGTCGAAACCTGGATCCAAACTGACCAAAATAGCGGAGTGGCACTGTAGCAACTCAGAGGAGAGAGATGAGTCAAAACCGGAGGGAAATAACAAAGAATGAACCCAGAATCGGATCTTAAAAGTTTGATTTTTGGTCTGAGGGTCGGACAATTCGACCAGAACCATCGACCCTCGGATCAACCCTCCTATCGACCCTCGGCTCTCGGGAATCTGACAGAAAACCCAGGGTCGGATACTGAGGGTCGGACACCCATCGACCCTCACATCGACCCTCAGCTCTCGGGAAGAATAGGTCATTCCCAGGGTCTGATACTAAGGTCGGACCTACCATCGACCCTCACCATCGACCCTACATAAGAAAGACAAGCACCACCAATCTCAGAAGAAATTATGTCTGGACGTAGAGTAACCAGACAAAGTCGGAATGCAGTTCCACCACCACCACCTGTGGAGGAAATGGGCCAGGAGAATATATATGTACCGGGAAATCCAGATCAGGAAAATCCTACAAATTTGCCACCTCCACCACCTAAGTTAGCAACCGTGCTGATGAATTTGGCACAACAACTGCAACAGGTGCAATACGCACAGGCTCAAATGCAAGTTGCAATGAGAATCATGTTCCAAGCCACTTATGCTACACCCATGCAGACGGGACAAGCCAGTGCAGCACCGGTGGGTAACCACCCAGCACCTCAAACACCTCAACCACCAGCTGCACAGATTCCAGTACCAGGTCTGGAAGCAGCCCAGGTTAATTATCAGTATCCACAACCTATGTTTGGGGCATACCCCCAAAATCAGATGGATCACTCTCGACTGGTTGAGAGATTTTTGAAGATGAAGCCCAGGGAATTTAACGGTAAACCGTCTGATCCATTATGGCCAGCACACTGGATCGACGAGATGGAGAGAAACTTTCTTATGATGACTATTACAGAAGAAGAAAAGGTATTATGTGCCACCTTCATGCTCAAAGGCGATGCACATCATTGGTGGAAATCTACCCGGGCCTATCTATTGACCAAGCACGCCCTATTGACTTGGGTTATTTATAAAGAATCTTTATTTGAGAAGTATTTTCCACGAAGCTTCAGAGATTCTATGGAAAAGGAGTTCCTGAGTTTATATCAGGGGCAGATGTCAGTGGATGCATATCAACAGCGTTACGAAGAGCTGTTTTTTTTTTGCACCACTCAATATGCAAGAAGAAGACACTAAGACCCGTAGGTTTGTCACGGGACTTAGAGGAAGCATCAGAGAGCATGTTCTGGGATTGGAAAAGAAGATATATAATGAATCTGTCCAAATTGCTCGAGTTATAGAATCGAGCCAGAAGGAGAGTTAGTTTACCCAGAATAGAGGCATGAAAAGGCCAGCTGGAAATACTTACAACGGAGGGAACAACAAGACATTTAAATCTTTCCGCGCTCAAGGCTTTACTGCTGCATCCAAGACTACCCCAATAAATCAACAGCAACCAAAGCCAAATCCTGAAGGTCCGAGATGTTTTAACTGCAGCCAAATGGGACATATGGCAAGGGAGTGCCCTAAGCCCAAGAAGCAATTACATCAAGGACGAGTATATGCTGTGACATCAGAGGATGCTACCGCATCGCCCGATGTGGTCACAGGTATGATTGGAACCTTTTAAATTTCAATTATGTTGTATGAGCATGTAGACTAAGTAAATAAATCACAGGTATCGTGCCTATAAATGGCGTACCCGCCAGAGTACTCTTTGATTCAGGAGCTACTCATTCCTTTATATCTGTGTCATTCGGAAAGAAGCTAAATTTACCCATCAAAACATTAGACTATAAATTACTTGTACGATCACCGATGGGGTTAGAAGTGGAATTAGAGAAAGGTTATGGACCATGTCCAGTTCTCATTGGCGAGAAAACCTTAGATGTAACTTTGATACAACTTGAGATGGCAGACTTTGACGTCATCTTGGGAATGGACTGGTTAGCTCGGCATTCTGCTAACCTATTATGCGCCGAAAAGAAGCTAACATTCAAAGACAAAGAAGGAGCAGAATTCAGTTTTTCGGGAACCAAACTTCCCCGTAAATGCAAGCTTATACTCTCAGCACTGAAAGCTAAGAAGTGCCTTGAAAAGGGGGCAGTCGGGTATCTGGTATCGGTGGTCGACCTAACCAAGAAAGCACCACGAATGGAAGATATTGATGTCGTGCGAAACTATCCCGACGAATTTTCTGAAGAATTACCAGGATTACCACCCGACCGAGCCACAGAGTTTGTAATAGATCTTATACCGGGAGCCGCACCAGTATCAAAAGCACCTTATGGAATGGCTCGTACTGAACTGAAGGAATTGAAAGTGCAACTACAAGAACTGCTGGATAAGGGTTATATTCGACCCAGTATATCACCATGGGGGGCACCGGTATTATTCGTAAAGAAGAAGGACGGTAGCGTTCGATTATGTATCGACTATCGGGAGTTGAACAAACTGACAATAAAAAATCGATATCCACTACCTCGGATCGATGACTTATTCGATCAGTTGCAAGGAGCAAAGGTATTTTCTAAGATCGATCTTCGATCAGGCTATCATCAGTTGAAGATTAAAGAAGGTGATATTCCTAAGACAGCTTTCAGGACCAGATACGGACATTATGAGTTCTTGGTCATGTCTTTCGGATTAACAAATGCACCAGCAACTTTCATGGAACTTATGAACCGGGTTTTCCACGACATGTTGGATACGTCGGTTATAGTATTTATTGATGATATATTGGTATACTCCAAGGACAAGGAAACCCATGTCAAGAACCTAAACGCCGCCCTACAGCGTTTAAGGAAAGAGAAGTTATATGCCAAATTTTTCAAGTGTGAGTTTTGGCTAAGTGAAGTCGCCTTCCTAGGCCATGTAGTATCCGCATAAGGTATCAAAGTGGACCCCAGTAAGATCGAGGCTATTGTAATGTGGGAAGCACCAAAGAGCGTTTTAGAAATTAAAAGTTTTTTGGGTCTTGCTGGTTATTATCGGAGATTTGTGGAAGACTATTCCCGGATTGCCGTACCTCTCACCAGTCTAACTAAGAAAGGTGAAAAGTTTGTGTGGACGGATAAATGTGAGAAGAGTTTCCAGACATTGAAGACCAGATTGATATCCGCTCCGATTTTGACTATTCCTGTTCCAGGATAGACATTTACCTTATACACTGATGCGTCAGGACTGGGATTAGGATGTGTGCTTATGCAAGGAGAACAAGTAATTGCTTATGCCTCGAGATAGTTGAAGACGCATGAGAAAAATTATCCCACTCATGATTTGGAGTTAGCGGCAGTAGTATATGCTGTCAAGATATGGAGACATTACCTATACGGAGAGAAGTTCCAGATTAAGTCGGACCATAAAAGTCTTACTTATTTATTTAATCAGAAGGAGTTGAATATGAGACAAAGAAGATGGCTGGAACTATTGAAAGACTATGATTACGATATCCAGTATCATCCGGGAAAAGCGAATGTAGTAGCGGATGCGTTAAGCAGAAAGGTGATGATAAAATTGCAGGGAGAGGTTAGTACAACTGCAGCAATGTGTACCACCAGAATGGTATTCACTCATGGCAACGAGCAGTACGTGGTAGAATTAACGGATGAATCAGCCAACTAAGGATTTATTCATCAATTTTCAAATATGTTCGCTGCATTGAAAATTATACCGGATATAATGGACGAATTGAAGACAGCTATCAAATCAGATCCTTATCTGAGAACAGTACAAGAAGATATCGAGAAAGGTAGGACTAATCCTGAGTTCACCTTGGATGAAGAGAAAGAAATACAAAGGAAGAATATGTGCACCTGAAACAGAAAGTGTGGACATTAGACACCGACTGATGAAAGAAGCCCATACCACCATCTATTCGATACATCCGGGAAGTACAAAAATGTATCATGACTTAAAGAAACTGTATTGGTGGAGAGGAATGAAAGCAGATGTAGCTAAGTTCGTGTCTCAATGCCTAAATTGTCAGAAAGTAAAGGTTGAACGACAAAGACCCGCAGGACTGTTACAGCCATTACCGGAACCAGCATGGAAATGGGACTGCATCACTATGGACTTCGTCACGGGATTACCACTGACTCCTCGAGTAGTTGACGCAGTTTGGGTGATTGTGGACCATCTAACTAAAACAGCTCGCTTCATACCTATACGACCTCAGTATACTCTAGAAAGGTTAGCAAAGCTGTATTTGGATAATATCGTTCGATTACACGGTGTACCAGAGAGCATTGTATCCGATAGAGACCCACGATTCACTTCCAAGTTTTGGGAAGGATTGCAAAAGGCTATGGGTACAACATTGAAGTTCAGTACTGCATTCCACCCACAGACAGACGGACAGTTAGAGCGTACAATCCAGATTCTAGAAGATATGCTACGAGCATGTGTAATTGATTTCAAAGGATCATGGGATGAAAAGATACCACTGATCGAGTTCGCTTATAACAATAGCTATCAGGCTACTATACAGATGTCACCTTATGAAGCACTGTATGGCAGGAAGTGTCGAACTCCGTTGTTTTGGAATGAAGTTGGAGAACGTAGTATTGTTGGACCGAAATTTGTTGAAGAGACTTGTCGAGTGGTCGACATTATCAAGGAAAGAGTGAGAACAACTTAGAACCGTCAGAAGCAATATGTAGATACTCGACGCAGAGATCTGGAGTTCGCTGTAGGTGATAAAGTATTTTTGAAGGTATCGCCTATGCGAGGTTTGAAAAGGTTCGGACAGAAAGGGAAACTAAGTCCAAGATATGTTGGGCCGTATGAGATTCTAGCTAAGCGTGGGAAAGTGGCTTATCAGTTAGCATTACCACCATCTATGTCAAGTGTGCATAACGTATTTCACATTTCCCTATTGAAGAAGTATGTCAAGGATCCAATGCATGTTTTGACAGTAGATTTACCGATATTGACTGATGATTTGACATTTGAAGTAACACCAACAGAAATCACCAGTCGAAAGGTTCAACGTCTGCGCAATCGAGATATCTATTATGTTAAGGTCACATGGAAAAGTAGAGACATGGAATAAGTTACATGGGAAGAAGAAAATGCTATGCGAAAGCAATACCCTCACTTATTTGATTCAGAAGGTACGTACAATTTTGAGGATGAAATTTTTATAAGTAGGGGGGAGTTGTAAGACCCGTGTCAATATAACCCGGTCTTATCACCTTGAACCAGGTTTACCCATCATGGTCGAGTCAAATGGACCAAGGGCGTGAAGGAGATCGAGATCCCAGGTATTAAATCGACCCAAAAACACTTAAATTAGGGGAAGGGTCGCATACCCAGCTAAGGAGGGTCGGACCCCCAAAGACAGAAAGTCAGACCCTCAGTTTTGAAGGGAGGGTCGGACAACTTAGAAACCTAGGGTCGACGGGATCATCGACCCTCCCTCTGTTGCCGCAAAAACTGAAATTAGGAAATTTTCTAATTTTCGATTTGGATTCTTTCCTAATCTCAAAGGGACTTATTTTAGGATGTTCCTACTCTATTTAAAGGACGTTCCTAAGCCTCTTTCACTCCTTTCACAACCCTAATTGAATTGAGAGAGAAAGAGAAGAGAAGGAAGAGAAGAATAAGAGAAGCAAAGAAGAGAATTTAGCCAAAACGAGAAGAGTTGCAGAGAAGGAGTATTCTTCTCAGGTATGGATACTAATTCCATGAGTTTCTACAGACCTTGGGTTAGGTAATGATGAAAGTATAATCTCGGAGAAACCCAAACCATCAATCCATGGTTAGGTTTCCATAGAAAACTATGGGAGATTACGTGAAAGCTATATAGGTGGATGATTCATGGTTTTAGACCATGGAATGAATATTGAATGGACTGTAGGAGAAAGCCATAGGACCCCAAACACAAAGAATGGACTAAAAGGAGGGAAATTGACCAAGATCCACCAAGGGTCGCACAGAGGGTCGATGACCATCCGACCCTAGGTGATCCTGAGGATCGACCCTCAGTGTTCGGGAAGTCCAGATTGGGGAGGGTCGCACCCAGGGTCGATCATGACTCCGACCCTACCTCCGACCCTCAGTTAATAGAATGGTTTTTAAATTCAGAATTAATTCTAATTAAATTCTATCGACTTTGTTAGGCCTTCTAGCAATATAATAACATTATAAAGGTGATTCTAAAGCTTGGAAGAGGATCTATTAACAAGCTAAGGTGGGGGAACAAGACCTAAACTAACTGGTTAATAATAAACTGTTTTATTTCTTGAGTCCAATGCCATATTGGTTCTATGCGTGTATGCTTGTATGTGCATTCAACATGTCATCCAATATTTCTATTATTTGTTCATGCAAATTTATTTTACTGTTATAACATGATGATGATGATGATGATAGGAATAGGCATGTGAATGTTTGTGTTTGGCCAGTGTATATGGTGCGGGTAGGAATGGTATCAACCGGTACAACCATGACCGTTCTTCATGGGGTGTATATTGTGCCATTGTCTACTCAAGTCATGTCCATTGATGTCGTCATATCGCCATTACCTTAGCAGAACTATTATGTCGTAGAGTATCAAGGGAGGTGGTCTCGGTCCTTGTAGTCTCTGACTCTACCGGGGGCCTTAGCTCTATCTCTATGGATGTTCTGAGGGATGCTGGGGTGAGGCCTTGGATACACTTTTTGGCATTAGGATTGGTTAGTTGTGAGCCCAGTTTGCAACCCTAGCCAGCAGGGGTTTATTTGTTGGTATGGTATCAATCGGGTTCAGCCATGACCGTTCTTCATGGGGTGTATATTGTGCCATTTTGGGTGCTTGTGGGGCGACGGTGCCATTTTCATTGGGTGTTTCCACACACTCGTGTATAGAGGTGTGGCGGCCACCTATCCTTTCTATAGCACAATGCAAACTATAAACCAGACCAAAGATATAAATTGATTGCATGCATATGTATTGTTGCATTGTTTTGTTTGCTCACTGAGCCATGATGTGTGCTCACCCCTCGACGTCGAATATTTTTAGTTGATGATGCAGGTTTTACCGTTGAAGCTTATGTAAATGCTCCAGAGTACGGAAACGTTGTAGCGATGGTAGCTGAAGATGAAGTGGATACACATGACGTCTCTTGCGAGTGCAACTCATGTGTATTCGATTAGATTTTTGGTTTATTTATTTGGATTTATTAAAGACATGTATTTGGTATTTAAATATTTATGTCTCAATTGACACAGAATAATTTGTTATTTAAATTTTAATATCACATAGATTCTCAGTTCATTTTATTATAAGACATCCGCTATTGTGTATTTACTCTGATTATGATTATGGATGTATGAAGTTTAGATAACACGGATATAGCCTACTCGAGATCCTGGTTGAACCATTGGTTTATTAGCGGTTCATCACACCATTCTGAATAATGCAGAATTGGGGTGTGACATAAGGCGTCCGGATCAAACACCGCCAACACCTCCCCTGATACTCTACCCATACCAACATGTAAGCCCCTATTGGCGAGGGCTTGCAAACTGGACTCGCAACTAACCAATCCTATATGTCATCACAGTAGGCCCTGTCCCAGTGTAGCTCCCTACGGCATAGAGATAGAGCGTAAATCTAGTGGCCAGGCTAGAGACCACAGTGCCACTTCCTCCCCCTGATACCCTACCCACACCAAGCATGCTAAGATAGAACGATACGAAAGGTGCTAGTGTGAGGAATGATCTCAGACCTCCAGTCATTCCCATTCTACACACCAACAAAAACAATCACATGCCTTACAGTCACAACCTAGCTTAGCAAGTATGCATGAACAATAATAATAATTGAAAGTAAAGGATGAAATGCAAGAATGTACAAACATCAATCCACAGAAACATAATTTTTAACAACGATTTACTATTATTTAATTATTAGGGTTTAGGTTTGATTCCCTTACCTGACGCTTGTTTGATAGTTCGCTCTGCGTCACAAGGTCGAAACGTTCTATCACAAGGTCCTACAAAATGTTAGGTTTAATTAGAATAGTTTTTCCTTAGGTTTACGTTGGTCGAAAAAACAACTTGGTCATAAATACTCTTCACAGAGCAGACCGGTCACAAGTACCAGTCACAGCACTGTGGGGAAAACCTGCGACCGGTATGGTAGACCGGTCTCCAGATACCAGTCCCCGGGAGGTACCGATCGCAGTACCGGTCGCATAGAGTGCGACTGGTATGGTCAACCGGTATGTCTCCGGAAGACCATACACTTGGTTCTCGCCTTCTATCGGTCACCCTCTATTGATCCTAGGGTTTCTCCTACATATTCTAGGTCTGAATACTGAGTTAGAGTTATTTCCAACTCCATTCAAGTCCTAGCTTCGATGATCTTCGACTTAGAACTTGAATCTAGGGTTTACGACTGATTTAGGGTTTGACAGCAAACAGGGTTTAGATCAATACCTGCTTTGCATGGTATTGATCCAATCATAACTAACCATCCTAGAATACTTAATGTAGATGAAGGTTTAAGCACTTACCCTTGACTCGGGGTAATGTGTTCTTCGTCCAACGGTAATGGCGGCTCTTCCCTCTCCTTCCAAGCCTCTTCTCCTTCTTCAACCTCTTTCTCCTTTCTAGGGTTTGTGAGGATCAATGGAAGAGGTTTTAGGAGGTTGAAGGGTCCTTATATAAGCTAGGGTTAGGTTTAGGAAACCTCCTAACATTAGGAAAGTCCCTCGATTTGAAATTTGAAAAGTGGGACCCGTAGAGATCCGTTTCTGGATCCATGCTGCGTAGGCCATACCGGTCGACCATCGACCGGTACCATCGACCGGTATGAGGTTTTTCATACTTAAATTGGTACGATTGGTCTGATTTTATACCTGGTCATCCGCTTGTCCCGTCTGGTCCAGTGATGATTGGAAGACCTGTTATGACATGAAACAAGGTTTAGAATGGGTTCATGGAGTGCGGGTCTTACATATACCTATTATGGTCGAGCTAAGTGGACCAAGTGCGTGAAGAAATCACAAGACCAGGTATGAGTCTAACCCAAAAATAGTAAATGTGAGGGTAGGGTCGCATGCCTAAACAGGTTGGGTCGACCCCACCTCAACAGAAGTCCAACCCATGACTTTTTAGTCATAGGGTCGGATGACTAAGAAGTGTAGGGTCGACGGATCCTGCAACCCTACGTCCAACCCTACGATGATAGACAGAAACCAAAAATTAGGAAACTTTCATAATTCGAAGGGGATCTTTCCTAAACTCATTGGGACTTATTATGGAGGGTTTTCCTCTATAAATAGGACGTCCCTTAGCCTCTTTCACTCCTTTACAACCCTAATTGAAAGTAGGAGAAAGAGAAAGTGAAGGAAGAAAAGAAGAGAAGGAAACTTGAAGAAGAAGACTAAGGAAGAGAAGGATAGATTAGAGAAACCTCTGGATAATGGTATGAACCTAATTCCTTACCTGAATAAGAGATCCTAGAATAATTATGAAGAACATAGGATTAGGAGAAACCCAAATCATCCATCCATGGACAAGTTTCAAGAGATTTCATGGAGGAAATCATTATGGACTATGGATAGTGTATAACTTGTAGTTTTGAGCCATAGAACAATCTTAGAATGGACCCTGAAAGTAAGCCAAAGGATCCAAACATGAAATAATAGACTTTAGAATGAAAGGTCGACTCAGAATACTTGTGGTCGCACGTAGGGTCGAATGATATCCGACCCTACGAGACCACAGGATCGACCACATGCCCTCGGGAAGTCCCAGGGAGGGTGTGGGCGCACATAGGGTTGAATGGTATCTA
This sequence comes from Protea cynaroides, assembly GCA_028583415.1. NCBI lineage: Eukaryota > Viridiplantae > Streptophyta > Magnoliopsida > Proteales > Proteaceae > Protea > Protea cynaroides. The sequence continues at coordinate 6,136,248 of CM053268.1, read as the reverse complement.
ACCCCATGTCCGACCCTACACCCTAGGATCGCAGAAAACTACTACCCTTGGTGCTACCCTACTGCGACCCTAGGATTTTAGTTAGTTTAAATTTATTGGGATTAAATCTATTTAAAATTTATCGACTTGCTAGGCATTTCTAGTGATTTAAAAGTGATTCATAATGCTTGAACGAGGATCTACACTCAATCAAAGGTGAGGGAACAAGACCTTAACTAATTGGCTAATAGTAAACTATTTTTACTTATTGAGTCCAATACCATGAATGATTCTATGCTTGTATGATTGTAATGTGCATATCACATGTCATCCAATATTTCTGTCATTATTGTTCATGCATATTTAATTTTTGTTTATTTATAATATGATGTTGATGATGCTAGGAATAGGCATGTGATTGTATGTATGTGGTTAGTGTACTCGATGCGAGTGGGGCATCAAGGGGAGGATGTGACACTGTGGTTCATCCTGGTCACCAGACTCTAGGTCTATCTCTACTCAAGTCTTGTCCATTAACATCGTCGTATCGCCATTACTTTAGCAGAACTATTACGTCGTAGGGCATCAAGGGAGGTGGTTTCAGACCATGTAGTCTCTGACTCTACCGGGGGGCCTTAGCTCTATCTCTATGGATGTATTGAGGGATGCTGGGGTGAGGCCATGGATACACTATTTGACATTAGGATTGGTTAGTTGCGAGCCCAGTTTGCAAGCCCTCACCAACAGGGGCTTACGTGTTGGTATAGGTAGAGCATCAGGGGAAGTGTTATGCGGTGTTTGATCCGGGCACTTTAACTCTATCTCAATTCCATGGTGGGGTGGATGTAGACGACAATGGTGTTTGATCCGTTGGGTGGGTATACACACCCTGTGTATAGAGGTGCGGGTGCCACCAAACTTTTCTATAGCACATTGCAAATTTATGAACCAGACCAAAGATATGAATTGAATGCATGCATATGTTTGTTGCATTGTTTTGTTTGCTCACTGAGCCATGATGTGTGCTCACCCTTTTGACGTCGAATGTTTTTAGTTGTTAATGCAGGTAGGACTATAGAAGATTATATAAATGCTCCTATGTGCGGACATGCAGCGGCGATGGATGTAGAAGTCATGATGGAATCGCATGATTCGTCGTGCGAGTGCAACTCTTGCGTCTTCGATTAGATTTTTATTATTAAGGAAATGTAATTGATTATTTTATTTTATTTTATGTCTTAGTCAATGGAGAATAAATGGATAATTTATTTTTATTATCATTCTTAGATTTTCAGTTCATTTAACATATAAGACTTCCATTATTATTTATTTACTCTAATTATGGTTGTGATGTGTAAGGTTTAAGCAAATGGACACAGCCTATTTGAGATCCTAGTTGAACCATTGGTTTATTAAGGTTCATCACACCATTCTGAATAGTGTAGAATTGGGGTGTGACAACTTAGTATCAGAGCTCTCAGGCCCTGTCTATTAAACCAGTATACTTCCACAAAAGTTCTTGAACTGAGTTAGGATAAAATTTAAAAGCTTTAATAAGAACACACTATAAGCACCTGTGTTGTTTGAGACAAAATTAATAAAGAGAATAATGTATATATAAAAAGGAGAAACATGTTTCATATACATCAAATAAAAAACACGTTTATACATATCCAAAGCAGAGTACATTCCACAACCCGAACAGTTACTCTGTAGTACAAAGAAGGATAAAAAAAATATACATCATGGAGGTGGAGGTGATAGAGGAGGAGGTGCCTCGCGATCTCTATCGTAGTCCTCAGCATACACTCTAGTCAACCAGGCTACCTGAGTCTGGCTCACTGGAGACTAGCTATCAACTCGGCCACCGGTTGATCAAACATACGCTGAGCATCTAGAAGCTCGCCCACTCTCCCATCAGTCGCGCGCTGAGCATCTAAGAGCTCTCCTACTCTCCTATATGTCGTGCGCTGGGCATCTAGAGGCTCTTCCACTCTCAAGTCCGTCGCTCACTGAGCCTCTCTGATCTTATGCAGTAATCCCATCATATCATCAGATGGTGGGTGTGAAGGCCCAGCCATGTGTGAAGGAGCCCGAGATGGACCAGCTCCAGTAGAATGTAGAGGTGATGGAGGTGGTATGGCATCTACATCCATAAACATACGATCATCATCCTCGGCATCACCCCCAGGGACCCTTGCTCCTGCTGCTGCTACTACCGCCGTGGTATCTGCTACCTCTACTCGAGTATGAGGAAGCACCAGAGCGTTCCTCTCATCATCACTGACCTGAGCATCCCGCAAATCCATCTTATTGATGGCCTCCAAGTCAAGATCCGATGAGAAGGTCTTCTCCTGAATCCTCACATCTACTAAGTCAACGTGTAGGCAGGTGAGCAATGTGGTGATCAGACATCCGTAGGGTAGGTTGCCCAATTGACCAGGCAGCGTAGCACGGATCATCGTTCGGATAATGATATAAGGAAGGCAGACAGGCTGCCTGGTGCAGATACAGTAGAGGACATACTGAGTCAACTGGGAGATCCTCTCATAATGTCCACTCTGGGGTATCAGGTTGTGCTGGATAATTTTGCAGTACACCCGAGGCTCTGGACGTAGGTTGATCGCTTTCATCTCCCAACGATCATCTCTGATGAGCTGATTATCAATCTCAGCATGCATCTCCAAGGATAGGAACTGGGGATCCTTAGGAGCATAGTACACCAAAGGGCCGTTATTTGATATGCCCAAAAGATCAGCCAACTGCTGGCAGTCAAATGAAACCTCTACACCTTTGACATAGCTCGTGATCCTGAGTTCCCTACCTCTCTCTGTGTCATTGCGATCCCCCACTACCTGAAGATTGCAATAGAACTGTCACACTAGATCAGGACGGGTACAAGCCTCATAGGTGATCACAGGGAGCCAGCCTATGTCACCAAAATCACCCTCCACGTTGAACAAGGCTAGACTAGCCAAGTTCACACAGTGACCCCCCATTACTTTCTTACACTCATAGTGAGCATACTGAGCTTCGACCTCGTTGGAGCAGAAACAAATTGGGTCATGAGCCCTAGGCACCTTGGTACGAGCCATACTATCTATCAAGACACAAAAAAACAAACAAGATATTAGTAATGGTGAAAAACTCAAAATTTTGGCATTATAACGACATGATTTGGTCAAAAGCCTCACTTTTCACCCAAACAACTGGGCAGGAGGACATACATAAGTTCCAAACCATCCTGTAAAGCTCATGCAGTTGAAAATTTAATCTAGAAAGATCAAATTTGAAGAAATTTCAATAAATTCAAATTTTTTTGAAAATTAGGTCAAAAATGAAAAAATTCAAGTTTCTCGATAACCAACTGATGAAACTCGAATATTTTTGAGGGCTTTCGTCCATTGGGTGACCAATAGAAAAAGCCCCCAATAAAAATTAAATTTGTACAGTTAGAAAAAGTTTCAATTTGAAGAAATGATGTAAATAGACAAAAACCTAGTTTAGAAAGCTTAAAAATGGAAAACAGTAGAGAGCATACATGAAGAGAAGGAGCGAAAATCACAAACGGAAGGAAAGATCACCAAACACTAAAGGTCGATACTGTAGCAACTCAGGGAAACGGGTAGAGTTGGATGAAAGGAGGAAGAAGGGGAAATGAATCTAAAATCAGGTCTAAAAAACCTAATTTTGGATTGTAGGGACGCAGAATTCGACCAAAATATGCGACCATACATCAGACCCTACCATCGACCCTAGGCTCTCTATGATCTGACAAAGAACCATTGGTCGGACCTAGGGTCGGATAATTACCGACTCTACCATCGACCCTAGGCTCTCGGTGATTTGACAAAGAACCATGGGTCGGACCTAAGGTCGAACATATACCGACCCTACAATCATCCCTAGGCTCTCGGTAAGCTGACATGGATTATTAGGGTCGCATAAGGACGGACCTACCATCGACCCTACGATGGAAAATACAGTATTTTGTCAGAATGATCTGAAAAATTATAAATATATATTAATTAGATGGATTTTTACTTGAGAACAACTTATATTGATTGCCTCACATGTGCTATGATTATTTTCAGACACTACCACCACTAGAATAGGAAATGGCTGGGAGAAGGGTGACCAGACGAGGCCGTAACCCAATTCCACCACCACCACCTATGGAGGAAGACAACCATGTAAATCATGAAGCACATGAGAATTTGAATATGGCATTGCCAGTGGCTAGTGGCCAGGCAAATCCTACAAACTTGCCAGCCCCACTTATAGATCTGGCTACAACGGTAATGAACTTGGCACAACAGCTGCAGCAAATATAGCAGGTGCAAGCCAATATGCAGGCTGCTATAGGCATGGTTTTTCCAGCTGCACATACGACACCTATGCCAGTAGGGTAGGCTAGCACAGTACCAGGGGGAAGCAACACGGTACCCCACACACCTCAAACACCAATCATGCCGGCTCAAGTACAAAATCCTGAGGTAGCTCAAGGCAGTTAGCAGTATCAACCACCTATGTATGGGGCCTATGCTCCGTATCAGCTGAACCACTCCCGACTGATCGAGCGTTTTCTAAAGATGAAGCCCAAAGAATATAATGGTAAGCCAGCAGATCCTTTGTGGCCAGCACACTGGATTGATGAAATGGAAAGAAATTTCATGATGATGATGGTAAATGAGGAGGAGAAAGTACACTGTGCAACCTTCATGCTGAATGGTGATGCACACCACTGGTGGAAGTCCACACAGATTTATCTTAACAAAGCACACCCAATTGACTTGGGTTATATATAAAGAGGCATTCTTTGAGAAGTACTTCCCTAAAAGTTTTAGAGATTCTATGGAAAGAGAGTTCCTGAGTTTATATCAGGGCTAGATGACTGTGGATGCATACCAACAGCGTTATGAGGAGCTATTTTTCTTTGCACCCGCCAGCATGCAAGAAGAAAACACAAAGACCTGAAGGTTCGTCATGGGACTCAGGGGAAGCATTTGTGAGCATGTTCTGGGATTGGAAAAGAACGTCTATAATGAAGTAGTACAAATTGCCCGAGTAATAGAGTTGAGCCAGAAGGAGAGCTACTTTGCTCAAAACAGGGGTATTAAAAGGCCAAATGAGAATCTTATAACGGAGGGAATACAAGGACATTCAAACCCTTCCGTACTAAAGGCTTCAATGCTACTACCAAGACTACTCGAGTAGCTCAACCGCAATAAAAGCAAAATAATGAAGGAGTAAAATGCTATAACTGTAATCAAGTGGGACATTATTTAAGGGAATGTCCAAAGCCCAGGAAGCAGTTACAGCAAGGAAAGGTTTATGCAGTTACATCTGAGGATGCTGCCACATCGCCTGATGTGGTCACAGGTGTCACACCCCAATTCTGATCCAACCAGAATGGTGTGAGTGAACCGTCATTGAACCAACGGTTCACACCAGGATCTCAAATAGGCCGTGTCCACCCATACAAACCAATTACACATAACCACAATCAGAATATAAATATACAGCGGAAGACTTTAAATAGAATGAACTGAGTATCTATTGATAATTTAAATAAATATCCCATTATTCAAAATCAACACATAAAAATAATATCATTACATCCCTTTAATCTAATCAAAATAACTGAAATAAATAAACAAAACAAATCACAGGTACACGCAGAAAGGGCACTCGCATGAAGCGTCATGCTCGTCCTCTCCTGCTTGTACATCTAGAGCAGCCACACCTCCATGCGCCGGAGCGTTCACATAGTCATCCATAGTGTAACCTGCATCAACATCTAAAAACAATGTACGTACAAAGGGTGAGCACACAACACAGCTCAGTAAGACAATCAGACAGTTTCACAAGATTATGCATGAGTAACAATCAATTTTATGCTCTGGTCTGGTTTTAAGTTTGCAATGTGCTATAGAAAGGTTTGGTGGCCCCCGCACCTCTATACACGAGTGTGTGGCGTCGCACAGTAATCACACTACCACCAACCCACATGCACCCATCATGGAATAGAGATAGAGCTAAGGTATACCCGCACCTCCCCTGATACTCTACCCATACCAGTACCTAATCCCCTACTGGCCAGGGCTCGCAAACTGGGCTCGCTACTAACCAATCCTAGATGTCAACAATGTATGCTCTATCCCAGCACAGCCGTCTACGGCATAGAGATAGAGCTAGAGCGTGCAGGCCGGGTCGGAGACCACCAAAACCTCACCTCCCCCTGATACCCTATCCGCAACTAACCCACTAGGATAGAAACAATACGCAGGTAGACCCTATCCCAACATAACTCCCTACGACATAGAGATAGAGCTAAAGCATCGTGGACAAGCCAGCGTCGACTCGGAATCCTCAGTACCACCCAACGATGGCCGGGACAACATCAATATCGGAGACCACCGTACCACGATCTTCCCCTGATACCCCACCCGTACCAAGCATGTTAAGACAGAATACTACAAAAAGTGTTAGTGTGAAGAGCGATCCCAGGCCCATGCCCCACTCCACACACCAACGAAAACAATCACATGCCTAACAATCACATCCTATGAATGCATGAACAATAATAATAACTAAAAGTAAAGGATGGCATGTGAATATGAACAAACATCACATCATAGATATTCAATGATTAACAACGATTTCTCGTCCATTAATTATTAGGTTTAGGTCAGATTCCCTTACCTGACGCTCGTTCGATTACTTGCTCCACGTCACAAGATCCAAACGATAAGTCACAGCGTCCTACATAATATTAGGGTTTCATTAGAATATATTATTTAGGGTTTCATGTTGGTCGGAAACCAACAGAGATCACAAACTACGCTCACAGAGCTGACCGGTGGCATGTACCGGTCGCAGCTCTGTGGGAAAGACTGGCGACCGGTATGGTCAGCCGGTCCCCCACAAACAACCTCCCGAGAGGTAGCGGTCACAACATACCGGTCGCACTATGTGCAACCGGTATAGTCGACCGGTATGTCTCCGAAAGACCATACATGGGTTCTTCGACTGCCGTCGATCATCCTCCATGGATTTTCAGGGTTTCTCCTATCCATTCTAAGTCTAGGCTTTGAGTTAGAGCTATCCCCAACTCATTCAAGTCTCGTTTCGATGAATATCATCTCGAAACTTGAATCTAGGGTTTGACGGCAACTTAGGGTTTATTGGCCAATTTAGGGTTTTTGATCAATACCTACTTTGCATGGTATTGATCCACCCATATAACTAACATAGGGTAAGAAGATGGATTCAAACACTTACCGTTGACAGGCGTAGCGTGAGCTTCATCAAACGGTAATGGCGACACCTCCTTCTTCTTCCTAGCTCCTTCTCCTTTCCAAGCTCTTTCTCTTCTCTAGGGTTTGTGAGAGACAATGGAAAGGATTTGAGGGGTTTAAGGGTGTATTTATAGGCTAGAAATAGGGTTTTGTAACCCTACTAGGATTAGGAAACTTCTAGGATTCGAAATCAGGAAAGCGGGACCCGCAGAGACTAATTTCCAAATTCCCGCACATAGCCGTGCAGGCCATACCGGTCGACCGGTACCATCATCCGGTACCATCGACCGGTATACCTAAAATCAGGTATAATTGGTCGACTTCGGTCCGATTTCGTACACGTTTGTTATCCGCTTGCCCCGTCCGGCTCGGTGATGATCGGAAGACCGTCACGACACAAAACCAAGGTTAGACCGGGTTTTTGAGTGCGGGTCTTACAACTCCACCACCCTTAAAAGAAATTTCGTCCCGAAATTTGCATGTAGGTACTACAACTCCCCCACCCTTAAAAGAAATTTCGGCCTCGAAATTTGAACGTACCTTGATCGTCAAAAAGGTTAGGGTACTCCTTCCTCATCGCGCCCTCTTCTTCCCAAGTAATTTCTTCCACATTTTGGCTTCTCCAATGCACCTTCACATAATGGATATCCTTGGTTCGAAGTTGCTGAACTTTTCGGCTCGAGAGCATTACAGGCACCACTTCAAAAGTTAAGTCTTCAGTCAAGTCTGGAGGATCAGCGCTCAAGATATGCGATGGATCTCTGACATACTTCTTCGTAATGATACATGGAACACATTATGAACGCTAGACATAGATGGTGGTAGAGCCAATTGATATGCTACATTACCACGTCGATTCAATATCTCATATGGTCCCACATACGGGGCATAGCTTCCCCTTCTTACCAAACCGTTTCGGACCTCGCACCGGTGACACCTTCAAGAACACTTTGTCACCCACCGCAAACTCCGGATCTCGACGTTGATTATCCGCATAGTGCTTCGTCGAACTTGAGCCATCTTTACTCTCTCTTTGATCCGATCAATTACTCGGCAAGTTTCTTCAACAAACTCCGGTCCTACAATTCTTCTTTCCCCCACTTCACTCCATAGGAGGTGTACGACATTTTCTCCCATAGAGAGCTTCATATGGGGCCATCCGAACTGTAGCCCGATAATCGTTGTTGTAAGCAAACTCGATAAGTGATAGCTTCTCATCCCAAGCTCCTTTGAAATCTAATGCACAAGCTCGAAGCATATCTTCCGAATTTGAATGGTTCGTTCTGACCGTCCGTCCGTCCGAGGATGGAAAGCTGTCTTGAACTTCAACTTTGTTCCCATAGCTTTTCGTAATCCTTCCCGGAATTTTGATGTAAAACGGGGATCTCTCGTCGGATACTATACTCTCCGGAACGCCATGAAGTCCGACTATATTATCAACATATAACTTGGCCAGCTTCTCCATGGTATACCGAGGTCCGACCGCAATAAATCGACCTGTCTTGGTGAGTCGATCTACTATAACCCAAACCGCATCCACTCGACCTTGGTGTCAAAGGTAAGCCCGGTGACGAAATCCATAGTGATACAATCCCACTTCCATGCAGGTTCCGTAACGGCTGTAGTAAACCTGCGGGTCTTTGCCTTTCCGCTTTAACTTGTTGACAATTCGGACATTGGAACACAAACGGGCTATATCGGCTTTCATACCCCCTCCACCAATATAGTCTTCTTAGATCATGGTACATCTTGGTACTTCCCGGATGTACCGAATATGGAGTGTAATGAGCTTCGGTCATAACTCGGCCTCGATATCGCGGTCTTCGCTCTCGGGTATACATAATCGTCCGCTATACTTGAGTACTTTGTCGATTCCAAGGTAAAGTCGGGATTACACGTACCCTTCTCTAAGTCTTCCCGCACTGTCTTGAGATATGGATCCCGTAGGATTGCTACCTTGACTTCATCAATTAGACTCGGCGAGATCTTTCGGCGCGAACATCATAGTGAACTTATGAATCAAGCCTTGCTCCACTGGATCTTTTGCAGTTTCGATAATATGTTCTTCATCAATTTCCATCGAACTCGAGGCTGCAGCACACAATGCAGCATTTGTACTCGGTCCTGCCTCGGGTTTCGATGCCCACTTTCTGCTTAAGGCGTCAACCACCACATTTGCTTTACCCGGATGGTACTGGATGTCGCAATCATAATCTTTTAACAATTCCAGCCATCTCCTCTGTCTCATATTCAGATCCTTCTGAGTGAAGAGGTACGTTAGGCTTTTGTGATCTGACTTGATCTGAAATTTCTCACCGTACAAATAGTGTTTCCAAGTCTTGATTGCGTGAATAACCGCTGCTAGCTCCAAGTCATGCATAGGATAGTTCTTCTCATGCTCTTTTAACTGTCTTGATGCGTAAGCGATCACCTGTTCTCCTTGCATCAATGGTCGGGATAGGTGCGAGAGACAAGTCTTGACTTCAAAGTCCGGAAGCACTTCTCACACTCATCTGTCCATATAAATTTCTCTCCCTTCTTGGTCAATCCGGTGAGTGGAACCGCGATCCCTGGAGTAATCTTCCACGAATCTTCTATAATAACCAGCCAACCCAAGGAAACTACGAATCTCTGCAACAGATTTTGGTGCTTCCCATCCTACTATAGCAGCTATCTTGCTTGGATCAACCTTGATACCGTCTTCAGATACAACATGGCCCAAGAAAGCCACTTCCTTCAGCCAAAACTCGCACTTCTTGAATTTTGCATAAAGCCTCACATCCCTCAGCCGTTGTAGGGCTGCTCTCAAATGCGCTGTATGAGTCTCCATGTCCTTAGAGTAAATCAATATGTCATCGATGAATACGATGACCGAAGTGTCCAACATGTCATGGAACACTCGGTTCATCAGTTCCATAAACGACGCTGGAGCGTTGGTCAACCCGAAAGACATAACCAGAAACTCATAATGCCCATACCTCGTCCTGAAAGCGGTCTTCGGAATATCTCCGGCCTTGATCTTCAATTGGTGATATCCCGATCGGAGATCGATCTTCGAGAAAACCTTTGCACCCTGCAGCTGATCGAACAGATCATCGATCCTAGGCAAAGGATACCGATTCTTGATCGTCAACTTGTTCAGCTCACGATAGTCAATACATAGCCGTACACTTCCATCTTTCTTCTTGACAAACAACACAGGTGCTCCCCAAGGCGAAATACTAGGTCGTATGAAGCCCTTATCCAGCAATTCTTGTAATTGGGTCTTCAACTCCTTTAACTCGGTTGGGGCCATCCTTTATGGTGCTTTAGACACCGGAGCCGAACCTGGTATAAGATCTATCACAAATTCTGTAGCCCTGTCCGGTAGTAAGCCTGGAAGATCTTCTGGAAATACATCCGGAAACTCCCGAACCACCTCTATATCCTCCATCTTGAGTGACTCTCTGCTGTGAGGTCGATTACGGATACGAGATAACCCACTCCCCCTTTCTCCAAGCATCTCTTAGTCTTTAGGGCGGAGAGGATCAACTTTCGCTTCCTAGATAGCTTAATCCCAATGAAACTGTATTCCCTTCCCTCTTTGTCAATAAGCACAAGCTTCCTTTCCCCACACAAAAGGACGGCCGAATGATGGCCTAGCCAATCCATTCCTAAAATGACATCAAAATCTGCCATCTCAAGTATTACTAGGCTTGCTTCTAGGTCTCGGCCCTCGATACTTACAGTACATGGTCCATAATACTTGGTCAAAGCCACTTCGACTCCTAGTGGAGAGCGAACTATCAAGCTTGGGTTCAATTGCTTGATTGGTAACTCCATTCGCTTCCCAAAAGAAACGAAACAAAGGAGTGCGTGGCCCCGAGTCAAATAATACTCGGCGGGTAAACCGGACTACATTTACAATTCCTGGAATATATTGTCCCTTAGTTCTATATGCTCATGCAACCGAAAGAATAAACCAAATAGTAAGGGATAAAATCATACCGGTTACCACATCGGGTGATGCGGCTGCCTCTTCAAGTGGTGACTGCATAAACTCCGGCTTCTTGCCGGGAGCTTGCTTTTTAGGTAGCGTGCAGTTCCTTGCAACATGTCCCGATTGCCGATAGTTATAACACTTAATATTCGGGTTGGGTCCGGCTAATTGTGGCAAGGTGGTGCCAGGGTTGTTTCTCGCAGGTGCTGTAGCGATCCGCCCCCTGTATGGGCGGAATGATCTAGTATTATCGCCACCCGAGCTCTCTCCAAAGAGGTCTCTTCACTCCCTTGTTTTGAGCGAAGAAGCTGTCCCTCCGACCGGACTCTATCACCCTCGCAACCCGCACCGCCTCGTTGTAGGTCTTCTTATCCGGACCCAAAAGATGCTCTCGATGCTTCCACGTAGTCCCATGGTGAACCTACGTATCTTTGTCTCCTCTTCCCGCATACCGACCGGTGCGAAGAAGAACAGCTCTTCGTACCTCTCGTTGATAAGCATCTACGATCGACCGAGCCTCTGCGGGTTGAGAAACTCTCTCTCCATTTGATCTCTCGAAGCTCTTTGGGAAATATTTGTCGAAGAAAGCCGCTTTGAACACTTCCCAGTCCACTAGTGTGTATTGGTTCTCCAAATATGCCCGTGTGGAATTCCACCAAGCATTCGCGTCCTCTCTCAAGACATGTGGGTGGCAAATAGAACCTTCTCCTCCTCGGTACACGTCATCAATCAAAGTTCTTTTTCCATTTCGAAACCCACCGTGCTGGCCACAATGGTTTCCCCGTCTCGTCGGTGAACGATGACGGTTTCAACTTCAAGAACCCGTCCACGGACCGCTAAGATCGTGGCTGTCCCTCGTGTATCCGCTCCGTACCATGGTGGTGGATACGGATACGCCCCGGATACGCGAAGGCAACGGAAACCGATGCGGTGGTGGTACATTCTCGTGCTTGGGCCCTCGGCCTTGGGCTACCTCGCACCCGTTGGGTAGTGTTAACTCCTCCCGACTCGGGGCGTATTACCAGCCAGGAACGGAACCTGCTGACTGAGCATCTTTAGTACCTCACTCGGAAATTCCTTCGTTGAGCTTGCATCTGATAGACCAAGTTTGTAACTATGGTCTCGGAATTCCTGTGAGGTGGTCCCGGTAATTTTGTCGGTACTTCCGGGACCTGTTCCTCCTCCACTTCAGGGCTGGTTTCTCTAACCTGGTCCTGCTCAGCTTGCTCTTCTTCTAGGCGCTTTCTGGCCTGATGATGCTTTCGACCCCTTCGACCGTTTCCACCTGCCATCTCAGACTATTTATTTGGATCTGAGAAGAAGACATAACAAGTGAGAATCATCAATAATAGTGGTGTTAGTCTTGAATAATGCAGGAAAATAGTCGAGAAGTAACATTTCGATTTACACAATTCTGGGAATTTTTAATTAAATTTTCTGGCTCTTTGGGGCGTACCGGTCGCAACATACCGGTCGCACACCTGTAGAAATATGTTGCGGCCGGTATAGTCGACCGGTCAAAATTAAAATTCTGGCCGAGACATACCGGTCGCATGTCTATGAGATACCGGTCGCCACTCTGATACGGTGTTGCGACCGGTATAGTCGACCGGTCAGAAAAATTTTCTGGCCGAGACATAGCGGTCGCACACCTAGGTCGATACCGGTCGACCGGTATAGGCATAACCGTCGACCGGTATGCCCAAAATGGCTTTAAAATCGCGAAAAAGTGAGATTTTTCTCACTTTTCTTTTCCTCTTTCTCTCCGGTGGCGATTCCTCTCTGCCCAACTGAGTTGCTACAGTCCGACCGGTACTCTTAGAAGCCGATTTCTCGCATTCCAAAGCTAGAACATCGTCTCCAGGTAGGTCTTCTCTCTCTCTCTCATATTTTTAGGAATTTTCCATATCGTCTATATGTAAAATTTTAGGTTTTTCTTTGTTTGAGATGTTTTAACCGTAGGAATTCTTTTCCTTCGGCTTAGAAAGGGTTTAGGGACCCCCAAGAGCAAAAGCCCTCAACTAATTTGGGGTTCCACCGAACGGTTTTCCTAAAAATCAAAATTTTCATCTTTTGACCTAGGTTTTCATGAAATTTCAAAATTTTTATAATTTTTCTTAATTCTTGAAATTTCTTGCAATTTCTTGTTATAATTGCTTGTGATTGGTTTATTGAAGGGTGTGGGGGTTACGTAAGTCCTCCTCCCCATGTTTTTGGGTGAGTTTGAGGCTTTTTCCCAATTTACTGTCGTTATGCTGCCGAAATTTTGAAAATTTCTAACTTCTATCTCATTTTCCTTTGTTTTGCAGATTCTAAATGGCTCCTAGACGTAACCTCGGGAAACGCTCACATGGTTCTAGTTCTCGGGTTCCCTCTCCACCAGTCCCTCAGCTAGATGAGCTATGGTTTCGCTCCTTGGAAGCTCAGGCTCGGTTTCCCTGGTTTGATGATAAGAGTATTGTATCCGGGCGCCGGGTCAATGTGGGACAATTGCACCGGTTCAATGTAGAGACGGCTTTTGGCGCTCTAGGTTGGTTGCCGGTTATTTCCTACACAGAGACCACACGCCCTAATCTGGTCAAGCACTTTTATGCAAATTTGGAACTCGAAGGGGATGTCGAAGACCCAAACCAGTGTAGGGATCTACGCATCACCAGTTACGTCCGGGGTGTACATATTTCCTTCAACACCCACCAGTTGGCTGATCTGCTTGGGGTTCCCAATGATGGAGATTTGGTGTACTGCGCCCCCAAGGCGAAGGTTACTTGACTGAAGATTTGCGCCGAGAGATAGCGCATCATATACTCAACCTTGGGGCTCCTATGAAGGCAGCTAGCTTGAGACCTATACCCCGGGTCTACAGCCGCATTATCCAGCACGATATAGTGCCACGCAGGCGGTCACTACAATGAGTTGTCCCAGCTCACCCAAGACGTCACCTATTGGCGCGCGCACCGAGAGCGGATCTCACTTCCATACCTCATCATCCGGACTATGCATCGAGCGGCCGTGGCCGATCGGGCCAGCAACCTTCCCTATGGCCGCCTCGTCACTTTCCTTCTTCGCCGTCCGGGCGTGAGTTTCCGGAGGAGAGGTAGCCGTCGAGGACTCCATGACCTCCGACATCGACTGGGATGCGATAAATAGGATGCAGATGGTTGATCTGCCCGTTAGTGATGATGAGTTGGAGGCTCGCCCTCGTCCACTTGGGAGAGTAGCAGCAGCAGCCGCAGCAGCAGCCGCGGCCAATGCGGCCTATGCGGCAGAGATGGGGGATGATGATGATGACGATGTAGTTGGGGAGGCACCAGTGCCTGCCCCACAGCCTCCACCTATACCACCACCATCTGTTCCCCACGACTGGGCCATCTCACCCCCTCCCGACTTAGTGTTGAGTATGTTTACCGAGATCGGGGACACCCGGAGGGTCATCCCGGAGTCTCAGCGAGCGATGGGTCAGGAGTTGGGACGCCTGGCTCATGGTCTACGGGTGACTCAAGACCAGGTGCATTGGCTTAGGGTCGCATACGAGCGGGACTATGATATAGCTGACCCCATTCCTCCCAGGCCTCCTACTCCATGATTTCCCATTTACTTTTCTTTTCATAAGACGGTTTATATAACAGGGTAACTTTCCGATTTGTGGACTTTACCCTGTAGTACTATTACCTTTGATACACTTTTCTATTTAATGAAAGTTCATGGTTTTTCCTAACTAGTGTATGTGCACATGTTAAGTTTCATATTTAACATAGTGTATTATTCTCTTTCTTAGTCCGTCTCAGGTACCAAACAATGCTTAGGGTGTGTTTGTATTAAGATTTTTAATATTTCCTAACTCAGTTCATCGACTCAGTTAAGTGCAACATGGTTTGTTGGAACAGAGCCCGAGAGCTCTGATACCAAGTTGTCACACCCCAATTCTGATCCAACCAGAATGGTGTGAGTGAACCGTCATTGAACCAACGGTTCACACCAAGATCTCGAATAGGCCGTGTCCACCCATACAAACCAATTACACATAACCACAATCAGAATATAAATATACAGCGGAAGACTTTAAATAGAATGAACTGAGTATCTATTGATAATTTAAATAAATATCCCATTATTCAAAATCAACACATAAAAATAATATCATTACATCCCTTTAATCCAATCAAAATAACTGAAATAAATAAACAAAACAAATCACAGGTACACGCAGAAAGGGCACTCGCATGAAGCGTCATGCTCGTCCTCTCCTGCTTGTACATCTAGAGCAGCCACACCTCCATACGCCGGAGCGTTCACATAGTCATCCATAGTGTAACCTGCATCAACATCTAAAAACAATGTACGTACAAAGGGTGAGCACACAACACAGCTCAGTAAGACAATCAGACAGTTTCACAAGATTATGCATGAGTAACAATCAATTTTATGCTCTGGTCTGGTTTTAAGTTTGCAATGTGCTATAGAAAGGTTTGGTGGCCCCCGCACCTCTATACACGAGTGTGTGGCGTCGCACAGTAATCACACTACCACCAACCCACATGCACCCATCATGGAATAGAGATAGAGCTAAGGTATACCCGCACCTCCCCTGATACTCTACCCATACCAGTACCTAAGCCCCTACTGGCCAGGGCTCGCAAACTGGGCTCGCAACTAACCAATCCTAGATGTCAACAATGTATGCTCTATCCCAGCACAGCCGTCTACGGCATAGAGATAGAGCTAGAGCGTGCAGGCCGGGTCGGAGACCACCAAAACCTCACCTCCCCCTGATACCCTATCCGCAACTAACCCACTAGGATAGAAACAATACGCAGGTAGACCCTATCCCAACATAACTCCCTACGGCATAGAGATAGAGCTAAAGCATCGTGGACAAGCCAGCGTCGACTCGGAATCCTCAGTACCACCCAACGATGGCCGGGACAACATCAATATCGGAGACCACCGTACCACGATCTTCCCCTGATACCCCACCCGTACCAAGCATGTTAAGACAGAATACTACAAAAAGTGTTAGTGTGAAGAGCGATCCAAGGCCCATGCCCCACTCCACACACCAACGAAAACAATCACATGCCTAACAATCACATCCTATGAATGCATGAACAATAATAATAACTGAAAGTAAAGGATGGCATGTGAATATGCACAAACATCACATCATAGATATTCAATGATTAACAACGATTTACAATCCATTAATTATTAGGTTTAGGTCAGATTCCCTTACCTGACGCTCGTTCAATTACTTGCTCCACGTCACAAGATCCAAACGATAAGTCACAACGTCCTACATAATATTAGGGTTTCATTAAAATATATTATTTAGGGTTTCATGTTGGTCGGAAACCAACAAAGATCACAAACTACGCTCACAGAGCTGACCGGTGGCATGTACCGGTCGCAGCTCTGTGGGAAAGACTGGCGACCGGTATGGTCAGCCGGTCCCCCACAAACAACCTCCCGAGAGGTAGCGATCGCAAAATATCGGTCGCACTATGTGCAACCGGTATAGTCGACCGGTATGTCTCCGGAAGACCATACATGGGTTCTTCGACTGCCGTCGATCATCCTCCATGGATTTTCAGGGTTTCTCCTATCCATTCTAAGTCTAGGCTTTGAGTTAGAGCTATCCCCAACTCATTCAAGTCTCGTTTCGATGAATATCATCTCGAAACTCGAATCTAGGGTTTGACGGCAACTTAGGGTTTATTGGCCAATTTAGGGTTTAAATCAATACCTACTTTGCATGGTATTGATCCACCCACATAACTAACATATGGTAAGAAGATGGATTCAAACACTTACCGTTGATAGGCGTAGCGTGAGCTTCGTCAAACGGTAATGGCGGCACCTCTTTCTTCTTCCTAGCTCCTTCTCCTTTCCAAGCTCTTTCTCTTCTCTAGGGTTTGTGAGAGACAATGGAAAGGATTTGAGGGGTTTAAGGGTGTATTTATAGGCTAGAAATAGGGTTTAGTAACCCTACTAGGATTAGAAAACTTCTAGGATTCGAAATTAGGAAAGCGGGACCCGCAGAGACTAATTTCCAAATTCCCGCACATAGCTGTGCAGGCCATACCGATCGACCGGTACCATCATCCGGTACCATCGACCGGTATACCTAAAATCAGGTATAATTGGTCGACTTCTGTCCGATTTCGTACCTGTTTGTTATCCGCTTGCCCCGTCTGGCTCGGTGATGATCGGAAGACCTGTCACGACACAAAACCAAGGTTAGACCGGGTTTTCAGAGTACGGGTCTTACAACAGGTATGACCTGAACCATTCATTTGTGTTACATTGTGTGAGCATGTAGACTAAAACTAAAACAAATCACAGGTATCGTACCTATTAATGACATACCCGCTAGAGTACTCTTTGATTCTGGAGCTACTCATTCTTTTATATCTGTGTCATTTGGAAAGAAGCTGAATCTACCCCTCAAATCTTTAGACTACAAACTATTTGTATGATCGACCATGGGATTAGAAGTGGAATTAGAAAAAAGTTATGGACCATGTCCAGTTCTTATTGACGATAAGACTTTGGATGCAACCATGATTCAACTTGAGATGGTAGACTTTGACGTCATCTTGGGAATGGACTGGTTAGCTCGACATTCTGCAAACCTATTATGTGCAGAAAAAAAACTGACATTTAAAGACAAGGAAGGAGCAGAGCTTAGTTTTGCGGGAACCAAACTTCCCTGTAAACAAAAACTCATCCTCTTTGCATTAAAAGCTAGGAAATGCCTCGAGAAAGGAGGAGTTGGGTATCTAGTATCAGTGGGCAACCTCACCAAGAAAGCATCCCAAATGGAGAATATTGATATTGTGCGTGACTTTCCAGATGTATTTCCTAAAGAACTACCAGGACTACCACCCGATCGAGCGACAGAGTTCATTATAGATCTGATACCCGGAGCCACACCAGTATCTAAAGCACCCTATCAAATGGCTACTACTGAACTAAAGGAATTGATGGTACAGTCACAGGAATTATTGAACAATGGTTATATCAGACCTAGCATATCACCGTGGGGAGCGCCAGTATTGTTTGTAAAGAAGAAGGACGGTAGTGTTTGACTGTGTATAGACTACCGGGAACTGAATAAGCTGACAATCAAGAATCGGTACCCATTGCCTCGGATCGATGACTTGTTCGATCAGTTGCAAGGAGCCAAGGAGTTCTCCAAGATCGATCTTCGGTCAAGATACCATCAGTTGAAGATTAAGGACGGTGATATTCCAAAGATAGCATTCAAAACAAGATATGGACATTATGAATTTTTAGTCATGGCTTTTGGATTGACTAATGCACCCACAACTTTAATGGAACTCATGAATTGGGTATTCCATGATATGATGGATACATCGGTCATTGTGTTTATTGATGATATATTGGTCTACTCAAAGGACAAGGAAACTCATGTCATGAATTTAAGAGCCGCTCTGCAGCGATTAAGGAAAGAGAAGCTTTACGCCAGATTTACAAAGTGTGAGTTTTGGTTAAATGAGGTCGCTTTCTTGGGCCATGTTGTATCCGCTGAAGGAATTAAAGTGTATCCTAGCAAGATTGAAGCCATTGTGAAGTGGGAAGCACCGAAGAGCGTTGCAAAAATTAAAAGTTTCCTAAGTCTAGCTGGGTATTATCGACGATTCATGGAAGACTATTCCAGAATTGCCGTACCTCTCACCAGTTTGACTAAGAAAGGAGAAAAGTTTGTTTGGACTGAAAAATGTGAGAAAAGTTTTCAAACATTGATGGCTAGATTGATATCTGCTCCGATCTTGACTATTCCTATTCCAGGACAGCCATTTATCTTGTACACTGATGCGTCTGGATTGGGTTTAGGATGTGTACTTATGCAAAGAGAATAAGTAATTGTGTATGCTTCAAGACAACTGAAGATACATGAGAAGAACTATCCCACTCATGACTTGGAATGGCGGTAGTAGTACAAGCTGTCAAGATATGGAGACATTACTTGTATGGAGAGAAATTTTAGATTAAATCCGATCATAAGAGTTCACTTATCTTTTTAATCAGAAGGAGTTGAACATGAGACAAAGAAGATGGCTGAAATTATTGAAGGATTATGATTGTGATATCCAGTATCATCCAGGAAAGGCTAATGTAGTTGCTGATGCGCTAAACAGAAAAACAATGATAAAATCTCAAGGAGAGGTTAACACGACTGCAGCAATGTGTACTATAGAAAAAGTGTTCAACTACGGTAATGAGCAGTTCGTGATAGATGCACCGGGTGGATCAACCAACCAAGGGTTTATTCATCAGTTTTCAAATATGTTCGCAACATTGAAGATTGTACCTGATATAATTGATGCAGTAAAAGCAGCTATTAAATCAGACCCTTATCTGAGAACGGTACAAGAAAACATCGAAAAAGGTGAGGAATGAAAAGCTATTAAACATCGAACTGTTCAAGACTATTCCTGAGTTCACCTTAAACGATGAAAAGGTACTGAAGTACAAAGGAAGAGTATGTGTTCCTGAAACAGAAAATTTGGACATTAGACACCGACTAATGAAGGAAGCTCATACCACCGCCTATTCGATACATCCTAGAAGTACAAATATGTATCATGATTTGAAGAAATTATATTGGTGGAGAGGAATGAAAGAAGATGTAGCTAAATTCGTGTCTCAATGCCTAAATTATCAGAGGGTGAAGGCTGAACGACAAAGACTTGTAGGATTGTTGCAGCCGCTGCCAGAACCAGCATGGAAATGGGACTGCATCACTATGGACTTCATCACCGGGTTACCATTGACTCCTCGAGTAGTTGATGTGGTCTGGGTGATTGTAGATCATCTGAATAAGAAAGCTCGCTTTATAGCAATACGACCACAGTATACCCTGGAGAGGTTTGCCAAGCTATATGTGGATAACATTGTCAGATTACATGGTGTACCTGAAAGCATTGTGTCCGATAGAGACCCACGCTTTACTTCAAAGTTTTGGGAAGGATTGTAAAAGGCTATGGGTACAACGTTGAAGTTTAGTATTGCATTCCATCCTCAAACAGATGGACAGTCAAAGCGTACCATTTAGATTTTGGAAGACATGCTTCGAGCTTGTGTTATTGATTTTAAAGGCTCATGGGATGAGAAACTACCCTTGATCGAGTTCGTCTATAACAACAGCCATGGTTTTAAAACTCGACCGAGAAGGGTCGAGATCTCGACCTTTACGGTGGTCTCGACAGGGTCGAGACGAGATCACTGGTCGAAACTGGGACTCGACCAGTCTCGACCAGTCTCGACCAGTCTCGACCAGTTCTTGACTGGTTCTTGACTGGTCTCGACCAGTTTCGAACTGGTCCAAGGCTTTATATAAGAGTCTCGGTCGAGATCTCGACCAAGACTCATTTTCCTTCTCTAAACCTTATGTTTTCTTCTCCTCCTCCATTCCTTCTTCTCCAACCTTGCATCTAAGGTTCGAAAACCTCTGTTCTTTGCAAATCTCTCCATCAAAGTGCTGTTGGAGGCTCATTTTGATATATTCTTTGCAAATCTAAGGTTTGAGGTATGATTTTTTCCCCTAAAACTTACTTTTTTACATGAATATGTTCAATACATGTTGGTTCATCATGAAATTTATATATGTGAGAGTCATTAGGCCGATCTACAACCTTATCCTTTCGAAATTATTTTCTTGCTTATATATTTTTTATTTTGATTTTCTGTTAAAATATGTATTTTCCAACAATTAAAAATTTAAAAAAATATGATAAATATTAATTAGATGGTATTGAAAATATTATATGATGAACACCGTTGGCCGATCTACGCGGTCACGGTTTCATTTTTTTTTCTGTATATATATATATATATATATATATATATATATATATATATATATATATATATATATATATATTTATTTATTTTATTTTTGTTTAAAAAATTTTAAAATACATTTCTTAAATATTAATCAGTTTACTTTCAAAATAATATATGTTGAACATTGGCCAATCTACGCGGTCACCGTTTCAGTTTTATTTCTGTACATATTTTTATTTATATGAATTTTTTATTAATAAATCCTATTTTCCAACAATAAAAAATTAATAAAAAAATATTAATACTTATCTACTGGTGTTCAAAATAATATATGTTGAACAACGTTGGCCAATCTACGCGGTCAAGGTTTCAGTTTTTTTTCTGTACATATTTTTATTTTTATGAATTTTTTATTAACAAATCCTATTTTCCAGGAATACAAAATTAATAAAAAATATTAATACTTATCTACTGGTGTTCAAAATAATATATGTTGAACAACGTTGGCCGATCTACGCGGTCACGATTTCAGTTTTTTTTCTGTACATATTTTTATTTTTATGAAATTTTTATTAATAAATCCTATTTTCTAGCAATAAAAAATTAATAAAAAAATTAATACTTATCTACTGGTGTTCAAAATAATATATGTTGAACATCGTTGGTTGATCTACGCGGTCACTATTTCAGTTTTTTTTTCCGTACATATTTTTATTTTTATAAATTTTTTATTAATAAATCCTATTTTCCAGCAATAAAAAATTAATAAAAAATATTAATACTTATCTACTGGTGTTCAAAAAATATATGTTGAACATCGTTGGCCGATTTACGCGGTCATGGTTTCAGTTTTTTTTTTCTGTACGTATTTTTATTTTTATGAATTTTTTATTAATAAATTCTATTTTCTAGCAATAAAAAATTAGTAAAAAAAATATTAATACTTATCTATTGGTGTTCAAAATAATATATGTTGAACATCATTGACCAATCTACGGTTTCATGTTGTCGGATTATATTTTTCAAAAAATAAATTAATTTTATTTAATATCCAAAATTATTAATAATATCTAAATAATTATGAGAAATTAGGAAAAATATTCTGTTTTCTCGTAACATAGTTTTAAAATTTTGAAAAGTAATTTCAATGTATTTTGAGTTGTATTCGCATATTTGATGCTTTTATGTTCTTCAATTTTAAGTTTTATTAATGTAAATCTATTGATTTAAATTTCTCTATTTATCATCTTATGTAACAGTGTCTCGTTCTAAATATTATGGCTGCTTCGGGTTCTCGTGAGGGAGGTAGTGATGCTGGTTGTACTGACATAGCTTGGCAGTATTGTACCGCCATTGACGGTGATAAAAAGAAGACCCAATGCAAATTCTGTGGGAAGAAGCTCATGTCTGGTGGGATTACCAGACTTAAGCAACACTTGAGTGGGACTTCTACAGATGTGGCAAAGTGTCCTATAGTTCCTGTGGAGATTACCAGGGCCATAGCTGCACAGATGAAGGGAGGCGAGTAGAGAAGGGCAGAGAAATAAAAAAATAAACAATAATTTGACGAAGCAATACGAGGTACAGTGCGTGGTTTGGATGATGATAGTTCAGATGATGATGGTCTAGATACCAGGGGTTTGACTGAGGAAGAAGCTAGAGATTTGAGACGGGCAACAATGGCTAGTAAAGTCAGCCATGACATGGAAATGGAAAGGTTGAGGCAAAGAGCCTTAGGGGCAGGTGGTAGTAGATCATTTCAGCAGCCCAAAGAACCACAAACACAGAGTAAGGGAAGGTTGGCTTCTATGTTTAGAAAATCAAAAAGTACTAGAGCACAACCCCAGGCACCATCACCTACTGCTAGGGATGAGGATTATGTAGAGATTCTATAGTAGGATCCAATAGTTTTTAGAAAGGCTAGCACCAAACAGAAGAGATTGAAGAGTATGTGGAATGAGAAAGGTACAAAGAATTTATTGGGGATGCCTTTGTTAGGTGGTCTATCTATAATAGTATCCCAGCAAATGCCAGTAGTGGCCCATACTATCAGTCTTTCTTTGATGCAGTTGCTCAGGCTGGTCCTGGTGTTAAAGCCCCCACTCCATATGATGTGATGAATGTCTATCTCCCAAGAATTAAAAAAGAGTTAAAAGTATGGATAGAAGGGTTAAAGAATAATTGGGGTGCATATGGGGTCACTATAATGTGTGATGGTTGGACTGGTCCCACTAGAAAGTCCATCATCAACTTCATGGTCTACAGTGATGGGAAGACATCATTCTTGAAGTCTGTAGATGCATCTGGATACACAAAAGATGCTAACTACATCTATGGATTGCTACAGACAGTGGTGGATGAAGTTGGTGCATCAAATGTGGTGCAAATTGTGACAGACAATGGCAGCAACTACAAGAAGGCAGGGGAGATGATGATGGCTAACTATAACATTTTTTGGACTCCATGTGCTGCCCATTTCATTGACTTGATGTTGAAAGACATGGGCAAGATCCAAAAAGTAAAGCAAGTGGTTGAACAAGCATGCCAGGTGACAACATTTGTATACAACCATAGCTATTCTTTAAACTTGCTGAGGGAGAAATGTGGAGGGGACTTGGTAAGACCCGGCATTACTAAATTTGCTACCAACTACATAGCCCTAAAGAGCTTTCAGGCAAAGATGGTAGGCCTCAGATCGATGTTTGCTTCTAAGGACTGGTTTGGGTGGAGGGAGTCCAGCTCTCCTGGAGGGGTTCAAGCACAGACTACTATAGGTTCAGAGGAATTTTAAAGAACACTGAAGGATGTAGTCAAAATTCTGGAGCCAGTGGTGAAGGTGCCGAGATTAGTGGATACAGCATTCCAGCCCACCATGCCACATTTATATGCTGCCATGGATATGTTGAAGGATCGTATAAAAACTGTGCTTCCATGTGGAAACAAACATTTTGTGAAGATTATCAAAGATCGATGGGAGAGTCAGCTGATGCACCCATTGCATAAGGCTGGTGAGTATATTTAATAATGTCGTTAGTTTAGTTCCACTTAATAGTTGGTACTCTATTTTAATCTGGCGACTCATATTTTGCAGCATACTATTTGAACCCCAAGTACCAATATTCACATGTGCTTGGGCTCAATTCTGACCTTATCGATGCGGTAAAAGATGTTGTGGCAAAATTAGTGCCAGATTATACTGTACAAGCACTGGTCAATCCGGAGGTGAGTTGTATGGTTTAAGTGCTGAATTATTTGAATATCCATATATTACAATGGCTAATGGTTATAAATTTTGAAATGGATGTAGATGAAAACGTTCAGAGATGCTCTTGGGAGTTTTGGAACTCCCGTTGCAGTGGCTGGACGAGATAAGACCGATCCTAGTATGAAATTATGGAAATCAAAATTTTCAAGTAACATATCTTATTTAATACGTGTATTAAAATGTATTCTTCATCTTGTGCAGCTGAGTGGTGGTTGTTGTATGGCGAGAATGCAGTTGAGTTGAGGAGAATTGCAATCAAAGTCCTATCTCAGACATGTTCCGCATCTGGGTGTGAGCGAAATTAGAGTACTTTCTCCCTTATCCATTCAAAGAGGCAGAATAAATTGGGCTCTCAATGGCTAAATGACTTGGTCTATGCCCACTACAACATGAGACTGAGGGTACAATGCTTGAAATTTATACAAAGAAATGAACAAGAGCTGATCGGGCTAGCCGACGTCTTCCAACTATCTTCAGATGAAGAGGATCCCTATGTGGAATGGGTGAGAGACAGAGCAGTTCCAATGATGGATGAGCCTAGTGGGATGCCCGACTCCACTGTGTCTGCTCCGATGGGTTCTAATCTCGAGCGGTTTATGTCCTCGGATGAGGGTCGTGAACACGCACAGTCGCCTAGACCGTTTGACCCCCCAGCTGGTACTGGTAGTGACTCAGAAGGTGATGATGATACAATGAAACAAACTGGCTGGTCAACTTCTGATAGGAGTGGTGATGATGGTAGTGGTGGTGGTGATGTGGGTGGTGGTGGTGATGAGGGTGGTGGTGGTGATCCTAGACCGACTGTACCCATTATTAGATGGACCGGTGAGAGTCAGTATATACACACTACACAGGATCCAGATCATGGTGGACGCGTATCTTCATCACGGCCTATGACTGGGTAAACACGTAGGTCTCGTCAACGGGAATGCCCTTTGCAACCAGTCGAAGAAGAAGAAGATCATTTCTTTGACATCATTCCAGATCCTGATATTATGCCTGATGTTGAAATTGATAGCATGTCGACAAGTTTTGGAGGACTGAGCATTGAGGGTAGCAGTGGACAGGAGCAGGGGCAGTAGAGTGCTCATGGATTTGGCACCACTTCGGCGTACAGTTCTTATTCCGGTGATGATGACCGCATGATGCGAAGTGCATATGATTATTCCGCTGATACTAGTAATGCTACATCACAGACTGGCTCAAACTTTGTGGACAGTCTCTTTTTAGTCCCAAATTTGCAAAGAACCACGCCCCCATACCAACCAATATATGCTCACTTTACTCCACATTATAGTGAATCGTATCCAAGGTTGGGTATTTTTAGAAACTTCCCAGATCATATGTATGAGAAATATGTGGAAGACTACCAGACCTTCTATAGCCGAAGGATGTCGTGGCAGGATTTTGTTTATCAGACCGAGATATATTTTCTTCAACAAAGTCAATCTGATCAAATGGAACCTGCACGCCACTCTACATATGATTAGACATTGAGATGGACTAATGGGAATGTATTATTTCATTTTGAGTATTTAAGTCTTTCATATAATGAGTACATGTAAATTATGTTATTTTGTGGGATTTATGATTTATGAATGTATGATTTTTCGATAATGTCATTACTTTTTTATATATGTTGAATAAGTATTTTTTTGCAATATATAGCCTTAAAATGGCTCTAAAATAGACTTAAAACAGCAAAAAATGGCTTAAACCATAAAAAAAACCTGTCGAAACTCCCATTTTTACCCTCTGGGAGTTTCGGCAGGTTCTCGTCGAGATCTCGACTGAGATCTTGGTAATCTCGGTTTTCTCAAGGGTCGAGACACCCTCGAGAACCGAGATTTTGAACTATGACAACAACTATCAGGATACTATACAGATGTCACCCTATGAAGCACTGTATGGAAGGAAGTGTCGAACCCCTCTGTTTTGGAATGAAGTTGGAGAACGTAGCATCGTTGGACCAGAATTTATTGAAGAGACTTGTCGAGTAGTCGACATTATCAAAGAAAGAGTTAGAACCTCTTAGAATCGTCAAATAGTATCCAGATACTCGACGTCGAGACCTTGAATTTGTCATGGGTGATAAGGTATTCTTGAAATTATCACCTATGCGGGGTTTAAAATGATTCGAACAGAAAGGGAGGCTAAGTCCGAGATATGTCGGGGCATATGAGATTCTAGCTAAACGTGGAAAAGTGGCTTATCAGTTAGCACTACCACCATCTATGTCAAGTGTGCATGATGTATTTCATATCTCATTATTAAAGAAGTACGTCAGAGATCCAACGCATGTTTTGACAGCGAATCCATCAGATCTAACTGATAATTTGACATTCAAAGTAGCACCAACTGAATCACTAGTTGAAAGGTTCAATGACTATGCAACCGTGACACCTATTATGTTAAGGTTACCTGGAGGAGCCGATATATAGAAGAGATCACGTGGGAAGAAGAGAACGCTATGCCGAAGCAATATCCTAACCTTTTCGACTCGGAAGGTATGTACAAATTTTGAGGACAAAATTTTTAATAAGAGGGGGCAGTTGTAAGACCCATATCGAATTAACCGGTCTTATCACCTTGTACCAGGTCTACCTATTATGGTCGAGCCAAGTGGACCAAGTGCGTAAAGAAATCACAAGACCAGGTATGAGTTTAACCCAAAAATAGTAAATGTGAGGGTAGGGTCGCATGCCTAAACAGATATGGTTGACCCCACCTCAACAAAAGTCCAACCCATGACTTTTTAGTCGTAGGGTCGGATGACAAAGAAGTGTAGGGTCGATGGATCCTGCGACCCTACGTCCGACCCTACAATGACAGACAGAAATAAAAAATTAGCAAACTTTCCAAATTCCAAGGGGATCTTTTCTAAACTCATTGAGACTTATTATGGAGGGTTTTCCTTTATAAATAGGACGTCCCTTAGCCTCTTTCACTCCTTTACAACCCTAATTGAAAGTGGGAGAAAGAGAAGAGAAGGAAGAGAAGAAGAGAACGAAACTTGAAGAAGAAAACTAAGGAAGAGACGGAAAGATCAGAGAAACCTCTGAATAATGGTATGAACCTAATTCCTTACCTGAATAAGAGATCCTAGAATAGTTATGAAGAACATATGATTAGGAGGAACCAAATCATCCATCCATGGACAAGTTTCAAGAGATTTCATGGAGGAAAGCATTATGGACTATGGATAGTGTATAACTTGTAGTTTTGAGCCATAGAACAATCTTAGAATGGACCCTAAAAGTAAGCCAAAGGATCCAATCATGAAAGAATGGACTTTAGAATAAAAGGTCGACTCAGAATACATGTGGTCACACGTAGGGTCGAATGATATCCAACCCTACGAGACCACAGGATCGACCACAAGCCCTCGGGAAGTCCCAGGGAGGGTGTGGTCGCACGTAGGGTTGAATGGTACCTGACCCCATGTCCGACCCTATACCCTAGGGCCGTAGAAAACTGCTACCCTAGGTGCTACCCTACCTGCGACCCTATGATTTCAGTTAGTCTAAATTTATTGGAATTAATTCTAATTAAAATCTATCGACTTGCTAGGCCTTTTTAGTGATTTAAAAATGATTCATAAAGCTTGAATGAGGATCTACACTCAATCAAAGGTGAGGGAACAAGACCTAAACTAATTGGTTAATAATAAACTATTTTTATTTATTGAGTCCAATACCATGAATGATTCAATGCTTGTATGATTGTAATGTGCATATCATATGTCATCAAATATTTCTGTTATTATTGTTCATGCATATTTAATTTTCGTTTATTTATAATATGATGTTGATGATGCTAGGAACAGGCATGTGATTGTATGTGTGTGGTTAGTGTACTCGATGCGAGTGGGGCATCAGGGGGGAGGACGTGACACTGTGGTTCATCCTGGTCACCAAACTTTAGCTCTATCTCTACTCAAGTCTTGTCCACTAACATCGTCGTATCGCCATTACTTTTGCAGAACTATTACGTCATAGGGCATCAAGGGAGGTGGTCTCGGACCGTATAATCTCTGACTATGCCAGGGGGCCGTAGCTCTATCTCTATGGACGTATTGAGGGATGTTGGGGTGAGGCCTTGGATACACTGTTTGTCATTAGGATTGGTTAGTTGCGAGCCCAGTTTGCAAGCCCTCACCAACAGGGGCTTACGTCTTGGTATGGGTAGGGCATCAGGGGAAATGTTATGCGGTGTTTGATTCGGGCATTTTAGCTCTATCTCTATTCCACGGTCGGGTGGATATGGATGACAATGGTGTTTGATCCGTTGGGTGGGCTTACACACCCTGTGTATAGAGGTGCGGCGGCCACCATACTTTTCTATAGCCCATTGCAAATTTATGAACCAGACCAAAGATATGAATTGAATGCATGCATATGTTTGTTGCATTGTTTTGTTTGCTTACTGAGCCGCGATGTGTGCTCACCCTTTCGTCGTCGAATGTTTTTAGTTGATGATGCAGATACGACTATAGAAGATTATATAAATGCTCCTATGTACGGACATGCGGCGGAGATTAATGCAGAAGTCATGATGGAATCGCATGATTCGTCATGCGAGTGCAACGCTTGCATCTTCAATTAGATTTTTAGTATTAATGAAATGTAATTGATTATTTTATTTTATTTTATGTCTTAGTCAATGGAATAAATGGATAATTTATTTATGTTATCATTCTTAGATTCTCAGTTCATTTAACATATAAGACTTTCCCTATTGTTTATTTATTCTGAGTATGGTTGTGGATGTGTATGTTTAAGGAAACAGACACAACATATTTGAGATCCTGGTTGAACCGTTGGTTTATTGCGGTTCATCACAACATTCTGAATAGTACAGAATTGAGGTGTGACACTTTTACTTTATTCTGGTCAAACCAAGGATATCGAACCTCTACTTCAAAAGACCTGAAGCGTCGTGGGTCATGAACTTGAGGAACCTTAGTGCGAACCATGATAACTGCAAAAGAAGAAAATAAGAAAACAAGTTAGATAAATTTAAAAAGTTGATAGCATAACGACGTAAAATGGAAAAAGCCTCACTTTTCACCCAAATATTTGGGAAGGAGGACTTACATAGGTCCCAAACAATCCTGCAAGGCTCATATAATCGAAAATTTGAACTAGGTAGGTCGAATTTGAAGAAATTTGACAATTGGGAAAAAACCCTAAAATTTAGGTAAAAAATGGGAATTTCCAATTTTTTACTAAACTAATCGATGAAAATCAAATTTTCTTGAGGGCTTTCATCCATTGGGTGGCCAATAGCAAAAGCCCCCAATAAAAATTAAATTTTTACGATCAGAAAAATATAGTTAGAAGAAAACCCTACAAATAACAAAAAACCCTAGGTATGATAGCTTAAAATGGAGAAAAGCAGAGAACATACCTCTAGGAATGGAGTGACAGATGTTGATCAATGGAAAAATCACCAAGTTTGTATGGTCGACACTGTAGCAACTCACTGGTGGTGAGTTGAGTAGAGACCATAGGGGGAAGAAGGAGAATGAGTGGGAAATTTTTTGAAAAATAGGTTTAAGAACCTAATCTTGAATCATACGGTCGCACAATTCAACCAAAACCCTCGATCGTATGATCGACCATAGGGTCTTGGTAAGTTTCCATGATTTTGAAGGTTGCACCTAGGGTCGCACAACATGCGACCGTATGCCATCGATCGTATGACTGACTGTTGTCTACATTTTGATTCTACTTGAACTTTTGTCTATTGATTTTGTTTCTTTCTCGCTTCCATTGTGAGACTAACCCAATACTACCATCATATCTTGTCTCACATGTACAGTCTTTCCAAGTACCATTCAACCAAGAGTTTAAATGGCTGGACACAGAGTATGTAGAAGGAGACAGATGCAAACCCATGTCCACTACCTATGGAGACTAATGACAAGGAAGGTTAGCAAGGACAGGAAGGAAATATTGAAACTCAAAATGCTGCACCTCAGAATGTGCACATCCAAGCAAACCCAACCAACATACCTGCACCACCTATGGATTTGGCTACTATGGTGATGAATTTGGCACAACAAATGCAACAAATACAGCAAGTTCAAGCCAACATGCATGCTGCTATTGGAATTGTTTTTCCGGCTGCAAACACAACACGTATACCTGTAGGACAAGCTAGTACTGCACCTGGTGATAGCAACACTGTACCCCAAGCAACGTAGACACCAGCAGTACAAGGCCAAGTGCCAAACCCTGAAGCACTGCAAGGCTGGTATAACCAAGGTAATTATCAGTACCAACCTCCTATGTATGGAGCATATGCACAGTATCAGCTTGATCACTCCAGACTGATCGAGCATTTCTTGAAGTTAAAGCCGAAGGAATTTACAGGAAAGCCATCAGATCCATTTTGGCCAGCTCACTGGATTGATGAGATGGAAAGAAACTTTATGATGATGATTATAAATGAAGAAGAGAAGGTATTATGTACCACTTTTATGCTGAAAGGTGATGCACACCATTGGTGTAAATCTACTCGGAGTTATCTGTTGACAAAGCATGCCCAACTTACCTAGGCTATCTATAAAGAAACTTTCTTCGAGAAGTATTTTCCCAGGAGTTTCTGAGTCTGTATCAGGGACAGATGATTGTAGACGCATATCAACAGCATTCTGAAGAATTGTTTTTCTTTGCTCCCTATAGCATGCAAGAGGAAAATACCAAAACCCGAAGGATCATCATGGGACTTATGGGAAGCATCCCTGAGCATTTATTGGGACTGAAAAAGAAGATTTATAATGAAGTTGTACAGATTGCTTGAGTACTAGAATCGAGCCAGAGGGAAAGTTATTTTTCTCAGAACGGAGGTATAAAGAGGCCTAATGGAAAATACAACGGAGGGAACTCAAAGACATTTAAACCATTCCGTACTCAAGGCTTCAATACTGCAGCCAAGACTACTCTGATAGCCCAACCTCAATAAAAGCAAAGTAATGCTGGAGTCAAATGCTTCAATTGTGATCAAGTAAGACAATATTGAAGAGAGTATCATAAGCAATGGAAGCAGCTACAACAAGGAAAAGTTTATGCAGTTACTTCTGAGGATGCTGTCGCATTGCCTGATGTTGTCATAGGTATAACCTGAACTGTTCATTTTGTACTACCTTGTGTAAGCATGTAGACTAAGTTAAATCAAATCACCGGTATCGTACCTATTAATGGCTTACCCGTCAGAATACTCTTTGAGTCTGGAGCTACTCATTCTTTTATTTCTGTCATTTGGAAAGAAGTTAAATCTACCCCTCAGACCTTTAGACTACAAACTACTTGTATGATCACCTATGGGATTAGAAGTAGAACTAGACAAAGGTTATGGACCATGTCCAGTTCCTATCGACGAGAAGATTTTGGATGCAACGTTATTTCAACTTGAGAAGACAAACTTTGACGTTATCATGGGAATGGATTGATTAGCTCGACACTCTAGAAACCTATTATGTCTAGAAAAGAAGCTGACATTTAAAGACAAGGAAGGAGCAAAGTTTAGTTTTGTGGGAATTAAACTTCTCCGTCAACGAAAACTTATTTCGTCTGCAGTAAAGGCTAGAAAATGCATCGAGAAAGGAGGAATTGGGTATCTAGTATCCGTAGTCGACCTCACCAAGGAAGCACCACGAATAGAGGATATTGAAGTTGTGAGTGAATTTTTAGATGTATTTTCTGAGAAATTATCAGGACTGTCACCTGACTGAGTTACAGAGTTCATTATAGATCTTATAGCCGGAGCCGCACCAGTATCTAAAGAACCCTATCGAATGACTCCTACTGAACTGAAGGAACTGAAGGTACAATTACAAGAATTACTGGACAAGGGCTATATTAGACCCAGCAAAGCACCATGGGGAGTGCCAGTATTGTTCATGAAAAAGAAGGACGGTAGCGTTCAACTGTGTATAGATTATCGAGAATTGAATAAGCTTACAATCAATAATCCTTTCCCGTTGCCTCAGATCGATGACTTGTTCGATCAGTTGCAAGGTGCCAAAGTATTCTCCAAAATTGATCTTCGATCAGGATACCATCAGTTGAAGATTAAGGAAGGTGATATTCTGAAGACAGCAATCAGAACCAGATATAGACATTACGAATTTTTAGTCATATCTTTTGGATTGACTAATGCACCTGTAACTTTTATGGAACTCATGAATCAGGTATTCCATGATATGTTGGATACGTCAATCATTGTATTTATTGATGACATACTAATTTACTCCAAGGACAAAGAAACTCATGTCACAAATCTAAGAGCCACTTTGCAGCGACTAAGAAAAGATAAGCTTTACGCAACATTTACAAAGTGTGAATTCTTGCTAAATAAAGTCGTTTTCTTAGGTCATGTAGTATCCACTGAAGGAATTAAATTAGATCCTAGCAAGATTGAAGCCATTGTGAAATGGGAAGCACCTAAGAATGTTGGAAAAATCATAAGTGTCTTAGGTTTAGCTGGTTATTATCGATGATTCATGGATGATTACTCTAGAATATCGTACCTCTCACTAGTCTGAGAAAGAAAGGAAAAAATTTTGTTTGGACCAATAAATGTGAAGAGTGTTTCCAAACATTGAAGGCTAGATTGATATCAGCTCCCATCTTGACTATTCTGATCCCTGGACAACCATTTACCTTGTACACCGATGCGTCTAGGTTAGGTTTAGGATGTATGCTTATGCAAGGAGAACAAGTAATTGCGTATGCCTTAAGACAACTGAGGATACATGAGAAGAACTGTCCCACTGATGACTTGGAATTAGCAGCAGTAGTACATGCTGTTAAGATATGGAGACATTATTTGTATGGAGAGAAATTTCAGATTAAATCAGATCATAAGAGTCTCACTCATCTTTTTAATCAGAAGGAGTTGAACATGAGACACATAAGATGACTGGAATTATTGAAGGATTATGATTACGATATCCAGTATCATCCAGGAAAAGCTAATGTAGTTATTGATGCACTAAGCAGGAAAGCAATGACAGAATCCCAAGAAGAAACTAGTGTAAATGTTGTGGCGTGTGTCACAGGGACAGTGTTTAATTATGATAAAGAGCAGTTCGTGATTGACATTCAGAATGAATCAACTGACCAAGGGTTTATTCATCTATTTTCAAACATGTTTGCTACATTAAAGATTGTACCTGATCTATTAGATGAAGTAAAAGCAGCGATTAAATCAGACCCTTATTTGAGAATGGTGCAAGAAAACCTCAAAAAAGGTAATACTACTCCTGAGTTCTCCTTGGACATTGAAAAGCTACTAAGATACAAAAGAAGATTATGTGTCCTAAAAATGAAGACTTGGATATTAGATACAGACTAATGAAGGAAGCTCGCACCACTGCTTATTCGGTACACCCTAGAAGCAGGAAAATGTATCATGTTCTGAAGATACTATATTGGTGGAAAGGAATGAATGCGGATGTAGCTAAATTTGTGTCTCAATGCTTGAATTGTCAGCATGTAAAGGTTGAAAGACAAAGACTTACATGATTGTTGCAGCCACTGCCAGAACCAGCATGGAAATGGGACTGCATCACTATGGACTTCGTCACTGGATTACCATTGACTCCCCGAGTAGTTGACGTGGTCTGGGTGATTGTGGATCATTTCACCAAGATAGCTCGTTTCATAGCTATATGACCTCAGTATACCCTAGAGAGGTTAGCTAAGCTTTATGTAGATAATATTGACAGATTACATGGTGTAACTGAAAGCATTGTATCCAACAGAGACCCACGCTTTACCTCAAAGTTTTGGAAAGGATTATAGAAGGCTATGGGTACAACGTTGAAGTTTAGTACTACATTCCATCCTCAGACAGACGGACAGTCGGGGCGTAATATTCAGATTTTAGGAGACATGCTTCAAGCTTGTCTCATTGATTTCAAAGGATCATGGGATGAGAAATTAACATTGATAAGGTATTTATGAAATATCTCCTATCTGTGGTTTGAAAAGGTTTGGACAGAAGGGAAAGCTGTGTCCCAGATATGTTGGACCTTATGAAGTTCTAGATAGACGTAGAAAAATAGCATATCAGTTAGCGCTACCAACATCAATGTCTAGTGTACATGATGTAATCCATGTCTCACAATTGAAGAAGTACGTCAGAGATCCAACACAAGTGTTAATAGTGGATCCACTAGATTTGACTGAAGATTTGACATTTGAAGTAGTACCTTTTGAGACCACTAGCCGGAAGGTGCAACGTCTTTGCAACCGTGACATTTACTACATTAAGGTTACTTGGAGAAGCCAAAATGTAGAAGAAATTACATGGAAAGAAAAGAACACTATGCGGAAACAATATCCTCACCTATTCGACTCGGAAGGTATGTCCAAATTTTGAGGATGAAATTTATATAAGAGGGGGGAGATGTAAGACCCGCACTCCACTAACTTGGTCTAACCATGTCGTACCACGTCATTCCATCAATCCTGGACCAAGTGGACCGAGCGTGTAAAGATAGATCACAAACCAAGTATAAGAATCGAGTTAAAAACATTAAAACATACCTAAGGTCGCGTACCTATGTAGGTATGGTCGACCATAAGGAAGGGAACTAAAATCTCAAGTCCAAAACCCCATGGTCGATGATTTTGACCTTACGGTTGATGGTTTATGCCATCGTATGATCGACCGTAAGAACCCATATCAGACTTTGAGTTTTGGAAACATTTCTAAACTAAGGGATTGCTTTCCTAATTGAAAGAGGACTCTATATGGAGAGTTTTTCTTTATATAAAGGACGTCCCTCAGCCCTTTTTCACTCTTTTAGAACATTAGTGAACCCTAGAGAAAGAAAAGGAAGAGAAGGTAAAGAAGAAAAAGCAAAGGAGAAGAATTTACTGAGAAGAGATTGACTCTCTATCACAGGAAAAGGTATGAAATGAATCTTTGGAGATGTAAACTCTAAGTATAAGACTTCTATGGAAGATAGACAATATAAACCTATTAAGATCTATGTGATTTCCTTGAGAAAATCACAAGGGAACCATGAGGAGTGAATTTGATGATTAGGGTTGATAAGAAATTACTAATGATTGTCATAGGATGACTTTATAATAACCCCATTGAAAAACAGAAGAATTAACCCAAAAAGAACTCGAATTGCATGTAGACTGTGGCCAAAAATCTCAAGGTCGCAGCTACGGTCGACCATAGCATGACTAGTATGACTAGATGATCGACCATAGGTATCGGGAAGATTTCAGAAATCATATGGTCGCAGCTATAATCGTACCATATGCAACCATAGGGTATCAAGCATAGACAGTAAGGTCGATACAGCATGAGACCATAGGACCAATCAAACACCTATCAGTGCTCTGTTTCAATTTTTGACTACTATAACATGTCACATATGAACCCTGACTTAAATTAATATAACGTTTAGGTTGCTAAATCAATTCAAAGAGAATTTCAAGGCTTGGAAGGACATCAAGTATTGCTAACAGGTGAGGGAACAAGACCTAAATTAATTGGTTAATAACAAACCATTTATTTTTATTGAGTCCAATGCCATGATTGATTCTATGCTTGTATGCTTGTAATGTGCATCTCACATGTCATCAAATATTCCTACTATTACTGTTCATGCATATTTAATTCTGTTTATTTATAACATGAGGATGATGATCATGCTAGGAATAGGCATGTAAATGTATGTGTATAGTTGGTGTCTTGGATGCGAGTGTAGCATTAGGGGGAGGACATGGCATGGTGGTCTTTGACCTCATCACCAGACTCTAGCTTTATCTATACTCAAGTCTTGCCCACTAACATCGTCGTATCGCCATTACCTTAGTAGAACTATTACGTCGTTGGGCATTAGGGGAGGTAGTCTCGGACCTTGTGGTCTCTAACTCTACCGGGGGGCGTTAGCTCTATCTCTATGGATGTATTGAAGGATGCTGGGTTGAGGCCTTGGATATACTCTTCGGCATTAGGATTGGTTAGTTGCGATCCCAGTTTGCAAGCCCTCGCCAATAGGGGCTTACGTGTTGGTATATGTAGGGCATCAGGGGAAGTGTTGGAGGTTTTTGATCCGAACACTTTAACTCTATCTCTATTCCATGGTGGGTACATGTGGGATAGCAATGGTGTTTGATCCATTGGGCAGATTCACACACTCATCTATAGAGGTGCGACGGCCACCAAACCTTTCTATAGCATATTATAAACTTATAACCAGACCGAATATATGAATTGAATGCATGCATATATTTGTTGCATCGTTTTGTTTTCTCACTGAGCCGTGATGTGTGCTCACCCTTTCGACGTCGAATATTTTTAGTTGATGATGCAGGTCCTACTGTTGAAGAGTATATGAATGCACCTACGTATGGACACGTTGCTGCGATGGACATAGAAGCTGAAGAAGATGTGCATGATTCATCATGCGAGTGCAACCAATGTGCTTTTGCTTAAGTTTAGCTATAATTTAAACATCAGAGATATAATTGATTATTAATTTTTATGTCTTGTGGTGTGGAGATAATTGGATTAAATACTTATTTATTACTGTTAGACTCTTAGTTCATTATCTGTACGACTTCTGGTTATTTGTTTATTACCACTGATTATTAATGTGGAATGTGTGTGTGGTTTGATATGGTGGGTATTACCTATACGAGCTGGGTGAACTATTGGTTTATTGGAGATTCATCACACCATTTTGGTTAGACCAGTATTGGGGTGTGACAGGTCATGCCCCCGGTTGTGTGACTCCGATTGGAGTCCTTCGATTGGTACTTAAGTTAGTTTCTCATAAGGCATTTGCCTTAGCGGAGGGTTGGTTTTAGTCACCCGGAATCAAGGTCAAGGTCAAGGTCAAGGTCAAGCCTCCGATTAATGCCCAAAAAACAAGGCATGAACTAGAGATGGTTTCCATCTTTGGGGGATGGTCTCCCCTTTGCTTGGTTCTTCAATGTAGTTGGTGGGAAACACTCTACCACCATTAGCATACATAATGGGAGTCATTTAATCACATTGATATCTCCATTAATTAAGGCGGGAGATGACATAACTTTTATAGGTTTTGAATCGATCTCCTCTAATGGAGACCATTAATGGTAAAGCCCCACCATGGGGTCTTGCATACCCAACCACAAGAAGAGGGGAAAACCAACTCGGGCTTTAAGCTTGAGCTCCATGCCTCTTCCCTTCAATCACCCTCTCTCACTCTCAAGACAACAAGAGAGAAATAAGGAGCATTAGGCTCCTTACTTATAAAATCATGAGGAGAGAGAATGTGTCACTCAGACTCAAATAGGATGCTGACAATCGGGTGATGCACCATCCAATAGAGCATCCGGTTGGGCTTAAAAATGGCCCCATGCTTGGTTGATGGGCCCAAGCTATTAGGGACACTTGCTAGGTCTTGAATCTTGTTCCCCATATTCATCACCATCACTAGGTGATCATAGGATTTGACCTGACATCATACTAAGGGTTAACATGTTAGGATGCCAAGTGTTGGCATAGTAAGATGCGGCACAGAGGGATCCCAACTAGTAAGGATTCTAGTTATGGATCTTACAATACCCATAATTTATAAGGATTTTTTCCTCCAAATCAAGGCATAGTTGTTAGTCTCATCCCATACCTAAGGGTGTTTGATTCCAAAAACTTCCACGAACCAGCGCGAGGTTCGTGCTCAAGTTGGGGCATAATTTTTCCAACCCTTTTAGAAGTCTTGAGCCTCATGCCCAACCGTTCCACAAGAGAGACATGTAATGAACTCCCTAGAGTTAGGTGGCCGCCCTCTTGCAATAGGTATCATACATTTCCACATTAGGTGCTTTTGACTCCCATACCGATAGCATTTTCAATGGTCCTTGCTAGGTGGCATTAAGATTTCAGTCACTGTGAGTGGCAATCCAATCGAAAGTTTCTCATTTCCAATTAGTGGTGCCCTTGGTACTTCCCAAGATGTCTCTTCATCTAGGGCCCTCTTAGGTTGTTTTCCCATTCTTTGGTTTCTCAGTACCCCACCTTGAGATCTCTGATGAGTTTCTTGGTTGTGGCACTCAGTTACCCTTCGCGCAACCATATCCCTATATTGCTCTTGGTGACTTTGGTTAAGGCATCCCAATAAGTTTGACACCTCAGCCAAGACTGACATAGGGACGGTGCCATCTTGCATGGCGCCCACTAATGCTTCTATTGTTCTTTGCTGGAACTCAAAATGTCTCTCATAAACCATTTTAGTGGCCTTGCCTATCATGATTGCTATATCCCGACTGTCCTAACTAAACTGTGACAAATTCGCCATTGGGTCCACTTTGTGGTTGGGAATTCCTACTTTACAAGTTCCAATTCTTGAGTGAGCGGGGTTAAGGAGGTGTGCGGGATCCATTACTTAACAACATTACTCATTTGTTAATAGCAGCTTGACATTAAAATCTCCAAGGGCATCTTATTATTCATATATGCAGAATATCAGCTTAACCCATGACAGGCATCCATACCCAACATACAATGTTTGGCACATATTTCGTCACATCCGGAAACATGTGATATTCTTCTTACAACTATTATTCAAGTATGTGTAAAAACATGCATTAAGTCATAATAAGTGGGACTTTATTTTACTTTAGTTTTCCCATCACTATTCCATCACTATGCACAAGTATTAACAAGGACATCGTGACCCGGGGCACTTGTGAATTCTCAAATCTTGCTATTTTCATAGCCTCCATATATAACTCCTCGTAGTTGCTTAAGTACCAATTCTACCCTTCCTTTATCCTGAAGCTATTAGTACCCTACAAGTTTAAGTATAAATTGATTTATCCCATTAGTTAGGGTGTTTGTTTGATGGGTTGTCTAGGGTTTTAAGCCTTCGCTATCCCAGCACCCAATAAGGTATTGCTCTTTATATGATTCTATCATTGGTATACTTCTTATATGTAACAATGGGGTGATCACTAGTTGTAGGATCTTACTCATTCCCCATACATTAGTTTTCCTATCCCAACACTTTACTTTCTTTTGGGTCAATTTTCTTCCTATAGAAATCATTCCATGATGGGCTGTCTTTGGGCACAGGCTATCCATGTGTCATAGACATCCTACTATAATTTAAGTTACATTTTTTGACTTAATCCATTTGTGGCATCTTACTGCTCGGCGTGTCGCATGATGAGTTTGCATCAAGGAGTTGAAATACTTAGCAGAGGTGACCTTCTAATTCCTTGTGCATAACAAAATTATATGATCATTGTACGATGTTGACACAATTCTCCCTATTTGCAATTTTATCAGTGTACTCATGGTTAAAACTTTACCTAGGTTGTGGGGTTCTGATCGGCTACTTTCCCTGAGATGAGTACCTTGACAGTTAACCCTTATCTCGGTGAAACTTTTACTTGTAGTCAGGCATGCTTGGACCCCTAGAATGGCTTCATGTAATTCCAGGCTAGGTTCTCTTCACTGCAGAGCATAGTTAGCTAGGAAGGCTACTCAGAATATGTCCGAAGCTATCGCTCCATGGCACTGTAGAAGCACTGGTTGAGTGAGTTGCCACCATTCATATGGCATGTCTTCTAGTTGGTAGGTGGAACACATAACCTTCTATGCATCAGAATGGTGGAGGTTTCCAATCATTTCCTTCATGGTTCATATCCAATCCCTTGGTTGGGAGAAATCTACATATGCTCCATTAAATCATTCTGGAGTCAATTGTTGGAAACCAACCATGGTGTTGTACGCAATGTCTAGGTCCACACAGTACAAAGGGGAGAAAGGTGGTAGTTCCCCACTTGACCCGTTAGACTCACTAGCTGGTGTGGGCCGGTGAGTTGCTAGCACATTAGAGATGATACGCTAATATCCTTCCTGTTCATTTCCCAATGCAAGCGCCTTAGAAGTGGGCTTCTCATTTAGATGCTTGGGTGACAACATCTTGACTAGTTTTGGGTGGATCTAAAATGATAAAATTTGCACACCCAAGGTTAAAGTCAATTAACCCCAATAATCCAAAAGAAAATGATTTCGTGTGCCACATACAAGTCTAACAAGGAATTGAGTAATGACTGTAAACTTTTGTGGGGTACATACATCTACTGGAATGATACAATTGCTTCAATCAAGTGATACCCATTGGGTGGGCACCAGCCGGCCAATACATGTGGCCAAATTGGGGTACCCTTAATTTATAAGAATAAGAGCCATTTGTAAAGGGGTATGGTCATCTGGCACAACTTCTTGTTACGTCTTGACCAGATTATAGGCTAATCGGAGGGTCTACCAGGAGCTCAAGCATCCAGTTTATATCTACCATCTGGTTTATCAAACAGTCATAGGTTAAAACTTTTCAAGAGTAAGCCAGAGGCGGTGACGGATGGTCAACCATTCAACAAAGCATTTGCTTAACTAACCTAATTGTACCGGAGGATCCAAGCGGAGGGATGAGCCACCAGTTGTGTTAGAGGCATCGATTATTTGGGTGGCAAAAATCTAAAGGTCACGACCTTTGGTCTAATCGAAAGACACAATCGAAGGTAGTTTTAATTGATCTATCCTCAAGTTCTGTAAAATTCCCTTTTTATAAAAGGACGCATGTGGGCTCTCATTTGAACCAACCCAAATCTCAATCGGAACCAAACCAAAGAGAGAGAAGGGCTCCGACGAGACTTTCCTTGCTCCTCTTCTATTCTCTGGTGATTCAAGGGTTTTCCTCCTTCTCTAATTGATGCTCTAGGTATCTTCTTCACTCTTTCTTTCCTTTCTTCATTGTTATCTCCTTTTTTCTAGGTTTTTCATGTTATGGCCATTCATGCCATGGTAGAGAGATTTGGGCCACATTTGATCCCTTTACTCAATAGAATCCACAAGTCCCTATCATGGTTGGGTCTTTCCCCATTGGATTTTTTAGGGCATGGTTTTCCCTCCAAACATGGAATGGGACTCTATGCATTCCTCACCCCTAGTAGACTAGAAAATCCCATGAGCTCTTCACTACATACAGCTCCAAGAGGATTCCTTTTTCATTGTCAATCCATTTAGTACATCCCATCTCTGTTGCCCATATTTGTATTGGCTTGGGTGAACATACCTGAGGAATGAACTCACTAGCCATTGGCGACATTGGGGTTTGGCCACATGGAATTGCCTTGGGTCTAGCAATTGGTTGTATTCCCATGTACTTACCTTGAGTAAAATGCCTCTTAGCTCTACATTTTGGTAGGGCATCGAGATTAACCAAAAAAAAAGTTACCATAACTTGTATTCCAACTACATTATACTCACCTCACCACTTTCACTGTATGATAAGATCTCATTGGCTTTCCTCACCATCTTGACCACTGAGGTAGTGGATAATGGTCTTACAAGACCACTTAATAAACGATGCATACCGTAGCTAAAGTCATAGTCCTTTATGAACGCCCCTGCCCATTGATCGGGGGGTTTGGCTTATTATTTTGATGATGTTTGGAGTAAGTAGCCAGCCCATGCCCTTGTTTAGCCATGATTTGAATTGCAATCCACCATCATTGGGTTTAAATAAATCCCTTTTTTTTTGTATGACTTGTCTAGAACCATCCCTAGTGTGACCACAGTCACCTCATTAACAAGACCAACATGGCCACTAATTCAGGCCTTAAGGTATACTCACATGGTGTGGGGTGCCCATATGGTATGATTGAAAAATTTCCCACTTCATTTGAGTCACATTTGTATGAACCCACTTGGCTTGGTCAGTAACACAAAGTGAGTCTTCAATGCCAACCTTAACACTTCTCAAGGTGGCCTACTAGGGGTCTATTCATCTTGGCCCCTGTTACGGTTGGAAATCTCCAAC
The DNA here is from genome assembly GCA_028583415.1 of Protea cynaroides. Classification (NCBI taxonomy): domain Eukaryota; kingdom Viridiplantae; phylum Streptophyta; class Magnoliopsida; order Proteales; family Proteaceae; genus Protea; species Protea cynaroides. Next base: position 6,094,066 of record CM053268.1, on the reverse strand, counting down.
CGGTCTGTAATCCGAGCAACCTGCAATCATAGAAATTAAACAAAGGAGTTGGACAACTAAGCCTCGAGTACACTCTGATGCCTAAGTCAGATTTCCAATGTAAACAGTCAAGAGATAGCAGGAAGCTATCTTCATTTAAAGAAAGGGGAACGTCGAAAGAGTTTCAGTGTATGAGAGATGGAGTAAGTTCCTCTTTTACCTTGGTGGGTCATCCTCTATTTATAGGAGTAGGCAAGAAGCATAGAGGTACCAGGACTTAGGAAAGTAGATCGCCAATGGGACTGCCAGGTGTCGCTCTGAGGGACACCCAGGTCATAGACTCCGAGTAGGAGTAGGAGACTGTAGCTAAGGAAGCTAAGTCGATGAATAATAAGAGTGACATGTGTCACCATACGAGTAGTCGTATGGCCGTAATGGCCGACATTGTATTGTACTAGGAGAAGGACTCCTACGATGTAACATAATCGCCTTAGGACTCTAAAGTTCAATCGAAAAACATAACCCTAGTAGTATTATGCCTCCGACTAGGCGCCGTGTCCTCATAGGACTATGCCTTCGCCCAGGAGACGTATTTGGATAGAACTATGACTTCGAGCAAACAAGGCCGAGTGCCACTTTATCACACTTGGTCGGTCTAGGTGATTTTGGGTGCCATTTGTAAGATTTCCATTTGGTGATGCTTTCCCCCATAACAGATGCCCCTTGCACTATCGGATGCAAAGGATTCGATAGTGCAAATACCCTCTGATGGCACGCATTTCTCAATCGTTACATTACCATCAGATCGGCCTCTAAGGAGATTATAACTTTCTATCAACTATCTCATAGTTATTGCAACTGCGAAGGCTATAGATTTGGAGGTGCATAGAGGGACAAGCGAAGTCGACATTTTTGTTATCACGAAGGTGGGGGTGTGGAATGGCAGCTTGACAGCTAACAGTTTAGCCGAGTCTGACAAATCGATATTGCATGTTTCTATGCCGAGTACGTTTGTAGCGGACTATAAAAAATTGCTAAGTGTTGAAGTGCCAAGCGTTGACTTAATTTGGTCGGGTCAGATCTACCTACCCTTTGCCCTGCTCAAGTCTACTTGTGGAATTGAGTAGGCGGGGATGGGTGAGGTCTGTGTGCTACTCAGGCCTGCTTGTGGACCTAAGTATGCAGATTCAAGTGTGGTCTACATGCTAATTGGGTCTGCTTGTAGACCAGAGTAGACAGATTTAGGTGTGGTCTGCATGCTACTCGGGTCTACTTGTGGACCAGAGTAGGCAGATTCAGGTATGGTCTGTGTGCTACTTAGGTTTGCTTGTGGACCGGAGGAGGCAGTTTTAGGTATGGGCATGCTACTTGAGTCTGCTTGAAGACCGAAGTTAGTAGATTTAGGTATGGTCTGCTACTCAGGTCTGCTTGTAGACCGGAGTAGGCAGATTCAGGTATGATCTACATGCTAGTCGAGTCTGCTTGTGGATCAAAGTAGGCAGATTCAGGTATGGTCTGTGTGCTACTCGGGTCTGCTTATAGACCTTAGTAGGCAGATTCAGGTATGATCTACATGCTACTAGGGTCTGCTTGTGGACTGGAGTAGGCAGATTCAGGTATAGTCTGTGTGCTACTTGGGTCTGCTTGTGGACCTCAGTAGGCAGATTTAGGTATGGTGGAGCCGAATGGAACGACATTAGAAAATTGTTAAACTTTGCACTGTAGACCCTTATTAGAATAAAAGACCTCTGGGTTTATGACTGTGAACATTAAGTGCCCCTAGAGGGCCTGGCAACCTGACCATGTCTTTATGCCGAACCTATGATTCTCTACTTTTGTACCGAATTGACAATGCTCGGCGTAACTACCTGAAACTTCATCTGTTGTGTTTCAAAGCCGGGGGTGTTACCTTACGATACCTGCTTCTTCTACCAAAGTGTAAACCCCCTTTGACATGGCACTGTCAGCCATTGGCATGGCACAATCGATCATTGACTTGGCACTCCTCTATTGGTTGGCCCTCATGGTCGGCCATTAACATGGCACTCCTTTGTTGGTCAGCCTTTAGCCATCGATCATTGACATGACATAGTTGGCCCTTCGTGGTCGGCCATTCACATGGCATAGTCGGCCCTTCATGGTCGGTATTTCATGGTCGGCCATTGACATGATATAGTCGGCCCTTTGTGGTCGACGATTGACATGGCACTCCTTTGTTGGTCGGCCTTTCACGATCAACCATAATTTGTAGTAGTTTTTTATTGTCTTCATTTGTTGTGTGTTGCTATGTGCATGCCACGGTACTCCTGAAGTGTAGTCAGTATTGCTTGGTGCAATGTCGAGTACGCTTGAAGTGTTGTCTTCGACCCGCACTGGTTGGCATTGAATGTGCATGTCGATTGGAGGACTTGAGTAAGCCGAATGAAACGACATAGATTGTTCAAGTTATAGGATAATCTGAATGGAATGGCATAGATGCTTAACTCGACTAAAGGAGTTGAGTAGACCGGATGGAATGGCGTGAGCTAAATCTGCTGGTGAATTTAAATAGGCCGTGTAGAATGACATATGCTATCCAAGCCTGGTAGTGGGTTTAGATAGGCCGAATGGAACGGCATAGATTGTTCAAGTTTAATGGAGGACTTGAGTTGGCTGGATGGAATGACATGAGCTATCTTAAACGTGAGCCATACAAGTCTGCTGATATTCTTGGATAAGCCAAATGGAACGGCCTGTGTATAGCTGCTGACATAGTGATTTACTATACTAAATAATTTGAATTAAAATTATACCTGAGTGGGTGCCCCTAGAGGGCCTAGCTTCTATCGCCTTTCATTAACCCAAGGCTTCTTTGCGTCACCGTTGTTTTGAGTTTTGATTTGACTGCTCCGATCTCTTCTTGTCGACCATGAGTCAGTCGAGATATGGTAAGGTGTAAACAAGCCGACCATGCTTAGCCGACCATGAGCAGGTTGGCCGTGAGTAGGTGGGCGGTGAGCAAGTCGATAGTGAGCTGGTCAGCATTGAGCAGGCAGCTGTGAGCAAGTTGACCTTGAGCAAGTTGACCGTGAGTAGTCACCCCTGAGCAAGTCAGTAGTGAGTAGTCGAGTGTGAGAAAGTCAACAGTAAGTTGATCGGCCATGAGCTGGTCGACCGTGAGCTGGTCGGCACTAAGCAGGTCAGCTGTGAGCAGGTCGATGGTGAGTTGGTCGGCCATGAGCTGGCGGAAAGATGGTAAGGCTGAAGGCTTGAGTAAGTCGGCTGTGATCAAGTCAGCCGACTACGAACAAGTTGAAAGATGGTAGGTTGGCATCAAGTAAGTCAGCCACGAACAAGCCTAAGGATGGCAAGTCGACCGTGAGCAAGTCAACCACGAACATGCCTAAAGATGGCAAGTCAGCCTTGAATATGTCGGCCACGAAGACACCTAAAGATGGCGGGTCGGCCGTTAGGAGGTAGTTGTGTGATCTGTTGACTTAGGGCTTCAAACTTCTCGCAAGTGGTGTACTGATGAGCAAGTGGTGCTAGTTATGCCGGTGGAGGTGGTGCTGGTGGCGCCACAAGAGCGGTATGTGCCGGCTCGGGTTTGGAGCCACTCTAGTGGTGCTGGCATCATTGTCTTCCTTTACTGAGGTTGTTGCGGCTTAAGCATAACTTTTTTTGTGAGTTATGGAATAGTCGATAAATTCTCTCATACATTGTTCGGCAAACTCAATCTAGGGGCCCCATGGGGGGCACCAAACTGTTATGATTGGAAATCACCCACTGGTCTGCAATCCGAGCAACCTACAATCACATAAATTAAACAAAGGAGTTGGGAAACTAAGCCCTGGGTACAATCCGATGCCTAAGTCAGATTCCCAATGTAAATAGTCAAGAGATAGCAGGAAGCTATCTCCCATTTAAAGAGAGGGGAACGTAGAAAGTGTTTGAGTGTATGAGAGATGGAGTAAGTTCCTCCTTTACCTTGGCGGGTCGTCCTCTATTTATAGGAGTAGGCAAGAAGCATGGAGGTACCAGGACTCAAGTAAGTAGATTGCCAATAGGACTGCCAGGTGTCGCTCTGAGGGACACCCAGGTCATAAACTCCAAGTAGGAGTAGGAGACTGTACCTAAGGAAGCTAAGTTGGTGAATAATAAGAGTGACACGTGTCACCATATGAGTAGTCATATGGCCGTAATGGATGGCATCGTATTGTACTAGGAGAAGGATTCCTATGACATAACTTAGTCGCCTTAGGACTCTAGACTCCTATCTAGAAACATAACCCAGTAGGATTATGCCTCCGACCAGGTGTTGTGTCCTGATAGGACTATGCCTCTGCTCAGGAGACGTATTTGGATAGAACTATGACTCCAAGCAGACAAGGCTGAGTGCCACTTTATCACCCCTGGTCGGCCTAGGTGATTTTGGGTGCCACGTGCATGATTTTCATTGGGTGATGCTTCTCCCCATAACAGCCCCATATAGAGGTAACTTCATTCCTCCATTGACCCCCAATTATAAAGACCAAACCAAAGTTATTACAGACACTTCTCCTTGGGCAGTGGGGTCCTATTCACTTGTATTAATGAGTATTGCATGGTTTATGCCCAGTAATACCTATATTGTCACATTTTACAGTAGCTGGTGATTGTCATCCCTAAGAGGATGCACTCAATCCAATCTTCAGCCAATCATTAGCCTTATGGTCATTTTGTATACATTATTGAGTCTTTTGTCATGACTGCTATTGGTTACTTTCATCTGTTAGCTATACTAACTCATGGTTTATTCCCCTTCTCAGGTAACATGACCCCAAGAAGAGCTACTGAGCCTTCAGTGTAGGGATATGATGAGCACTGGTTCACCTCTTATGCCGCTAGCCAAAGCTGGGGTAGATTTGGTGAGACTAAGGTGGAAACAAGATGATACGTAGACTTCTTCGAGCTCTCCCATTTTGAACTACAGGAGGCGTTCGATCACCTCAGTTGGACACTGGCTATGCGCATCAAGGATGATGCATACCCCAACTTGGTGCGCCACTTCCTTTGCAACCTGAACTACCAGATGGAGGAAGGCATAGAGGAGTTGATCTTGACTAGTCGAGTTAAGGGAGTGGACCTTACATTTATATTTGCCAACCTGGCAGTCATATTAGAGGTTTCAACTGGTGGGGAGCGTATCTACAAAGGTCCCAGGGAGTCTTTGGACATCAATGAGGTGGAGTACAAGAGGATGACATATGAGCTCACACATCCAAAGCTCATAGGGACACCTGAGGGAGAGAAGGAGTCAGGCTTCCAACCTACTCCCAGGTTACTCAGCAGACTGGTATAGCATAATGTTTTGCCCTGCTCTGGTTACATGGAAAAGTTAAAGCAATTCATTGTATTTGTGATGCGTCACTTCGACAAGAGGGAGCCCTTATGTCTTCCCTATCAGATACTACGCACCCTTATCCATACCTTTTACCATCTGACCAAGAAGGGTCTGTTTTCATATGGACGGCTCTTGACATGCATTTTTGTCTAGTCTGGAGTGAGTCTAGTGGATGAAGTTGTCGACAATGGTTAGGAGTCATCCAAATTCAACTAGGATGAGATAGTGCGGATGAGGCTCCATGATGTAGTCATGATACACCCATCCTTGAGGCGAGTGTCAGGCTACTTAGAGTAGCACAAGTTTTCGGACATGGAGCAACAGTAGCCAGAGCTAGTACTAAGGCCAGTGTTAGTACCAGCTATGGCATCAGGAGGGTAGTAGATGAGGTGTCCCAGCCATCCACTAGTGATGAGGTGGAGGGTGACTCTGCTGACAACGATGATAGTAGCGAGGAGCGTAGTGGTGACAGCGATGACAGCGAGAGTGGTGACCACATGGAGGTGGACACAACTTCCCCTACCAGAGTGATACCTTTAACTATCAGTACTAGAGAGGCACCTCCAGCTGCTCATACTTTGAGTCCACCTATAGCTTTCTAGACATCGAGGCCATCTGCTAACATGGGCCAGGTGTTCGGTGTACTCCAGCTCATGTAAATGGAACTAGAGAAGTTGACTGAGGGTCAGGCGAGACTAGAGGGCCAGATGGAGACTTTAGAGACCCACATGGGTTTCATTCATGATGCCATGGTCATTGTTGGCCACCTGCACCATTATATAAGATGTAGGCCTGCTTCTTCACCAGCTCCGATGAGTGCACCTCCATCATCTGCCTCGCAAGATATACCTTCAGCACTTGTACCTCCAAGGGATCCTCAGCCATTTGACTTGTCGAGTGGGCCCCAGCAGACAGAATCATGATTCTTACTCCTTATTTTGTTTATTTTCTATTTTTCACAGCATAGTACATAGGCTAACTATCCTAGGTTTGGATTGTAACCTATTTTATCTTATGCACATCTTGTCTTTTTTATTTATAGTTGTTCTTTCTTTTTTGTTATTTGAATCAGATACTCGTATCAAGGATAATTTCCTGGGTTATGGTCTGTATCCCAATTTTTGTACTTAAGTTCGGATACATATATATGCATATCTTTTTTCTTTGTTCTTAGTTCATATTATGAATTATGTTCATTCTTAGTTCTTGTAATGTAGTATGGCCTAACTTACTGTTTTCCCTACTTACTACTTGGTTCATAACAACTTTTAGTTATCCTAGGCATCCGTTCGACACATGGAAACACACCTACAGGGGAAGTTTGTAAGTAGAGTTAGAGTAATGGTACTCTGATACTAGTGCTGTTACAGCCCATTCTGGGGAATCGGACATGACATCCGAGTCATCTAAGAGACAACATGAATCTTCCAATGGCTGACAATCGAAATGATCTACCAAATAAATCCCACAGTCTATAAAAGAAATAACCATAAAAATCAATAATAATTCACAATAAGTGCAGTGGAATCATAATACTTACGACAAAATCATAATAGAGAATAGATGCTAACTAATGTTAGTATATTAGATAAACTAGTTTCACAAATAATGTTCATAATACATATATCTCATTTCCTACTATCTAAGAGTAAATCTGATAAGACCACTGTAGATAGACCAAACCATCATTTATCTACAGACATCAAAACATGGAGGTGAAGCATTGACTCAGGTCCCATAAATACAATCTTTACAGGTACAGTCCTTGACATGATCCCGAAGTAGCCATCTGCCAAGAGAAGTACCCTCAACCACAATAGGATATATATCAGCCATTACAGAAGAGGTACTTGTAACCAAAGCTAAAAAAGAAATCGATATCGAGGGGTGAGCTCCCATCCAAGCTCAACAAGAGGTCAAGTATCAATGCAATCCTAACACAACAATTCAATGATGCAGTTAAGTAAATAAACAAGAAACTGTGAGTGGCTATCAATACGTGTATGCAGCAATGGTCTACCTGTACCCTAGCGAGGATCTGTTCGAGGCCTCCCCCCTGGCTGGGCACTCTGTACCCCATTGCCTAGATTAATTCCCCTCACTAAAGCACAGGTCATGTGAGCAAGGTTGATTCATGATGCATGAGAAATATAATAACAAGGGAGCTACACCCCAGCAGAGATCCCTGACTCCACTCCAATGGACTAATCGTGCCCCCGCTAAGGTGTTAGTCAGGCCATATGACTAGTGTATTATGCTCTAATACACCACACGTCCATCATACTCCATCAAGCAATAATCACAACATCTCACTCATCAATAACCATATCAATCCAGTCAAACAGCAAGGCATGTGCATGCAGAAAGGAAAGTTGTGCTCCAGCAAAGATCCCTGGCTCTACTCTAATGGACTGATCATGCTCCCACTAGATTACAGGCAAGGCCACGCCTTAGCAGAGATCCCTGACTCCCCACTCCCATGGTTCATCGTGCCCCTACTATGGTAATAGCCATCCCAACATGATTTGTGATGTCACCCTTTACAAGAACCATCATACATGGGCTGTACCCCAACATAGATCCCCAGATCCCCACTCTAATGGATAACGATCTCTACTAAGGTGCTAGTAGTCCAACATGGTACGTGTACCAATGCTCTAACATGTCACATTCATCATTATACGTGGTCATGCATATGCAATGATAATAAAAGGCTATACCCCTAGCAGGGATCCTCTTCTCCACTACAATGGATCACCGTACCCCACTAGGGTGATAGCACCAAACAACATGGCCCATGTATTGTGCTCCAACACTCAACACGTCCATCATACCCATCTAAACATACATAGTTATTGTTATTATGTAAATGCATGCTCATACATACAGTTTATTGGATGACATGTTATAAAATATAAATATAGCATACAATAAATACATGATCAAACTCTACGGACCCAACCCCTTACCTATAGACACCAACGGTGCTGCAGAACCTAGAAGCCAATAGAAGGTTTCATCTACTACCTGCATTGTTTTACATAATTGATTAAGTAACTTGATTAGGTTGGTAAACATCTAATAAACTAACATGGAGATGTTTTATGTGTCGATTCACGGGTCCCAAGATAAGTTGGTAACTGAATAGTTGATCTTCTATAATCTAAACTAGGCATATAGGTCAAACTGGGTCATAACCAGAAGATACTTCTAGATGGTATACCCTCTGAAATTACCCTCCAGTTATATATTTTGTAAATTCTTAATTCAGCTCAACAAAAAGGATGAAATCAGATGATGTATCATCCGGCTCACGATCCAATTTAATAATCTATTACAAACAGAGAATTCTAGAAGATCATCTAGAGGCTTAGCCAAGTGGTGTATCATCCAGCAATACCTCCGCTTAACAATAATTTTATCAGGAGGCCAGGGTCAATTGAACCAAGGAATAACCAAAAGGACTCACCCAAAGGGTCATTCCCCCAGTTGTGTGATTCCGGTTTGGGTCCTCCTATTGCTACTGAGGTCACTTTCCAATAATTCATTTGCCTTATCGAAGGGTTGGTCTTAGTCACCCTGAGGCAAAGTCAAGATCAAGTCTCCAGTTAATGCCTTCGATTAATGAGCAAGCATGAACCATAGATGGTTTCCATCTTTGGGGGATGACCTCTTTATTGCTTGGGCTTTCAATGTAGTTGGTGGGAAACACTCTCCCACCATTAGCATACATAGTGGGAGTCATTTATACCCCAATGATATCTCCATTCATGGAGATCGGAGATGACTTAGCTTTTCAGGGTTAGGAATCGGTCTCCATTAATGAAGACCATTAATGGTGAAGCTCCACCATGGGGTCTTTCATAACCAACCACAAGAAGAGGGGAAAAGTATAAAGCTTACCTCCAAAGGTGAGAGAACCAAGTTGGGCTTCAAGCTTGTGCTCCAGGCTTCTTCCCTTCAATTACCCTCTCTTACTCTTAAGACAACAAGAGAGAAATAAGGAGCATTAGGCTCCTTAATTATAGAATCCTAAGGAGAGAGAGTATGTCACTCAGACTCAAACTAGATCTTGACAATCGGGTGATGCACCATCCGGCAGAGCATCCGATTGGGCTTAAAAATGGCCCCATGCTTGGTGTGATGTGCCCAAGCTAGTGGGGACACTTCTTAGGTCTTGAATCCTGTTCCCCATACTCATCATCATCATAGGTAATTTTAGGGTTTGACCCAATGTCATATTGACGGTCAAGACGTCACGGTGCCAAGTGTTAGCATAGTAAGACCCAACACAGAGGGATCCAAAATGGTGAGGATTCTGGTTGAGTGTCTTACACTTTTGTTATTTCTTTATTTAATTATGCGAATGTGGTTTAAATAAAATTTTTAATTACTTTGAAAATTTTCGATGAGTATCATTGTGGATGGTTTGATAGATGGCTTTACCATAACATGTGATCCTGGAAGGGGATCTCTATTACCTTAACTAAATAAGGAATCACATTACATTCCACAGTACCGATACGTCGAGAACGGGCAGTGACATAGTTGTTAAGGAATGCTTTGTTAAACATTCCCTAAGTTACAATGGGATTCAGAGATGCGAGAATCATTTGGTTAGATTCCAACCAAGTATACTATTCACCTTCCATTATATGGCTCGCACAGAGGATTCGCTGTTCATTTGTCATGACCATCATTATGAAACATTTCTTGATAGACTGCATCTAGACCCTAGGCTATAGTGTGTTATCTCCCATTCTAGTAAACTTCAATGGCTTCATCTTATGGAACCTTTCCAACAGTCTAATGCATTTTTCTTGGGTACCTTCATTCATAAATGGGCCAGTAGGTCTTTTAGTGTTAACATTCTAAACTGGCTATGGCAACCCCAAAGGATGAGGATTTGGCATAGTGGCATTTAACACAGGAGACACTCGCACAATATTGGCAACAATGGCAGCTGCAAGGGTCAGAGGAACTTGTGTCACAGTCCATTCTGGAGAATCGAGCATGATATCCAAGTCAACCCTTGAAGCACCCGAATACATCTAAGATTGCTAACAACAATGATTACAAATTAAATCCCACAGTCTATACATGCAATAACCATAATAACCAAAAAGCAATAGTAATATAAGTGGAAGCATTAAATATGGGCAGATGCAATTAATGATATCATATCCCATACTATGTATCATATTATCCATTGCAAATCATTTGTACCCTCAAAATATTACCATATCAATATACACAGCCAAAAACAAAAGAGTAAATTTGTTACATTGTTCTTGATAGATATCTTCGTCTATTAACCAAAAAGAATAATAATATCCATAATGTATTAGGGAAGGTGAAAAGTAAGGGGGGGGGGGAGGCTATGTCATGCGTAGACGTATTCGCTACGGTTGCAGCCCTTGCCGTGCTTTCCACCAACACCATCGGTACCAGCAACAACTCTAGAAAAAGGGGACTCCATAAACTCAGCTATAGAGAAGTCACCTATAGAAGAATCTGAAAAGAAGTATTGACACGAGGGTGAGCTTACATCCTAGCTCAGTGAGAAATGTAGTATTACATGCATGCAACATAGAACATCATATGATATAAAATGGGATTCATTTTATATTAGTTCCGAGGTTTATGTTTCTACATCCTGGACGAAGATAGAAGTTGAATAAATAACCCCGGGTTGTTAAACCACTTGTATAAGTAAACTCTCCCCTTGGGGACACTAATCCTTATAGGATTCATCACCACTCATTATAGACCCCATATATTCCAGCTATCGTACACCCATACATCATTGACTCCTCCTAGGGTCACCCAACCTTCAAAAGTGTGAAACTATGCTAGTATCTTGAAGCCTACGAAAAGGATGTAAGAAATAGGGAATGGCACTACCTATGTCTATTATGTACATTCATTTCATTCTAGCTACTAGCCAACAGAAGCCCTCGGATCACCAATCCCATGGATCATCGTGGCCCACTAGCATGTCGATAAAATTATCATGACCTACACCAGTAGCGATCCCTAGCTCACCACTCCCATGGATACTCGTGTCCCCACTAATGAGTTTACATTCAAACATGATCCGTGTACCCGTACGCCCATGCTTTACCCGAACCATTATACATGTTTGTAATCCAACATGATCCGTGCACCCACATTCCTATGCATTACACAAGCCATCATACATGGTTGCATATGCTTATAAAATAAAGGCCATGCCCTAACGATGAACCCCGTTCTACTCCCATCGATCACCATACTTCCGCTACAACCTAGCATCAACAATGTGGCGCATGTATTGTGCTCCCACCCATCACAAGTCCACCATACCCAAACAATCATACAAACATTCGTAGTTGTTTTAATGGAATGCATGCTCATATATCGAAATAATAAAAAGCATACAATTAAATAACAACCTGAGCACGCTTCTAGTAAAAGAGACATGTTATTAAGAATACCCTAAGTCTATGAACTACTCCCCTCACCTGATTGCACATGAAGTGCAGCAGTAATATGAAGCTTAGTAGAAAGCTTCCACAATCACCCATGTCAAATACCTATTTAAGCACATAAAGTTTTAGTAGTTCCTTGTGTAGCTTTTAATCGTCATGGACAAGCCTTACATGTCCAAACACGACGTCCCAAGATAAGTTGATAATCCAATGATTGGTCGCTCTAGTCATTCCTAGGCAAACTGGTTCAAATAAACTGAATCAAAGGATAGAACCAGTAGAGGGTTCCTCTGGTACAGTCAACCAATTAATACTTAGAGTACTTTCTAAGTAGATAGAACCGAAGGGATGAGCGGATGCTTGATCATCCGACAGGTCATCCAGTTCCCATACTATAATCCATACTGGGTTTCCAGTAGTTTTTTCAAAGGCTTTGCTAGTTAGTCATTTATCTAACATTGGCTCCACTTAGTTTAAGCCTAAACAGAGGATTTAAACCAGTTGGACCCACCAAGAAACTGATCAGATGACTGGGAGGCTAATAAGAGGATCGTGCCTTCAAGATGGGCCTCAGGAACGAGGCTCTAGTTAGTTCATTGGTCATAAGCCATGGCATTTGCATTGGTGGAGCCGTGGTCTAAGCTACTTGGAAGAATGGACATAATCGTGCCTTCGGTACAAGGCTCTGGTTGAGACCCAGAAACCAGATCACGAATCAAGCTTGGTCTCCAAGATTTAGAGACTTGTTCTCCACTTTAATTCTCCCATTTTAGTTAGTGGGAAACTCATTCCCACCCTTCTTAGGTACAATGGGGGCCATTAAGGCTCCATTTAACACCAACATGGTGTTTGTGAACAAAACCTAGCATTCTAGGTTAAATAGTGATCTCCATTAATGGAGACTATTAATGGTGATCGCCCACCATGGTCTCCCGCATTCATTACCTTAAGGAAACGAAGAAAGAAGGAAACCAACCTCTAACAAACCCTTGAAGGATAGGTTTTCTAGGTCATTAAAGGAGTCTCGATTAATGAAGCTTAACCACCAGGCATTCTAGTATTTAAACATCAAGAAAGAAGGGGAAATGGAGGAAGTTTCATGGGCTTACCTCCAAAGGAAGGGCTAGGACTTAGAGCACCTTAGCTTCAAGCTTCTTCCTCTTCTCTTCTTTTCTTCTGCTCTCTCACTCTCCCATGGTTTCAAGAAAGAAGAAAAGGAGGCTATGCCCTCCATTTATATAAAATGAAGGAGAGAGATGATCAATACTCACGATTAACTAATTGGAGACAACCAAGTGTTCGATCATTCTGTAAGACCCGTGTCAATCTAACCCGGTCTTACCACCTTGAACCAGGTTTACCCATCATGGTTGAGTCAAATGGACCAAGGGCGTGAAGGAGATCGAGATCCCAGGTATCAAATCGACCCAAAAACACTTAAAATAAGGGAAGGGTCGCATACCCAACTAAGCAGGGTCGGACCTCCCAAAACAGAAACTCAGACCCTCAGTTTTGAAGGGAGGGTCAGACAGCTTAAGACCCTAGTCGACGGGATCATCGACCCTCCCATCGACCCTCAGATTCTGTCGAATATAGAAATTAAGAAATTTCTATATTTTTCGATTGGGATTCTTTCCTAATCTCAGAGGGACTTATTTAGGATGTTCCTACTCTATTTAAAGGACGTTCCTAAGCCACTTTCACTCCTTTCACAACCCTAATTGAATTGAGAGAAAGAGAGGAGAAGGAAAAGAGGAAGAAGAAAGGCAAGGAAGAGAACTTAGCAAAAAGGAGAAGAATTTCAGAGAAAAAGTAATCTTCTCAGGTATGGAAACTAATTCCATGAGTTTCTACAGACCTTAGGTTAGTTAATGTTGAGAGTGTGATTTCAGAGAAACCCAAACCATCAATCTATGGTTAGGTTTTCATGGGAAACCATAGGAAAGTGCATGAAAGCTACCTAGGTGGGTTATACATGGTTTCAGACCATGGGATGAATGTAGAATGGAATGTAGGAGCAAGCCATAGGATTCTAAACACGAAGAATGGATTAAAAGAGGGAATTGGACCAAAGTGCATAGAGGGTCGCACCGAGGGTCGATGACCATCCGACCCAAGGTGTTCCTGACCATCGACCCTCAGTGTTCGGGAAGTTCAGAGTTAAGGGAGGGTCGCACCCAGGGTCGATCCTGACCCCGACCCTACCTCCGACCCTCAGTTAATAGCATAATTTTTAAATTCCAAATAAATTCTAATTAAATTCTATCGACTTTGTTAGGGCTTCTAGCAATACAATAACACTGTAAAGGTGATTATAAAGCTTGGAAAAGTATCTATTAGCAAGCTAAGGTGAGGAACCAGAACCCCAAACTAAATTGGTTAATAACAAACTGTTTTCTATTTCTTGAGTCCTATGCCATGCTTGATTCTATGCGAATAAGTTTGTAATGTGCATACAACATGCCATCCAATATTTCTATTACTTGTTCATGCATATTTACTTTATTGTTATAACCTGATGATGATGATGATGATGATAGGAATAGGTGTGATGAGAACATCAATAAACGTTAACCCTTGGCGGGTCTCAGCACTTTAGCTCTATCTCTAACTCAAGTCTTGTGCGTTAGCATCGTCGTATCGCCATTACTTTAGCATAACTATTATGTTGTAGAGTATTAGGGGAGGTGGTCTCGGTCCTTGTAGTCTCTGACTATACCGGGGGGCCTTAGCTCTATCTCTATGGACATTCTGAGGGATGCTGGGGTGAGGCCTTGGATACACTTTTTGGCATTAGGATTGGTTAGTTGCGAGCCCAGTTTGCAGCCCTCGCTAACAGGGGCTTATGTGTTGGTATGGCACTATATAGCAATAAACGTAACCTTTGTTATATAATGTTCATGATTGGGTGCATGTGAGTTGACGATAAACGTGATCTTCGGGTAACGTCACACACTCGTGTATAGAAGCGGAGTCAATAAACATGACCTTTGGCTACCTAAACCTTTCTATTGCATACTGCAAACTTATATACCAGACCAAAGATATAAATTGAGTTTTTGCATGCATATGTATTGTTGCATTGTTTTGGCTACTTACTGAGCCGTAATGTGTGCTCACCCCTCGACGTCGAATATTTTTAATTGATGATGCAGGTTATACCGTTGAAGACTATGTGAATGCGTCTGCGTACGGAAACATGGCAGCGATGGAAGCTGAAGCTGAAGTGGATACACACGACTCCTCTTGCGAGTGCAACTCGTGTGTATTTGATTAGATATTTTATAGGTTTCTTTATTGGATTTATTAAGACATGTAATTGATAATTAATTATGTCTTAGTTGAAAACAGAATAATTTGCTATTAAATTATTAATATCATTTTAGTTTCTCAGTTCATGTTATTATAAGACTTCCGCTATTGTGTATTTACTCTGATTATGATTGTGGATGTGCGTGAGTTTGGATAATGCGGGGATAGCCTATTTGAGATCCTGGTTGAACCGTTGGTTTATTAGCGGTTCATCACATCATTCTGAATAGTGCAGAATTGGGGTGTGACAACTTGGTATCAGAGCATCTCAGGCCTTACCCGCCGAACTAACACACATTCAAGACCATTGTGAACTGAAATAGGATAAAAGTAAAAGCTTTAATATAAACACACGGTAAGCACAAGTGATGATTGAGACCAAATTTAAAAAGAGAATAATGCATCTATTAAAGGGAAAACAAGTTACATACAATGAGTGAGAAAAACAAAACCTATATACATAACTAAAGCAGAGTACAGTCCACAACCCGGACAGTTACTCTATAGTACAAGAAAAATAAATACAATCATGAAGCTGGAGGTGAAGGAGGAGGCAGTGCCTCACGATCTCGGTCATAGTCCTCAGCATAGACACTAGTCAACCAGGCCACCTGGGTCTGGGTCGTCTGGAGACTAGCTTCCAGATCGGCTACTCTCCTATCAGTCGCCCGCTGGACCGATAACAGCTCATCCACCCTCATACGCTGGGTGTCTAGCAACTCCTCCATCCTTAGATCAGATCTGCGCTGAGCCTCCCTGATCTCCTGCAGCATCTCCATCATGTCAGAAGGTGGAAGTGAAGGACCAGCCGCATGCGAAGGACCAGCCTCAGGTATAGGGTCCGCCGCAGAAGAAGTGCCAACACCAGCCACATGTGTAGGTGAAGGCGGTGGTATCGAGTCGACATCCATATACATACGATCATCATCGTCGACAGGATCCACGCGAGCTTTAGCAGCAGCAGCAGCCTCAGCATCAGCCATCTCGATACGAGTGTGAGGGCGCACCATCACATTCCTCTCTTCATCACTAACCTAGGCTCCCGCATACCCATCTTGCAGATTACCTCCCAATCTAGAGGCGATGAGAAGGTCTTCTCCTGGATCTTCTCATCTAACAGGTCAACCCCCAGACAGGTCAGAAGGACTGTAATCATGCGTCCATAGGGTAGATTACCCCTATGCCCGGCCAATGTGGCACTAATCATAGTCCGCATGATGATGTATGGAAGGCAGACGGGCTGGCGAGTGCAGATGCTATAAATCAGGAACTGGGTCAGCTGAGAAACCCTCTCATAGTGCCCACTCTGTGGGATCAGATTATGTTGGATAATCTTGCAGAAGACCCATGGAGCTGGACGCAAGTAATAAGCTCTCATCTGCCAACGATCAGGATGGAGCAACTGATTATCGATCTCTGCCCTCATCTCCATCTCAACAAACTGTGGCTCTCCAGGCGCACAGTATACCATGGGGCCATCATAAGGAATGCCCAACAAGTCGGCCAGCTGCCGATAGTCGAAGGAGATATCTACCCCCTTGACGTAGCTGGTGATGTGCAACTCCTGACCATGCTCAACATCATTGTAATTCCCCACCACCTGGAGATTACAATAGAACTGACGCACCAAATCCGGGCAGGTGCACGCGTCGTATGTAATGACAGGAAGCCACCCCATGTCACCAAAGGCTCCCTCTACGTTGAACACGGCTAACTCAGCCAAGTTCACCATACGACCACCCTCGACATTTTTATGGACATAGTCAGCATACCATGCCTCGACTTCATCGAAACGGAAGCGAAGGGGATCACGAACTCGGGGTACCTTAGTACGAGCCATGGTATCTGCAAAATAAGAAAGAGAAGGAAAACAAGGAGTTAATAAGATAAAAAAAATCCAAAACTTGATTTAATAACGACGTAAGTTGACCATAAGCCCATTCCTCACCATACAAGTGGGCATAAGGACTTATATATGTTTAAACATATCCTACAACCCACATGCAGTAGGAAATTTTAACTGACGATGTCCAATTTGAAGAAAATCAATAAAAATAAAAAATGTCAACAAATTAGGGCAAAAAGAGAAAATTCGATAACCAATCGAGAAACTTGAAAATTTTTGAGGGCTTTCGTTCCTCGAGACACCAATAACAAAAGCCCCCAATAAAAATCGAATTTTTACGGTTGGAAAAAGTTTAATTTGAAAAATACAAGTTAAATCGACAAAAACCTAGAAAAGAAAACCTAAAAACAGGTAAAAATGGGAAGACATACCTGTAGTGATGACGTGGACGTCGAAACCCGGAGTCAAACTGATCCAAAACAGTAGAGTAGCACTGTAGCAACTCAAAGAAGAGAGACGAGTCGAAACGGAGGAGGAATAGTGAGAAATGACCTAGAATCGGATCTTAAAAATCTGATTTTTGGTCCGAGGGTCGGACAATTCGACTAGCACAATCGACCCTCGAATCGACCCTCCCATCGACCCTCGGCTCTCGGGAATCTGACAGAGAACTAAGGGTCGGAACTGAGGGTCGGATACCCATCGACCCTCAGCTCTCGGGAAGAACAGGTTATTCCCAGGGTCGGATACTAAGGGTCGGACATACCATCGACCGTCACCATCGACCCTGCATAGAAAAGACAGTATTTTTTTATTAAATGAGCTAGAATTGGAATTGATTATTGGTTAGCGTGCCTACATGAAATATAAATGACTTCTCACCTATTTTGATGATTTTCAGGCACCACCAATCATAGAAAAGAATTATGTCTGGACGTAGGGTGACCGGACAGACCCGAAATGCAATCCCACCACCACCACCCGTGGAGGAGACTAGTCAAGAGAACAATTATGCACCGGGTAATCCAGAATCGGCAAACCCTACAAATTTGCCACCTCCACCACCAGAGCTAATAACCGTGGTGATGAATCTGGCACAGCAGCTGCAGTAGATGCAACACGCATAGGCTCAGATGCAGGTTGCCATGGGAATTATGTTTCAAGCCACTCAGGCTGCACCCATGCACACAGGACAAGCCAATGCAGCACCGATGGGTAACCACCCAGCTCATCAGACACCTCAGCAATCGGCTGCATAGATTCCAATGCAGGTTCCAGAAGCAGCTCAGGGTGATTACCAGTATCCACACCACATGTTTGGGGCAAACCCCCAAAATCAACTGGACCACTCCCGACTAGTGGAGAGATTTTTGAAGATGAAACCTAAGGAATTCAACGGCAAACCGTCTGATCCATTGTGGCCAGCACACTGGATAGAAGAGATGCAGAGAAATTTCCTCATGATGACTATCACAGAGAAAGAGAAAGTACTATGCGCCACCTTCATGCTCAAGGGCGACGCACCTCATTGGTGGAAATCAACGAAGGCATATCTACTGACCAAGCACGCCCTACTGACCTGGGCTATATATAAAGAAGCCTTCTTTGAGAAATATTTTCCATGGAGCTTCAGAGATTCGATGGAGAAGGAGTTCCTGAGACTTTATCAGGGACAAATGTCAGTGGATGCGTACCAACAGCGTTATGAAGAGCTGTTTTTCTTCGCACCACTGAGTATGCAAGAAGAAGAAACAAAAACCCGTAGGTTTGTCACGGGACTAAGAGGAAACATCAGAGAACATGTTCTGGGCTTAGAAAAGAGAATTTATAATGAAGCTGTCCAGATCGCTCGAGTTATAGAATCGAGCCAGAAGGAGAGTTACTTTACTCAAAACAGAGGCATCAGAAGGCCAGCCGGAAATTCTTACAACGGAGGCAATAATAAGACATATAAGCCTTTCCGTCCTCAGAATTTTAATGCTGCAACCAAGACTACTCCAACAGCTCAACCTCAGCCAAAGCCAAATTCTGAAGCCCCGAAGTGTTTTAACTGCAACCAGCCAGGACATATGGCAAGGGTGCCCTAAGCCCAAGAAACAATTCCATCAGGGACGTGTATATGCTGTTACGTCCGAGGATGCGGCCGCATCACACAATGTGGTCACAGGTATGACTGAAACTTTTAAAGTTGTAATTACATTGAATGAGCATGTAGACTAAGTAAAGATAAATCACAGGTATTGTACCTATAAATGGCATACCCGCCAGAGTACTCTTTGATTCTGGAGCTACTCATTCATTTATATCTGTGTCATTTGGAAAGAAGACAAAATTACCCATCAAAGCATTAGACTACAAATTACTTGTACAATCACCGATGGGGTTAGAAGTGGAACTAGAGAAAGGTTATGGACCATGTCTAGTTCTCATTGGAGAGAAAACTTTAGATGCAACCTTGATACAACTTGAGATGACAGACTTTGATGTCATCTTGGGAATGGACTGGTTAGCTCGGCATTCTACAAATCTATTATGCGCCGAAAAGAAGCTAACGTTCAAAGACAAAGAAGGAGCAGAATTAAGTTTCTCGAGAACCAAACTTCCCCGGAGACGCAAGCTCACACTTTCAGCACTAAAGGCTAAGAAGTGCCTTGAGAAAGGGGCAATCGGGTATCTAGTATCCGTGGTCGACCTAACCAAGGAAGCGCCACGAATGGAAGATATTGATGTCGTGCGGGACTATCCTGACGTATTTTCGGAGGAACTACCCGGATTACCACCCGACCGAGCCACGAAGTTTGTGATAGACCTTATACCTGAAGCCGCACCCGTATCAAAAGCACCTTATAGGATGGCTCCTACGGAATTGAAGGAACTGAAGGTGCAACTACAAGAACTACTGGACAAGGGTTATATTCGACCCAGTATATCTCCATGGGGTGCACCGGTGTTGTTCCTAAAGAAGAAGGATGGTAGCGTTCGATTATGTATCGACTATCGGGAGTTGAATAAACTGACAATCAATAATCGATATCCACTACCTCAGATCGATGACTTGTTCGACCAGTTACAAGGAGCAAGAGTATTTTCTAAGATTGATCTTCGATCAGGTTATCATCAGTTGAAGATTAAAGAAGGTGATATTCCAAAGACAGCATTCAGGACCAGATACGGACATTATGAATTTTTGGTTATGTCTTTCGGATTAACTAATGCACCGGCAACGTTCATGGAACTTATGAACCGAGTTTTCCACAATATGTTGGATACGTCGGTTATAGTATTTATTGATGACATATTGGTATATTCCAAGGACAAGGAAATCCATATCAAGAACCTAAACACTGCCCTACAACGTTTAAGGAAAGAGAAGCTATATGCTAAATTTTCAAAGTGTGAGTTTTGGCTAAGTGAAGTCGCCTTTCTAGGCCATGTAGTATCAGCTGAAGGAATCAAAGTGGATCCCAGCAAGATCGAGGCTATTGTGAAGTGGGAAGCACCAAAGAGCGTTTCGGAAATCATAAGTTTTCTGGGTCTAGCTGGTTATTATCAGAGATTCGTAGAAGACTATTCTCGGATTGTCGTACCTCTCACCAGTTTGACTAAGAAAGGTGAAAAGTTTGTATGGACCGATAAATGTGAAAAGAGTTTCCAAACACTGAAGACCTGATATCCGCCCCGATTTTGACTATTCCTATTCCAGGACAGACGTTTACCTTATACACGGATGCATCGGGATTGGGATTAGGATGTGTGCTTATGCAAGGAGAGCAAGTAATTGCTTATGCTTCAAGACAGTTAAAGTTACATGAGAAAAATTACCCCACTCATGATTTGGAGTTAGCGGCAGTAGTACATGCTGTCAAGATATGGAGACATTACTTATACGAAGAGAAATTTCAGATTAAGTCGGACCATAAAAGTCTTACTTATTTATTTAATCAGAAGGAGTTGAATATGAGACAACGAAGATGGCTGGAACTATTGAAAGACTATGATTGTGATATCCAGTATCATCCGGGAAAAGCGAACGTAGTAGCGGATGCATTAAGCAGAAAAACAATGATAAAATCTCAAGGAGAAGTTAGTACGACCGCAGCAATGTGTACCACCGGAATGGTATTCAATCACGGCAACGAGCAGTATGTGATAGATACAACGGATGAATCAGCCAACCAAGGATTTATTCATCGGTTTTTGAATATGTTCGCGACATTGAAGATTATACCGGATATAGTGGACGAAGTGAAGACAACTATCAACGCAGATCCTTATCTGAGAACAGTACAAGAAGATATTGAGAAAGGTAGGACTTACCCTGAGTTCACCTTGGATGACGAGAAAGTACTGAAATACAAAGGAAGAATATGTGTACCTGAAACAGAAAGTATGGACATTAGACACCGACTGATGAAATAAGCCCATACCACCATCTATTCGATACATCCTGGAAGTACAAAAATGTATCATGATCTAAAGAAACTATATTGGTGGAGGGGAATGAAAGCAGATGTAGCCAAGTTCGTGTCTCAATGCCTAAATTGTCAAAAAGTAAAGGCTGAACGACAAAGACCCGGAGGACTGTTGCAGCCATTACCGGAACCAGCATGAAAATGGGACTGTATCACTATGGAATTCGTCACGGGACTACCATTGACTCCTCGAGTAGTTGACGCAGTTTGGGTGATTGTGGATCGTCTGACTAAAACAGCTCGCTTTATACCTATACGACCTCAGTGTACACTGGAAAGATTAACGAAGCTGTATGTGGATAACATTGTTCGATTACATGGTGTTCCAGAAAGCATTGTGTCCGATAGAGATCTACGATTTACTTCCAAGTTTTGGGAAGGATTGCAAAAGGCTATGGGTAAAATGCTAAAGTTTAGTACTGCATTCCACCCACAGACAGATGGACAGTCGGAGCGTATAATCTAGATTCTAGAAGATATGCTACGAGCATGTGTGATTGATTTCAAGGGATCATGGGATGAAAGGTTACCACTGATCGAGTTCGCTTATAACAACAACTATCAGGCTACCATACAGATGTCACCTTATGAAGCACTGTATGGCAGGAAGTGTCGAACTCCCTTGTTTTGGAATGAAGTTGGGGAACGTAGTATTGTTGGACCAAAATTTGTTGAAGAGACTTGTCGAGTGGTCGATATTATCAAGGAAAGAGTAAGAACAGCTCAGAATCGTCAGAATCAGTATGCCGATACTCGACGAGAGATCTAGAGTTCGTCGTAGGTGATAAAGTATTTTTGAAGGTATCGCCTATGCGAGGATTGAAGAGGTTCAGACAGAAAGGGAAACTAAGTCCAAGATATGTCGGGCCGTATGAAATTCTAGCTAAGCGTGGAAAGGTAGCTTATCAGTTAGCACTACCACCATCTATGTCAAGTGTGCACGACGTATTTCATATTTCCCTATTGAAGAAGTATGTCAAAGACCCAACGCATGTTTTGACAGTAGATTTGCCGGAATTGGCTGATGATTTGACATTTAAAGTAACACCAACAGAAATCACTAGTCGAAAAGTTCAACGTCTACGCAACAGAGATATCTACTATGTTAAGGTCACATGGAAAAGTAGAT
Source organism: Protea cynaroides (assembly GCA_028583415.1). Classification (NCBI taxonomy): domain Eukaryota; kingdom Viridiplantae; phylum Streptophyta; class Magnoliopsida; order Proteales; family Proteaceae; genus Protea; species Protea cynaroides. Next base: position 6,071,496 of record CM053268.1, on the reverse strand, counting down.
CCATGGAAGAGGTTACATGGGAAGAAGAGAATGTTATGCGAAAGCAATACCCTCACTTATTTGATTTAGAAGGTACGTACAATTTCGAGGACGAAATTTTTATAAGTTGGGGGGAGTTGTAAGACCCGTGTCAATCTAACCCTGTCTTACCACCTTGAACCAGGTTTACCCACCATGGTCGAGTCAAATGGACCAAGGGCGTGAAGGAGATCGAGATCCCAGGTATCAAATCGACCCAAAAACACTTAAAATAAGGGAAGGGTCGCATACCCAGCTAAGCAGGGTCGGACCTCCCAAAATAGAAAGTCAGACCCTCAGTTTTGAAGGGAGGGTCGGACAGCTTAAGACCCTAGGGTCGACGGGATCATCGACCCTCCCATCGACCCTCGGATTCTGCCGTATGTAGAAATTAGGAAATTTCTATATTTTTCGATTGGGATTCTTTCCTAATCTCAGAGGGACTTATTTAGGATGTTCCTACTCTATTTAAAGGACATTCTTAAGCCACTTTCACTCCTCTCACAACCCTAATTGAATTTAGAGAAAGAGAGGAGAAGGAAAAGAGGAAGAAGAAAGGCAAGGAAGAGAACTTAGCAAAAAGGAGAAGAATTTCAGAGAAAAAGTAATCTTCTCAGGTATGGATACTAATTCCATGAGTTTCTACAGACCTTAGGTTAGTTAATGTTGAGAGTGTGATTTCAGAGAAACCCAAACCATCAATCTATGGTTAGGTTTTCATGGGAAACCATAGAAAAGTGCATGAAAGCTATCTAGGTGGGTTATACATGGTTTCAGACCATTGGATGAATGTAGAATGGAACGTAGGAGCATGCCATAGGATTCTAAACACGAAGAATGGATTAAAAGAGGGAATTGGACCAAAGTGCACAAAGGGTCGCACCGAGGGTCGATGACCATCCGACCCTAGGTGTTCCTGACCATCGACCCTCAGTGTTCGGGAAGTTCAGAGTTAAGGGAGGGTCGCACCCAGGGTCGATCCTGACTCCGACCCTACCTCCGACCCTCAGTTAACAGCATAGTTTTTAAATTCCAAATAAATTCTAATTAAATTCTATCGACTTTGTTAGGGCTTCTAGCAATATAATAACACTGTAAAGGTGATTCTAAAGCTTGGAAAAGTATCTATTAGCATGCTAAGGTGAGGAACCAGAACCCCAAACTAAATTGGTTAATAACAAACTATTTTTTATTTCTTGAGTCCTATGCCATGCTTGATTCTATGCGAATATGTTTGTAATGTGCATACAACATGCCATCCAATATTTCTATTACTTGTTCATGCATATTTACTTTATTGTTATAACCTGATGATGATGATGATGATGATGATGATGATAGGAATAGGCATGTGCTTGTATGTGTGTGGTTGATGTACTTGATGCAAGCGGGTATCAGGGGAGGTGTGATGAGAACGTCAATAAACGTTAACCCTTGGTGGGTCTCAGCACTTTAGCTCTATCTCTAACTCAAGTCTTGTGCATTAGCATCGTCGTATCTCCATTACTGTAGCAGAACTATTATGTTGTAGAGTATTAGGGGAGGTGGTCTCGGTCCTTGTAGTCTCTGACTCTACCGGGGGGCCTTAGCTCTATCTCTATGGACAACTTGAGGGATGCTGGGGTGAGGCCTTGGATAGACTTTTTGGCATTAGGATTGGTTAGTTGCGAGCCCAGTTTGCAGCCCTCGCTAACAGGGGCTTACCTGTTGGTATGGCACTATATAGCAATAAACGTAACCTTTGTTATATAATGTTCATGATTGGGTGCATGTGAGTTGACGATAAACGTGATCTTCGGGTAACGTCACACACTCGTGTATAGAAGCGGAGTCAATAAACATGACCTTTGGCTACCTAAACCTTTCTATTGCATACTGCAAACTTATATACCAGACCAAAGATATAAATTGACTTTTTGCATGCATATGTATTGTTGCATTGTTTTGGCTACTCACTGAGCCATGATGTGTGCTCACCCCTCGACGTCGAATATTTTTAGTTGATGATGCAAGTTATACCGTTGAAGACTATGTGATGCGTCTGCGTACGGGAACGTGGCAACAATGGAAGCTGAAGCTGAAGTGGATACACACGACTCCTCTTGCGAGTGCAACTCGTGTGTATATATTTTATAGGTTTCTTTATTGGATTTATAAAGACATGTAATTGATAATTAATTATGTCTTAGTTGAAAACAGAATAATTTGCTATTAAATTATTAATATCATTTTAGTTTCTCAGTTCATGTTATTATAAGACTTTTGCTATTGTGTATTTACTCTGATTATGATTGTGGATGTGCGTGAGTTTGGATAACGCGGGGATAGCCTATTTGAGATCCTGGTTGAACCGTTGGTTTATTAGCGGTTCATCACATCATTCTGAATAGTGCAGAATTGGGGTGTGACACATTCATTTGGTCATCTTGTTGGGCCAAGACATAGCTTATTGGCCATCCTTTTAGCTTAGATACTTTGGGATGCATATCCCCTTCACCCAAGGTCTACTAGGATACCTTATACTACCAAATATACATGGAGAAGACTCACCTATGGTTTGGATACTATCATCGGGTCCGCATCAGGTGCTCCATCAATCGATGTGTTGAGACCTGGCACAGGAAGACTCTGAGTTAGTGAAGGGATTTTGGGGGCAGGTTTCACATCCCCCTAAATTATTAGAATTTTTGCCCCCAAAATTAAGGCGCATATGAGTCTTTAGATAAATGCAGATATTTCTCCCGCATTACATTTTCACTTTCACAAGTGGCTTCTTTAATCGTATAACTACACCAACGAACCTTTACACAGGGGATAGAACGATTCTGCAATTGCTACCCCTTCCTATCCAATATCGCCATAGGCTCCACTGCGTAAGATAGATCTCTATCAATTTTTGAAACTTTCATACTCAAGATATGTGATGGATCATGAATGTACTTCTTTAAAAGTGCGATGTGTTGGACGTCATGAACTTTTGATAGTGTGGGAGGCATGGCTACTGGTATACCACTTTACCACTTCTTCTCAAAATCATATATGGATCGGTATATCTGGGACTCAGCTTTCCTTTCTTGCCATAGCGTAGAATATTACGGTGGGGTGACACTTTGAGGAAAACTTTGTCTCTAATTTTAAATTCTAAATCCTTACGCTGTTCATCAATGTAACTCTTCTGTCTGCTTTGAGCTGCCATGATTCTCTTCTTTATAAGATCTACTTTATCACAAGTGTCTTGTATAATATCAAGCCCTAAAATTCTTCGCTCACCTACCCCATTCTAATACAACAAAATTTTGCATTGCCTACCACACAATACCTCATATGGAGCCGCACCAAGGGTGGCTTACTAGCTATTATTATAGGCAAACTTTATCAAAGACAGGTACTTGTCCTAACTACTTTTAAAATCCAAAGCGTAAGCTCAGAGCATATCTTCCAATATTTGTACTATGTGCTCAGATTGTCTATCAGTCTCTGGATGAAACATGGTACTGAACTTTAATTGCATACCCATAGCCTTTTGCAAATTGTCCCATAACTTGGATGTAAATCTCGGATCTCTGTCCGATACTATTCTTGTTGATACCGCATGCAATCTCATTATATTATCTATATATAGCTTGGCCAGCCTATCCATAATGTATTATGCCCTAACAGTTACAAAATGGGCCACCGTTGTGAGACGATCCACGATTACCTAAATTGCATCCATATTGTTTGGTGTCAAAGGTAATCCGGTTACAAAATCCATAGTGATATGATCCCACTTCCATTCTAGGATTGGTAATGGAAGAAGTAACCTAGCCGGTCTTTGTTTATCTACCTTCACTTGCTGACAAGTAAGGCACTTGTATACAAAAGCTACCACATTAGCTTTCATATACGTCCACCAATAGGACTTCTTCAAATCTTGATACATCTTGGTATTACTAGGGTACACTAAAAAAAGAAAGGAATGAGCTTCAACCATGATGATCTCTTTTAGTGATTGGGTAGATTCTGGCACACATGTCCTTCCTTTGTATCTTATCAATCCCATGCTATCCATAGAAAAGTTTAGGTCTTGCTTTCCTTTCTCAAGATCATGCTTGAGAGTTTTCAAATGAACATTACAGTCACTAGCATCTTTAATGTCATCAAGTAGGGTAGGCTAAATAGTTAAGGTACCGAGCAGCATAGCAATTACCTCAATCTATTCTGACACAATAATATTAGTAGTAGAGGCTTCAAACCCCAAATGAGGTTCAAGAACTAATGTATGGGCCATACAACGCCCATCCTCATGTTTTGCTGACTCAAGGGTTTTCCCATCAAATATGACTAATGCCTTCTAGCTGAGAGCATGAGCCACCACATTGGCCTTACCAGGGTGATTGTAAGTACCCCATTTTTGCCACCCTCTGCATAAGTAAACCAATATGGTAGTTTCTGGCCTTTAACCCAAAGATTTGTGATTCTCTACTGAACCCCATAGCAGGGTCATGAGCTATTATCAACTTGGATGAATATGTTGTGAAATTATCTTCGAAATAAGACCAGAATCATCAAATTCTGACTTCAAACAAGGAAGATATCGCAGTTTGAAAGTACAAGGGTATTTACGTAATTATCGTATGATGCATGCATTATTATTCAAACTTCAAGACATCATATCTTGGTCATCTGATATCGAAATCAGATGATTCAAAGGCCAATATTCCTTATTTTCAGTCGTCTTCAAAGTGGACATGAAAAATCTCGGGTAGAAATCACCAGTAGGCCCCATGCAAGCTTTCATGCAAAATTATCGTTAGAACTTCAAAGCTTCATATCTTTGTCGTTCTACATTGGATTCAGATGATTCCAAGGCCATTATTCTTCATTTGTAATGTTCTACAAAGTGGACAAAAAAAAATCTCGAGTAAAAGTCTCTGAAGGGTCCCATACAAAATTACACATGGAAATGGTCATTTAATCTTCAGAAATTCATATTTTGGTCACCCCATATCCAAATCAAGTAATTTCAGCTTCTTTATGTTCCATTTTTAGTATTCTATAAAGTGGACATAAAAAAATCTCGGGTAAAATTTTCTGAAGGATCCCATGCAGAATGGTCAGCCAAATTATCAATAATTGGCCTGCTTAAACTTTAAAAATTCATAAGTTGACCATTTCATTTCCAAATGAGATGATTCAAGTTCCAATATTACACATTTTTAATGTTCTACAAAGTAAACGTAGAAAATTTGGAATAGATACTATCAAAAAAATCCATATGGAAGGGTAACAGAAATGGATTATGAAATGTCAACCTTAGTCCGGACCAGCTTAATCAGCTTAGTCAAACTTAGCCCGACCCAGCTCAGACCAATCCAAACCAAGTTATGTCAGTCCATATGCATGCATTTCTTTTATATATGTATAATGTATAATATATTATTGTATATAATACATATATATATGTTATGGATATATTATATATTATATATATATATATATATATATATATATATATAGATATATATATATATATATATAGGAAGGAGAATGGGAGAAAGAAAAAATGAAAGAGAGAGAAATAAAAGAAAAAAGAAAAGAAAAAAAAGAAAAGATTCCCCTTCACGTTTTCTAGAAAGAAAACTGAAAGAGAGAGGGAGAAAGAAAAAAAAAGGAAGGAAAGAGGAAGGAAAGAAAAAAAAAAAAAAAAAAAAAAATGTTTTCTAAGAAAGAAAACCTGAAAAGAGAGGGAGAAAAAAAAGGAAGGAAAAGAAGGAAGAAGAAAAGGAAAGAAAAAAGAAAGGAAAGAGAGAAGGAATTTTCTAAAAGAAGGAAAGAGAGAAAGGAAAGAGAGAAGGGATTTTCAAGAAGAAGAAAGAGAAAAAGGCAAGAAAGGAAGAAGAAAAAACGTGGGAAGAAAGAAAAGAAAGGAAAAAAGAAAAAAAATGAAAAGAAAGGATTTTCTAGAAAAAAGAAAAAGAAAAGGAAGGAAGAGAGAAGAAGGAAAGAGGAAGAGAGGATTATCTAGAAGAGGAAGAGAGGGAAAACATGTAGAATAGAGAGGGAGAAGAGAAAAGAGAAGGAAGAGAAGAAAGGAAAGAAGAAAAAAAGATTTTCTAGAAAAAGAAGAAAGAAAAGAAGGATCTTTTAGAAAAGGAGAGAAAAAATATAAATAGGCAAGAGGAGAGAGAGTGTGGTATCTTTTTCTAGACCATAGAGAGAGGAGAACGTTAGTGAGGGAGAGGAGAACGTTAGTGAGGGAGAGGAGAACATGAGTGAGAGAGAGAAAACGTGGGAGAGGGAGAAAGAAAGAGAGAAGAAAAGAGAAAAAAAAGAAAAGAGAAGAAGAAAAGAGAGAAAGAGAAGATAGAGAGAAGCAGAAGAGAGGAAAAGGAGGATTCACATTCAAAGGGGATTGATACAACCTCCAATCATCCTTCATCGATGGTTTCGCTCGATTTGAGCACAAGGTTAGTACTCTAAACAAATTTAAAAGTCATTATAATGCTCGAATGCCAATTTTTGCTAGAAAAGGCTAATTTCTATGAAATCTCAATCATGAATGCTCTATTACATGCTTGTTAATGTTAGGATGCCTATGTCTAACATTTTTCATGAATTATAATTTTTCTAAGCTATTCAATGATGAATTTTTGAATGATATACAATGATGTTTGATGGTTTTTGCAAATTTGATAAAATGGTTTTCTGATCTGAAAATTCTAGATTTAGGATTCAAACTTAGGATGTACATCACATGTTTTTTTTTCTAAGATTTTGAAGCACAAATGTTTATAGTACTCTCTCTAATATCTTAGAAGACTACCCTAAAAATTTCTTTCCATTTGGATTTGGGAAAATATATCAAAAAATTTATCTTTGACATTGCTGTTTTTCTCGGATGTAATGCAATCCTCCATCAGAAAGTCTCTAGACAAAGGTCTTATGACCATAATCAGAAAATATACTTAATATAAAATTTTTAGACGTGAAAGGCTTCTAAAAAATGGTACTGGTTTCATATTTTTTTCAATTTTTTATTGAATTGATATCAATTTTTAAGTGCATAGTACTCTGATTTTGAATCTATCATGATATACTGATTTGCATGATTGAAAAGAATCATTTTTCATAAAGAAAATATACTGTTTAACTTATTTTTCTTGATGAAATTTTAGATCAGATAGTTATCTACATAGACATATGTCTGTATTTAATTTTCATTAAGAATATAATTTTATTTGGAATTTATGGTGCAACTTGTCAAAAATCTGGAACAGATTTGACTAGTGCACATATCTGGTCTTAGGTCACATCTATGACCTTTTTTTGTTTTCTGTTGGGATTCAAATCCTTCATATGAAATATAATATATTAATTCATCTTTCTATGAAAAAAGTTAAGCTTGATTTGAGTTTTGGAAGACCTACTTATGGACATTCTTGTGTAATGTGACAAATTTGAATACAGTTCATAGTTTTGTCCATTATTTGAAACCTTGTGTCACAATTTTAACAGTTTTGAGTCGTTAATCTTCCCAAATTTCTTCATAAAAATTACATTTTTTCCAAAGAACATTGAATATATATTTTTTTGATAATTTTTCACTTTTCAAAAAAGGTTTCATTGATGTCTCATTCATTATAACATCAATGATTGTTTAAGTAAATTCTACCATATTTGGATGAATGGCTATATTTAGAGAATTCATATGCTTTGTTTGGATTGTGCATACCATGTTTACCATATTTCATGTGTTGCTATTTTTAGTAGAATAGATAAATTTTTACCATATTTTAGCAAAATCTTAATAATTACTATTTTTAAGTCTTACTATGCTTAGAAAATAGCATATAAGATCTTCTTTTTTTTTTTGAAAAATTTATGTCATATATGCATTCTTACCATATTAATATATAGATGCATATTAGATCTTGCCATATTAGCTTATTTCCTTATTTGCAATAGATGCCATATTATGGAGATTTTCATAATCTTACTATATGATATGATAGTTACCATAAATATCATACATGCCATGCTTAAAATATTTTTTTTTTGGTAATAATTTAATTTATGTTGCATCCTAGTTGATGCCATATCTGTACACCTAGCAAACATATTAGGTGTGGCGACGTGCATTTAGGCACCCACATTCTTGGGAAGGGCATAATGGAAATAATAAAAATCTTAATAAAGAAAGAGAATGCTTTGCCTAACCTTTCAAAATTAGAATTCAGGATGAAAAGGGTAACTCAGGACGATTTTACCTCTCAGTAAACCCTAGACCTAGAATAGGTTCTCACATTCTAACCTAGAACAGGTTATCATTTTTCGAACTACACGGATTCTGATTCCTAGGACAAACCCTAGGATACGTAGGCTATTTGGGAGAACCCCAAATTTGGATCCAAACCTTAGTCCACTTAGACTATCCATAGATCAATAGGATATTTATCCACATTTCAACTCAGATTGGGTTATCTATATTTCAAGCCAAATAGGGTTATCCATATTTTGGCCCAGAAAGGGTTATCCATTTTTAGATCAACTAGGACTATCTATCAGTCCATATGGACTATCCAGATCCTAACCCATGGTTTTCCTCATCATTTCAAGCATAAATTTCAACTTGAACAAAGAACTTAATCATGCACAAGCATAAATCATAACCATAAACTTTAATCACACCTGAACTACGATGGTGAACCAGATTTTTGGAATAATTCCATAATACGTAGGCAATCTGATGGATACAGATTCGGTTCAATGATATCAAACCACTTAGTTTGGTTCAATTTAACAGATAGAGTCTAGCATAGGAAAGGCAATGGAGACCGATTTTGATCGGACGGTTTGGGTGCCTAACCCCTTCCCATAACCGTAACCTGATGCTTACCCAATCTCTGATGGACCAAAAATCCAATCTAAGGGTTATGAGTCAATCGAAGTCTTACCTTGGGGTGAGATTTGACATTTCTAAGGTGCTAGACCTTAATCTAGGTGGCGACTTCCAAGATTTTTCATCTTTGTCCTCACAGTGGCGACTTCACTGGGGATTTAAACGTCAGACTCCTAAATGAAAACTTTCCTGTATGAATTGGATGCTAGCTCTTAGGATACTATATTTATGCTTGTATCATATTATTTTAGGGGGAATGGGTTCCGTCACACATTCGTGCGAGTAGCCGAACCGGGTCCCATGCATATGGGGCATCCCGCTAGGCAAAACACACAATCTTGGCCTGTACTTTGTGAGACCACGACCCACGAGCAGCCTTTAACGAGCATTTCTTGGGTCCGCCTGAGAATGAATTATGCCACTCTACGTCCCTTGGATCCTTGCAACATAGTATATAAAGGGATTGGGGGCCCATTATTCATCGTGCATTCGGTGATAGGTTATCCCGTCCTTGTCAAGGTGGCCTTTTCTATCCTGACCCAGATTGTAGCCCAATGATTGTTATTTTTGCTCATCCCTGAACCAACCCAGTAAATCTGCTTAACCATGACATCAATGTTCGAGACATCGAATTTTTATCCATTTTTGTCCTCGATTGGTCAACATATTAGAATCTACACGATGAGCATCTTGAACTCTCACCCATTGGGAGTATGAGGTATGTATACACCTGTTCTACATCATAGTAGACGGTTACTATACACCCTCCATTAAGTAAGCTCGATGTGTCAAATCTCTCATTGTTAACACATCGATTTCAAAAAACGAGCAGAAAATCCCTGTTAAGACTTAGATACCATGGTCAAGAAGAAATTTACTAGTTTGTTCATCTATAAACCGCTTTTGCTAACCATCCCTAATAAGGACAACTGAATAATATATCCATTTCAATTTCATCGAATTTGGTAATCTAATTGGCCAGACCTTGGTACCACTGATAATCCATTTTATAATCACGAGTTCACAAGACCGAACACATGGCTTAATCAAATTCAATTAAATTGACTTGGATAATGTGAGGGAGCTAACTTTGTTTAGTTAAGTCATCTCTGATTGTGCATGTGACTTCTTTCATTCCTCTAGATGCTTAGAATCTTGATATTTCTCCATTGGGTTTCAATGCCTTTGGAAAAGAGAATTAAACTGTAACCATATCCACCCTTTTAGGGTAAGAGGCCCCTACAACTAGGGAATTGTCTTGATCTCCCACCATGAGATCCATCCATGTTATCATTCTAAATGAATCAATGGAAGCCATGAATTTAGATCTTGATTGAACATCAAATTTTGTAAGAAAGAAGGCAACCAGATTTGGGAACACAATCAGTAACTCAGTTAATCTGGTCCAATAGAGCATTCAATTTAGGCAGCGACAAGCACCTATACCCCAAAAAGTTTACAATATTCCTGTATAGTTAGTCCCTAGGCCTACTCAAATATCATATTCAGTTCATCTCATAATCAAGGAGAGTTTTAGCCCCTAGACAAATCCAATCACTATTCTCAATGTACCTCAGAATTAAGGAAAGATTCAGCCCCTAGGCAAATCCAATCACTGTTCTCAATGTATCTCTGAATTAATGAAAGATTCATCCCCTAGGCAAATCCAATCATAGTTCTCAATGTATCTCATAATTAAGGAAAGATTTAGCCCCTAGGCAAATCCAATCACTGTTCTCAATGCACCTCTGAAATAAAGAGAGATTCAACCCCTAGGCAAATCCAATCACCTTCTCGATTCAACTCTGTCTTAAGGAGAGATTTAGCCCCTAGGCAAATCCAATTATTATTCCCTATTCACCTTTGAATTAAGGAAAGATTCAGCCCCTAGGCAAATCTAATTATTGATCCCTATTCACCTTTGAATTAAGGGAAGATTCAGCCCCTAGGCAAATCCAATTATTGTTCCCTATTCGCCTTTAAATTAAGGAAAGATTCAGTCCTTAGGCAAATCCAATTATTGTTCCCTATTCACCTTTGAATTAAGGAAAGATTCAGCCCCTAGGCAAATCCAATTATTGTTCCCTATTCACCTTTGAATTAAGGAAAGATTCAGCCCCTAGGAAAATCCAATTATTATTCCCTATTTACCTTTGAATTAAGGAAAGATTCAGCCCCTAGGCAAATCCAATTAATGTTCCCTATTTACCTTTGAATTAAGGAAAGATTCAGCCCCTAGGCAAATCAAATCATTCTTTCCTATTCACCTTTGAATTAAGGAATGTTTTAGCCCCTAGGCAGGTTCAATCATCATTTTGATTCATCCAGAATTAAGGAAAGATTTAGCCCCAAGGCAGATTCAATCACATCCAGTTCATCTCAAAATCAAAGAAATATTCAGTCCCAGATTCAACCACCATTTCTGGTTCATCTCAGAACTGAAGAAAGGTTTAACCCCTAAGCAGGTTCAATCATCACTCCTAGATCATGTGAAAATGGAGGAGGCATTTGGCCCCTAGGATTTTTAACCCTTCACCTCCTGTTTAGGTTCTGATTCATCTTGGAACTAAGAAGAGTCCCATTCATCTTTATTCAATTAGCCACTAGGCTTATCCAACCATCAACTTTGGTTAGGGTTCTGATTCATATCGGAACTAGGAAAAGTTCCATTCATCAAAATTCAATTAGCCACTAGGCTTATCCAACTATTAACTTTGGTTAGGGTTCTGATTCATGTTGGAACTAAGAAGAGTTTCATTAACCAACCATCAACTTTGGTTAGGGTTCTGATTCATATCGAAACTATAAAAAGTTCCATTAATCTGAATTCAATTATCCACTAGGCCTATCCAACCATCAACTTTGGTCCAGGTTCTGATTCATGTTGAAATTAAGAAGAGCCCCATTCATCAGAATTCATTTAGCCACTAGGCTTGTCCAACCATCAACTTTGGTTCAAGATCTGATTCATGTTGGATCTAAGAAGAGTTCCATTCATTTTAATTTAATTAGCCCCTAGGCTTGTCCAACCGTTAACTCTTGTTCAGGTTCCGATTCATGTTGGAACTAAGAAAGGTTCCCTTCATATGAACTCAATGTGAGCATGAGTTAGCCTCTAGGCCTGTTCAACCATTACCTCTAATCCATGTTCCACTTCATGAAGGAATCGAAGAAAAGTTTAGTCATTTCAACTCAAGCAATCCTTGACTCTAGCAATTAAAGTCAAATCCATGATTGTCATCCTTGGCCTCTATGAATCGGAGCCCAACTCAAGCAATCCTTGCCTCTAGCAATTAGAGCCCAGTCCCTGACTGTTAGTCTTGATCTCTATCAATCAGAGACCAATTCAAAGTCAATCTTGATCTCTATCAATCAGAAACCAATTCAAAGTCAATCTTGATCTCTATCAATTAAAGACCAATTCAAAGTCAATCTTGATCTCTATTAATCGAAGACCAGTTCAAAGTTAACCTTGTCTCTATCAATCAGAGACTGATTCAAAATCAATCTCTGGCTCTGTCAATTAGAGCCCGATCCATGTCCATCATAGCCCAGTGCTACAAGTTAGGATCGCTTATCAGGAATGGCGAATGAGAAGCATTCCTCATTGCTAGTCAGTAAAGATCAATTCTAGATTCTGGAGTCATCAGGAAACCATGAACCTTCAGCTATGATAGTGCTATCCCATCTCGGGCATTTCTGCCCCATTGGCCAAGGAAATGCCAGAATCCAAAGAGTTGCCCTCATATTTCTCATTGTTCAAAGAGAGGGAATAGAATTTTCCCGAGTAGTAGGGTAGACCAAAGATGAGATCCAATGTACCCTAGGCTAGGATAGAAACCAGAATCACTCTAGGAAATGGTCATATGATGAAACCCTTAACCCATGAACTAGGGCATAAACCAGATTGAACTTGGACCCAAATTGAGTACGGTCCAATGAGGAAAGCCATTATGCCCTAAACTGAGGCATGGACCAAATTGACCTTAAACCCAAATTGAGAGTGGTCTAATGAAAAAATCCATTGAACCCCCACGCCGAGGCATAAACTAGTCTAATTTTGGACTCAAAATGGTGCAGTGCAATGGCGATAACCCTTGATCCCCAAGTTGGGGCATAGGCTAGAATGATTATGAACTCAACTAGAAGCGGTCCATTGATGAATCCATTGAACCCCAAACTGGGCGTGAACTAGAGTAACCTTGAGCTTAAAAAAGCAATAGTCCTGTTATGAATGGATCCCAAACTAAAAAAAAGGATAAGAATTGTATGGAACCCTTAAAGGTAGGTATCTTACACCTATTGATAGAGGGGCATGATGAGTCCTGCTGTTAGTGGTCTGAAGGAAGATTTATTCCCACAACGACTGAAGATGGTCGTCGAAGGCGTTATGCCCAACTGGAGCCGCTTGGACGAACTAGTTGTTTCAATTTTCTATTATCAATATTCGATAGGTCATCCATGTCTGGGTCCAATATTGATATGCTTGTTGACAAGTCCAGTCCAATCTGCCCTGTAAGTAAAAGAAAATCACCCGTTTGGGATTTCAAACTCTATGCCTTGTCTCTTCCATACATTTCCTCCCAGTTTCATACATCCTCCTATTCTACGTGTGAAGTCAATTCTGACTCTGAAGATGATTGAAACGATGAGCCGTCTCCTGAACTTTTACGCCACCCGGCCTCTTAAGAAAGAAAGGTCCAACCCGTCTGGGAAAGCTTTAAATGATCAATCGGGAGACACAAGAGTACTCTCAAGAAACATGTATTGGAGAAGCTTCCATTTGTTCTACCAATGAAAAGATTCCAAGAAAAGCACTAGTTAGTAATAGATGATATCAATAGGTTAGCCAATCAGTACAAATGATTGGAGGACAGATGTGCCACCAAAAAGATGGAAATACCAAAGTTCTTACAAAGTACATCATCTGCAAGCAAGAGATACATGATGAATGATCAATCTCAAAATCAAAGAATGAGGTCATTGGAATACCCAAAAACAAAAGAAAGAAAAAAGAAAAAGAAAATTCAAGCCTATGTTTTATCTACATCAATAATGGGAGGTAGTCACATCAGACAGAAGGTGATGATTAACTTTTAAAGGATAGCATACGGATTCACCATTCAGACAAAATCAGATACTAGATGAGCAGTCACAAATGTTCATAAAGTTTACAGAAGATCAGAGTACTGACTGGGGTAAAGATGTTCTATCTGATTGGAAATGTTTGGAAGAAGAAGATTCAAATCCAATATTGAAAGTCATGATTCAACTTTGCGATCAAGCGGAGCACTGCATTATGTGGCCTCCACATCCAAAAAGAAAAAAAAAAGAAAAAAAAGAAAATATTAGGATGTTTAATGGCATTGGAGCTTGACAGTAAGCTAATTTATCATCTCACATCAAGAAGATGGTAGTTCCAATCAAAGCCTGATAGCAAGTTTGATCGTTCGTCGAGATTCACAGCATATTGGACTAGATTTTTGATTTTGGCCAATTACATCCCGCCTTTACAAGAGACAATCTCATCACTTCTTCATCATCAGAGAAAGATTTTTCATCGACATTAGACTCTCTCTCCCGTCTATCAATCTGATGGCTTTTCAAGGAGTCTCTATCACAAGCCCTTCTTTTGATTATCAGTTTTTATGTCATTGTACCTCTGATCATGTCATCATTTTATGTACAAATTCATGAATCTGGCTGGAACTCTCATCTGTCATTCATTACATCCGACGGCTTACCAAGGTTCCTATAAGCTCTTCATTTCTCAAGCCAATAAAATGGGATCTTCTCGGTAAGATAAGCCCATTCTACATAAACAACCAAACACTCTCCCAATGGTAGACCCATGTGGACAGTTTCACATCAGTCCTCCGGGACCTTCAACAACAATACTTGTCAACAAAATTAAAGGTTTCAGGCCTAGATATGATCATGACTGATTTGGCGTCTCGATGTAGCTTGTTGAGACACGTGTTCCATCTGAACATCTCCAAGAAAGGAAAACATAATTCGGCACCATTTTTTAATTTTGGTGTGGGACTGCATTTCCCTAAAGTCACTTTTAGTGATGATTCAAATAGCTGCTTGCCTATCAATGGGTGTACGTGTCAACTTAAACAGTGGGGCAAGGCTACCTATTTGTCATGAAAGTCATGCCATTTGGACTTCCCCAAAGGGTTTCAGACTATTGGATAGGACCATAATTTCAGCAATATCCTCACCATATTAGGACTCTTTATTCATCTCAAGATGGGGTTTGCAAAAAGAAAAAAGAAAAAAATGAAAACAACCTTTGCAGGGAAAAAGAACCCAAGAAACCTCAATGGGCAACCCATAATACCTTAGTGGGGATAGGCAACCTGATGTAACCCTAAAGCATTGCCCTCATTGGCCCATCATAGAAAAATTCAGTGGTTCATGTAGACAAGTGTCATACCCAGTCTACCCTCCATAAGGAAAGGAACCCCTCTTGCTCTCCAGTGAATCATACTCAGAGGAGTTGAACAAACCATCATCTGTTTGCCTTTTGGGCTCCATAGCATTGCATTTCAACAGAATTCTATCTTCAAATCCTTTTGTCACATTAGGGAGAGAGCAAATTATCATGGCCTGGTTATGGATGTAGCCAAATTCATCAAATCATCATTTCCCTCATTTTTTAAGATTCAAGAAGGGCTTATCTAAAAAGTCACTTTCTGCAATCAATCTGTCAATCTTTCGTTGACCTTGGAAGCATGGTCAAATTCTAGATGTAATCCAGACTCAACCTAGTTCCAACTTTGTTAGGTTCCTCATTTCCTTCTATAGTAGCGATTTGTCTCAACATGCAGACATTGGGGCATAAATATACCCTAAGTAGAGGAATTGAACTTGATCATGAGATTACATCTAGGATCCATTGTCTAGTCTGAAGTCATTAACCTTCCTAGTCAATAGAAGTAGGTCCGTCCCAGTTGGTTTTTGTCAATTTCTCAGTTCTCCCAATCCTGTTGATGAAGAAAAGCCAATATGGTCGCTCACCTGTTAGGATCTGGTCACCAAATTCTTTGATGGAACACTTCGAATCCTTTGCTCCTCATGCGTACTTTGGGGCCATGGTTCATTCATCTTTCAAAATTAGCGCAACAATGTTGCAAAGCCCTGAGCTTTTCATGAGCATAGATCAAGGGCCAAACCCATGTCACATTTCATCGCCGCTTTACAGTTCAACCAATTTGGTCTACCATAATGTACAGTCAAAGAACATAGTTGACCAGATGCCCCTCGACAGTTTAAAACCAAGGTCAATCAATAAAATCACTTTGGTTAGAGACTGTCAAGCTCCCCTCATTCTTGTCCAAAATCCTCGCTAGAGTCTTTTTCAATCCGAAATCCAACAACACCAATGTTGGTTGAAGAAAATCATCACTTTCAAATTACATGGAACCATTCCAAGGGAGCAACCAAGTCATCCCTACCGTGCTGAAATTGAGTCAAACTTTCAGTACAAGGTCATAAATGGCAAATTTCAAATCTAGGTCTCATGTCAGCAAAGTCCTTGACAATATTTCCATTGATGCCATATTTTATGCCTTCACCAATAAAGCAGGGGCAAAAAAACCTTGGAAAATTGCCAAGGAATTCACCATCATTTCAAATATGTCTAGCACTCTATAGGTTCAAAGTCAAGAGACTTCCAAGATGGGTCAGATTTCAACCCTAAAGGTTCAAAGTCAACAAAGACTTTCTATGTGGGTCACTTTCGAGCATCCTAAAGGTTCACAACAACAAGCTACTTAAGAGGATATTCTAGTTTCCATTCCTGAAGGTTCATAGCCATAAAGCTTCCAAGAAGGATATTCCAATTTTCAACCCTGAAGGTCCAAAGTTGGTAGGAACTTCAAAGATAAGTCATTCAGTATCACCCTATAAGTGACCTTCTGAGTTTTTGCTCATTCCAGAATCAAATGCGGAGGCCTAGCTCATCCAAAGTTCAATATCAATCTTAGTCTATAAATGAATCGAATGTAGAGCCCTAGCTCATCCAAAGTTCAAATCAATCTCAGTCTATAAATGAATCGAATGTAGTGCCCTAGCTCATCAAAGTTCAAATCATTCTCAATCTAAGTAATTCACATGCAGAGCCCTAGCTCATCTAAAGTTTAAATCAATCTCAGTCTATAAGTGAATCAAATGTAGAGTCCTAGCTCATCCAAAGATCAAGTCAATCTTAGCCTATAAGTGAATGCAGATCCCTAGCTCATCAAAAGATCAAATCAATCTCAGATTATTAGTGAATCAAATATAGAGACCTAGCTCATTCAAAGATTAAGTCAATCTCAGCCCATAAAGTGAATGCAGAGCCATAGCTCATCCAAAGATCAAATCAATCTCAGATTATAAGTGAATCAAATGCAGAGTCCTAGCTTATTCAAAGATCAAGTCAATCTCAGTCTATAAGTGAATGCAGATCCCTAGCTCATCCAAAGATCAAATCAATCTCAGTTTATAAGTGAATCAAATGCAGAGCCCTAGCTCATTCAAAGATTAAGTCAATCTCAGTCTATAAGTGAATCAAATGCAGAGCCCTAGCTTATTCAAGAAATTCAATCTCAGAATCTCAATTAGAAGAGCCTCAGTTTAATCAAAGAAAAGACAACAAGTCCTCCATCTAAACAAATCAATGCCGAGCCCAAGGTCATGCAAATCAACCTTATATTCACAGCCTAGCTTCATACAAGAAGAGGTTTATCAGCCTACAAATGGATCAAGTCGGGTCTAAGCCCGCACATACCTTACATCATGAGTTCCACCTCAGCAAGAAGAGGTTCGCCTATAAATGAGCCTTGTATTCACAGCCTAGCTCCCTTACAAGAAGAGGTTTATCAGCCAACAAATGGATCAAGCCGGTTTCAAACCCGCGAGTACCTTGCATCATGAGTTTCACCTCAGCAAGAAGAGGGCCCCAACCTACAAATGAACCTTGTATTCACAGCCTAGCTTCATACAAGAGGAACATTCATCAATTTTTCAAGAAGAACAGACCTTCTTGCCAGTCGAACTACATTCTGGGCTTGATTTCTAGGACACACATAGAATACGTAGGCAGTTTAGGATGAATTACCCTAAATGCAACCCAATAAACAATCTCACTCATATCCCAAAAATATGGTTCTTTTATCTTCAGCCTTCAATTGGTAACAATCTCAGCTAAAGAGAGGCATCTTTAAGCACCCCATTTTTGCCACCGTTTACAAAAGTGAACCAATATGGTAGGTTTCTGGCCTTTAACCCAAAGATTAGTGATTCTCCACTGAACTCCACAGCAGGGTCATGGACTATTATCTAATAGGTTGTGAAATTATCTTCGAAATAAGACTGGAATCATCAAATTCTAACTTCAAACAAGGAAGATATCACAGTTTGAAAGTATAAGGGCATTTACGTAATTATCGTATGATGCATGCATTTTCATTCAAACTTCAAGACATCATATCTTGGTTATCTGATATCGGAATTAGATGATTTAAAAGCCAATATTCCTTATTTTCAGTCCTCTTCAAAGTGGACGTGAAAAATCCTGGGTAGAAGTCACCAGTGGGCCCCATACAATCTTTCATGCAAAATTATTGTTAGAACTTCAAAACTTCATATCTTTGTCGTTCTACATCGGATTCAGATGATTCCAAGGCCATTATTCTTCATTTGTAATGTTCTACAAAGTGAACGAAAAAAATCTCGGGTAAAAGTCTCTGAAGGGTCCCATGCAAAATTACACATGGAAATGGTCAGTTAATCTTCTGAAATTTATATTTTGGTCACCCCATATCCAAATCAAGTAATTTCAGCTTCTTTATGTTTCATTTTTAGTATTCTACAAAGTGGACATAAAAAAATTTCGGGTAGAAGTCTCCAAAGGATCCCATGCAGAATGATCAGCCAAATTATCAATAATTGGCATGCTTAAACATAAAAAATTCATAAGTTGGTCATTTCATTTCCAAATGAGATGATTCAAGTTCCAATATTCCTTATTTTCAATGTTCTACAAAGTGAAGGTAGAAAATTTGGAATAGATGCTATCGAAAAATTCCATATGGAAGGGTGACAAAAATGGACTATGAAATGTCAACCTTAGTCCAAACCAACTTAATCCAGCTTAGTCTAACTTAGCCCAACCCAGCTCAGACCAATCCAGACCAAGTTATGTCAGTCCATATGCATGCATTTCTTTTATATATGTATAATGTATAATATATTCTTAAATATAATACATATATATATATATATATATATATATATATATATATATATATATATTATAATTATTTATTTATATGTATTATTATATATATATATATATATATATATATATATATATATATATATATATATATATATATATATATATATATATATATATATATATATATATATATATATATATATATATATATATATATATATATATATATATATATATATATATATATATATATATATATATATATATATATATATATATATATATATATATACATATATATATATATAAATATATATATATAAATATATATATATATATATATATATGTATACATATATATTAGGAAAGAGAATGGGAGAAAGAGAAAAGGAAAGAGAGAGAAATAAAAGAAAAAAGAAAAGGAAAAAAAGAAAAGATTCTCCTTCACATTTTCTAAAAAGAAAACGTGAAAGAGAGTGAGAAAGAAAAAAAAAGGAAGGAAAGAGGAAGGAAAGAAAAAAATGAAAAAAAGAAGAAAAAGAAAAAAAAAAGAAATGTTTTCTAAGAAAGAAAACGTAAAAAAAGAGGTAGAAAAAAAAGGGAAGGAAAAGATGGAAGAAGAAAAGGAAAGAAGAAAGAAAAGAAAGAGAGAAGGAATTTTTTAGAAGAAGGAAAGAGAGAAAGGAAGGAAAGAAGGGATTTTCTAGAAGAAGAAGGAGAAAAAGGATAGGAAGGATGAAGAAAAAACGTGGGAAGGAAGAAAAGAAAGGAAAAAAAGAAAAAAATGGAAAGAAAGGATTTTCTAGAAGAAAAAAAAAAGAAGAAAAGGAAGGAAGAGAGAAGAAGGAAAGAGGAAGAGAGGATTTTCTTGAAGAGGGAGAGAGGGAAAATGTGTAGAATAGAGAGGGAGAAGAGAAAAGGGAAGGAAAAGAAGATATGAAAGAAGAAAAAAGGAAGAAAAAAAGATTTTTTAGAAAAAGAAGAAAGGAAAGAAGGATCTTCTAGAAAAGGAGAGAAAAAATATAAATAGGCAAGAGTAGAGAGAGGATGGTATCTTTTTCTAGACCATAGAGAGAGGAGAACGTTAGTGAGGGAGAGGAGAACATGAGTGAGAGAGAGAAAACGTGAGAGAGGGAGAAAGAAAGAGAGAAGAAAAGAGAAAAGAAAGAAAAGAGAAGAAGAAAAGAGAGAAAGAGAAGATAAAGAGAAGCAGAAGAGAGGAGAAGGAGGATTCACATTCAAAGGGGGTTGATACAACCTCCAATCATCCTTCATCAATGGTTTCGCTCGATTTGAGCACAAGGTTAGTACTCTAAACAAATTTAAAAGTCATTATAATGCTCGAATGCCAATTTTTTCTAGAAAAAGGCTAATTTCTATGAAATCTCAATCATGAATGCTCTATTACATGCTTGTTAATGTTAGGATGCCTATGTCTAACATTTTTCATGAATGATAATTTGTCTAAAATATTCAATGATGAATTTTTGAATGATATAAAATGATGTTTGATTTTTTTGCAAATTTTATATACTGGTTTTCTGATCTGAAAATTTCAGATTTAGGATTCAAACTTAGGACGTACATCACATGTTTTTTTTTTTTTTTTTAAATTTTGAAGCTCAAATGTTTATGGAAGTCTCTCTGATATGTTAGAAGACTACCCTAAAAATTTCGTTCCATTTGGAATTGGGAAAATATATCAAAAAAATTTTCTTTGACATTGCTGTTTTTCTCGGATGTAATGCAATCCTCCATCAGAATATAGACAAAAGTCTTATGGCCATAATCAGAAGATTTACTTAATATAAACTTTATAGACATGAAAGGCTTCTAAAAAAATGTGTTGGTTTCATATTTTTTCAATTTTTTTTTGAATTGATATCAATTTTTAAGTGCATAGTACTCTGATTTTGAATCTGTCATTATGTACTGATTTGCATGATTGAAAAAAATCATTTTTCACAAAGAAAATATACTGTTTAACTTGTTTTTCTTAATGAAATTTTATATCAGATAGTTATCTATATAGATATATGTCTGTATTTAATTTTCATTAAGAATAGAATTTTATTTGGAATTTATGGTGCAACTTGTCAAAAATCTGGAACTGATTTGACCAGTGAACATATTTGGTCTTGGGGCATAACTTTGACCTATTTTTTCTTTCTGTTGGGATTCAAATCCTTCGTATTAATATAATATATTAAGTCATATTTCTATGAAAAAAAATTGAGCTTGATTTGAGTTTCGAAAGACCTACTTATGGTCATTCTTGTGTAATGTGACAAATCTGAATACAGTTCATAGTTTTGTCCATTGTCTGAAACCTTGTGTCACAATTTTAATAGTTTTGAGTCGTTAATCTTCCCAAATTTCTTCATAAAAATTATATTTTTTTTTCAAAGAACATTTAATATATGTTTTTTTTTTTTATAATTTTGCACTTTTCAAAAAAGATTTCTTTAATGTTTCATTCATTATAACATCAATGATTGTTTAAGTGAATTCTGTCATATTTGGATAAATGGCTATATTTGGAGCATTCATATGCTTTGTTTGGATTGTGCATACCATGTTTGCCACATTCCATGTGTTGCTATTTTTGATAGAATAGATAAATTTTTATCATATTTTAGCAAAATCTTAATAATTACTATTTTTAAGTCTTATTATGCTTAGAAAATAGCATATAAGATCTTTCTTTTTTTTTGAAAAATTCATGTCATATGTGCATTCTTACCATATTGATATATAAATGCATATTAGATCTTGCATATTAGATCTTGCCACATTAGATCTTGCCATGCTTAGATCTTACCATATTAAATCTTGCCATGCTTAGATCTTGCCATGCCTAGATCTTACCTTATTAGGTTCTTGCCTTATTTGCAATACGTGCCATATTAGAGAGATTTCCATAATCTTACTATATGATATGATCGTTACCATAAATATCATACATGCCATGCTTAGAATATTTTTTTTTTGGCAATAATTTAATTTATGCTGCACCATAGTTGAACAACCATATCTGTACACCTAGCAAACATATTAGGTGTGGGGACATGCATTTAGGAACCCATATTCTTGGGAAGGGCATAATGGAAATAATAAAAATCTTAATAAAGACAGAGAATGTTTTGCTAAACCTTCCAAAATTAGAATTCAGGATGAAAAGGGTAACTCAGGATGATTTTCACCTCTCAGTAAACCCTAAACCTATAATAGGTTCTCACATTCTAACTTAAAATAGGTTATCATTTTTCGAACTACGTGGATTCTGATTCCTAGGGCAAACCCTAGGATAGGTAGGTCATTTGGGAGAACCTCATGTAAGACCCGCACTCCATGAACCCGATCTAAACCTTGAATTCATGTCGTAACAGGTCTTCCAATCATCACCGGTCCAGACTGGACGAGCGGATGACAAACAGGTGCGAAACAGACCGAATTAAGTATGAATTAATTCATACTGGTCGATGGTACCAGTCTTTGTACCAATGGACCGGTATTGCCTATGCAGCAGACCACTAAGATCCAGAAACGGATCTCTACGGGTCCCACTTTCTAAATTTCAAACCAAAGGACTTTCCTAATGCTTGGAGGCTTCCTAAACCTAAACCTAGCCCATATAAACCCCTCTAAACCTCCTAAAACCTCCTCCATGATCCTCACAAACCCTAGAAAGGAGAAAAAGGCTGAAGAAGGAGAAGAAGCTAGGAAGGAGAGGGAACAACCGCCATTGCAGTTAGACGAAGAACAAGTTACCGCAAGTCAACGGTCAGTGCTCGAACCTTCCTCTACCATAAGTAATCTAGAATGGTTAGTTGTAGTTGGATCAATACCATGCAAAGCGAGGTATTGATTTAAACCCTATTTTGCTGTTAAATCATAATCTAGTCGGTAAACCCTAGATTCAAGTTCTAGGTTGAGACCATCAAAACTAGGACTTGAATGGAGTTGGAAACATCTCTAACTCAATGATCAGACCTAGAATGTGTAGGAGAAACCCAAGGATCATTAGGTGATGATCGATGAAAGTCGAGAAAGCGGATGTATGGCCTTTCAGAGACATACTGATGGCACTATATGCGATCGGTACTGCGATCGGTACTTTCCAGGGACTGGTCTGTGGGGCCGGTCGACCATACTGGTCGCAGGTTTCCCCACAATGCTGCGATCGGTACTGTCACCGATCAGCTCTGTGAGATGTGTTTTGCCATTGTTGGTTTTCCAGCCAACATAAATCTATTCTAACTAAACCCGAATATCGTATAGGACCTTGTGAAAGCACATTTATACTTTGCGATGTAGAGTAAACTATCTAACAAGCGTCCGGTGAGGGAACAAGACCTAAACTAATTGGATAATAAAAAACTATTTTTGCTTATTGAGTCCGATACCATGATTGATTGATTCTATGCGTGTATGCGTGTATTGTGCAATTAACATGTCATCTAATATTCCTGCTATTATTGTTCATGCATATTTAATTTTCTTTATTTATCACATGATGATGATGATGAAGCTAGGAATAGGCATGTGAATGTTTGTGTGTGGTTAGTATACTTGATGTGAGTAGGGCATCAGAGGAAGGACGTGATACTGTGGTTTTTCCTGGTAACTAGACTCTAGCTCTATCTCTACTCTAGTCTTGTCCACTAACATCGTAGTATTTCCATTACCTTAGTAGAGCTATTACGTCGTAGGGCATCAGGGGAGGTGGACTCGGACCGTGTAGTCTCCGACTCTGCCTGGGGGCCTTAGCTCTATCTCTATGGACGTATTGAGGGATGCTGGGGTGAGGCCTTGGATACACTGTCTGACATTAGGATTGGTTAGTTACGATCCCAGTTTACAAGCCCTCGCCAACATGGGGCTTACGTATTGGTATGGGTGCATGTGGTACAGCAATGCCGATACTCATTAGGTACACTGTTTCCATGGTGGGTGCATGTGGGACGACAATGCCGATATTCATTGGGCGGCTTCACACACTCGTATATAGAGGTGAGGCAGCCTCCGAACCTTTCTATAGCACATTGTAAACTTATGAACCATACCAAAGATATGAATTGAATGCATGCATATGTTTGTTGCATTGTTTTGTTTACTCACTGAGCTCAAGTTGGAGAGCTGACCCTCGTACGCGCAATCTTTTTAGTTTCTGATGTTGCAGGTATTACAGTTGAAGATTATGCCGACACACCAACATATGAACAGGTGGCGGCCATGATGAGCAAGCTATGAAGGACTATTGTGATACGTTAAGCGAGCGTTTCAACTGTGGATACGCTTAGTGTTAACTTTCATATTTGGATATTTGTAATATGTATTAAATTATGTTTTGGTTACTTGAAGATAAATGGAATATTAATTATTTATCATGACTAGACCTCAGTTCATTATTTGTAAGCCTTCCACTATTTACTTTATTATCTCTGGTTAATGTGGAATGTGTTTTGGTTTAACAAAAATGGGGATAGCCTATTCGAGATCCTGGTTGAACCGTTGGTTTATTGACGGTTCATCACACCATTCTGGTTGGTACAAAATTAGGGTGTGACAACTTGGTATCAGAGGTCTCAGGCCTTTCCCATGAAACCTGAATACTTCCGCTAGAGTCCATGAACTAAGTTAGGATAAATTAAAAGAGTTAATACAAAGACACCATAAGCACTTGTATTGGTTGAGACAGAACTTAAACAAGACAATAATTTACATATTAAAGGTGGAACCATATATATACACAAACAGAAGAGAAAATTCAAAACTTATCCTGATAAACGAATAATATAAGGTATGATCTATAAGTCAGGCAATTATCTAAGTATACAAAGGATATAGTACAGTAAGAAGAAGGAAGCATCTGTAAAGAAGAAAATTAGAATACCAAGTTGGTACTCACAAGATGTGAAACTCGATGTATGACAGAGGAAGGAGAAAAAAATGGTTAGTAACGCCTAAATCTCTGTAAAGGTAAAGGCAAAGATCTCGGGCTGAATCCAATAGAGATAAGAGAACAATGGCCATAGACAAAAAATGAGAGTAACTATAAAAGAAGATAAAGCTATACTCATGGGCGATGTGGAGACTTAGAGTGAGATCCACCACACGCTGATCCATTGCCCGCTGAGCATTACGAAGATGTTGTAACTTGATCCCACCACTATCTGGGTCGAGAACGGGTAGTGAAAACTCATCTGAGCAAATGCTAAATAATGATAATCAGATTGGAGCAAATCAAAGGAGGTGAACAACCAGACCACTCTAGCCAAGCTGCCTGGACTACCCAAGTTCCCAATGCTACATTAACACCTCCGGGTCATATGAAGTACGGTACCAACTGGTAGCAACACTGTACCCCTAGTACCTGTTACCTATAACACAGTGCCTACCAAACAGTAAGTCCCAATAACACACACCCCAGTGCAGAAGCTTGGTGTACAACAAGCAGTGTATCAAGGTGGTTACCCTTATCAACCACCGATGTATGGGATAGCTGCATCATGATAATGATCCGACCAAGGATTGAAGAATATTTTCTAAAGACGAAGCCTCAGACGTTTTCAGTAAAGGATCAAAGATATTGTAGCCATATAACTAGATAGGTTATATAGGATGCGGTGCATTATTGATTTACTCTTATGATTATAGAGGATGCACATACCAGATTTTAATTTCTCGTCTCTTGACAGGATACCTTCTTGATTCAACCTGTCAATTGGAGTTATAGATATTATTTCTTTAGTATTAGTCCTGATTATACCAACCTAAGCCACTCTCATGATCGACAACATGAATAGAGATATGTACTGAATGAACAGTAAATGTTTAATCATGTTGAGCGTACATCTTTTCGATTATACCTGATTTATTGATGTACCAAATCTTTCTCTAGATTTATTTCGATAGTGCCTCGACCAATGGCATTATATACTCGATAGAACCTGTAACCATGAGGTTAAGAACTGTAAAACCTCTACTTCCATGTATTTGGACCACCGGGCAACTTAACGATCTTTTGATGCCGGTTGGATTACCATAGATTTACTCCTGATCTTTTAAACCTAGGTTCACTAGATAAAACAAGTGTCCTTCATCATACTGAATTCGAAGAAAGGAAATGAATTACTTTTAGATGAACATTCTGATTTTCACGTTCTCAAGATGTTTAGTTAATAAGGAGTTATTGGGAAGGAAGATGATTGAATTCAGAATAATCTATATAGCTAAGGAACCTCAGATGAAGAAATGGAGGATCTGTTTCGAGGTTGCTGAATAGATAGATATAGTCATGTCTATAAATGAGTGCATGAGCAAGAAAGTAAGTAACATTCACAAGATATTTTTGAGGTATATGAAAGAGAGATCAGGGTAGAACAACAATGATAAAGAAGGTGTAAGCTAATGAGTTTTTTTGGGATATATGAGATTTTAAGCAATAGTCTTTGAAAAACTAAGAGATTAAGGAGCTAGATGTGCTCTTAAGACCTTTATACCAGATTTTTCTAGTTCAAGCCCTTTTGAAATAAAATATTGTATTGGATGAGTGTTATTAACAATGTTCAAATCATATGGATGGACAGAATTGGATGCAACCTAAATCAACTTGAGATGGTAGACTTTGACGTCATCTTGGAAATAGACTGGTTGTCTCAACACTCCACAAAGTTGTTTGTGCATAGAAGAGATTATCATTCAAGAATAAAGATGGCATATAATTTAGTTTTATTGGATGCACTGCCTAAGAAGTGAAAGCTGATCCTCAATATGCTAAAGGCGAAGAGATGCATTGAAGAGGAAGAAGTTGGATATATAGTATATGTGGTATACGAAACACCACAGATGGAAGATATTGATGTGATGCATAAATTTCCATGATGTGTTTCCAGGAAACTTACTTGAGTTACCATCTGATCATGTAATCGAGTTCGTCATTGACTTATTACTAAGGACTTGTGTCAAGGGCACCTATAGAGTAGCTCCTATAGAGTTGAAGGAATGGAGACTCAACTACGGGAGTTATTAGACAAGGGTCCTAATAGGCTATGTATTGCATCACGGGAAGTGCCAATGCAATCCGTGAAGAAGAAGGATGGTAGTGTCAGATTATGTCTAGACTACTAGGAATTAAACAAGCTCACGATTCAAGAATCGATATCTACTACCTCAGATCGATGACTTGTTTAAACAGTTGCAAGGAGCAAAGGTAATTTCTAAGATTTATCTTCAGTCAAGATATCATCAACTGAAGAATTTGAATAGCGATATCTCAATGATAGCTTTTGGAATCGAGATTGGACATTATGAGTTCCCGATTATGATGTTTGGATTAACCAATCCCCTTACATCTTTTATGGAGCTGATGAACTGGGTGTTTCATAGTTTTCATAGATGATATTTTGGTTTATTCCAAGAATGAAGCAACTCATTTAATGGATCTTGGAACAGCTTCACAACAGCTGAGAAGGGAAAAGCTTTATGCCAAGTCCAAGAATTATGAGACCTAATTAAACAAAGTGATCTTCGTAGATCACGTAGCATCATAAAAAGGGATTAAAGTAGACCCTATTAAGATAGATATAATCTTATGGTAAGAAACACCTAAAGAATATTGCGAAGATCAGAAGTTTCTTGAGTTTAACTGGTTATTTCAGACGATTTGTGGAGGACCACTCTAGGATCGCAATACCTCTTACCAAGCTAACTAGGAAGGTAGAGAAGTTTAATTGGACTGACAAGTGTGAAGAGTATTTCCAGACTTTAAAGCTAGATTGATATCTGCTCCCATCTTGACTATTCCTATTCCAAGACAACCATTTACCTTATACATTAATGCGTCTAGATTGGGTTTAGGATGTGTGCTTATGCAAGGAGAACAAGCGATTGCATATGTTTCAAGATAACTGAAGGAGCATGAAAAGAATCACCTGGCTCATGACTTGAATTTAGCAACTGTAATTCATGCAATCAAGATGTGGAGACATTATTTATACAGAGAATAGTTTAGATTAAATGGAAACACAAGAGTTTTATTTATCTCTTCACCAGAAAGAGTTGAACATGAGGATAAAAATAGTTGGAATTGCCCAAGGATTTAGACTGTGATATTGAGTGTCACCCGAGTAAGGCTAATGTAGTAGCTAAGGCCTTAAAGAAAAAGGGAATTATGAAGTCCAAGGAAGGACCCAGTATAAATGTTGCCTTATGTTTCGCAGCAACAAATTCATATTTGAAAGAAGAGTAACATATAATAGAAACTCGTGATGATCCAATTGAGCGAGAATTTATGGATGAACTTATGAAGCAATAGTTCCTCACTTGCGTTTACAACATTAAAGATCATTTATGAATTGATAGACGAAGTAAAGGTAGTAATTTTGTTAGATCTATATCTAAGAGAGGGATAAGAAGATTTAGAGAAGGAATAACCTAACCCTGACTTACTTTGGATGCGGAAACGGTGCTCAAATATAGAGGTAGATTCTGAATACCTGAGGTCAAGACTTTGATATCATGAAGAGGATAATGATAGGAGCCCATTGTACTCAATATCTAGGACATCCTAGAGTGTATCATGACCTGAAGATATTGTATTGGTAAAGAGGAATGATAATAGATGTGGCTTAGTGCATGTTCCAGTGTCTCAATTATCAGCAAGTAAAGGCTGAAAGACAAAGTCCAACATGGCTTACTACAAAAACCATCAGAGTCAGTCTGGAAATGAAACTGCTTTATAATGAACTATGTCATTGATTTGCCACTGACTCCCAGATCGATTGACACAGTTTGGGTGATTATCGATCACCTTAGGATGATAGTTCATTCCATTGCTATACGACCTTGGTATGCTTTGGAGCGGTTAACTAAGCTATATGTGGATTGAATTTTCTACCAAGCTACTAGGTAGATGTCACCTATAAAGCATGGTACGGTAGAAATGTCAAATTCTTTTGTTTTGGAATAAAGTTGGTGAATAAGGAATTGTAAGACCTGAGTCTGTTGAAGAAACCTGTCGAGTAGCAGACAAGATCAAAGAAAAGGGCCAAGATAGCTCAAGTTTCTCAGAAGAGACACCAAGACCTTGAGTTCGCCATAAGTGACAAAGTGTTCTTGAAGGTATCACTTATGTATGGTTTGAAGTAGTCCAGTAAGAAGGGAAAGTGGTATCCTATAGATGTGTTGGACTTTGTAAAGTTTTGGAGAGACATAGAAAAGTTGCATATCAACTAGCATTACCGCTGTCCATGTCTAGTGTGCATGATGTATTTTGCATGTCTCTATTAAAGAAGTACATTGGAGATCAATATCGAAGGTATTGACCACTGATCCACTAGAGTAGATAGAAAATTTAACTATTGAAGTGGTACTAGCCTAGTTCACTAGTTGGAAGGTACAACATCTCAAAAACTGGGATAGTTATTATATGAAGATAATCTGGAAAAGCCAAGATGTGGAAAAAATTACTTGGGAGGAAGAGAACGCAATGAGAAAGGAATACCATAACCTTTTCGACGACCTAGGTACGTTCAAATTTCAAGGCCAAAATTTATTTCAAGGGTGGGGGAGTTGTGTCACCTACATGCAAATTTTGGGGACGAAATTTCTTTTAAGGGTGGGGGAGTTGTAAAACCCGCACTCCATGAACCCAATCTAAACCTTGAATTCATGTCGTAACAGGTCTTCCAATGATCACCGGGTCAGACGGGACGAGCGGATGACAAACAGGTACGAAACAAACTGAATTAAGTATGAATTAATTCATACCGGTTGATGGTACCAGTCTTGGTACCGGTCGACCAGTATAGCCTGAGCAGCAGACCACTAAGATCTAGAAACGGATCTCTACGGGTCCTGCTTTCTAAATTTCAAATCGAAGGACTTTGCTAATGCTAGGAGGCCTCCTAAACCTAAACCTAGCCTATATAAACCACTCTAAACCTACTAAAACCTCTTCCATGATCCTCACAAACCCTAGAAAGGAGAAAGAGGATGAAGAAGGAGAATAAGTTAAGAAGGAGAGGGAAGAGCAGCCATTGCCGTTCGACGAAGAACAAGTTACCGCAAGTCAACGGTAAGTGCTCAAACCTTCCTCTATAATAAGTAATCTAGAATGGTTAGTTGTAGTTGGATCAATACCATGCAACTCGAGGTATTGATCAAAACCTTATTCTATCGTTAAACCGTAATTTAGTCAGTAAACCCTAGATTCAAGTTCTAGGTTGAGACCATCGAAATAAGGACTTGAATGGAGTTGGAAACAACTCAAACTCAATGATCAAACCTAGAATGTGTAGGAGAAACCCTAGGATCATTAGGGGACGATCGATGGAAGTCGAGAAACCGAACGTATGGTGTTCCGGACATACCGGTCGACCATACCGGTCGCACTATATATGATCGATACTGTGACCGGTACTTCCCGGGGACGGGTCTGTGGGGATCGGTCAACCATACCGGTCATAGGTTTCCCCATAGTGCTGCAACCGGTACTGTGACCGGTCAGCTCTGTGAGATGTGTTTTGCCATTGTTGGTTTTTCGACCAACGTAAATCTATTCTAACTAAACCCGAATATCGTATAGGACCTTGTGATAGCACGTTTGGACCTTGCGATGTGGAGCAAGCTATCAAATAAGCATCAGGTGAGGGAAAGACCTATACTAATTGGGTAATAAAAAGCTATTTTTGCTTATTGAGCCCGATACCATGATTGATTGATTCTATGTGTGCATACGTGTATTGTGCATTTAACATGTCATCTAATATTCCTGCTATTACTGTTCATGGATAGTTAATTTTGTTTATTTATCACATGATGATGATGATGATGAAGCTAGGAATAGGCATGTGAATATTTGTGTGTAGTTAGGGTACTTGATGTGAGTAGGGCATCAGGGGGAGGACATGACACTGTGGTTTTTTCTGGTCACCAGACTCTAGCTCTATCTCAACTCAAGTATTGTCCACTAACATCGTCGTATCGCCGTTACCTTAGCAAAGCTATTACATTGTAGGGCATCAAGGGAGGTGGTCTCGGACCGTGTAGTCTCTGACTCTGCCTGGGGGCCTTAGCTCTATCTCTATGGACGTATTGAGGGATGCTGGGGTAAGGCCTTGGATACACTGTTTGACATTAGGATTGGTTATTTGCGAGCCCAGTTTGCATGCCCTCGCCAACAGGGGCTTACGTGTTGGTATGGGTGCATGTGGTACAGTATAATCGATACTAATTGGGTACACTGTCTCCATGGTGGGTGCATGTGGGACGGCAATGCCGATATTCATTGGGCGGCTTCACACACTCGTATATAGAGGTGAGGCAGCCTCTGAACCTTTCTATAGCACATTGCAAACTTATGAACCAGACCAAAGATATGAATTGAATGCATGCATATGTTTGTTGCATTGTTTTGTTTACTAACTGAGCTCAAGTTAGAGAGCAGACCCTCGCGCATGCAATTCTTTTTAGTTTCTGATGTTGCAGGTATTACGATTGAAGATTATGCTGACACGCCAACATATGAACAGGTGGCGGCTATGATGAGCAAGCTGTGAAGGACTATTGTGATACGTTAAGCGAGCGTTTCAATTGTGGATACGCTTAGTGTTTACTTTAGTATTTGGATATTTGTAATATGTATTAAATAATATTTTGGTTACTTGGAGATAAATGGAATATTTATTATTTATCATGACTAGACCTTAGTTCATTATCTGCAAGCCTTCCGCTATTTACTTTATTGTCTATGATTATTGTGGAATGTATTTTGGTTTAACAAAAATAGGGATAGCCTATTCGAGATCCTGGTTGAACCGTTGGTTTATTGACGGTTCATCACACCATTCTGGTTGGTGCAGAATTGGGGTGTGACACCCCAAATTCGGATCCAAACCTTAGTCCACTTAGACTATCCATAGATCCACTAGGATATTTATCCACATTTCAATCCAGATTGGGTTATCCATATTTCAACCCAAATAGGGTTATCCATATTATGACCCAGAAAGGGTTATCCATTTTTAGATCTACTAGGACTATCTATCAGTCCACATGGAATATCCAGATCCTAACCCATAGGGTTTTCCTCATCCTTTCAAGCATAAATTTCAACTTGAACCAAGAACATAATCATGCATAAGCATAAATCATAACCATAAACT